>CM076582.1:542306175-543506175 GCA_034641835.2 Pinus albicaulis | reverse complement strand
GGCCAAATGTTGGCACCCTAGTTGTATTCAAGATTCTACTGCATAATAAAGAAACCCTCAAATCTGCTGCAACGGTTTTCCCAAGTCGGGTTTATCCGAGGACAATTGTCCAAAAATAACGGTGTCTATGTGTGATCACTTGTGCTATTTTTATATGTGAAGTCTACAGCATATTTTATTTTGTTATTTAACACGAGAAATGCTAAATAATTGTGTTTACTAATGCAATAGAAGAAATCTAATAGATATCTGCAGTAGGGTTCTCCACTATAGAATTTTCACAAGGTATCAGAGCTGTCAGATCCTAAGGAAGCAAGGTCAGAAAAAGAGACTGCGTAAACCAAAAGCTTCAGAAGGGATAAAGCGCAAAAAGAAGCACAGATAAATATGACAGACTTAGATGTCTTATCCTCTAGGTTAAAAGAGGATGATACATGCCTAGCAAGTTCAGTATCTGCAGGAATCTGGTATATTGATAGCAGGGCTTCAGCTTACATGACTAGAGTACGAGAATACTTCTCGAGCTATAAGGAAGAGCAGATGAACTTCCAGATCACTATGGGCAATAGCACAAAGTGCACTCCAGTTGGGAGAGGATCCGTAGAGTTTCAGACGGAAACCGGAACCAGTGTTAGGATCACGAATGTACTACATGTGTTAGGGCTTGGGATGAACCTAATCTCAGTATCCTAGTTGCAGGACAAAGGGTATGACATTCAATTTACCGAGAAGAAATTATATGTCAAGCATCCCAGTTGGAAGCAAACAAGGCAGATCGAGATCAGGACCAACAGACTATACCGATTGCAGATCGAAACCCCGATGGCACTAGTCAGTAGTAATCATGAAGACAAGAAAGGGTTGAATGAACTTTGGCATAGAAGAATGGGGCACCTACACCATGGTGCATTAAAAATGCTCAAAGAAACAATTGATGGGGCACCTGTTCTCAGCACGGAGCATGATGACGTGTGCCGAGGATGTGTACCTGGGAAGTACGCTAAGGAATCTTTTCCCAGAAGTGAAAACAAGGCAACAAGCGTTTTGGGATTGATACACTCAGATATCTGTGGACCAATGTCCACTAACGCTCTCAAAGGTGGCAAATATTTTGTCACATTCATTGATGATCACTCAAGGAAGACCTGGATCTACTTCCTGAAGACAAAAGATGAAGTCTTTGAAAAGTTCAAAGAATTCAAGGCTCTTGTTGAAAACATGATGAGGAAGAAGATCAAGACATTGCGTTCAGATAATGGTGGGGAATATATAGATGGGGACTTCACAGATTTCTGCGCAAAGGAGGGCATCAGGAGAGAGTGGACTGCACCATACAATCCAGAGCAGAATGGTGCGGCAGAATGGAAGAACAGGACAATTGTAGGAGCAGCCAAGGCCATGTTATTTGACCTTGACTTACCCCAATATTTATGGGCTGAAGCATGCAATACAGCAGTGTATATCCAGAACAAAACACCTCACAGAGCCCTGAGTAAGAAGACTCCTGAGGAAGCTTTCACAGAGAGAAAACCGGAGGTAGGGCATCTTCGGATATTTTGGTAGCATGGCTTACTGTCATGTACCCAGCGAGAAGAGAAGCATGTTAGATCAAACTACAGAAAGGGGGTATCTTGTAGGGTATAGTGACACCTCCAAGGCATATAGAATCTATATTCGTGACAGTAGGAAAGTTGTGATAAGACGCGATGTTAAGTTCATGGAGGATAGAGCATTTCAGAAATCGCGTGATATGCCAACAGAGAATCAACTTGCAAAAGTTCCCTTGGTCCAAAAACAACAGGAGCACCAAGAAGACAGATTGTGGTACCAAGGATAGGTACCTACATTTTCATGGAGGAAGATCAGGAAGATACTCAGTCGAAGAGCAGATAGATCAAGAGGAAGAGTTGAGAGAGAAACCTTTCACTAGTGGACGAATCAGCATGGAAGCTCAGCAAATACTAAGGGACGAAGAAAACTTTATTGGGACTCCCAAGGATCGGAAGAGATAGCGCAGACCTCCTGACAGGTACCAGGCCTTGGTGGCTCAAGTAGAAGAACCACCTAGCTTCCAGGAATTTGTTCAGCACCAAGTATGGGTAGATGCCATGATAGAAGAGTATGCTTCTGTCATGACAAACGATGTTTGGGAAGTCGTACCCAGACCTCAAAGCAGATCAATTGTTGGATCACGTTGGATCTACAAGATCAAATACGCTGCAGATGGCGGCGTAGAAAAATACAAGGCAAGGTTTGTGGCAAAAGGGTATACTCAGAAGGAAGGCATTGATTATGAGGAGACCTTCGCACCAGTTGCAAAATATACCTCCATCCGGACTGTAGTATCTTTAGCAACACAGATAGGATGGGAGATTCATCAAATGGATGTCAAGATAACGTTCTTGAATGGAGAAATTGAGGAAGAGGTATACATCGAACAGCTAGAGGGTTTTGAGACTCATGAAAGGAGGTCTCGTGTGTGCAAATTAAAGAAAGCTCTATACAGGCTTAAACAAGCTCCGAGAGCATGGTATGGTCGGATAGATAGCTATTTGCAAAAGATGGGATTTGTCAAGAGTGATGTGGATCCCAATCCTTACTATTTGTTGGTAGAGGATGAGCCATTGGTACTTGTACTATATGTAGATGATCTGTTTCTTACAAGATCATCCAGGCTCAGCAAGGATTGCAAATGGAATCTAGAAGTTGAATTCAACATGAAGGATTTGGGGTTGATGCACTACTTCTTAGGACTGAAAGTTTGTCAAAAGGATGGAGATATCTTCTTGGGACAGGAAAGGTATGCCTTGGAAATTCTGAAGAGGTTCAAAATGTAGGACTACAGACCCATGGCCACACCCATGATCACCAATTGGAAAAAGATAGATGCTTCAGAAGATACAGAGGTAGACCCCACCTTATACAGACAGCTCATCGGATCACTGATGTATCTAGTGAACACCAAACCAAACATTTGCTTTTCTGTCAACACTCTTAGTCAGTTCATGGTGGAGCCCAAAAGAGTACACTGGGCCGCAGCAAGGCACGTTCTAAGGTATATACAGGGAATAGTCAGATTCGGTATCAGATATGGCAAAGAAGAGGATGTCAGACTCTGTGGATTCACAGATGCAAATTGGTCAGGGAGCTCAGTGGACAGGAAAAGTACCTCTGAGTACAGTTTCAGCTTTGGATCAGGAATGGTGTCCTGGTGCAGCCGGAAACAGAAGTCAGTAGCATTGAGCACAGCATAAGCAGAGTACATGGCAGCTAGTACAACTACATGTGAAGCAATCTGGCTTCAGAAACTTCTTGTGAATCTATTTAGAAGCAGGATGGAGCTAACTAGTGTTTACTGTGACAATCAAAGTTGTATCAAACTCTCTGAAAATCCAGTATTTCATGATTGGTCCAAACATATTGACATCCGATGTCATTTTATCAGAGACTGTGTTCAGCGTGGGGCAGTACAACTCCAGTACATTCCCACAATCGAACAAACAACAGATATTCTCACTAAAGCTCTGGGAAGAATTAAGTTCACTCAGTTCAGAGAACAACTGGGTATGATTGAAAATCCATTTTAGTAAGAAATGGATCAATAGCAACAGCAGCTATAGCAGATGAGTAGCAGTAGTGTAGTGCACAGAGAGGCAGCGCAGTGCAGCAGCATGGTTGCAGAATTCAGAGGGAGTTGCAGTACAGTAGGCAGTTGGCAACAGCATGCAGAGTCAGCAGCAATAAAGTTGCAGCATTTTTTTTTACAGTGTTGGTGAGCAACATCAACAGCACAACGGCAGATGTTACAGAAGTCAAATCAACAGCACATTGAGGTGTTTTGCTAGAGCATTTTCCTCGCTAAGAGGGAGTGTTGATTTATGATAGCATCGGATGTGCTCTAGCCTTGTAATTTTGTATATAGGCTAAGACTCATGTATTCCATAAAACCTAGAAATGGTTTTGGAAAATTCCGCTTAGAGATGATTTAATTAAATTAATTAATCATTTTTTAATGTTTTCCTAAGTCTAAACTTATGGAATTTAATTAATTAAAGTGTATTAATTAAATCAAGTGTGAATCTTCTAGATAAAGTCATGGATCACCTCCAAGTTAATCTTAGCCCTTAATTATGTTTTAATCTGGACCGTTGAAGAGTCAATGGAAGATTATAAGAAGGAGGACGAGGGGCCTATGGAAAACAAACTTGACACTTGAGCCATTGGGCATTTTCGAACTGTGAGAGTGAAACATAGTTTTTGATCAAGAACAAATCACTAGGGCTGGGTTTGCTAAGTGATTTGATTCAGTGATCAGATCCAGAGAAGGGCAGAAGCGGAGATTGGTCAGGAGGACCAAGAGTGCATTTTCAGAGAGAGGCAGAAGTGACGCATATAGAGACAGCGCAGTTTTCTGAAGAGGTGACGCAGATCCTGCAGGAAATCACGCAAAAACAGCGCAGTGTCTCTAGAGTCAGTCCGGAGATAGTGAGAGGCTAGAATTTCTAAGCAAAGAGTGCCAAAATTCAGCCCTAGATCAGCTAGATCAATTGCAGAACAAAGTGATGCAGTTCCTTCAGCTTGCCCACGCAGGCTTACGCAGTCCAGCGTAGGAAATCACGCAAAGGCAGCAAGGGAATCTCTTACGTTGTCAGATCAGCCAGAGATTAGCTGAGTGAGGTATATTTCACAATTTTCACCAGATTGCCTAGATTTCTCTGAAGGGTTGGCCAGATGTTGGCAACCTAGTTGTATTCAAGATTCTGCTGCATAATAAAGAAACCCTCAGATCTATTGCACCGGTTTTCCCAAGTTTGGTTTTTCCGGTGACAATTCTCCAAAAATATGTGTGATCACTTACGCTATTTTTATATATGAAGTCTACAGCATATTTTATTTTGTTTTTTAACACGAGAAATGTTAAATAATTGTGTTTAATAATGCGATAAAAGAAATCTAATAAGTAGCTGCAGTAGGGTTCTCCACTATACAATTTTCACAAGAAGTCGGGGTGTGAGTCCGGAGGGTTGGGGAGTCGAGTTTCAGTGAGCAAAAGATCAAAAGGAGGAGTTGACCCAGTTCCAGGAGCTGTGATGCAGTGACTGCGTAGGCTGACACAGTTACTGCGCAGAGAGAGCACAGGGCAGCTCTTCTCCAATTATAATATTCCTAATTGGTAAATTACAGTAATAACAGGCTTAAATAGACAAACACATACATCAAAAGTACACATAGCAATTAGACAACCATTGAGCCACAAAAACTATGTTGAGCCATTTTATTAATGTTGAGGAATTGGTACAAATTGAGGTGTTGGAATAAGTGCACCTGGGCTTTGCTCAAAGCAAGCTAGAGAATGCCTCAAAAGTACTGCTGAACTCCTCCAATTCTCCTCTCTATGTGGTTGGATGCTTTGCACTGGAACTGCCCAGAAATATTGTTGCTGCTCCAAAGGATCTGCTATTAGGGCCTATTGTACTGCTCAAAAAATTTTGAGCTTTTAACCCCAGTCTCTACTTAGAAAACCCACAATTACCCGTGAAGGATTTGTGGAATGGATAACCCCAGAAATTGGCCCTCTTGGGCTTGGCTCTCTGCGTTGTTGGATAAATTTGTGCTCCTGGAAATTCTACTGCAGAATGCTCTCAAAATGTATGCAATATCCCTGTTAGGAAGCCCCTGGCCTCCCCACCAAATCCCAGCTCCAAAATCCCTACACTCCTCAGCATCCGGATGATCTCTCTCGCAGCACTGCATAGTCACTGCGTTGTTGGTGCTGCTCTGCGTTGTCTCTGGAGGTAACACGTTGTGGGTGAAGCTCACAGCTCCTCAACTGGATCGAACAAGGTGAAATCTCCTCCCTTGGGCAGGCACTCGAAGTCACCTGAAGCAGAGGTTGAGGTTCTCGCTCGAAAACACTCGTGTGTTGAACAACACTTGCAGACTTGGCACTTTCTCAAGCATGCTATGTCAAAAGACAAATTCAAAAGATGATGAATGAATGACCAAATGAGGTTTCTCCATTCCTTTTTGTCCCAAGCTACCCAACGTTCCCTTGGGCCCCACCTAGTGTTGTGTTGCATCCACATGAGCCAATAACTGTGTTGTCCCCACACATGTTGCGCAGTGCCTCCTCATTGGACCCACGCTACCACTAAAGCCGCAATTTTCCTTTGAGCTAATGTCTTCTGCCTATAGTTTCTTGAAATACATTTGCGGGTCACCAAGACCACATCTTCGTTAGCCAAAACTTAGCAAAATGTAAAATTAATCAAAATTTAATATTCTAATTAGCAGTTAGCTAATTAGGAATATTACATCAGTCCAGATCAGTGCCGGATTGCCTGTGACAGTGTGAGATTTTCTCACTAACTCTTTCGTCTATATTTCTCTGTATCAAATAGACAGTTTGGGCATCCAATGGTTTGTACTCAGATTACTACTGCATAATATTAAAACCCTCAGCTGCTGCACCGGTTTTCCCAAGTTGGGTTTTTCCGGGGATGATTGTCCAAAAATAACAGTGTACTTGTGTGTGTGTGTTTCTATCTTTCCTGCGTTGTATTTTCCGCAATATTTTATGTTGTGTAGGCTGCAGTGTATTTGATTTCGATATTTACCGTGTAACACCATAAACAATTTGTTCAATAATTAACAAATAGGAGAAATCTAATCAGTTGTTGCAGTAGGATTTCATTGGTGAGATTTTCACAGTGAGGAGGAGCATTCGTGGGTGCATGAGTTACCAACTCAGCCTAATTTTTCCACCCCTCTTGTGTGCCCTTTACTTCTTCTTGATTGTTTCTTGTATTACCACTTATAGCTCAAGGGTTAGGACATCTTTTGTACGATATAGAAGTTTTATTACCCCTTAAAGATGAGTCAGTTTATCGCTCATCGGGGTTGGGACATGCAAGGGTTCATTTTTAATGAAATGGAGCATCATGTGCTCAGGAACTAGGTGATGGTCATATGAGGTAGGTAGAGTTCATGCTAGGCTTTTGCCTAGGTGCTGATGTTTATGTCCCAGCCATCTTTTGCATTTTGATTTTCTTTCTTTTATTTTATTATGGCCATGATATACTTTTTCCTTTTATTTTAGCTGCATCAACCCCCTAGGGCAAGGTCTTCGGGCCCTACTCAAGGTATGTGAACATATGAGTGCCAAATCCCCCAAAAACCAATGTCAAGTTGTACCCAAAGAATGGAGGTGAGATATGGGACTTGTAATGTGGGAGGGAAGGTGTTAGGTATGATGTAGGGAGAATGGAACATGCTATCTCAATCATGGCTTTCCAGGTAGTGCCCCTCCTATAACCCAAAATGCCTTAGAGGTCCCCCTTGGTGAGGTGACAAAACAAGATTACGGTTAAGGTCTGTCAATCTTCCAGATCACCCCATTATCCATACTAAATGCCCAAAACAAACAAATATAAGCACTCGATTGCAAAATGATCAAAGTACCATCTGAGTCGCTTCCCACCTTCATCCAAGTGCTAATGCCAGATGGGTGAGAAGCACATGGCTGACACAAGTGATGGCAGCACATGGCATATCATTGTCTAATGGTGGCTAGCAGGGGTTGTTGGTTGTCTGGTTGACCGCCTGGCTGTCAAATGTAGGAAAAAAATTCCCTCCTATGGGGTTACCCATTTTGGTGGGTTACAGGCTTATCTTGCTATTTTATACAATGGATTCATTACATCTGGTATCAGAACAAAGGATTCTTGGTTGGGCACCTTCAAACAATGCCTTCTATAGTTGATAACTTTAGCTAGGGGTATCCAAATTTTGTGAAACTTTAAGGGGTCAAAAGAAGATAGGTCATACAATATCTAGTAAAATTTCCAGCAGCATAGGTATAGGAATTTCAGAGTTACAACATGGACATCAAACGCGTTTTATCCTTGCCTGAATCCTTCCTAGATTTAGTAAGGTACAATAAAATGGACAAATCTTAAGATTGTGAAGGCCAAATTCAGTGAAACTAGTGACATTGGAAAGAAGACATAACAAGGTATCATAGCTCTGAAATTCAGATCTGTGTGAGTTAAATTAATGGAGTTCTAGTGCAAGATTGCTCTCTAGAAAATTGCTAAAATTCGAAAGCTTAAGAGAAATGGCCATAACTTTCTCTTGGAAAATAAAATTGAGTGAGACTAGTGGTGTTGCAGAAAAGATGTGTCAAGGTGTTAGCAGTGTTATCAGAACCAGATTGGAACCAGTGGAACTAACTGGTCCAACTGTTTTGACACCTAAATTGGTCTGACCAGTGGCACAGAACCAGAAAAGGCTGGTTTGGTACCAGGCGCCCTTTTTTCACGGAACTAGCCGGTTCTGTACAGAGTCTACTGTACAATGAGCAAAGTACCCTCCAAATGCAAATTAAAATAATTAAAAAACCAAAGACCAATAATTTATAAGTGGGGCATCCTAATATTCAAACCTAGGGCCTAGTAATACTATGCAGTTAATGGTAATGTTAAACACTTAAAGTAAAAGAATCATCCTTTTACTTCAATTTTTAACATTACCATTAATTGTTTCAGGATGTCTGAGAGTGGTTCCAACCTCATTGGATTTCATAAGAAGAAAGTAGAATTTTTTATCCCACTCAAAATCCAATAGACCTAACAATTCTTAGGATTTCAAGATTGGGGGGACTGCAATGATTGCATTGGATTTTGTAGTGTACGAGGGTATGGAACTAGCATTTATTCAAGAGAACCAAGCCCTCTATGTACCTTTATGTTAGTGGAATTGATTGTTGAACTCCACTATCAAGACTATACAAAAAATGTATCCATCACTTATGAAATAAAATCAAAGGATATGAAAAAAATACAAAACAAACAAATTTCAAATTAGAATAACCAAACTACAAAATCATAAAGAAGTTAAGGATGAGGGAATTGTCAGAAATGATAAAAAAAATACCAGAATACAGAACTACAGTCAAACACTACCTAACAAGGCTAAGGGTTAAAAAAATAAAAGAAACATAATCAAAATCAAGAAACATCGAAGATCATATATGAAGAATCTTCCAAAAGAGTAGAAGGTAAAACTTGTAAGAAGGTTGAAGAAGCCCTACTTAAAAGGACACTGAATCATAAGTGCAAGACAGAATTCAAGGACAGAAGAAGTTAATGGATAGCATTACTATTCAACTTCAAAATGAGAATGAATAGAAAGTACAAGAAGATGAGAAAAATATAGTCGAAGACATCGAGATCCAATTAGAAAAGGTAAAATCCAAATTGCAAAAATCAGCCAAAAATATTGAAGGCATTCTCTCTAAAGCAAATACAATTGAAGATAATCACAAAGGCAACAATGTATCAATGTAAGAAAAAATGAATATTGATGATAAGCATGTGGAAATTGAAGACAAACCATTAAGGCGGGCATGTAAAGCCATTAACTACAAGGATTTGAGGACAAAGCATTTCGAAATGGGTTACTATGTTATTCCCTAATGGGGTTATATGTATGTAGTATGTACTATGTTATCAAATGTATATGTAATTACAGACTGGCCTGGTAACATGGCCAATGAGTGAGAATATGTATATATAGAGGTCAATAGAGACATTATTATACACATCAACTTATAATTTGGATATATTGATGAACTTGTGTTATGAAGAAGATATTCTCCTGATGTATAAGAATATATTTTGTACCTTATCATTATTATCATTTTGAGAATTTATTGTGTACCTTATCATTATTATCATTTTGAGACTTGTAAACAATACCTATATTTTGTATATAATGTCTGTAAGCAGTTTTATCAAAATATTTCAAGTATTAGATTCAAAACATGATATTTGGCCAACTACACTATTATGTGTCACTTAAGACGTTGTGTAACTTAACCAGCATAGATGCCCAGTGCTCGATGTTGCTTTCGTATACAAGGTTTGGTTGTCATGTAGACCTTAAGAATGACATGGTCTAATTATGAGCCTTTTCCCTTACTTTATCTTTTCCCATACTTCATGCTTTTAGTATTATCAGGTTATCATGTCATAAGAATTCCGCTTATGACCCAGTAGATGTGAGAATTTATAGCCTGACAAGCGAGAAGAATTAATTTATACTTAAGTTAATTGGGCATAAAGACTTCCCCATTTTTCTTGTGAATGACCCAACGTTATGAACTGATTATCTCGATCCACAACGATGGTTACATCACCTGCTCAGTGTTGACAAATCTAGAGTAGGACGATTAGTTTTCCTTTTAGCTTGATTCCTCTTACTCCGACAAGTTCTTGTGATATTATTTAGTTCTTCTTTATTATATTAGAGTTCATTCCATCATCAAGACAAACGCCAAACAAGAAGATCACAAAGTAGGACAGTAGAGATAGGCACACAACCAGGGCCAAAACCCCTAACAAGGGGAAAACCCAGTCAAGAACTCTTCCTTCAGTAGATTCAAAATAAGTTGAGATGACCAAGACCTAGACCAAAGACTCCTTCCATCCATCAAGTCAACCTTGTTCCTAAGTGACACATCATGCTTCAGTTCGTCAGTCCTGTACTTCATCCCTGAAAGATGTGATACCTTTGGTCCTTCAATATTGTGATGCCTCAGTTCGCTCTTGTCGTTATGTCGAGCATAGATCCTGTAGTCTTGACAAGCTTCGATGTTATGCTTCAGTCCTATAGTTATGTCATGCTTCAGTCCTGAAATAGTGTTTGATTCAGTCTTGTAATAGTTTAGTACCTCGGCCCTACAATAACCCAAATCTTTGACCTTGCAAATTATCTGAATCTTCCTTCTTCGTTGTCTCTGTTATCTATATGAACTTGATGCTTCATCTCTCTATTCAGTCGAGTGCACATGGGTATTTATAGTTGTTTATGACTGTAAATAAGCCGACATGAGTAATTTGTGAAGTCGACTTCTAGAAGATCAATCTAAAGGCCAACTTGCAAGGTGACTTGATGGTGGAGGCTTTTGAGATGACAAACTAGATTTTTATCTTTGACAACATGAACCCATAAGGGATTTTTACATAATAAATTTTACTTTTACTTAAACAAAAAATCCTAAAAGCCTACAATGGAGGCTTAACCTGTGACCATTGACACAAGCATGAAATCCATGTTTTAATAAGTCAAACTAATAATAATAAAAAATTCTTTTGACAAATATATTACATCATGAATAAGTACAATTATGAAGACCGACACTAGTTACATTCTTCAACACTCCCTCTTAACTAGGGAGGTATTCATAATTACATACATATGAAGGTACACACTCCCTCTTAACTAGGGAGGTATTCATAATTACATACATATGAAGGTACATGGAAGAGCTCAAAATGAAATGAACTATGAAGAGTTCTAGGCTCTAGCACACTCAGTGTTGTAGACTAGATACCTGACCAAGGTATTCTATCCGGGTGGGACTAAGATGGACTCAAGCTTTCAACCACTCTAGGTATCATCAGGCTTACTAGCTAACCATCAACCTAGGGATCTAGGTGCATATCCAAGGCCGGAGCTCCATCACTAACGCCACCCTCCCTCTTCGAGATCTAGACATCAACACACAGGCCAACAAAATGTCCTCCCAAGCATCTTGCCATTAGATGCTTCACCTCTCCTTATAAACTAAACCAGATATATCCATTTGTCCAAGCATGCTTCCAAAGTGTTCAATCTTCTAATGGAGAGATTTTCTTGTACAAACAAAACCCCAATTAGTAATAAACTTTCAAATATATATACAAGTAAACACAAACCTTCGAGGTCTCTAATCAATCTAATGTTGCTCGTATTATCATGTTATCAAGTACATCTTGTTGGAAGCTTTCTTCTTTTGCTTCTTCATCAGCACTAAATACAGCCTCAGTACTTCTCAAGTCTTTTATCCATCTGTAGTACTTTCATTTATTCTTCAGCGTCATAATTTCACTGTCATAATATGCCATCCCTCTCAACTAGGGAGATATACCTTCTTTTTCTTTCATCCCAGCTCTCTCTCAATGCAACAGCTCTCTTAACATAGGAGAGACTTACAATATTTCAAGGCTTTATTTCTTTCTCATGTCATCAAGGTTATCTTAATCATCATCATTCTTATAGCTTCCTTCATAATGAACGTCTTTAATTGAAGATCATATACTTGCAAAATCTTAACCGCAAGTACAACCAAATACAAATCGAAGCATGAAGTCAATTATATCAAAATCATGTCAATACAATGGAAGCATCAAATCATTCATCAAATACCTAAATCTAGTTAGGTTCACAATCAGCAAGGGTCATATCTTTTTGGACTTCAACTTCTTGCTAGGGAACCCTAGACTCCATCTTTAAAAACATAAAGCCTTGTATATCAACAATTCAATCCATCTAAGGTTTCAACAATATACTTATAGAATTTCATGTTAGATTCTACTAGGGTTTGTTGCAAACCCTAGATTTTTATCATGTCAAAAAACAATATCATCATATCCTAGAATATCAATCTCTACTAGATTCTTGTTACAAACCCTAGATTTCAAAAACTACAACATATCTAGGATTTCATAATCATGCCCTAGCATTTCACATTGTATTCATAATTATCAATTCATCAAAGTTAGATATACAACCATTTTCATTCAGACTAGGGTTTCGATCATACGAACGAATATATACCTAGAGTTTCATTCCTAGGATCTTACTATAACTATTACAAGGGTTTTGTTCATAAACACTAATTTACCAAACCCTAAATATCTAGGGTTTTATTTAGGTTCACAATCAGCAAGGGTCATATCTTTTTGGACTTCAACATCTTGCTAGGGTTTTGTCATAACCCTAGACTCCATCTTTAAAAACACAAAGCCTTATATATCAACCATTCAATACATCTAAGGTTTCAACAATATACTTATAGAATTTCATGTTAGATTCTACTAGGTTTTGTTGCAAACCCTAGATTTTTATCATCAATACTAAATCATGTCGAAAAACAATATCATCAGAGCCTAGAATATCAATCTCTACTAGATTTTTGTTACAAACCCTAGATTTCACAAACTACAACATATCTAGGATTTCATAATCATGCCTTAGCATTTCACATTATATTCATATCTATCAATTCATCAGAGTTAGATATACAACAAATTTTATTCAAACCAGGGTTTCGATCATACAAACCAATATACACCTAGAGTTTCATTCCTAGGATCTTACTATAACTATTACAAGGGTTTTGTTCAAACTTCATACACACTACTTTACCAAACCCTAAATATATAGGTTTTTATTTAGGCATTATTAGTAAACACTAAAGTTATTAGTAAACCCTAACGGCCTAGGGTTTTATCAAAACCCTAAAATTCAGAAGAATATGATATCTAGACTTCATCAACAATCCTTATGTAAACTAGGGTTTCATTATTAACATTGGTATACCCTTAGCAACAAGAGGCTATGGTTTTACATTGAATCCTAAGAGTTAAGGTTTCACAAGAATGATCAAATAATAAGAGATAGTATAAGGGTAGATTCAATCTAATGATTAATTACCCAAATAAGAATCCTTATGATTCAAGAGACCTAAACACGAGAAAGTTAGTGATATAAACAAATTTTAAAATGAACATACGTTTAAAAGGATTTACAACGAGTCTTTATACATAACTTGAGATTCTTCCTTTACAAAAATTGTGGGATTTTAGTTGAAGGGTTCCTTTAAAACAAGACTCCTTCTAAGACACTCTTTGAAGACTTCCTCTGAATTTGGTTATATACCTGCAAACTTAGTTTCCTCAAGAAAAATGCAAGTAACAATGATAATATTATTTTTTTCAGAAGAGGTGGAAGCTCCTTATGAAAGAGCTCATTATCCTTACAACAATTATTGACAAGTACTACCAAGAGTACACGAGTGTAATTACAAGTTAGGGATTTGTTTTCGCTGCTACAACAGCACCCCAAAATTTTGGGTGTATTCAAAATTTCAGGTCTCCCATTCTGCTTGCTCAGCCCATTAGGGTTTTAACCCAAGCCCCAGTGAGTTCGTCTCCCTTAAGGCCTCGGGCCCAATCGCATCATGCTGACCATACTAGGGTTTGGCGAAACCCTAATTTATCCAAAGTGATCCCCTTCCTATTTTAAACTAACTCATATTCTTCTGGGGCACACTCTCATCAACACTGCATGTCGTCACGGTAAGATTCATCTAGCATAAAGGTCTCTGGGTTCATAATTGGTTTCCCCATCTCGGCATGCGCATTCGAGTTGGTGACGACACTTCATGACGCTAACCCCGCCTCGCCTCAGTCCTCGTCCCCTCAAATGCATTCACATTCCTAAAATGCCATCTTGATTGAATATATTGGAAACAGTAGATTGTCATGACTATGACCTCGGTCATGCTTGACCCATTTTCAACCAACCTTACTCACCATCATGAAAATGCACTTTTACTGTAGTCACGTCAAGTCAGGAGGTATGTTGTACAACCACCAAGATCCTGCAAACACTTGAGTGTAAGTTAGTTTGTACATTAAGTACATGACATATCTCCCAGAAGCACCTTCACCATGGATATTTTTAGGCATTCTATTTGGGTTACCCATCAAGCTTGTGGTCACATGTTAATTATTTTCAAATTTAGGGACATCATTCTCTGAAGTAACCATGGACTAATTTATATTATAATATTTCATGTAGGTCGAGTCCATTGAGAATATGATCAACAATATCACTATCACACGAAAGGAAGAAATTGAAACTAAAACTACATGGGCTCGATTTCGTAACATGACACATTCATCCCCTGTCCATAAGCAAGGAACAAAAGGCGTGCTAATTGGGGAACTTACTATCGTGGTTAAGCCGCATCTTTGCCATTTGTATTGTCTCATTCCTGAGGAGCTGCTTGCAGAGGGTAATTACTTATTTGATGTCAGACGCATATTTCAAACCAAATGGCGTGAAGCAATATTTGATGAACAGCGTACAGATCAGGTTCTCGCTGCTCCTCCACACGATAATTATTATGTGCCATCATACCTTCCTCCAGAGGCTCACTCCCACTACAGCTGAAACATGTATGGCAGAGATCCCCTTGGTGGTCATTCAATGCCAAACACAACACCAGCGCTTGTTATCGCACGTGATTGGGGCAAATCGTGCAAATGCCAGTTATTGCAGAAGGGGATGGCGAAAGTTATACATGCTGGCATGATAAGTATTGTGCGCTCCCACCATAATTTAAGTGTGTATGGCGCAGCACCAGCACCTGTTATCGCACAGGTTTCTCGGCGGATGCAAATTCCTTTATTATGCGTTAATGTCATGATTTGGGACATATGGTGCAAATATCAGTTATTGCAAAAGGAATAGTGGAGTAGTTAGTCGCACAAGTCGCACCGATGAACCCCAGCCAAGAGTGTGACCTTTGGATCGTTGCGACCAGTCGCTGAGTCACAAATATCTCGGAGCAACGATAGGTGTTACCAACGTGGCTCCCCGACTATCCGACCTCTGTAAGTCGCATCACGGTCCAAGTCGCCAAGTCACGTTGCGGGACTCACGAAAGCAACCAAGAATCGCGACCAGTCTTGTGGTGCGACTATGTGACCTCTGGGAAGTCACGGTTTCTCCCACCGATCGCTAAGTCGCAAGCCTGAGGCCTGAACAGAAGGTGTGAATTATTGGGAGCTGCGACTATGCGACTTCCATATGTTCTCTATCCTCCCCAAGGTCACCAAGTCGCACTCCTCAAACAGACGCAGAAACGATGAGCTGCAACCTTGCGACTACCACAAGTCGCAGCCTCTCAAAGCTCTACTGAGGTCGCTTATCACATTCTTGTCCCAACGCATAACAACACGTGGGATTTGCCTTTGGTTTTCTGCATCATCACCATTGGGAAGAAACATTAAGCTAGAGCTAACTATAGGTTTCGGTTATGTGATGAACATCGGTTGACATTTCAAGTTTTCTCCCCATTACATGATTAAACAAGCTCGGTCTAGGCATGCATGAGTTGTGTTGTCGCACAGATTGTTCAGGGCACCGCGACAACGGCTCAGACTGGGGGCTGTCACCTTTATCCCCAATCTCTCTCTTTAAGCTGTCTCCTTGCAGGCTAAGGGAGGTAGACCCTTTTAGAAATGAAGAATAAATCTAGGAGACACAGCTAGAACATCAAGTATGACGAATAAACGGAATTCTGATTAGATTTCACGCTTATGATCAGTGCCTTATGGAGTCATACAAAATCCCATTATGCAATTATAAACCAGTAAATGATGACTAACTGCTGCTTATCAAAACACGATTGATCACGATGATATTCAATTAAAAACACCACAACCATGAATAATGAAAATGCCAGGATTTAAAATGCTCAATTAATTTCGATCCAGACAAATCAACGATTTTATATAGTCAATGTCAAGATAAAATTTCAAAAGCTCACTTGACCATAGAAGATATTTTTGAGAAATTTTATAATTTTTTATTTTTTATTTTTGGATTTTGAAATTTTTTTATTTTTTTATTTTTTAAATCTAGAATTAAAGATCTAAATCTAAACAAAGTTCTAAAAGAAAAAGTTCTAATCTAAATTCTAATTAAATCTAAGATCTAACTAAATTAGAACTAAAGACTAAGCTACACTAAATCAAAATAAAAAAAAAATAGAAGTCTATAATCTAAAGACTAACACTAAATTAATTCTAAAATGATTAAATGAAGACCTAACACTAAAGCTAGAATCAAAAAATCTAAAATTAAAGAAAATCTAAAAGAACTAAACTAAAGCTAAACGAAACAAAATTAAATGAAACCCATCTAAATTAAACTTACGCTAACCTAGGAACTAAACAAAATAAAATACAAACGGAAGTCTAACTTACGCTATGAATCGAATGAAATCTAAACAATAACAAATCGAAATCGATACCAGAAAAAATCAGAACGCAGACATGTAATGGCTCGTTAATTTGCTTTGCGATTGCAGGTGAACTGAACGTAGAAAAAAGCCGACCACGTGAGCAGCTGCTTCGAGCGGTGAGAAGATGAGATCGGATGGTAAGATGATGCCGGACGGCAGAACAGAGGATAGCTCGAATTTTCTTAATGTGTGCTTGCCGTTTTGCTTGAATTGCAGGGGGACGTCTACGGCAGAAGGAGGGCAGAGCTCGAGTGATGTAAATGATGAATGGGTTGTGCGTTTGAAGGCAGATCGATGGGTAGAGCAGTGTGGACGGACGGGAAGGAAAATAGCACGCAGAGAAATGAGGGCGGATGGAGGGAAAACGCAGCAAAGAAGATCAGAGTTGAATGAGGGTTAGATGATGCGTTTTGGAAGAAGGCACGAGAAGGAAGACAGCAAATCGAGTCAAACCCCCAAAAAAATGAAATCGATCAACGCATATACATTCAACCCTTTCCCTTTTGTTTTTATAATGCGTTCCTTCGATTGTGGGTTGAGGGAGGACAGCAGCAGAGAATAAACCCAGTACATCCAAGATCAAATTAAAATTTTCAACATTTAAGCTCAGTTTTTAACCTCCTTTAAACCAAAATAATGTTCAGATTTCGCCCACAGCAGCAATTTGAGACCAGATCTGGCCTTTTGAGGCTAGATCTGCTCCAGATCTAAAAAAAAAATTCAATTTGAACCCTGAATCCTGCAACCACACGTCAGATCTGAAGACACACACCAGGAAACAGTTAAACCCTCACTAATAAATTACAAATTTACACTAATTTACAAATTTAAAACCCTCATGGTTAGATTTGAAATCCATTTTAGCTCAATTTTCAAAAGTTTAAAGTTTAAGTGAGAGGCACAAGCCTTAGAAGACCCTGCAAAAACCCAAATATCATAAGATGGACCCAGAATTTAACAAATCAAGAGCTTATCAAATCTATGCTTATTGGGAGTTGGCTGATCCAACTGAAGATTTCCCCAAACGCCCAATCTTTTAAAAAATCCCCTGCACACTTAGATCTGAGCTTTAAACTGATAGAGATTCAAGAAAACAACATGAGATCCATTGAAAAATCAGAATGCTATTTCATAAATCTAGAAAACTGCATAAGATACCTATATGTAGATCAATCCATGTAGGCCATCAAGCATAAAACACAAGAAACCAAGTAGCAGAGTTTAGAGAGAATTCACCACATAAATTTGAGAAGGAACATCAAGATCTGTAACCCCAAAGTCTTTATGCTTTATTCACCAAGAAAAATTCACAAAAGCTTCCAGACAAGTACACGATTCTGAGATCGGATGATCCAAGAATGACAAAGACCTCTAAATTTATAGGACCAGATCTCTAACGGCTAGTTTGGATGATCCTCGTCAAAGTAATCTCAGCCGTCCAAAAGATTAAATTATCTTTTAATCCGGAGCGTTGAAATTAAAATTTTGGGGAAAAAACGAATTTATCATTTAATTCAATTTTAATTAACTCAAAAATATTATTTTTGAGTTAATTACCCCAAAATTTTGACCTTGACTTAACCACTAAGGCCCAAGGGTCCAATATTTCTTAAAATTCTCAATATTCCCTTGGCCTGGGGCTTTCAAAATCATTTTCCAAGGACCCACAAATTTTGCCTTTAAAGATTTAATCCTAACTTAGGACCCTAAATTAATTAAATTTCTGGTTTAAGACTTTTTAAATTAATTGACCAGAAAATTTAATTAATTGACTGAGAGGAGATTTTAATTATTTTTCCAACCCTCTTTACATGAGATAATACATTTACATACATGAAGGGGGAATACCCATTCGTATAGACCCTCAAATATTTGATTCTGAGCTCAACATAGATCGTGAATGATAGTTGAAACTACTTTAAGGGTTCGATAAAAAACACTAGTTTCACTTAGCATCTTTGTTATTAATCCCCTAACTTAGGTGGCTGGAGAAACTTCTGATCGCTGCATTGAATCGATGAATACTTCGAATGGAAGTCATCAACAACATACTAGGCTTGCCTAGGTTGTTACATACATGGACGGTCTTACATAGATCATTTACATCATAAAATGCAGAATGGGTTTACATCATTATAAAAACTGTCGATCGAAACTGGATGATGGAATCTGAATGGCGCAACCACGTCGAACATGACGAATCCCATTTGAAAAATTGGGGGTGTACTGCTATGGGTAGTTGACGAAGTGTGGTCAACATCTGGCTCTACTTGGGGACACGTTGCTTCGTTGAAGGAATGTGAGAATCCAGAATCTGCATCCAAGCAACACACAAGATTACATAAGTAGCGTCCATCCAAATATCATCATATAACATTAAGCTCATGAAAAATAGAAGCTCTTCTTTTATTTATTATTCTACTTAACATGAAAAATAAATCTACTCTAACTGCAAAATGAAATGCTGAAATAACAAGGAGTAGGGTTAGAAATACGATACAAAGGATGCCCTATGGCATCAGATGTGCTCAATATAGTGTATGCTAAGCATTTGCCTACTTTTAGGCAAGTCTGTTGGCTGCTTTTCAGATGTGCCATGGCCGATCTTGCATAATGTAGGACTCTGTCTTATCCGAATGTCAAGCTGCTCTCGACCATCAGAAGAATCAAACCGCTTACTTTTTCCTTTCTTTTTCTTTCTCTTCGTCTGAGTGGGTTGTGATGTCAACAATGAGACTATTGTAGATTTCTTGTCCTTATCTTGAAATTCCTTGTACAAAACCTTTGATGAACCTGGAGCGCAACCAATCTTATTTTGAATATACTCTGTTAAAGGTGACACATAAGCTTGGTGTTTCTCAACGTCCCTTGTAGCCATAGTTAACTCTTCCTTAATGGGAAAAGTGACCTCCGTGTGATGAGATGGAAACTACTTCAGCAAACTAGGAGGCTTATGATCTGTTGACAAATCTGACCTGGGTTGGAAATCTCGCATGTGTGATCGTTCCATTTTTTCTAACTTCTTCTGTATGGAACTCATCTCCCTGGCATGCATTTCTTCAATAATTGACAATTTGTGTTGCAGAGATATCTGATTAGAATGATTAACTTCCATCATTTTTAACCTGTTTTCCATGACATTTATTTCCTGTACATGACTTTCTTCTAAGGTATTAATCCGATTCTGCAGATTGATCTGGTTAGCTTCCATGTTTTGAATCATTTTATCATTATCCGCTTTCATGGCCATGAAGAAATTTTGCATACAGTTCATCTCTTTCTCATGATTTGTTTTCATGATCGTCATTTCCTTGATATGTTTTTCTTCTAAGGCCAATAACTTACACTGCATAGAACCAATTTCCCTGGCGTGATCCGCTATGATTTTTTCTTGATTAAGTTCCATATTCTTAATGATTTGAGCCTGGTTTAGCTGTATGTCCTTAACCATCTGAATCAATTCACTAACCAGATTCTTATCGTTGTCAACACTGGTTTGACAATCTGCTTTTGTTTCGCCACTATCATGGGTTTGTGCTGCCATGGTACAAATGGATTCATCCTGAGAATTGTCTGGAAAACTCCTGCTGATAGCTGAATCTTCTACAAGATCAATTTTATTATTTTGCATAACACTGGGAACACAAGGCGAGTCATTTTTTATATATTTATCTGTAAAAGAATTGATGATATCTTCTAAACAATACTCTTTAGGACAATTTCGAAACCAATCGACAGCGTCACCTTTTAAAGAATAGCCAAAGACACGTATCTTGACATCTTCATGATTATATTGTGAAGGACGACAATATTTATGTATAAAAAGTTTGACCGTCCTTAGATGTAATAGAGCAGTGCCTGGATCACCACCTGAGAAAAAGGGCAATTTTGAAGTGGCCTCTTCCGGCATATCATGAAAGGTGTCATCCATTATGACCTGCTTAAAATTTAAGAAATAGATCCGTGTTCAAGAATAATCAAAAGGTCCTCAAGAAGCGAACTTCTTGGCAGGAACTTTTGTAAGAAATGAAAGAACTGGAGTCGCCACTTGAACATGAAACTAATTCTAAAACAGAAGAAATAATCGAGAGATAGTAGATGGATATCACGGGGGGATTCTTGTCTGGGAGTAAAAAGATGAATAAGTGGAGTCGCCACCCAAACAAGAAGCCAACCGAAATGTCCAGGTGCTATGATGAATGATAAGATGATGAAAATATGAAGAGATGAAAGACGCCAAAAAAATGTGATCCCTTGCGACAGGCTAATGAATGGCGATAAAAAATCAGAAGATTATAAAATGTCGTTAAGACCAAGGACAGAAAAACTCTATCCCCGGCAGCGGCGCCAAAAAATGTTGTCGCACAGATTGTTCAGGGCACCGCGACAACGGCTCAGACTGGGGGCTGTCACCTTTATCCCCAATCTCTCTCTTTAAACTGTCTCCTTGCAGGCTAAGGGAGGTAGACCCTTTTAGAAATGAAGGATAAATCTAGGAGACACAGCTAGAACATCAAGTACTTGACAGAATAAACGAGATTCCACAGATTAGATTTCACTTTTAAGACCAGTGCCTTATGGAGTCAAACAAGATCTCGTTATGCAATTATAAACTAGTGAATGATGACTAACTGCTGCTTATGGAAACACGATTGATCAATGATATTAAATTAAAAACACCACAACCATGAATAATGAAAATGCCAGGATTTAAAATGCTCAATTAATTTCGATCCAGACAAATCAACGATTTTATATAGTCAATGTCAAGATAAAATTTCAAAAGCTCACTTGACCATAGAAGATATTTTTGAGAAATTTTATAATTTCGTTTTTTTTATTTTTGTTTAGTTCATTGATAGCCTAGTTTAGTTCATTGTGTATTTCGATTTTGGTTTGTTAGGTTTTAATTGTTAGATTTAAATTTTAGTTAGTTTCAAGGTTAAATTTTAGTCTTAGTTTTTGTTTAGATTTAATTTAGATTTTAGATTTTAAATTTTAGATTTTAAATTTCTAGATTAATCATAGTTTAGTTTAATTTTAACTTTAGCATTTTAATTTTTTAGAGCTTTGTTTAGATTTAGATTTTTAATTCTAGATTTAAAAAATATAAAATATAAAAAATTCCAAAAAACTCTAAAAAATTTAGAAAATACAAAAAATCTAAAAAAAAATTTCAAATTTTCTGTGGTCAAATGAGCTTTTGAAATTTTATCTTAAGAAGTGACTATATAAAATCATTGATTTGTCTGGATCGAAATTAACTGAGCATTTTAAATCCTGGCATTTTCATTATTCATGGTTGTGGTGTTTTTAATTGAATATCATTGATCAATTGTGTTTCCATAAGCAACAGTTAGTCATCATTCACTGATTTATAATTGCATAACGAGATCTTGCTTGACTCCATAAGGCACTGGTCTTAAAAGTGAAATCTAATCTGTGGAATCTCGTTTATTCTGTCAAGTACTTGATGTTCTAGCCGTGTCTCCTGGATTTATCCTTCATTTCAAATCAAATCTACCTCAACCTTTTATAAAGGAGGCCTTCAAAAGAAGTCAGATAAAAGGTAGCGGCCAATCTGACGTTGTTCATGATGCCACTGAACTGTCTGCGACAACAAGTTGTTCATACCTTCTTATGCAGAACAAGACTACAAAGGGGTCCAAATTGATTTTAACTTCCATAAATATATTGCATTTCTAATGTTGTTCCCTCAACGCGTATATATATATATATATATATATATATATATGTGGCAAATTTAATATGCTCACTTGCAGGGAACATGAGGAAGCTATAAGGTTGGCCTAGATGAAGAAGGTTGTTGACTTCCTGCAAAAGCTGCACAAATGGGATTCAAACCAACAAGAAAGCTCACGTCATGGGGATGCTCAAGATCTCACTTGCAAACAAAACACCACTATCCCATTTATCGACTCATGTGAGTTCCCTTGGCACGGCAATGGCATTAGCAGTAGATAGAAGTTGCTGGTTCGCCTGGTGAAAGCCAGGGTTGTCCTCCAGCGAGCAAGGTTCTGAGCTTTCCAAGAAGTGCGGAAGGAAAACCCTAGGTCGCAACATCCCAAGTCGCAGACCGGCCCAGGTCGCAGGTTGCAGATAGCCTCAGGTCGCAGATAACCTCAGGTCGCAGGTCGCAGGTCGCAAATAGCCTCGGGTCGCAAGTGGTCCTAGTCACAGGCCATCCCAACGGCTGGGGAGATCAAGGGCAAGGGAAACTCAAGAATCACTTCAGCCTATATATATGACTTCGAGAAATCACACCAAGGACTTTTTGCACTGGAGTTGAAGCTACGACGCGATAGCGAATTCGTGCCTGAGAGCTAAAGGCATTCAACTCTTGGTATCAAGTGGAGGGAGTTGTAGTGATTTTAGGGTTTTAGCATCATGCATTGAGATGAATAGCCCATGTTCCACTATTGGGTTTTGACAAGTTGCAAAATATGTATTTGAAGTTGCAGCAACATTAATAATATATTCTTTTTTTCCGGCACTGATTCACATGCTTGCTCGTGGTGATAGTACTAGCTGTCTAATATTTCACTATGTGCTTTCATACACGCAATTGGTTATGGACTGATTCATAGTGGTTGCATTTACATTTGCTTTCGAATCGGTGTTTATTTGTTTCTTGCCATGTCAGTGATCTATTGTGAACTACTTTGAAGTTAACTTCTGGCATGTTTTCGTTCATATACGTATGATTGGGTTTTGGCTCACCGATCCCTCTCATGGCACACCCCTTTTATTTGATGTTTAGACAAGCTTATATCTTTGTTTGTGGTTCATCAATCATGGTTTAATTTTGCTTCACTGATTGGTCATTTCACCCTTGCCTCTGCTTCATCATCTTCTCATCCGACAACCAAGAGTGGAAACACTTATGGCGACATCCAGGTCCACATACCAGATGGGGCTCCTATCCCAAACGGTGTGAGGTCTAATTGGGACCTTTCACCAGGGAGACCCCCTTGTTGTTGACGGTACAATTTTTCCCATCAACATTTTGGCACTAGAAAGAGGGTCAAATGACAAGCTGAGCCCTTGGAGCCTGCAGTTAGTCTCATATCTGTAAATGGCTCGTCCCCAAATCATTCTCCCGAGATGTTTATCGGATTTGTCTGTTTCTCGATGCTCAATCCCTAATGAACCTCTATATCACTTGTCTCAGTTAAAGTTTGATGGTGAGAATGGAATTTCCATAACCGAGCACCTTTCTGATTTCCTTGAGTTTTGTGAGTATTACGAAATTGTTGATGAAGAGTTGGCTCTCGAAGGTCGCGTTAGGCAATGGTGCCGCACATTGCCAGCAGCTTCCATTCATTTGTTCGGGCAACTCACCAGTGAATTTCAACAAGCTTTTCACAAGTACGATTTTCAAAATGTATTAATAAGGTTAAATGAGTTCAGGGTGAGACCTTAAGAATCTCTAGAGGAGTTTTCTATTAGATTTGTTCATCCTTGTTTTGAGTTCCCTGAAAGATATGTCGATTGGGCATATTTAATTGAACAGTTTAGATAGGTGGTTTTCATTTCCCTTCAACACCTTCAATCTGCAACGAATCCTGATCCCAATGTCTGTTATGAGAATCCTCAAGTGACTAGTCATCTGGATTTTCTCCCTAATATTTTCTTCTCCATCTCTCCGGGTTCAAAACAAATTCAGGCCTCCAAGGAGGAAACTATTATTTGTGACACTTCTCTTCCTCCTCCTGATCTGCTGCGTAATGGATTTTTGGTCGCAAATAGTGCAAGTGATGATAGATGCTTACAGGAAAATGAAATATGTTGTATCACCTCTGAATCTTTCATACACCCTATCAAATCAGAACTTGAAAACCATATTGGCTTAACATCTCTCCCTGTTGATGAAACCAATCTCGAATCCACTGAACATGTGCCTGGGTCCAGTTCTAAATCGCGTTCACCTACCGACAAAGAACTGGGCCTTGTCCCGAATAAAGTTGATTACCTTGTAAAATCCTTGGATCATGATGTGCATGCAGGTTCATTAGCCTCTAAGGATGACACCGATGTGCGAGGTGAAAGTCCTTGTACGATCGATACCCCCACATCCAAATTATTTCATCCATTATACCCTGATTCATTTCTTGAGACTGCCACACCAATAATTTCTTCAAATTGTTCAGAATTGTCTCATGTTGGTGTTGATGGCAGTAATGAACACAAGGGTAATGTTTCACAATCACATTACAAAATTGATGATTCTCTTATTTTCGATCTCTTTCATTCGCAATCTTTAAATAGCCAAGAGAGTGACTGCCTATCTCGGCAACGTCAAGATGTTTCTCTTGCTGATTCATCCCCATTTTTAACCCTCGAGGAGCCTAATATACCAAATGTCCAACCTGATCAAATTGGTGGTTCTAATGATTGTTATTTCTTCGAGTGTGTATTCACTCACACCTCTCGTGCATGTCACTCGTATCTACCCTTTGATCCTATGAAGCCACCAAAATTCGATGATTCGCTTTTTGATGATTCAGGGACGCATCAGGAAGTCAAGGCAATTCAGCTTCTGCTGACAGTTCTCTCAGGTTCTCACGATCTTGATTAGACCCCTGAAATAAGCCAAACTAGGGCTTCTCAAATTAGGGTTTCTGAAATTATGGTTCCCACGCACCACACTCCTCTCAGCGTAACCATGCCAAATGCCAACTCATCTGGGCAAGCCTTCGATTCCAATAATGTTTCTCTGAGCACGTCTTTCTGTCCCCTAAGAGTTGATATGCAGTAACATCTATACCAATGTGGAAAAAGTCGGAGTCGGGATTAAATCGGCAAGGCTTCAAGTCGGGATTAAATCGGCAAAGTCCGGATTTTTTCGAAAAAATCGGCAAAACTAAAAAAATACAAAAATATTCATATTTTGAAAAAATCCCGACTTCTTGGAAAAAATCGCGATTTTTTCGAAAAAATCCCGATTTTTTCAAAAAAAAATTAAAAATTATTAAAAAAATTACCTCCCTCACGATTTTTTGGAAAAAGTCGGCAAAAAGTCGGGATTATAACGATTAAATCCCGACTTTTTTCAACTTTCAAAAAATCGGGAAAAAATCGGGGGATTTTATCGGCGCCTGCAAAAAATCGGGATTTTTTTAAAAAGTCGGGATAAAATCGGGATTTTTTCCACACTGATCTATACCCTAATTTAGTCACTGGAAGAAAGACATCAGCCATTGTCTCCAATCTTTTTGGTTGTTGCCCAGCCAGTACAAGTTGCAGTCAGGTACAACCATGTGATGTTTTACAAACCTCTCTATTGCCTGAAAATCTTCCGGTCAATTCATCTTATCCTGGGAAATCTAAAGAATCTGATATGTTGTACTATCAATCTGTCAGTCCGCAAACATTTGACTGAATTAATAATACGCTCGCTGACAATTGTCCAGTCACCACTAATAATGACCACATCCATTCGCCAGTTGATCTCACGAAACGACCTAAGTTTGAAAGCCCCACGTTGGAAGGCCAAGAGTTTGTCCAAGACGGTGAGGCACTTCAGCCCCCGCTGATGGTTACGTCAAGTCTTCACGTCCCCGACAAAACCCAGGGACAACTTCAAACTAGGGTTTCCAAAATTAGGGTTTCTGCACTTGGATTCTCGAGCATCTCAACTTCGCTTGGTGGATGTTTATTTTTCCCATTCCATCAAATTGGTCATCCTCAACATCATGATGAGATTCTCGGCTGGCTTGACAGATCCTATCCGACAAATATATCTGCAAATAGGAAATGTCTTACCCCACTTCCGTCGGATCTAGGGTTGTGCATGAATGGATGTGTGTCATTTATAGATGATTTTAGGTTTCGAGTACAACTTTCTGTGTATCAGGATGAAATTGCAATTCAGCTTGAACAATCCATTCTGGCACATTCTCTGGTAAGTAGCCATGACCTTGTTGTTGCACATGCTTCTCAGGTAAGTCTTGTTGTCGGTGCACAATTTTGTATGTTGGTTCTGATTGCGAGCATTGTTGTTCTTGCAGGTCGAGGACTAATGCGATGGCTGCACTAGAAATCTGATTTCACATAACCCGACCGCCTCCACGGTTAAATTAGGGTTTTAGGTTTAGGCTAGATAGGATCTGTTAATAAAATTTTGTTGGTTCAAGTTGTTAATTAGGGTTTACCTGCTCGGGTTTGCTTTATGGTTTAAAATTATGTTTGTTGTCTTTTCTTACGGTTAGTAGATTTATGCATTATAATTGTCCATTAGTTTGCGCTCATGCTCTTCCATTTTTCTCATTACTGCATAATATTCAGATAATCACTCCATGCGCTTTGCTTTGTTTTTTCACCTGCAACTAGTTGATCGTTCTCGCGCATGGCATTACATTGCATCATAAGCCTCGTCTGTTGAATCATGTTGTACGCTTGCCTCCTCGCATCATATGCACTGGCTGTTGGTCTAGCCTGGGAATTTTCTGTATATTTCATGCCTCTGCATGAGCCTTCATCAAACCTAAAGCCTTCAAACCCTCGGTGCCTTGACTAGCCTTCTTACTCCTTGCACATGTTTGAAGTCAGATGGATTACTTTCACCTCTTTGCACGCATCGAAGCCCCACGAGTCTTCCTTTCCTTCCTTGTCATAAGTGTTAAAACCCTAACCCTAATGTTTGTGTAAGGTTGTGGTGGTTGTCCCAAGAGGCAGCTTCTCTCAGAGTCAATCATCAGAGTCACGTTCTGGGTATCATTCCTACGAGTCTAATTCATTAGCTAGGGAGATACGAGCAAGTTGTTTTTGGGAACCCTAATCAGTTTGAATGACCTGTAATCATAACCTGAACCTTGTGCTCAGCATAGTCTTGAGTATCTCAATGATGTGTCACATGTTTCACCTGTTAGCTAGAGATGGGATGTGAAGGCTTGGCATGAGGGCAAACCCAAATCAGAATATCTTTCAGTTTCTGTCAAACAAGAAATAACCTCTCTTGCCCATAAAATAAGTCGGGATCCCTCGTCCGCCCATGCAAAATAAATGCCACGAGCACATACAAATAAGTGCTACAAGCACATGAAACAAATAAGGGTAAAGGACTGAGAAAGGCTTCCTGCGCAGAGAGGTAACGCAACGACTCCGTTGGGGTACTGACCAGGCTCGCTAGCAGCGGAGAAACGTTTGTGATTTCTTGAGGTGACTCTGTCAGGGTACTGAATTGTGATTTCTTAAAATTTTGAGCAACACTAAAGACTTATTTTAAAATTATGAATACAATAAGCCTGCTACCTAGCTCTTTGCATCATCATCAAACCACTGGCATGCGTGAATTTATGTTTGGGTGTTTTCCGATAAACAAGACCTAGTTGAGGCACAAAGATTAGGCATATTTGTAAAGGTCAAAGTAACACAAGAGGTACCCACAATACCTGTTCAATATTCCCTTGCATCACTATCTAGACTCAAATTTTTGTAGGGATCTTGGCAGAGATGCTGGATTCTACCAGTGGTTCGCCATTTGTTGTAGCTGCTACAACAACCCCCTAAAATTTTGGGTATATCCAAAATTTTGGGTCCCCCCTTCTACTTGCTCAGCCCATTAGGGTTTTAACCCGAGCCCCAGTGAGTTCGTCTCCCTCAAGTCCTCGAGCCCGATCGCATCATGTTGACCATACTAGGGTTTGGCGAAACCCTAATTTATCCAAAGTGATCCCCTTCCTATTTTAACCTAACTCATATTCCCCTAGGGCCCACTCTCATCAACACTGCATGTCGTCACAGTAAGATTCATCTAGCATAAAGGTCCTTGGGTTCATGATTGGTTTCCCCATCTCGGCATGCGCATTCAGGTTGGTGGTGACACCTCATGACGCTAACCCCGCCTCGCCTCAATCCTCATCCCCTAAAATGCATTCACATTCCTAAAATGCCATCTTGATTGAATACATTGGAAACCTTAGATTGTCATGACTATGACCTCAGTCATGCTTGACCCATTTTCAACCAAACTTACTCACCATCATGAAAACGCACTTTTACTATAGTCACATCAAGTCAGGAGGTATGTTGTACAACCACCGAAATCCTACATACACTTGAGTGTAAGTTAGTTTGTGCATTAAGTACATGACATATCTCCCAGAAGCACCTTCACCATGGATTTTTTTTGGCATTCTATTTGGGTTACCCATCAAGCTTGTGGTCACATGTTAATTATTTTCAAATTTAGCGACATCATTCTCTAAAGTAACCATGGACTAATTTACATTATAATATTTCATGTAGGTCGAGTCCATGGAGAATATGATCAACAATATCACCATCACATGGAAGGAAGAAATTGAAACTAAAACTACAGGGGCCCGATTTCATAACATGACACATTCATCCCCTGTCCATAAGCAAGGAACAAAAGGCGTGCTAATTGGGGAACTTAAGATTGTGGTTAAGCCACATCTTTGTCATTTGTATTGCCTCATTCCTGAGGAGCTTCTTGCAGAGGGTAATTACTAATTTGATGTCAGATGTGTAATGACCCATACCTAAGTGACAATTAGGATAACCGATACAATTATGTTTGGATGAACCAATCAAATAATAATATAAGTTAATTAAGGCAAATTAATTAATATTATAAACAAACATAAAGTCATCACACCCATTCCTCATTTTTAAATAAAATAATTTAATCAAGCTTATCTCGACATTAATGTACCCTTAAATGAAGATAAGGTCGCCTTAAATGGTGGCAGACCCTCATAAATATAATAAAAGATCTTCAAGAGTGAAAGGCGGTGGGGAGATAGATATAAGGGGGAGGATGTGCAGGAGTAAGGGGTCAGTTGGAGGAGAAGAAAAATCCTATATTCTTGAGCAAATGGATTGAAGGATACGCAGAGTTTTGAAAAGAGAGTTTCACCGTTCTGGGATTTTGGGCAAGGGGGCAGAAGAGTAATCTTCTGGGTCTAGGATTGTTCCTAGATCGACTGGGAGGATTGTTGTTTTGGTGATCTGTCCATATTCGCCTACTGCATCCCAGGTATTTCCCATATAGCATAAATTGAATTTTTATTTCTGAACTGCATGAAATCGTACTTCTATTTGATTTCTGTTTGTATATGCTTGGATATATATATGAAAATGATCTCTTAAACTGTACAAAAGGGAAAGATGATAAATTGTAACTGTTGTCCGAATTAAATTACATAAACTTGGAATAATTTTTAGAAACAGCAGTAATTCCCTGTTAAATGATTTAGCTAAACTCTGAAACTGTTTGAAACTAATTGAAGAATTGTGAAGAATTTAGAAATCCAATATTTAGGTTCTTACAAGATGCATATTTCAAACCAAATGGCATGAACCAATATTTGATGAACAGCGTACGGATCAGGTTCCCGCTGCACCTCCACACGATAATTATTATGCGCCATCAAACCTTCCTCCAGAGGCTCACTCCCACTACAGTTGAAACATGTATGGCAGAGATCCCCTTGGTGGTCATTCGGTGCCAAACGCAACACCAGCACTTGTTATTGCACGGGTGATTGGGGAAAATCGTGCAAATACCGGTTATTGCAAAAGGGGATGGCAAAATGTATACATGCTACCATGATAAGTATTGTGCGCCATCAGACCTTCCTCCAAAGACGCACTCCTATCATGATTTAAGCGTGTATGGTGCAGCACCAGCACCTGTTATTGCACAGGTTTCTCGGCGGATGCAAATTCCTTTATTATGCATTGATGCTATGATTTGGGACATATGGTGCAAATATCAGTTATTGCAGAAGGAATAGTGGAGCAGTTAGTTGCACAAGTCGCATCAATGAACCCCAACCAAGAGTGCGACCTTTGGCTCGTTGCGACCAGTCGCTAAGTTGCAAATATCTCGGAGCAACGATTGGTGCTACCAACGCAACTCCTTAACTATCCAACCTCCGTAAGTCGCATCACTGTCCAAGTCACCAAGTCGCGTTGTGGGACTCATGAAAGCAACCAGGAATCACGACCAGTCTTGTGGTGCGACTATGTGACCTCTGGGAAGTCACGGTTTCACCCATCGATCGCTAAGTCACAAGCCTGAGCCATGAAGAGAAGGTGCGACCTATTGGGAGCTGCAACTATGCAACTTCCATATGTTCGCTATCCTCGCCCAGGTCGCCAAGTCGCACTCCTCAAACAAAGGCAGAAACGATAAGCTGTGACCTTGCGACTACCACAAGTCGCAACCTCCTTTCAAGTAGCAGCGTCTCAAAGCTCTGTTGAGGTCACATACCACAGTCTTGTCCCAACGCATTACAACATGTGGGATTTGCCTTTGGTTTTCGGTATCATCACCATTGGGAAGAAATATTAAGCTAGAGATAACTATAGGTTTCAGTTATGTGATGAACATCAATTGACATTTCAAGCTTTCTCCTCATTTCATGATTAAATGAGCTCGATCTAGGCATGCACGAGTTGTTCATACCTTCTTACGTAGAACAGAACTACACAGGGGTCGAAATTGATTTTAACTTCCATAAATATATTGCATTTCTAATGTTGTTCCCTCAACGCGTATATATATATATATATATGGCTAATTTAATATGATTGCTTGTAGGGATCATGAGGAAGCTATAGGGTTGACCTAGAAGAAGGTGGTTGTTGACTTCCTGTAGAAGCTGCACAACTGGGATTCAAACCAACAAGAAAGCTCACGTCATGTGGATGCTCAAGATCTCACTCGCAAATAGAACACCCCTGTCCCATTTATCAACTCATGCAAGTTCCCTTGGCACGACAATGGCATTGGCAGCAGATAGAAGATGCTGGTTCGCATGGCGAAAGCCAAGGCCGTCCTCCGGCGAGCAAGGTTCTGAGCTTTCCAAAAGAGAAGTGCAAAAGGAAAACCCTAGGTCGCAACTTCCCAAATCGCAAACTGGCCCAAGTCGCAGGTCGCAGATAGCCTCAGGTTGAAGATAACCTCAGGTCGCAGGTCGCAGGTCGCAAATAGCCTCGGGTCGCAAGTGGTCCTAGTCGCAGGCTAGCCCAACGGTTGAGGAGATAAAGGGTCAAGGGAAACTCAAGAGTCACTTCAACCTATATATATGACTTCGAGAAATCACACAAAGGACTTTTAGCACTAGAGTTGAAGCTAGGACGCGATAGTGGATTCGTGCTTGAGAGCTAAAGGCATTCAACTCTTGGCATCAAGTGGAGGGAGTTGTAGTGAGTTTAGGGTTTTGGTACCATGCATTGAGATGAATAGCCCATGTTCCACTATTGGGTTTTGACAAGTTGCAAAATATGTATTTGAAGTTGCAGCAGTATTAATAATATATATTCTCTTTTTCCGGCACTGATTCACATGCTTGCTCTTGGTGATAGTACTAGCTGTCTAATATTTCACTATGTTTGTACATGTGCTTTCAGACACGCAATTGTTTATGGACTGATTCATAGTGGTTTCATGTACATTTGCTTTCGAATCGATGTTTATTTGTTTCTTGCCATGTCAGTGATCTACTGTGAACTACTTTGCAGTTAACTTCTGGCATGTTTTATTTCATGTACGTCTGACTGGGTTTTGGCTCACTGATCCCTCTCATGGCGCACCCCTTTTATTTGTTGTTTCGAATTGCTTATATCTTTGTTTGTGGTTCGTCAATCTTGGGTTGATTTTGCTGCACTGATTGATCATTTCACCCTTGCCTCCGCTTCATCATCTTCTCATCTGACAACCAAGAGTGGAAACACTTATGGCAGCAACCAAGCCCACATATCGGATGGGGCTCCTATCCCAAACGGTGTGAGGTCTAATTGGGACCTTTCATCGAGGAGACCCCCTTGTTGTTGGCGGTACAATTTTTCCCGTCAACAAGATTTCAATTTCAAATATTTTCAATTTCACCCTAGACTAAAAGCTAGGGTTTCTATATGTAATAAGATAGGGTTTTTACACTCCCTTGATATGTTGAAAACTCTCAGGGCTAAGGGCCATATACATAACTAAACTCTAAAATAATCTTAGCAAATGACCATATTATACATACCTCCATACATACCTTTGCCTTGATGGATTAATGTTCCATAGAACTTGTTACCATTTCTTGCAAAGTTGGAAGCATATTGTTAGGCCATTGAGACAAAACAACAAATATAACAACACTTACTTGATGAGGTCTTCAAAGTTTCTTTCCATAGGCTTGTGTAAGATACTTCAAATAGGTTCTTTTCATTGTTTGTAGACTATTCTTTTTCTTGATTGTTGTCTTTGTGGACTTGAGATCATCTTCTGGCTAGTGCTTTCAAGATGCTACTGAGATTGACCTATTAAATGAATTTTATCAACCACTGAGCATAGACTTTAAGATGCTATGATGTTTTGGTTATAATTGTACTCTTAGAGACACTCCATTCGATGTGAAAGAACTAATATATTCTTCCTCAAAAGTCATCTATCATTTAGGTGAATGTTCAAGCTCGGACTTGGTGACTTGGCCTCTATATCCCTATCCAAATGGTGATTGAAATTTGGTTTATTGAACTCCCTCTTAAGCTCAGTGATCTCATTTTAAGAGGTTGCATCTTCATTTTACACTTTTCAACATATAATTGTGCCCAGAATAGGTATCTTGTTCCCCCTTTTAATTGATCTTAACTACAATGCTCGGATCTTTGAGAAATCACAAAGTTCGGATCTTAATTTCAGTTTATGACAAGTGCGCCTAGGACTCCATTGTTTTCTTTAATGATCTCGTCCTTGTATGAGCTATTGAACTAGCCCTTAGGTCCTTTAAAACAGGGTTTATATTCTTCTCCAAAAACCTTTGTTCTTCATACACAGGAAATCGGCCTAGTTACCATGATTAGGGATTGCAAAAATGCCTAGAATTGCACACTCCTTCTAGAAGCTGTCTTAGAGATTCATGTTTTTCTTTGATGCCTTGAAGCTTTTAGTGACATTCTTCTTGCCCTTATATAAGTGAACCATGCTCTGAAACCATCTTGAGAAATATAAGGTAGAATGATTATTTTTCCTTTTAGCTTCATTTCTCTTACTCTAACAAGTTCTTGTGATATTATTTAGTTCTTGTTTATTATATTAGAGTTCTTTGCATCATCAAGACAAATGCCAAAGAAGAAGATCACAAAGTAGGACACCAAAGACAGGCACACAGCTAGGGCCAAAACCCCTAAGGGGAAAACCCAGTCAAGAACTCTTCCTTCAATTGATTCAAAATAAGTTGAGATGACCAAGTCCCTAGACCAAAGACTCCTTCCATCCATCAAGTCAACCTTGTTCCTTAGTGACACATCATTCTTCAGTTCCTCAGTCTTGTACTTCATCCCTGAAATATATGATAACTTTGGTCCTTCAATACTGTGATGCCTCAGTTCGTTCCTGTCAATGTTCCACCAAGTTTTTGCGACATGGGGACGAGGGAGCAAGGATATGCAGGAGCGGCCTATGCAAAATCTCCCTACCAATTTTTAGGAAACGTGGGGGGACATTGGGGTCTTTAACACAAGGGACCTAGCAAAAATAGTAAAATAAAAATACTATTGTGATATTCTCTGAGATATAAAAAGGAAATAAGGCATGTTTGTCTCAGGCTTTTTTATTTCCTCTTGGTGAATGCAGAGATGGGATGAGTAGTCCAGATGCCAGAGGTCTTGATGGATCAGATCAAATGGTTTTCCCTGTTGTGGATTTCTCATCTTTGGGCAATTTTAGTGTAGCCAGTATCAATCAAGGAAGATGTTGCTGGCCACAAAGAGGCACAAAAAGATTCTAGATCATCACAAACAGGCAGTCAGTCTTCGGGTCCTTCAAGTGGAGAAGTTGACTCACTTCCAAAAGCTGAAGCTATGTTGATGTTTGCTCCAGAGTATTTGCCAGTTGAAGCTCCTAGGAGTGAACTTAGTTCATTTGTTTTCAGAAGTCGATATATTCCTGCATCTAGAAAAATTCCAATGGTGGAATCAAATATTAATGCATATGTCTACAGTGCTACACCACCACCTTCTCCTTACCTTGAAATCTCTGATAAAAATTCTGAATATTCTTATAAAGGAAATGACAGTTTTAAAGGGAAGGATGATTACAAGCATGTTCAGTTGGGAAAGAAGTTGTATGAGAAGCCATTAAAATTATTAAAATTTGACTTTATTAAAATTACTTAACCTTGATTTTTTGGTCAACGAAGGAAACGTTTCTTTTTTTGGGAGGAAACTACCCCCTTTGGAGTTTTCGCATGTATCCTGTTTTTGGGAGCGTCGGGAAACGACCCCCAAACCACCCCACGTCCCCGGAGCACAACCGAGTGAGGAATCATGATTCCTAGATGAGGGGATGCATCCCTGTGGAACATTGTTTCCTGTGGTTATGCCGAGCTTAGATCCTATAGTCTTGACAGGATTCGGTGCTATGCTTTAGTCTTGTAGTTATGTCATGCTTCAGTCCTGAAATAGTGTCTTGATTCGGTCCTGTAATAGCTTAGTACCTCAGCCCTGCAATAACCCAAACCTTCGACCTTGCAAATGATCTGAATCCTCCTTCTTCGTTGTCTCTGTTATCTATCTGAACTTGATGCTTCATCTCTCTGTTCAGTCGAGTGCACATGGGTATTTATAGTCGTTTCTGACTGTAAATGAGCGGATATGAGTAATTTCTGTAGTCGACTTCTAAAGGATCAGTCTGGAGGCCAACTTGCAAGGTGACATTGTAACGACCCATTCCCCTGTTATACCCAAAACAATATTAGCATGTGAACGATATAGGCATTTGATAGCTACACCTGCCTATACCGTCCACATCGCACTAGTACGCCCACCTAATATCAAGATTACAAAGATTGGGGACTTAATATTAAGATTTCAGATCTATATATATATATATTACGATCATCTAAGTATAAAATCTTATGAAACAAGGTAATAAAAGAAATGAAATAATAAAGTTAAAATCTTTAAGATGGGATATATGCGATATTAAAGATTTATATTAAAGGTACTTAAATAAAATCCCACCTTTATAAATATGTATACGTAAGCACATTAATGGGGATCAGCCACCATAACAACATTTAATGTAAACTTAAGGTTGGGTAAGGCCTCGGGAAGTTTGAGGCGGTGGAGGAAGATTGTTTAGATTATATTCATATCCAAACATAATGAAAAGTATACCACCATAAATACATAAAATATCGTCATTAATAAGGATAAGACTTCGGGAAGTTAGAGGCGGTGGAAGGAGATTATTTAAAGGAGGTGGTATGGAGGAGAAGGGGGGGGAATGTTTTCTTGGAGGAGAAGAAATGGTTTCTGTTGAAAGGAGAAGGAAGGAAATGCCGGCTTGCAGTGTTTGGGGAGGAGTCTCTTGTTCTTGGAAATCTGGGCACGGGGGACAGAGGGGACATCCTCTGGGTCTGGGATTAGTCCCGGATTTGGCTGGGAGGATTCGATTGCCCCAGTAATCTGTTCTGTGCTCTGTTCACGATATCACCAGCTAATCTTCAGCCACTTCAGGATTCGTAAGTTGTGCTGATTTTCAGGTATTCTTCTACATATAGGTTAATTATGCAAGCTGAAATTTCAATTTATACCATTTCAATGTCTTATTAGATCGGTTTTGCTTAAACAAAAGTTCAAATAGGTACAAATTCTAGAACTCTGGGAGCAGGGTTATTACATTTGGTATCAGAGGTCAGTTTCAAACCCTCTTACGACCTTATAGGCCCATTAAGAATTCATTTATAAAGCTGCTGCTTGTGTAAATCAGTCTCTGGCTGTTCCCAAAATTTAAAAACGTAGCCTGTTCAAACTTTCGAACTTATTAGTAAGATGGTGTTATGGAAGGTAAACAGATTTTGAGCTTAAATTTAGCAACTGTATTATAGGCAAACTGCGTTATAAGTCATTCAGAAGGAGCAATATGCTTCAACATTCATTTTAAAGGACACTGTCATTCTGGTTTATATTCATTGAAACAGTACGGCAAACAACCCAGAATTTACAATAACACATTTCTGTTCAGCCTGCTCAGCACCAATTCAATTCACAAATCTACCTACACCTACAAAATCAAATCTCTTGCTCAAAATCTGCATCAATGTACTGTCAGTCCTGCAAAGCATGCATGACTTCATTGGATCTGCACACTTGCTTCAAGTTGTATCAAGGATAAATTTAACTGATAGGAGCCTTGAACAATCATACGCTACTTTCAGTATAATAGGTGAAACTCTGAAAGTACTTACAGGAAATAAAGCATTTCTTCCTTCAATTAATCAATAGAAGCATCTATTTTCACTCTTTTGGCTTATCGTTATGCCTCCTAGACTAAATTACCATGGGGATTGATGCCCTTAGTTGGTTATGGGCAGCGTCTGAGCATCTTGGCAAAACAACTTAAAACATGGATGACAGAGTACCACTTTTGCCTTTGAATCTAACCCCAAACCAATGCCGTGTTTGAAGGTATATGGAACACCCTGTGATGAATATGATTTACAGCAATATGTCAAGAAATTTCCCAGACTCTTGCCTCCATTCCATATAACTGTACCATTTTGAGATGCTCCTATGTCAGCAAAAGCTGATAGCATCGACACCACATATAATAGTGAGCACAGGATTCGAGACCCATGCAGAAGTATTGGTGCACTCAATTACGCTTGTTGTGACTCAGTGAAGGGTTGTTAAAACAACAATGATGCTAGTTTTAGAATTGCATTCAAATATGACAATGTTGATGACCACATTGTACCGGATGGCATACACTTTGGACTATCGTTAAAATAGACTGCACATAAAGCTGCTTGTTCCGATCTAGCACCTATACAAGATGAATGCCCCTTGGGCTGAGTAATACTAAGCAGATAGTTGCAGTGGTACATAAACTCATGGCTTCACTAAAACCAACTTTCTATTCATCACTTGTAGATTCCTCTGGCCCGTTGACACTACTTGCATGGTGTATTTTCTCTTCAATTTCAGGACAATTGCAACGTGAATGTCATAGTAAAGAATTTTTTTATATTTGAGAGATTGATGTATATCAAATATGGCCTTTTATATTTTGAGAAACATAGATGAACAGAGTTGATATCTCAAAATAATGGAGCCTTTGTTCATCAGCAATCAAGTTGTACAAGATAACACGGATTGTTTGTCTTCTCTCCTTGTTCTGGAATATCTAAATTTTGTTAGAGTCAGGAATGTTTGGGGTGCAGTGAACATACCCATCAGTCATGTTCACGAGGGCGACCAACAACAGAAATTATAGACATGAAAGTCTAACTAGAACAAATCTTGAAAACACAAAACAGAATCACCATGAACAGCATTAACCTCTCGTCCAAAATGTGCACAGTATACAGTTGCCAGTAGGATTGAAATCACCAGGAACATAACAGATTAACTACCTACTCACAAATCAAAGCAAATGACACAGCTACAACTTCGCTCATCGATGAGGAAAATGGTCTCCTGATAAACATTGACGGTGACTCTCTCCCTTGATGCAATGCACAGTTGTCGGTCTCTAATATACAGGGACAGTGTTCGGAAAGAACATCTCTCTGGCGTTTCCGTTCTTTTACTAATTTGGTCATCTGTCAACCGTAATATAATTTCTTCCTGGACCAGACGTAATGGGGCCTTCCATGCATATTGCTTCTCACAGCACCAGAATCCCAGTGGTTTAAGGGTTGGTCGAAGTTCTTAGTTTACAGAGTTTGAAATTAAAGTCCTTGCTGCAGTCGCTGTATTTGATTTAGATCCCTAGCAATTGTAATGGCACCTGATGCTCCGAGGACCGGCAGGAAAAAAAAAAAAATTGAGTGCATCAAAGTCCAATGGTTTTTCTGATAAAGCTCCCGCATTGGAGCAGGAGGAGGAGCACTGCGAGGGAGAGAGAGGCGGAAATAATTCAATGACAAGGTTGCGCAAGGACCCCAATTTGGTATCACGACTATTTAAAAGGGAACCGACCGGAGCGTATAATGTGTGACACGATACCAATGTGGATACAGATGTTGAACCCATCGTAAAACTGATAACCGACTACACCGACGCCGCTCAGCCGGACTCGTGCGTAAGGGAAACCTTGGCACCGGGCTATCACTCGCTGAGGTGTCGTGGTCAGGCCGGGGGTGTGTGTCATATGAAAACCGCATTAAACCAAAGTTTTTACAGTCGCGGGTTAATAGACGAATATCATTTCGTTAAAAATATATATATATATGGTAGCGTTTAAACAATTTAGTATCACGGTGGGACGGCATGATATAAGATTGGCAAACGTTAAACTGAACCCGACGTAAATCGAACACGCAATTTTCGGATCTGGAGTCAGACGCGCTACCATTGCGCCACACATATATATTATATACGCTAAAATACAAAGGGTCCGAAACCGGGCATATAAAAGTTTGCCCAAACCTCAACTCAACGTAAATCCTAAAATTGTTAAATTCGGCTTTGGTATCGGAGCTAAGGTCAGGATAAAAGGCAGTTGGAATATCACAAAGAGCTAGTTCAGTCTCTATTCATCATATCAAGGCACCTTGAAGAAGCAGGTGGATTTCAGCATATCTAAGGACAAGATCATTTCAGAAATCACGTACAAGAAGAGATTAAAGTTTTTCGATCAACCACACTAAAAGATGAGTATAAAGTTTTGATGCTAGATCTCTGAAAAGATTCTATATTACAGTGAAATAGGTTCGGTACCATCGTAGCAAGGAGGCTTCATAACTTTGGTACCATTACAGTTCGCATCCAATTCAGTCTCATGAACTCGCAGAATATCAGAGATTAGTCATGGGTACCGATTTGGTGTAGATTTCAGAAGGAACTTTAAGCTACAGCGATGAAATTTCGGTTTATGACAGTGGGATCATTTCAGAGAATAAGCCTGTAAAATTTCAATGGATACACAGTGCATCAAAGAAGTGATTTCACTATAAAATTGTAGAAAGATTATCAGCATATAAGTGCAAACCACAGAGACAGTTTCAGTGATATAACAAGTTCGGATATTTTCCAGAATTAATTCGTAACATTTTCGATGATGAAGGATTGGGCTCCTTTATATGGAATTTCATCATTTTGGCTTCTTTAAAAACACTGAAAGGTCTGCGCCATAACTATCGGTAAGATGCCCTGCCCTGCTAAACATACTCGATCATTCTGAAACTTTCAAAGAAATTCTAGTTTCAAAGTTCACATTTCTGTTCATGCTTTTGAATTAAGCTTTTGTTTTATTATGTCTCCCGGCGGGCAGAGACGGTTCTTTTGTGTTTGTACTTGATCAAAATAACCATGCTCAATTTTATATTTGCATGCGGGTGGTGATAAACCGTTGAAACGCTATGCATAATTGAAATACAGTAGTTTATCCTTGAAGACAGAAAGAAGACCGAGTCCATGCTTGCTCTATTAGCTGATTTATTATCCTCAGAATCCACAGAGTGAACAGTTTTGTTCCCTAGGTGTTTACTATTTAGGGCATACGCATTAGGTTTGTAACCTATGGGGATTTATTTCATGTATAGAATGTAGATAAAATGTTGTTTTCACTGAGCGTGACATGAAAAACAGGGCATCACTTTGAGGGCTCTTTTGAACAAAACTATATACTCTGTAAATGCCTTGTGACTATGTTTTGCTTTCAAAGAATTTCTGGACCATTATTAGGGATGTCTTCAGGAAAACATTTCCTGGGTATAACAAGAGGGAAATAACACCTCACTGATATACAATAGACCATTCTCAACAGACTAAGACTCCACAACTGATGTGAGGCAATGTATTTTAAAATTATGGAGAAAGTTGGTGTTGTCGCAGAATCTTGATGCTAGAATGCTAATGCTCCTTTTACACTTCAGAGTCCAGACCAAGCTACTTCTGCCTAATAGTAAATACATAACATGATTGCCGGTTTGAATTGATGTAATACTTTTGAACTTAGTCTTGGATAACAGTACGTGTAAATTACTGCAGGAGTAGATAATTGATGGATACTTAATTTTGTAGGCAGTTTTATTACAGGCTTGGAAAGTTCATGTAGCTCATAGGATGACTGTTTAAGTTCAGATGCACCATTTATTGGGTAAGTGTTCCTCCTGTAAGAACTATTTGTTCCCTTTATGTATGTTAACTTGGAGATATGTCCTTCTGTGTAGGCATTTGCGTTCATCTTCGTCCAATAAAGTTAATTTCTCCATTACAAAACTCCTCTATGTTTCATCATCTCCCTAAGGATCCTTAATTTGTCCATAGGTTCACTTATTAACTCCTAGCAGAAGTTGTGCATGAATTAGCAGAAAATGTAGACTGACAAAAGGTGAGAGAGTCGTATATCTGAAATATATGAGTTGATACCTATAAATAGGCAAGGAGTATGAAGAAATAACACAACAAATGAGTTGTTAGCCCAATAATAGATTATAGGATAGGAAATAAAAGGAAAAGAGTTGTTCATTTTTTTTGTTGTTGACATGGTGATGACATTTTAGTGAGTGAGATGACGGGGACTATCAACTGATGGGTGATGTATTTGAGGATTGGCACTAACAGGGTGGGTCCCGGGCCATGTAATCCTGTCAGCGTGTAATCTTGGAAGAGGAGTTGGATGATCGCTCTTATTATTAATTGCCAATATATTATCTCCATGTAATAATTACATACTAATCTGTACTCCCAGTCGGTAATAAATCTATTTCTTTTGGATATGAAAAACGTTCCGAGCTTCATGTTTAAGTTTCCAGCTATCACTCATTGTACATACTATGTATTAGTTGTGGGCAGTTTAATTGCGGGCCTGTTGTTAGCAGAGTGAAGGAAATAGTGCCTCCAAAAGACGCTATAAAACCGCTTCCATTTGTTCATTTACAAAAAAAGCAAAGAATCTCGTGACTAAAGATGATCTAAGTGCCCAGGAGTTCGGATTGGAGGCAGCCAGGATTTTCAAAGATTTCCTCACTGAAGATGCTTCCTTTAAATTAACAAATATATTTAGCAGATTGAAGCTATGGTATGCTCTATTTGAAGTGGGTAATCTATTGGAGTTGATATACTCACTATGATATCTGCCCATTTGAAGTCACTTCGAAGCAGCCACACTAACTTGTAATATAACAGGGACAAATTTCCTTTAATGCCTCGGGAGGGAAGGTGTGTTTAGGCTGACAGTAAAGCTAATCAAACCATCCAGAAATCGCAGTTGTTTCAAATGTAAGGTTAAAATATAAAAATTGAAGGAAACTAAAGTTAAGAGTAAAGACCTGCAAGTAATACGGATCCCTGGATACCTTAATCACCTAGGAGAAAAGATTAAGAATGCCGTATAATTAATATTAAGATATTAAAATGTAAGCTTATTACAGGTTCTTATTTCTCAGGAAGAGAAAGAGATACAATTTCTCTTTATACACTACGTATATGAGACGCTGCTACTTTGGCAAGGCAATTGCAGCAAAGGAAGAGCTTAAGATAGCATTAAATCAGCACATAGCAGCGAATTTAGGAAGGAAACTCAAAATTAATAATAAATAAGGTTATGAAACTCGATAAGGAGCGATATAAAGCTAATTTTAAGTTTGACAATGGGATTCATCAATTAAGAGAATTAACAAAACTATTTTCCATTTTGAATGTTGTAGAGAGACATACTAGGACACAGGAAATAAAATCTATGAGTGCATTTATCATGATAAAGCACTCAATGATCAAGCTGAGACAAGAGGAGAACAAAAGAAGAAATATTCAGCAATTTTGTAGCTTTATCATGAACCTGAACATCGATCAGCTTTTCAGTAACTGTTTGTAGTGGCTATCTCTTTTAGGCATTATCATTTAGAGAGAAATTTTATGATAGTCGTGCTGGGTATTGTAGAACTACTCAAAAATCCAAACATTAACAGAAAGTCTATCAATTCTGTACAAAAGTTATCTGTTTTAGGTACAAGGATGAATGGTGCAGAGATCAGGCCTAAGAGGTGTTGATATCAACTCTACTTGATGAAAATGAACTATTCTATGCAATGATTACAGTTGTGATTATAACAATAGTTATAATTAATAAGAATCCATAATAAATAGTGATCAATAAGCTTAAAGTAACATGTATATTTGGTAATAACAAGGAGTGTATAACCATAATTAGAGTAAGTGCAATATATGAGTGACAGTGAACCATATGATCTTCATAGCTTACTGAGTGTAATACCATAGCTATTTGGACTAGAGCTCACATATAAAAGCAGGGTTCAAGTGCTCTAAGTGATTCCGTAATAAACCGGTACCATTCACCAGTTAAGTAGGAATAAGGATAGAAGTAATGGCATTCATAGGCTTGATAAAGGTTGAATCCTATCTGATATAGCATCTACTCGTATATAAAAGAGACCTTCTTGCTTCACCTATTTCACATAGTGATACTCGGCCTTGCTATAAGATTCTAGTAGTCTACATGTTCGTAAGGTCAGTGTTATATAAGCTATACTATTCAATGGATTCACACTGGTTAACCTGTTGTAATGGCAATAAAAGCTCTTTTAGTATAGAGGTTCATCTCTCACCATGTTACATAATAAACAAGGTAGTATTGTACTAATATAGAGTCAAGGGTAAAGGTTCAATGTTCTTCATTAACATATCACTATCTTCACTGATTCCCATTGATTTTATTAGCTATGAAGAGTATGACATAAATCACATACTAGCCCAACTTACCGCTTGTAATCATAATCACACAGCTTACTGGTCATGTATAAAGAGTGGTCATAGCTTATCCATGAATTTATAAAATTTATTTTGAATGATCTCGTAAGAATGAATTTTACCCCTGATACATGAATACCCATAAAGATAGAATGCTACTTCAATTTAGTAATACAGGATATATGCTGTTATTTAAATTTACTAGAGCATGGACACCAGTATGCAATATGGCATTTAAATTAACATGGCAAGAATGTGAAATTATAGATTAGACATTATAGATGAAAATATCTATCGAATTATTTCATTGCATTTCAAATATGATTCAAAGAAAGAGAATAAAAGTGTAACTACATTGTGAATATGAAAAGTGAAAATAGGGGTATATAGAATGAAAATGAGTAAAGCAGTGCGTCATAAATAGAACATGAATAAACTAAACCGAAGCAGCATCTGAAATGAGAAATTCTATTGAACATATTAATATCTATGTGAGCAAATTTTCTTTTTATAAATTCTAGGATTGATATCATACGTATCAAAGTATTTTGAATGTGTAGAAGTTGTTATATGGGTAACAATTGGTTAGGAGCATATAAGATGCATATGCTGTAATATGTGTTCGAGTGTTTACATTGCAGATTATGTACCAGTGAGTATCATGCAGAAAAAAAACAGATTACTGGAACAATCTACGTGATGACAGATTTCCAAGAACAATTGAGACTCCATGAGATCCCAAGATAGGGTGTTGACCCTGGTCCTGCTGGGAGGAGTGGAAGTTTTTCCCACTGTTTATCCTCCAATACCTGGAGTCATGGGAGGACTGTGCGAGTCACGCTCCCCTAGACGTGTGATGATGACTGCCGGATGCCTACAAGCATGTCAGGTCGACGTAATCGACTCTGACATCATTGAGGTCTATGAATGGATCAGTAAAACTGATGCCATGGCATATTCCTGTAGAGGACAGATAGGATGGGAGTGGAAGAGATTAGGAAGGATCGGATGATTTTAGAATAGTTTGGAGATTCGGTGAAGATGGGAAGTAACAATCAAATTACCAATACATACTTATTTAAAACGAAAATTCAATCTTAAAATACAGGCATTCTACAATCACCCTAATCTCTAAAAACACAATATTAATCTGAGTATATAAAACCATAAACTTCGGGACGAAGTTTTCTGAAGGGAGGAAGTATGTAACGACCCATTCCCCTGTTATACCCAAAACAATATTAGCATGTGAACGATATAGGCATTTGATAGCTACACCTGCCTATACCGTCCACATCGCACTAGTACGCCCACCTAATATCAAGATTACAAAGATTGGGGACTTAATATTAAGATTTCAGATCTATATATATATATTACGATCATCTAAGTATAAAATCTTATGAAACAAGGTAATAAAAGAAATGAAATAATAAAGTTAAAATCTTTAAGTTAATAAATCTTTAAGATAAAGATGAGTATGCAATATTAAAGAATTATATAAAAAGTACTTAAATAAAATCCCACCTTTATAAATGTGTATACATACACACATTAATGGGGATCACCCACCATAACAAAATTTAAGGTAAACATAAGATTGGATAAAGCCTCGGGAAGTTTGAGGCGATGGAGGAAGATTGTTTAGATTATATTCATATCCAAACATAATGAAAAGCATACCACCATAAATGCATAAAATATCATCATTAATAAGGATAAGGCTTCGGGAAGATAGAGGCGGTGGAAGGAGATTATTTAAAGGAGGTGGTATGGAGGAGAAAGGGGGGGGGATGTTTTCTTGGAGGAGAAGAAATGGTTCTGCTGAAAGGAGAAGGAAGGAAATGCCGGCTTGCAGTGTTTGGGAAGGAGTCTCTTGTTCTTGGAAATCTGGGCACGGGGGACAGAGGGGACATCCTCTGGGTCTGGGATTAGTCCCGGATTTGGCTGGGAGGATTCGATTGCCCCAGTAATCTGTTCTGTGCTCTGTTCACGATATCACCAGCTAATCTTCAGCCGCTTCAGCCGCTTCAGGATTCGTAAGTTGTGCTGATTTTCAGGTATTCTTCTACATATAGGTTAATTATGCAAGCTGAAATTTCAATTTATACCATTTCAATGTCTTATTAGATCGGTTTTGCTTAAACAAAAGTTCAAATAGGTACAAATTCTAGAACTCTGGGAGCAGGGTTATTACAGACATGATGGAGGAGGCTTTTGACATGACAAAATAGATTTTTATCTGTCACCATGAACCCAAGAAGGGATTTTTACATAATAAATTTGACTTTGAGTTAAACAAAAGATCCTAAAAGCCTACAATGGAGGTTTGGCCTATGACCATTGACCCAAGCATGAAATCCATGCTTTAATAAGTCAAATTAATAATAATAAAAATTTCTTTTGACAAATATATTACATCATGACTCAAGTACAATTATGAAGACTGACACTAGTTACATTCTTCAACACTGAGATGTCATCAGTACCATGTAACTATTTGACCTACCAACCTCTCACATTTTCCATCCAGACTCATGAGCCGTATACTAGTAATGAGTCTTCATACCAGGTCATTTGCACAAGAATCAGGCTATGGGGCCATCTAGACAGTCAAGGAAAATATAAGATAACTAGACGGTATATGACCCAACAAGTGAGAATAGAGGGTCTATATTTGTTGGGTCACATGAGCCATTTTTATAACATGGCGATAGCAAGACAAGATAACCCAATAGGAGATAGAAGATGAGGTCACCATCGGGCTATCGGAAATCGGATCATCGGGATTTGTCTAGTTCAGTAATATGTGCTTGCCAATCATACTACCACTTGTCGCCTACTAACGGAAGCACTCAATGAGATCTGTTTATATTCCAAAAGAATTGTTAGCCCTCATACATTCAAATGAAAAGAAGGGATGAATTGAATGGAACCATGATCATAAGTCTATAGAACCCTGAAGTCTAACACAAGTCGCAGTAAATAACATGGGGAGCCATTGACTACCGAACATGAGTTAATTGGTATTGTCACTAATCAAGAAATTAACGGTTGCTTGGCATCGCTGGAAAGGAACTATATTGCATAAAGAGGCTTTCGAAAAGCTGGGGAAATTTGAATCTAACGCTCGATTGTTAATTTACTGAAACGGATTGTATATGTGTAAATGAGCCACATAGATATACAAACCTAAGTGATGTGGCACTACCACGTATTCCATAATAAGAGTAACAGCCACGCACCTTCTGAGAAAGATTAATAAATAAATAGTTCACAAATGAAATGTCTATGCAAACTGCGGGAATTAGGGAAGTAGTGCCAAAGGCGCACTACATTTTCAAAAATTATTCAAAAAGATTCATCAACTTTATATAATTGAGAAAGCTCCATTTTGTTTCAAAAGATATTTTGAGAAATTTAAACAGAGATTTTCACATCCCCGAAAATATATAGGCTCCTTAAAATTACCCTTATCTTTAAAATCAATAAAAGAAACAAAATTATTTATTTGCAGAAATGGAACAAATTTCGATTTGGCATTGTATTTCATATTTCAAGTTTGACTTATGGCTTCTTACACGCAAGACTGACGATTCAAATACCAGAGAACCTAAATGTAAATATTGAAAACAAACATTTAACATTCCAATTATTCTTTGCTTGCTTCATGGCACTAACAAGCCTCATGTTTATTAAAGATATACCCAAGGACAAATTAATTTGAAAGAGAAAAATGTAAGGGGAACTTACCAGATCAGAGAAAGGAACCTGAGAGTTTTTATATGTAGCTCGAGAAGGTGATTTCTTGTTAACCATAGAATCAAGAGCTGCTATAGCTTCTGATGCAAGATTAAATACACCCTCTAATAGTACTTGATTAGACACAACTCTTACACTTTCAACAATTTCTGGACAAAATCTGTTTGCAGTTTGGACGGTATTCCTGGCAGCCCTTACTGCTTTTGCTGAAAACTCACCATGGTACAAGACAAAAGAAAAAGCAGTAACAAGAAGAACATCGTGAGGCTTATTCACTAAGGCCATATGAAATGCCAGTATACCCACCCTGCAGCAAATAAAGACACATACCAATTAAAAAACATTGATCCTATACAACACCATACTAAAATACATTTCTCATCTAGGAAAAGGAAATCAATCTTATATTCTTTCAGACCTGAAAGAAAACCCATTGCAATTTAACTCACATAAGGTATAATAAATGGAAAATGCCAAAAAGTTGACTTTTAATGAAACATGATAAGGAAATGCCAGTGCCCATATACATTGTTTTCCTAATTGAGATAATTTAATTTTGTAAATTGCCACAGATAACCAAGGAATACATCAATGGGACTAGAGAGTACAATCAATGGCCACAAAACTCTGGGAGAGTCAAGAACACTCCAAGATGCAAATGTTAACCAAGTAAGAAATATATACAAGACACCAAAAGAAGGAAAAGAACATGATTTAGATAAAGGAAGGCGAAAAACTCTAACAGGCTCATAACAGGAAATAATCTAGAGGTGGGTGAGAGAGAGGGGGCATCCTAGTTTCCATCTATCTTTGTGATGGCATTGACGCAGAGCTTAATGATGTCGTCATATGAGGCACGAGACTGATTGGGTCTGGTTGTACAATCCCAGTAGGAGCAATGGAACGAGATGACCTATCTCTCCTAACATCTGAGATTGAGAGGAAAAATCTCATAATGGATGTACAGCTGCTCAACTTGACCTGGGGAACCATATTCTATGGAGAATGGCTCTGGTTCCAAGGTCATGTAGAAGTGATGCTCCTACCATCCACATGGGAGGAAGTCTGTTGTCCAACAGAATACATTGGAAAAGACAACCCAAAGGAACCTGAAAACGAGTCAGACATTGGGAAAACAAAGTACACTAAAACAATTTGCACTCAGATGCTAGAAATCTCAAATCACCATGGGTAACTCCATGGGAGAAAAAAAAAAATTCCCATTTTGCACATCCAATCGGCCAGCAAGCAGCCCCTGACTGCGACCACTAACCAATGACGATGTGCCATTACATCTCCGCCACTTGCATCAGTCATATACCTTCTCACCCATCCAGCAAGAGCACATGGCTGAAGGTGGGCTTCTGATCAAAAGGAACTTTATTCATTTTGAAATCAGGTGCTTATGCTTGTTTGCACTTGGGCTTTTTGATATGGATTATGGGGCGACCTAGAAGGAGGAGGGGTTTTGATTGTGATCTTATTCCCTCACCTTAAATGGGGGGTTAATCTTCGATCCTTGTCTAGTGAGACCTCCTCTAATGGTCCAATGGGTATAGGAGGGGCACTATTTGGGGAGCCTTGATTGAGATAGCATGTTCTATCTATCCCTATTCTATGCTTACCACTTTCCATCTTACATTACAAGCCCATATTCCACCTCCATTCTTTGGGTTCAATTGGCCATTGTTTCTCTGGGATTTGGAACCCATATATCCACATACCTGGGTAGGGCCCTGAACATTGCCCTGGTAGGTTGATGCAGCTAAAAGAAAAGTAAAGAGCATATAATGGCCACAAGCAAAATAAATTAAAGAATATCAAAATGCAAAAGATGGTTGGAACTTGGGACCAAGGTTACTTGGGATGGGAGCGAAAACAGGGAGTGGGAGCAAGAGCGGGAGTGCCATTTTCAGAAGCTCCTAGTCCGGGAGCGTTTTGGGGAGCGTTTTTTATAATATATATATATTTTTATATTTTTTATATTTTGATGCATACATGTCAACAAAAGCATGTAGAATGATGAATTAGACATAAAAAACATAAAAACATAGATTGAACCAAAGGTAGCTTTATCATTACCTCTAGATTCGTATAGGGATCTTTGTCATTAATATCACCCTCTAAGCATTCGCTTTGGGACCGCGCTCCGGGACCGGGTTCAATAGGAAGGAGGCGCTCCCCCGCAACCTTGCTTGGGACATACACATTAGCACGTGGACAAAAGCCTAACATGAGCTCTACCTCACTCAATAGGGCCATCACTCGTTTCCTGAGCACATGTTGCTCCTACACATCATAAAAAGGAATCCTTGCATGTCCCAACCCTGATGGGCAATAAGTTTCCTCATCATTAAGGGGTAATACAATTGTTAAGCATCATTCAAACCAAGCAGTAATTCAATGAAAAATCAAACAAAAGTAAAAGGCACACAAGAGAGGTGGAAAAACAAAGGCCAAGTTGGTAACTCATGCATCCACGATTGGTCCCTCCTCACATTTATACACTCAGGATGAGGATCTCCATCATGTTGCTCCCTTTGACCGTGGCACTTGTCCATGAAGTCTTCCCCCCTCCGTTACCATCATTATTCACATAATATCTATTGATTGAAGGGTGGACTAAGGAAATGTTACTTCTCCTTGGGGGTTGGACACACCTAATAAAGTTGTCCTTTAGCCACTCCTACCTAGGGAGGAAAAACCATTGCAAGTTCAAAGCCTCAATTCTGGAAGGGAAGCCTTACTGAAGAATTAAACAAACCTTTACATTCAAGCTTGCTTCACTTAGATGCAAAAATTATCATTTTACTTGATGATTGGTTGCTTTCTCTAGACTTTATGTTGTAATTGTCAGGAGGTTTTATAGCCCATGCTTTGGGCACCTTACCCACAGGTACCCAAGCCATTTGAGAAGAATATTGACACCCACAAGTGAAGCATTGAGAGCCTTGGGTCTCTGAGTAGCATCAACACATCTCATCTATTAAAATTCCAGAAATTGGAATCCTTCTACAGAAACTAGTTAAGTTCCTTCGATTTTGTTATATAACTAAACAAAATTATTTATTGTTTTTTACAGTAAATAACGAAACCAACACACTGCAATTTTCACTAATTAAATTATATGCGGAAACAAGAACTGAGCAAGAAAGAAAACAAGCACACATATGACAGCGTTGTTTTTGGAGTAATGTCCCCGGAAAAACCCAATGTGGAAAACTCAGTGCAGCAGCTGATAATTTGTATTATTAAGTAGCAGTTATGATACAATCTAGGATGCCTTACTGGCCATCCAATACAGAGAAGATAACTGGCAAGAAAGTTAGTGAGATATCCTCACACTGGTACGAGAAGATCTAGTACTGACCAAGCTGAAGATGACACCTTTGTGCAGTTCTGCGTCACACCCACGCAGTTATTGCATCACAGCTACAAGGACTATGTCACACCTCCATGCTAACCTTCTGTTGGCTGGAAACTCGGTCCTCTGACCTCCCCGTCTCACACTCTGGCTTCTGGTACTAGATCTTAACTGCTCCTCAGCAAAATTTCGATCTCCCTCTGAAGCACTATGCTGCCACAGCGTAGCTCTGCGTTGGCTCTATGTGGCACTGCATTGCCTCTCTAAACTACTCTTTGCCTTCTCTGCCTTGCACTCTCAGGATCAAGAAAATCTCCAACCGGAAACTATCTTTGCTCCTCACTACAATAAATCACCTCGGTGATCTCTCGGGAAATTAATCTCTTGATCTCACTCAATATGTCTTTCCAAATGCTCATTGACATTCTTCTTATAATCGTCTCGTTGAGAAATCAACGGCCCAAATTAGATTCTAATCAATGGCTCAGATCATATTGACTCGATCTCCGTCTTTTTCTTGAAGATTCACACCCATTTCTATTAATACACTTTAATTATTTTAATTCCCTAATTTTAGACTTGGGCATCCATTAAAAATAATTAAGTATTTCAATAAAACCTCCTCCGGGTGGAATTTCCCAAAACAATTTTTGGGTATTCTGGAATGTATGTGTCCAAGCCTCCCTGCGAATTTTGACGCTTAAAGCACATCCAATGCTACCAGAAATCAACATCATCTACCCCTAGACACCTTCTACGCCTAGGACGTTCTACCACTTTGCAATATTTTGATGATTCTTCAGGATGATGACCTGAACTAGCATGCCCTAGGCTATCCTTAGCACTTTTTAAGAGATGGTAGTTGATCCAGAGCCCAAATGAGGATGGTCTCACCTTCTGAGACATGGGAGGTCTAGTAGCACCTGGAAGCCCTCAACGTTGGAGCAGAGATGGACGTTTTGGAGCAATTGGAGACCCAAGAGGCCACCTTTGATGCCCCAAAATAGATTTTGGGGTCCACAGAGGGATTTTGACATAGATTGGAGGGCCAACTCTCACATCTTGATTAAAAGAAGCTTCTAGACCAGGGCACTTTGAAGCCTGAGTGCATGCCATGTGGAGCTCATATCATGGATGCCTCAACATTTTAGTCTTCAAGGTTCACACATGTGAGATTTCTTTTGAGTTTATGTCTAAGCTAGTTGGGTTGGCTCATAACCCAATCCATCATTGTAATTTTACTTGAGATTTAGGGGCTTTTAGGCTAAATAGACATTATTCCTCCTCATAAAAATGGAGGAGAGGATCATTTTTCTTATCATCATCACCTCGACTTGTGAATTCGGCCTCTTTGAGATTTCGGCCTCTTTTTCTAGATGAAAGATGTGATCTATGGAGCGAAAATTGTCTTCATCATTTGTTCTTGTCTTTGGAGAAGTCACTTTGGATCAAGGACTGGATTGTACAAGCATATTGTCATGTAAGTGCCATGTTTATTGCAAATTTCTGATTTCATGTCTAATGTAAGGAATAACTTGGCGATCTAGTGTAAATTGTGTGCCCTAATTTTGTTAAATATCAATTGGAAGGTAATTAGGTCATATTATTGCATGCATTACTTATGGTATCATACGTGAATGACAATCTACTTGGCGATCTCATGTTAGCTCTCCCAAGTGAAATTTGATCCCCCACAAAGGTGATAGCTAGGGTTTTTGATGCTAGGGCATCAAAATATCCTTACACTCTTGCAAGATCAAATCAATTTTGAGAAGCCATAAACTCCATTGACCCTAGGACTAAGCATTGAACTTCCTTGTTGGTAATCAACTCAACTTCTTATCCATATTTTTTTATCTTTCTCCATTTTGACCTAATTCGGCTCCTATAAGGCCAAGTGGCCAGGATAGGGCTTGGTGTGAATTCCTATGGAAAAGGAATATTCGGTGTTGGAGAGTCTAAACATCAAGAAGATAGTGGTTGCCACAAAATCACTCATTTCGGTGGTCATTCACTATAATTTCCTCCATAATTTCCTTTTCCCTAGTTGTTTTCCCTAAGGTAAACCCTAGTTTGGTTTTAGCTTATAGAGGGTTTCATGTGCTATATCCTTGTTTGAATACATTGTAGGAAACCCTTTCTCTATACCTTAACGTTTGGCCATCCCAAATATCAACCTATCAATCAAGCGCTAGGTCTTGTGTTGAATATATTAGGTCTCTCTCAGAATGCAAATCGCTTCCTCTTGGAGCCTTGTGCCTAAATTGTGTCTTTCTCTAGGAAGCCCTCATTGTGTCCCCTTATACCTCAAGTCTTAGAATATATATTAGGTGATTTATACATATATGGGGACTCCTCCCATTGGTGAAAATCCATAAAGAGCAGTTTGTTTTGGCTATGGTGATAGTGTCCCTATTACCACAAAATCTAGCAAGCCTTGCCAAGGGAAACTTTACAAGATGAGAAGCTAGACAAAGTGCTAACAATGGGTCAATGGCCCACTGTCACCACAGCCAATGCCCCCTACTCTTTACAAATTTCACTGATGGAAGGAGTCTTAGTAAAGGGGGAATCACTTTAAATAGATATGTTAATGATAAAGTACGAAGTGACCCCACTAGAGTTCATTGAAAGAGAGACAGAATCAAAGTTCAAGGCTTCACAAGAAGCAATTCACTCTATATGAAAACACCTAGAAATGAGGGCTCAAGACCTAGGGTTTGATGTATTTGATGATAATGGGAGTTCCAAAGGTCAAGACCAAAGAGAAACGGTTTCTTATGGTGGATTCCAACAGTTACAAGGCTCATGAAACCTTCAAGAAAGTCCTCAAGTTGAGAGAGAGGAAACTAGAGTTTACCTCTTAGGGCAACACCTAGGGAAAGAGATTTTATGGATGAAATTTGAGTTGATGCCCACCAAATCTATAGGTTAGGTATCCTAAACCTATCTCTTGATGTTTAGGTTCTCAAATAGCCTATACCTATCTCTTGATTCATTTGAATGAGGGGAGTTGAGGGAGTGGGGTCGAGGCAGCTAACCCTAGCTGCCTCAGCCCTGGTTCATGCCTCCACTAACATTTTCGTCGCATTCCTCATTTCCTTGTAGGTGTTGTAGTTGGCTCGTGGAGCTAGTTTGCAATTTACCGAGTTGATGCTAATGTGCCTGGAGTATTCATTCGTATTGTTGCCTGGTCCTCTGAAGAAATGTTGCTTTAGAGAAATTTTGAGATCTAAAATGGGCCTCCTAAGAAAAATGTACAACCAAAACAAACTTTATAAGAACCAATAGAATTCAAGATGATGATGTCAACCATGGGGGATGATTGACCATTTGTGGAGTAAAAAAGTAAAAAGATTAAAAAATAATAAAATAATAAAACTATTTTTTCAACTCGTATTTTCAACTTATCTCCTAAGGTTTTACTCAAATTTCGAGCAGAATTACTCGCTAGATGCAAAATTTAATTCCCCATCCAAAGAGAATCCATGTCGCATACTTTTGATGGATCCTGCTACATGAAAAATGAGAAATACATGAAAAAACGTGATTGCAATCACATTTTCTCATGTATTTCTCATTTTTCATGTAGCAAGGTCCATCAAAAGTATGCGACATGGGTACTCCTTGGATGAGGAATCAAATTTTGCATCCAATGCCTGTTTCCACTCGAAATTTGAGTAAACCCATAGGGAGATAAGTTGAAAAAGTAGTTTTCATTTTTCCCTCTAAAATTTCATGATGTAATCTAATCTTATTTTATTATTTCCACTATTATTTTATAATTTCCTTAGGAGGCCCATTTTAGACCTCAAAATTCCCCTAATGAGGGGGCGGTGGCTTGGGCGTATGTTTTGGCTGCTCAGTTCTCTTCTTCATGGCATTTCTTATCGACACTTTTGTCATCACCATTTGGATTGGTCATTCAGCAGTGGGTTATGGTTCATGGAAATTTCTTCTTAGTTGCAATGGTTAAATTCGCCGATGTGGCCTCCTTAGTCTGAGTTTTACACTAGAGCCATGTCTTGCCTCTTCTCACCTCTTTCTTCTTTATTCGGTGGCATTTTTTTTGTTCATTGCAAGGTTTTTTTTGTTGCGGTTGCATTGCAACTCATTTTTCTTCCAGAGGCCTGGTTTTGGGTCTCTATTTTTGAATCTGCAAGGTGGCTTGTACCTTGTATATTTTTATTTTTTTTTCATTTTGTTGGGTTTTTCCCTATTGTTCTACAGCAAGGTTTCTTACTTAAGTTTCATTCTTTCTCGAATCTATGACGCAATGTAGAGCTTTTATTATGTTGTTTTTTGCTCCCTTTTGGGATTTTTGAGGGCTTGTGGGACCTGGATTTTACTTGGTCGGGCCTATCTGCCCTATTTTATTTTGATTCTCTTTGCTCTGAGGTGTGGAGCTTTTTGACCCTAGGGTTTCATACACTGAACATTGTAGTCCAATGATTGCTCCTCATGTTTGGTTGGTTTTCAATTGGTTTGTGAAGAAATTTCACCCCCACTCCGGTTATTAGTTTTCCTTATCACTCCATGCATATAGTTTTAAATTTGAACATGAGATAAATACTAAAATCTGGAAATGACTGAAATTTATGAAAACACAAATTTCGAGATTTTTGCACTTGTTGAAATTGCAGAAATAAAACACAGGGAAATAATAACAGTCACACACAGAAAATAACATAGTGATTTTTGGTCAATGTGACCCTAGGAAACCCCCCTACAACTCTTGCAGAAAACCAGTTTGAGAGCTCTTCTTTATTTCTAGAAAATGCTTTTACAGAGAACTGAAAAACACAGTGAAAATTACAGCAATCACAACAACCCACTTATCTCGATTTATGCGCCAGACTTCCACCTTGAAATTTGTGCCAACAGCAAACAGAAATTTACAACAATAAATGTCAGTATTAATTGTTGTATGGCTGCCTCGAAATGCATGCCCAGAACAAGTTGTACGGAACTTTACAGGTTGTACGGAAACGTACAACAGTCTTCGATTTTTGTGCCCAAAATCAGTCTCGAAAACCATGCCTTTGACTATTGTTTCTCCTACTCGATTTCAACATTGTACCTTCCTCAAAATGCGTGCAAAAAACTGTTGTACAGATTCTACCTTGGGTATGTGTTCCAAGTAAATGTTGTACGGAAATGCTGCCTTGAAATGTGTGCCAAACTGCTGTACGGATTTGCCAAGTGTCCTTGCTGCTCTCCTTCTGCTCAGAAATTTTCTCCTTACTCTCCTCCTTCTCTCACTAGCTCATGAAAGACTGAATGACCTTTTCTCTTCTTTTCTCCTTTTACCCTAAACCTAAGTCACTTTTGGGGAATCCCTAAATCCAATAGTTGAGATAGCTTTAGAGCAAGGGCTGAGAATAAATGTGCATTTAATTCTCACTTTCTATGTTTTAACTCACCCCACTTAAATAAAGACCCACTTAGCCTTTTATTTTCATGGTCACTTTTTCACTTTCTAATTTTTCATTGACTTTAATAAAGTCACTTTAAAATTAGAATGTAACTTTATCACTTATAAAGTCACTTTAAAATTAGATTTGACTTTACGACTTATAAAGTCACTTTAGGAGAAAAGTACAATAAATTTGGACACTTTTCCCTAGGCCAAAGATCAAAGCCTTAGGGAACCACTTGTCCTCTGGTACCCAAATTTTAACACTCCCTCTTACCGAGGAAAGTGTTCCTCACCACTCGCATCTTGTCTCTGAAATAGACATGCTTTCCCCGTGGTAAGGCTTTGGTCAAAATGTCTGCTACCTGCTTATCCGTGGAAACATACTCAAGCTTTACAGCTCCTTTCTGGACATAGTCTCTGATGAAATGATATTTGATCCTGATATGCTTTGATTTGTCATGAAAAACTGGATTCTCCGTGAGTTTAATGCAACTCTGATTATCACATTAAATCACTGAAGGTCTCAATGCCTGACCAAATAGACGAAACAACATCTTGCGAAGCCATATGGCCTCACAACTAGCCAAACTAGCTGCCATGTACTCTGCTTTTGCTGAACTCAATGCAACTGACTATTGTTTCTGGCTGAACCACGACACAACTGCCGAACCCAACCCAAAACAACACCCTGAAGTGCTCTTCCTATCAGAAGTACAACCTGCCCAATCTGAATCAATGTACCCTGCCAGTCTCACTCCATCTCCCTGTCTATAATCTAGACCAAAATCCATTGTCCCTTGCAAGTAAAAAAGAATGTGTTTTGCAGCCACCCAGTGCACTCTCCTAGGTTCACACATGAACTAACTCATCGTGTTAACTGCAAAACATATATCTAATCGAGTGTTGACCAAATACATCAATGAACCAATCAGTTGTCTATACAAAGTAGGATCCACTAACTCGGAATCTGAAGCGTGAAACTTCTTCCAGATAGTGATCATAGGTCTAGACATGGGTTTGCAATCCTCCATGTGAAATCTGCTAAGAATGTCCACAATATACTTCCCCTATCCCAGGAAGAAATGCCCCTCCTCCTGCCACACCTTCAATCCCAAAAAGTAATGCATCAAGCCGATGTCCTTCATCTCAAACACTGAAGCAAGATCTCTCTTGCAGCCCTCAATGAGTCTCTCTGCACCTGTAATGACCAAGTCATCCACATACAACACCAAAATGAGAGGCTCCTCACCTACCACAATGAAGTATAGGTTCGGATCAACATCACTCCTTGTGAAACCCAACTCCTGCAAGTAAGTATCAATCCTCGAGTACCAAGCTCTAGAAGCTTGCTTCAGGCCATAGAGTGTCTTCTTCAATCTGCATTCATGGGACTCCTTCCCATGCAACTCAAAGCCTTGTGGCTGCTCAATATAAACCTCCTCCTGTATGAAGCCATTGAGAAATGTGGTCTTCACATCCATCTGGTGGATCTTCCAACCCATCTCTGCTGCTATCAATATAATGGAGCGAATGGAAGTATACCTAGCTACAGGAGCGAAGGTCTCCTCATAGTCAACTCCCTCTACCTGTGAGAACCCTCTCGCCACAAACCGAGCCTTCAACTTCTCGATGCTGCCATCTGCAGTATGTTTTATCTTGTAAAGCCATCTGGAAGTAACCACTGATTTACCTTCAGGCCTCGGCACCACCTCCCAAACATCGTTCTTCATGATAGAAGAATACTCCTCCTACATGGCCTCTCTCCAGACCTGTTGGCTAGCTGCCTCCTCATAGCTAGAAGGCTCAGAATCAACGATGCTAGTGATCAATGCCATATAACTACAGAACCGCTCAGGTGGTTTTCTCTCTCTAACCTGTCTCTTTGACCCAGCAACAGATGTGGCCTCACGCAAGGTGTCCTGAAGCCACTTGGGCTTCCTCTTCCTTGAGCACACTTCTCCCACCGGAGTGAAAGAATCCTCATCATCATCAGAAGCCTTAACTCCTGAAGGCCTGCCAACTAACCTCATGCCTGAACCTATGCCTGTAGATGCTGAAGTACCATGTGAACTGTCAATCAGTGGACCACCCTGTCAACTGCTATGCGTACTACTCTACATGTTGCTCGAAGCACCACCCAGCTAACTCTGCGAGCCACTACTCACTGATGGACCTGACACTGTAACCGATGTACCTCTTGATCCCTGTGACTGATTCAGCTGCTCTTGAGGGTCTCGTGAATCCAGATACTCTAACTCCAGTGACCTCTTGAGAGCTCTCTCCTCCTCGAACTTCACATCCCGCCTGACAACAACTTTCCTCTTCACAAGAATATAAATCCAATAAGCTTTCGACTTCTCGCTATAACCCACAAAGATGCCCTTGTTTGCAGTGGGCTCTAGCTTGGTCCTCTTCTCCTTGGGAACATAGGAGTATGTAATGGACCCAAAGATACGAAAGTGACCAACATCAGGCTTCTTCCCAAAAAAAGCCTCCTCCAGAGTCACATTGCCCAAGGCACGATGTGGACACCTGTTCTGCAAGTACACAACAGTGTTGCAGGCCTCTGCCCACAAAAACAAAGGTAACCCCTCATCATGAAGCATGGCTTTGGCAGCCCCAACGATGGATATGTTCTTCCTCTCTGCAACCCCATTCTGCTGGGGGTTGTAAGGAACTGTGAACTCCCTCCTGATGCCTGCCTCCGCACAATAATCAACAAACTCACCAAGGATACACTCCCCTCCATTGTCCGATTTGAGGACCTTGATCTTCCAACCTATCTGGCTCTCCACAAGAGCTTTGAACTCTTGAAACTACTTGAAGACCTCACTCTTGGTCTTCAAGAAATAAATCCAGGACTTCCTAGAGTGATCATCAATGAATAAAACATAGTATTCATAGCCACTCAAGGATACATGACACATCTAACCACTCACGTCGGTATGAATCAAGTCAAGAATCCATGTCGATCTGCTGTCACTGCTAGGAAAAGGGGATTCGGCAAACTTCCCCATAGCACATCCTCGGCATGTATTAAGGTGATCAGAACTGAAATCTGGCACACCTGTGGTGATCTCCCGCAATGTTCTCAAGGCCCCATGATACATGTGCCCCATCCTGCGGTGCCAAATCTCACACAAATCTGAACTGCTAGATCTACTGCCGGTACTGCTACTCAATGCCATCAGGGGCTGGAATGAGAACTTGTACACCTTGGTATGGCACACACCAATCACTCTAGTTGAATCAGCTGGAGTGCCCCTAGGATATATAAGCACCTGCCCTCTCCTGAACAACACCTCATACCCTCTGTCCTCCAATTTTGAGACGGATATCAAGTTCTTATTCATTCCAGACACATATGACACTTTCAAGGGAGGTTTGGGTTCCCTATCAAATGTCAATGTCCCCACACCGACTACTCTAACAATGATGTCATCACCAAGTACTACCTCAATATCAGTGCCACTCTTTGAAAGCTCTGAGAAGTACTCTTGGACTCCTGTCATATGACGAGAAGCCCCACTGTCAACATACCAAATACAAGATGCTCTACTAGTGGAGGGAAGTGCACACTCCCTCTGAACCTGTGTGGCAGGTGATCCTGCACTAGTGGACTCACAAGCTATGAACCCAAACTCCGGATCAAAGCTCTCCGAGAAGCCCTCTATCTCTAGAGAAACTGCCATGGTCTTGTCCTTATCCTTCTTGTTCTTCTTCTCCGGACACACAACTGCATAGTGTCCCAACTTCTAAAAATTCCAACATTTGACTTTGAAATAGTCCTTCTCCTTGTTTACCTGCTTACCTTTACCTTTGTCTTTTCCTCCACCTCCACTTGTGGAAACTTGCTTCTTTCCTTTGCCCTTCTTGTCTCTTGCTAACAATGCTACATTGTCATCCTCCTCCACATGTTTGGCTGCCCAAAGATGGCTCTTTCTGATCTCATTATGAATGCAATCATCCCACAACCTTTCCCAACTGGAAAGGTTCTCCCGTGAAACAATGCCATCCACAAAACTCTCCCAAGTCTTGGGAAGACCCTCCAAAGTAATCTACACCAACTCAGTGGGTGGAATGGTCTCTCCAACAGCTGCCAACTCATCTCTCACATAAGTGATCTTTGTGAGGTATGTTTTAGCACTATCTGTCTTAGCCATTCTAATGGCCTTCAGCTTCTCCCTTAGGACCATTTTTTTGTTTTTATCTGAGTTCTGGTAAAGACTGATCAAGGTTGTCCACATCTCATGTGCATAAGTCTTTCCTCTCACATGAGGAATGACATGATCTGTAACTCCATCCAGAATCAATCTTTCTGCCTTCACATTCTTCTTGTTAAACTCTGCCAACTATACAAGGTCAGCAGGTACTGCTACTGTGTGTTGTGTGGTATATCATAATGCCCCAGACTTCTGCTTCCTCAAAAATGCTCTGGATTCTCTCCCTCCATGCACTATAGTTTCTCTTCCCATCCAACCTATCTTCAACCCTCAAACCCAAAGACATGCTTGTTGTCCTAACAAACTAAGATTTTAAAATTCTGGTAAAGGTTCAGTTTTCTGTGTAAAATTCAGCGTGTTGTGATTTTCACTTTGCTGTCCCAAACTGCACTTTTCAGCCAACCAAGCTCTGATACATATAGTTTTAAATCACTCCATGCATATAGTTTTAAATCTGAACATGAGATAAATACTAAAATCTGAAAATGACTGAAATTTCTGAAAACACAAATTTGGAGATTTTTGCACTTGCTGAAATTGCAGAAATAAAACACAGGAAAATAATGATAGCCACACAGAAAATAACACAGTGATTTTTGGTCAATGTGACCCTGGAAAAACCCCCTACAACTCTTGGGGAAAACCAGTTTGAGAGCCCTTTTTTATTTCTGAAAAATGCTTTTACAGAGAACTGAAAAACACAATAAAAATTACAGCAATCACAACAACCCACTTATCTCGATTTCCGTGCCAAAATTCCACCTTGAAATTTGTGCCAATAGTAAATAGAAATTTACAGCAATAAATGACAACATTAATTGTTGTACGGCTGCCTCGAAATGTGTGCCAAAACAAGCTATACGAAATTGTACGGAAACGTACAGCAGTCCTCCTTGATTTTCGTGCCCAAAATCAATCTCGAAATTCGTGTCTGACTGTTGTTTCTCCTCCTCGATTTCAGCATTGTACCTTCTTCAAAATGTGTGCAAAAAACTGTTGTACGAATTCTACCTTGGTATGCATGTCAGGTAAATGTTGCTATACAAAAATTATGCCTTGGGAGGTGTGCCAAGCTGCTGTACAGATTTGTTGAGTTTCCTTGCTACTCTCATTCTGCTCAGAAATTTTCTCCTTGCTCTCCTTCTTCTCTCACTAGTTCATGAAAAACTGAATGAACTTTTCTCTTCTTTTCTCCGTTTACCCAACCCCAACCCTAACTGACATTTGGGGAATCCCTAAATCCAATGGTTGAGATAGCTTTAGATCAAGGACTGAGAATAAATGTGCATTTAATTCTCACTTTCTATTTTTTAACTCACTCCACGTAAATAAATACCCACTTAGCCTTTTATTTCCATAGTCACTTTTTCACTTTCTAATTTTTCATTGACTTTATTAAAGTCACTTTAAAATTAGAATGTAATTTTATCACTATAAAGTCACTTTAAAATTAGATTTGACTTTACCACTTATAAAGTCATTTTAGGAGAAAAGTACAAATAAATTTGACTTTACCACTTATAAAAATCAAAGCCTTAGGGAACCACTTGTCTTCTGGTACCCAAATTTTAACAGTTTGTATACACACTCGGTGTGTCTACATAATGTAATTTTTATTCCTTGCTATCATAATAGAGATTACAATTATTTTTCAATGGAAAAAAATATGAGCAATAAGTATTATTATAAATTAATAATTATCTATTAAAATTATTATTATTATTATGTATTATTAATGGTAAGTATTATAAATATTATAAATAAAATTTATATATTTAGAAATTTGTGTATATTTATTTTTTTTACGTATATTTTATTTTTTAAATACGTAAAAATACAATTATGTTCTTTGCACTTGTTTCCCATCATATTTGGAGCGTTTCAAAAACGGGCAGATCCATATGCGGAATCTAAATCTATAAGTATATCCATATCCAAATCTTGCAACTTATGCTAGAAGAATGAAATTTAGTTTGAGACAAAAAAAGGACAATAAATTGTGGATAATGTCTTGAAGGAGGAAATAAGATGAGAACATTTGTGAAAACTCGCAATTTGAAATTAATAATGTATTCTTAAGTTGTATTTCTCCTTTGTAAAAGATGAAAATGGTAAAAGTTTTGAGTTCTGAATTGAGGATAATAAAAAATTAATTTTCGTGTTAAATGGAGTTGTTACAATATAGCATGAAAGTAGATATTTATGTAATGTTGTTACTTTTATAAGTTCGTGACATGAAACTAATATATATTAAGTATTAAAGTAAGGGGTTGTTGACCACACTTTGTCAACGACCCCATAGCAGTACACCCCCATTTGAAAAAATTGGGATTCATCATGTTCGACGTGTTCACACCATTTAGATTTCATCATCAGTCGACAATTTTATAAATGATGTAAACCCATTTTGCATGTTTACGATGTAAATGATCTAAGTAAGACCACTAGGTATGTAACAACCTAGGTAAGCCTAGTATTTTGGTGATGATTTCTATTCTATGAAGTTTTTTGTCTCACTGATTCATTTGTATTTCTCGACACAAGTGATCGGCAGAGTTTTCTCCTCCAGCCTCACCCCAAAGCTAAGGTGGATTTTGTCATCAAAATGCTAAGTGAGTCCTAGTATTTTTTATCGAGTCTTTATAAAAGTAGTTTGGGAATAATCCTAACTAATTGACTAGATTATTTTATTACAAGCTACTAGATCATGTTTTGAATCGCAGAATTGGGTAGATATTTGAGGGTCTATCACGAATGGGTATTCCCCCTTTATGTGTTTAAATGTATTTATCTTATGTAAAGAGGGTTGGAAAAATAATTAAATCCCCTCTCGGTCAATTAATTAAATTTTCTTGCCAATTTAAATTTAAAATCTTAAGCCAAAAATTTAATTAATTTTCAGTCCTACGTGTTTTAAAATTCTTCAAAAGCAAAATTCGTGAGTCCTTAAAAAATAAATTTTTAAAGGTCCCAGGCCAAAGTTTGGACCCTTGGGCCTTGTTGGTTAAATCAAAATCAAAATTTTGAGGTAATTAACTCAAAAATATTATTTTTGAGTTAATTAAAAATAAATTAAATGATAAATTTGAATTTCCTCAAAATTATAATTTCGACAGTCCAAATTAAAAGATGATTAAATATTTTTCGACAGTCAAGATTACTTTCACATGGATCAACCAAACTAGCCGTTGGAGATTTTATCTTATAAATTAGAGGTCTTTATCAGTCTTTCAGTCATCCGATCTCTCGATCGTGCACTTGTTCTTGGAAACTCTTGTAATTTTTTGATCAATAAAGCATAAAGACTTTGGAGTTACAGACTTTGGTGTTCCTTTTCCAGATCTATGTGGTGATATTGTCTCTAAACTCTGCTACTTCTATAGGCATTTTGATGGTTGATGGCCTTTATGGATTGATCTACATACAGGTATCTTGTGTAGTTTTCTGGGTCTCTAAAATTGCATTTTGATTTGATGGAAATATTAGTTTATTTTTCTGAAAGGTCTCATGGCTATTTTTAAAATCTCTATCAATTTAAAATTCAGATCTAAGTGTGCAAAGATCATTATTCAAGATTTGAGCATTTGGGGAAATCTTCAGTTAGATCAGCCGACTCTCAGATTTCAGAAAATCTAAAAAAGCTCATTGTTTCTAAATTTTGAAGGTTATCTTATGGAATATTTTTTGCAAGGTCTTTCTAGAGCTTGTGCCTAAATAATAATAAAAATTATCTTAATTTTTTTGAATTTAAAGTTAGATCTGGCTAGTAAGAGCCTTAGATCTTCAGATCTGGGAGTGAAGTCAGACTTACACTCCTCAGATCTGATAGATCTACAACCCTTGTGCATAGATCTGTAAATATATTGTATAGATCTGTAATTTACATGTGTAGATCTGAAGTTTTGTAACATAATTTTGAATTCTAACATCTGGGTTTTTAGGATTTTCGCTATTTTTGTACATATTGGGTATTGAGTTTTTTTTTCACTTGTGCAGGATTAAATCTAAAAAATCAGCTAAGAAAATCTTCAGCTCTGAAAAATCAGTCAAGGAAATCTTCAGATCCGAGCTAGATCTAGACTCTGGAGGGCAAGATTTGGGCTCAATATTTGTTTGCAGGAATAGATCTGAAAAATCAGTCAAGGAAAAGTTCAGATCTGAGCCAAATCTAGACCCTTGAGGATGTATAGGCTTTTGAGATTATTTTTACAAGATTTTGGTCTCCAAAATTCTAATTTTCAAACGGCAACATTATTCAAAAATTTCAAGAATTTTCAACAGTGGGATCTTCAAAGCCTTGGGCTAAGGGTTTGATCTCTAAACCCTTATTTTTTTGCAAATTTTATTACAGCAAAAAAATCACAAATAATTAGGCCTTAAAAATATATGTTATATGGTCAAAATTGTTTAGAATTGCAAAATCTTCATTTTCAGAATTTTTGGCCATTTGGGCATCTTTAATTTTGCCTAGCTCTGACTTTAAAGTTTGCTGGAAATTACTGCATAAATGTGAAGAATCAGATCTGAACATTTTTTATGCATATCCTAAATAAGGTCAAAAAAATTTGAATTTTCAGTGTTTTCAGCAAAACTTACTATTTTTAGACATAGTGGGGATCATTTTCATTATTTACAGTTTACTGATCTGTTATCAATTTACTGCGGTACAAACTTATCAGTTCTGAAAATTACTGAATCAAACTCTCTTAAAGCCTTAAAATTGAAATTTTCAAGTTTTAATATATTTTCGCTATTCTGGAAGTATTTGGCAGCTATTTTCGGCAGTTTTATCCTATTGATCTGTCACTATTTCACTGCTAAAATAAAAATATCAGATCTGAAATTTCTCTTAATCAAGCCCTAAAATTTGATTTTTCTTCAAGTTCAACAATTTTTACTATTTTTAGTCATTTTGGACATTGGTTTCGGTATCGTTTGTTTGTTGATCTATGGTATAAGTTACTGCTGTAATTTTAATTTATATTTCAGATCTGAAATCTTGCTGAAAAAAATATCCTAAGTTTGACTATAGGAGAAAATTTAATTTTTTGGATTTACATTATTTGAAGAATATCATTTAATCCATAAATTACTTGATGAAGTGTTTACTGAGATTTAAGTGCTAGTAAGTTTCATATGTTTTAGTTGGGTTTGATGATCATTGACATATGAGTTTTGGAACGTGTTCAATCAATTAAAATTGCCTAATGTGTAATTAAGTATTGTTTCATTTACTTGAATTATTGAATCGTTATTGAATATTTAAGTCTTTGGGAAATTCTTCAAGTAAGTGTGATCTGCGATGAATTGTATATCTTCTAATTGAATAATTTTGGCATCATCATAATTGGCACTCTCGCTTAAGTACTTAGTGGTTAGATCATATTACTTATAACCTAAGTGCTTTTGGCATTATCTTATTATTGTGGATCTGCGATGAATTGTATATCTTCTAATTGAGTAATTTTGGCATCATCATAATTGGCACTCTCGCTTAAGTACTTAGTGGTTAGATCATATTACTTATAACCTAAGTGCTTTAGGCTTTAAACATCACCTTTCATTTTCAAAGTTTGCTTCATCTCGCCCCTTCAAATCATTTTCCTTGCATTTTGCATTCCAAGTTAACATTGCATAGCAGCAGTTTCTCATCGAGTACTTGGTTGTAATTTCCTTAGTAGGATAATTGACTCCATAAGGCACTGGTATCAATATTTCCAATTCAATCGAATCATTTAATCTTGCTAGATCTTTTACAAGTATTTGGTCGTTTAACTTGTCTCCCGAACTAGTTGGTTCCCAACGAGTTCTCATTCATTCCATTTCCATAGGGTCTACCCCCCTTAGTCTGTTATAAGGAGACAACTTAAATAGAGAGATTGGGGATCAGGGTGACAGCCCCCGATCTGAGCCATTGTCGCGGTGCCTAGACATTTTTGTGCGACAACAGGGGTCAAGTAATTAAACCACCATAACCAGCTTAGGATCTTGACTCTTATATAATGAAATATTGAGATGTACATGCTGCTATATTACAGAGTGATACTTGTATGTTGGAGAGCCTAAATCGAGCTCCCATAGAAACACTTGTTACAGCATCATTAATATGTTTAACATTTAGTAATCTCTTCAAACATGTTTATGTGAACTGTGTTATTCATGTGCCCATATGAAACCCCCAAGTCCCATGATCCAGGTTTGTGTTTGAATTCAGGAACAATGAAATGCAAAATATGTTCACCATTAAATTTGGAAAGAATAATTTATTTTATTTATAACTTTCATACATGCAAAGAAAAGACAAATACACATTTTTAACTTCAAATTTGGCCCCAAAAAAAAGTCAAATTGATTGTCAACAGTGAAAATTTGAATAAATCATTATACTTTCCTATATATTTTCCAAGGAAAACCTCATAAGCTTCCCCGCATTTGTGAATAGCAACCCTAGGGAACCCATCAGCATAGATTAATTTGCCTCGAGCAAAAGGATTTGAGCCAAGAACCTGCCAACATGGAACCAGCCAAATGACCAGCAACATTGGTGATAATTGGTTGGTTGAACTAACCGTTGGGCTTGTGTTATATATATATATATATATATAGTTTTGTTTTATATTTTTTATTTTTCATGAAAAGAAAAATAGTTTCTATGAATTTTGTAAAAAAAAATGCTTGCCCAATTAAACACAGCATTGCATGAGATTCAACGAAATTCAAATATTTAAAAAAAAAAAATCACCAAACACAGTCGCCAAGTGTAATGCTATTTATTTAGTGTTTGTTGGGATAAATGTGGTCAAGTATTAAAACCCAAGGAATTCTATAATATATCTCATACTTTCCCACATACAAAAATTACGAGCTCGTAAACAGTAAAAATCTCTCCCTTACAAAAGGCAACAGAAAATAGTAACTCCTCCAATATGATAGTAGTAAGTACTAACTCACCATAAGCTACTATGGCATGGTCGATCAGGAGCAAGCAATTTATCAAGATTTGCAAATAAAGCCTGCAAAACCACATATATATGTCTTTAAGCAAAGAATTTATCGCATAGCAAAGAGTGGCCACAAATTGATTAGTGTAAGATATGCATAATATATCTTAAGAAAACCATAAATATGTTTAAATTGGACCAATACCCTTTGACATTTAACATATTGTACTTGAACAGAATCACTCTAATACAATCAGTAACAAAGAATCATTTCAACGAATAGTAGAAAACACAGCTCTCAACCAATATCAACACATTAAATAATTGAGTGAAGAGGATAAGGAAAACCTTATTTACAATATAAATATTGTTAAGTTGAGGATGAGGAAACCCATTTTTACAATAGACAATGCAAAGAGAAAGACAAAACACACAGGGTTGAGAATGTCTACCTAAGATTGTTTATATGCTGGAAAGCATAAGTTGGATGACCAATACAGAAATATGTAAAAATTTACAAATCATTGTATGGCCTCCCAATTAAAACTCATTTTAAGTTTAAAGAGAATTTAATAATGAGTGGTAAGCTAGATTTTAAAAAAAAAAAAAAAAGACAAAATTAGGCACAAGCGTGGAAACGCAATGTCTGACAAAAGAGGGTGAGGTAAGAATGCTTGAGAAAAACCAGAGGGAGAGGGAGAGGGAAACAACAATGGTCGGGCGAGGAACTTTGGTGCAAAAACCATAAGGAACAATGTGAGAAATGAACAACTCAACCAAAGGAACGAAGTCGCTAACCCATCCTTTGGGTGAGGATATCTAAAGAATAGTTGCTAAATGTTGCTATTAGCAAACTTAAGTTAATACTGAAATAACTAATTGCAGGTACCAAAGAAAAATATTAGATACATGTTGCATTTAAAACTAATTCTATTTCCTTGCTTAATATGGTCAAAGAAATCTAATTGAATTTCCCACAGTAGCTATATGTTTCAATTGCCAACATAATACATGTTCTCAAAAGTCATGTAATCACAAAAATCACTTGCTCAAATAGGTAAGTACCTAAAGAGGCTTTTGTGTGAAAATTCCTTGAAATGCAACAACTGGAAATTTATTCTTCTAACTGATTAATTATGCATTTTATTTTGTTACGGAAAAATAATGAATAAATCACTCCAATTTCTTCACAATAAAACGTTGCGGAAAATAGATTGGAAACTGAGAAATATAGCACACACACAATAAAATTGACACTGTTATTTTTGGACAAATGTCCCTGCAGAAACCCAAAGTGGGAAAACTGGTGCAGCGTATGAGGGTTTTATTATTATTATGCAGCAGCGAAAAATCTGAGTACAATCTGGATACCAAACTAAGAATTCTCTCCTAAGAAAACACTGGCAAAATTATTGAGGGAATTTTTCTCTTCTCCACAAACAATCCGGCAACAATTTGGCCACTCAAACTAGCACCCAAAACACCGTTGTGCAGGCTTCTGCGCTGCCTCTGCATAGCCTGTAACTAGCACTGCCCGGAACTGCTTCTGATCAAGGCGTCCTGCCTGTTACTGCCTCTAGAAGTGATTCTCTAGCCGTCTAGAAAATTATCCCGACCTCCTGCACTTAAATCGACCTCCTCTCAAGCAAAACCAAACTTCCTCAATGAGGCTCTGCACAAGCCCTTGCGCAACCTCCTATGGAATAACTCGGCCTCTCTCAACTGACATGTCCGGCACTGAAAACCTCCACCAGAATCTCTATTGCTGCTCCTCTGCCTCTGCTTCAGATCTCTGACTCGAATTCTTTTCCCAAATGAATCTCTGCTCTCTGGGAAATTCAATCTACAGAGATCAGCCACTCACTCAATGTATTTCTCTCCATCCCAGCGTCTTGCTCTTATAATCTCTCGTTGATGAATCAACGGCCATGATTAGATCTCCATCAATGGCTAAGATCATCTCAAACTTAATCCATGTGAGTTTCTAGAGCATTCTCACTTTTCTCAATTAATTCCCTTTAATTAATCAATTTCCCTAAGTTAGACTAAGGCATTTTTAATTATAGATCAATTAATTTAATTGAGTTGTTTTTGGGCGTTTTCTCCCGATTCCTGAAACCTTTTTTGGGTTTTGGAGATCTTGTGTTTCTTAGCCTCTCTGACGAAAGTCAAGACTAGAACACTTTTCTGATGCTACAAAAACTAACACTCCCTCTTAATGGGGAACGTGTTCTCTTTGTCTTTCTCCCGTAACATCTTCCCTCACATTGTTGATGTCTGACAACTATGACAATCTGGCACTCTACCCACCAAACATTGCGCATGCTCTAATTCCTCTGCCACATTGTAGTTGAACCACCCTACATCTCCGCTACCGTTGACACTACACTGTACCTCTTGTATTACCACCAACATTTCTCTATGTTGCAACTGATCTCACACTGCAATTGCTCCTGCAACTACAACAATTGAGAAATAAACTACTATCCCTTCTATTGAAAGGGTTCTCCACTATACCCATATGTTCTCTAAAATAGACGAACTTAGCTCTCCCTAGAGCTTTCGTGAGTATATTTGCAACTTGCTCTTCTATGTGAACATGTTGTAGTTGGATTGCTCCGTGTTGCACACAACCTCTGTTGAAATGGTATTGAATGTCTATGTGTTTCGACCTATCATGAAACACTGGATTCTCAGAGAGCCTGATGCAACTCTGATTATCGTAGTAAATATTGGTCGCCTCCATCTTCTGATTCAACAAGCTTACTAGCAACTTCTAAAGCCATATAGCTTCGCACATTGTTGTGCTAGCTACCATATACTCTACCTTTGCAGAGCTTAGTGCTACTAACTTCTACTTCTTGCTGCACCAAGAAACAACACCTGATCCAACGTTGAGGCATCACCCTAATGTGCTTTTCTTGTCCATTGAACTTCCTACCCAATCTGCATCTATGAATCCACATAATCTAAAACCATCACCTCGAATATACCTCAAACCATACTCCATTATGCCAGGCAAATACCTCAAAATGTGCCATGTTGTTGTTTAATGCATTCTCTTGGGCCCCACCATAAACAGACTAAGAGTGTTGACCAAGAAGCAGATATTTAGCCTGGTGTTTACCAGATACATTAGGGAACGGATAAGTTGTCTATACAAGGTGGGATTAATGTCCTCATCCTTTGATGCATCGATCTTCCTCTAGTTTGTAATCATAGGCGTACACATAGGTCTATAGTCCTGCACCCTGAATCTCTTCAAGATTTCAGTATCATATCTCCCTTGATCAAGGAAGATCTCCCCATCCTTCTACCATACTTCCAAGCCTAGGAAGTAATACATCAGCCCCATATCCTTCATGTCAAACTTTGTTGCCAGGTTCCTCTTACAGTCCTTTATGAGCCCTGATGACCCTGTCAGGAAGAGGCCATCCACATACAACACTAGGATAAGTGGCTCATCCTCTACCATCAAATAGTAAAGGTTGGGATCTACATCACTCTTAATGAGCCCCATTTGCTGCAAGCAGCTGTCAATCTGACAATACCATGCCCTGGGAGCATCTTTGAGCTCGTATAGAGATTTCTTCAGTGTGCACACATGCATGCCCCTCTCATGTGTCTTGAAGCCCTTTTTTGTTCTATATATACTTCCTCCTTTATCATCTTGTTCAAGAAAGTTGTCTTGATGTCCATTTAGTGAATTTGCCATCCCATCTGCACTGCGAGAGATATAAGCGATCAGATAGAAGTATATCTGGAAACTAGGATGCAGGTCTCCTAATAATATAAACCTTCCTTCTACGCATACCCCTTTTTCCATGAACCTAGCCTTGTACTTCTCCACGCTACCATTTGCAAGGTACTTGATCTTATAGATCCATCGAGAGCCCACAACTAACCTATTCTCAAGCCTCGACACTACCTCCCAAACACCATTCGTCATTATAGAACTATACTCCTCTAACATGGAATCTACCCACACTTGATGTTGTGCGACCTCCGGATAGTTGGATGGCTCTACAACCTGTGCCACCAATGCTTCGTACTTGTCAGGTTGATTGTGTTGTCTCTTGTTTGTCTTAGGAGCTCCAATGAACTCCTCTGCATCTCTCAATGTCTGACGAACTTCCCTACTGGTTCAACCACTAGTGGTGGGAGGATCAATCAGCTCCCCATCCTGCCTCTATTGCTCCGGCTGCTATGAACTCACTGTGGAAATTTCTGAATCTTTACACTTTATGTAGAAATTATTACTATTAATCTGGTTATGCTCCTCCTACTTAGATAAGTTATTAACTGAATAAAATTCAAGTTAAAATTGAAACAAAACACATAACAGATCTCCACCAATTCAGATCTAGAACAAGTTCATGCACACATAGACAAAGTGACATAGTTATTTCTGGACAAATAGCCCCTGAAAAAAACTCAATGTGGGAAAATCGGTCTTCTGGCTGCTGAAGGGTTTTATTATTAAGAATTTTCTGAATACAGCAAGCCTGGGTTCCAGATCTGGAAAACCCGACAGAGAAACAATAGATCTAAAGCTCATTGGCTGATCTAGGGCCAAAATAATCGCTGATCCACACCCTCAAATGGGATTTACAAAACTCAGCCAAAATTAGGAACTAGAAACCCCAGCGCTGCCCCTTCAGCCTCTGAAGACCCTTTGACCCTCAGCGCTGCTCTGGAAAGGGTTGTGTTACCCCAGACTAGGTGACGCAGTCCCTACGCTACCCCTCAGAGTCTCTGTGTAACCCCTAAGGGTTTCTTGCAGCAAATCACATTGTCCTTGAGGGACTACGCAACACCTGCATCGCACAGTTGTCGCCCTTCCTGGTTCTCTGCGCTGCCTCTCTGAGCTTATCTGTGCCTCTTGCTGATTCTAGACTCCAGGATCATATCATCCGCTTGGCCTAAATTCCCCTCTCTGCAGTTGAAACACTTCTAAGAATTCTTAGCAAACCCGCCCTAGAATCTCAGCTTAGCTTCAGTGCTCTGATTTTTTGTGTCTTTACAAATGACCCAAGCCGTTCCTTTATACGGTTCTCGTTGGAAAACCAACGGCCATGATCATATCTTGAATCAATGGCTAAGATTAAAAGAAAGCTTGATCCTTGTGACTTAAGACAATTTCATCACATGTTTAATTAAATTCACTTTAATTATTCAAGTTCCCTAAGTTTTAACTTAGGAAATACATTAAAATAATTAATTAATTTAATATCTCCTAAACCAAATGAAATTTCCCAAATCAACTTTTGGGTCTTGTAGATCAAGTGTACTCTAGTCCCTCCACAAAATTTGGGAGCTAGAGCACAACTGATGCTACCCAAAATACACAAAATCTCAACACTCACTAGACCTCCTGCACCTAAGGATGTGTTAGTACTAGTAATTGTATTGGATCCCTATGACTGTCCTTGTGGTTTTCCCTACTACTGCCCTTGTCACTACTGTTGTTACTGGACAAATAGAGCTTTTGTTGGCTCACTCTGATCGCCTATTGGCATCTCGCGAGATTTCGTGAAGAAGGCTCTATCTTCCATAAACTTCACGACATGTCTCACGATAATCTTCCTGTTGCTAGGAACATAGATCCTATATGCCTTAGAGGTTTAGCTACACCCAGCGAAGTACGCATTTTCTACAGTTTGGTCCAAGTTGGTGTGTTTCTCATCTAGTATAAGGAAATAAGTTATACTGCCAAAGATCTTGAAGTGATTGACTCATGACCTCTTCCCTGAGAAGACTTCTTCTTGCATTATCTTCCCCAATGCCCTATGAGGAACCCTCTTCTGTATATACATCGTCGTGTTACATGCCTCTGCCCATAAGAACTTGGGAAAATCCTAGTCATAAAACATCGCCTTTGCATCCCTGACCATAGACTTGTTCTTCTGCTCCGCTACCACATTTTGTTGTGGATTGTATGGAGTTGTTCACTCCCTCCTAATGCCTTCCTTCACACAGAAACCCGTGAAGTCACTTTCTGTGTACTCACCTCCGTTATACAAGTGAAGCAAATCGATCTTCTTCCTTGTCGCATTCTCTATTAGAGCTTTAAACTCCTTGAAGTGATTGAAGACTATTGATTTATGGCAGCATGGGATGTGCTCTAGCCTTGTAATTTTGTATATAGGCTAAGGCACATGTATACCATAAAACCCATAAATGGTTTTGGAAAATTCCACTTAGAGATGACTTAATTAAATTAATTAATCATTTTTTAATGTTTTCCTAAGTCTAAACTTCGGGAATTTGATTAATTAAAGTGTATTAATTAAATCAAGTGTGAATCTTCTAGATAAAGACATGGATCATCTCCAAGTTAATCTTAGCCCTTGACTATGTTTTATTGGTCGTTGAAGAGTCAATGGAAGATTATAAGAAGGAAGGTGAGGGGCCTATGGAAAATACACTTGACCCTTGAGCCATTGAGCATTTTCGAATTTGTGTGAGGAGACACAGCTTTTGATCAAGAACAAATCACTAGGGTTGGGTTTGCTAAATGATTTGATTCAATGATTAGATCCGGAGAGGGGCAGAAGTAGAGATTGGTCAGGAGGGCCAAGAATACATTTCAGAGAGAGGAAGCATCAACGCATGAGAGAGAGCGCAGTTTCTAGCTAGGGTGACGCGGTTACTGCAGAGAATCACGCAGAGCCAACGCAGTGTCTCTTGGAGTCAATCCGGAGAAAGATAGAGGTTGGGGTTCTGAGCCAGGAGGACCAAGATCCAGCTTCAGATCAGCTACAGGAAGGGGTGACACAGTCCCTCTAGCTTGCCTACGCAAGGTTACGAAGATCCAACGTAAGCAATCACGCAGAGGCAGTGAGGGCTTCATCAGTGTTGTTTTTTATCAGCCGAAGACTTGCTGAGTGAGGTATATCTCACAGTGATTTTTGCTATCTAGATTTCTCTAAAGGGTTTGCCGGATGTTGACACACTTGTTGTATTCAAGATTCTGCTGCTTAATAACACAAACCCTCAGATCTGTTGCACCGGTTTTCCCAAGTTGGGTTTTTCCGGGGACTTAGTCCAAAAATAACTGTGTCAATGTGGTTGTTTTTCATTGAGTTTTGTTCAGATTGTTTCAGCACTTAGATTTATTCCGCAGTATTATTTGTGTAGACTGCTTCAATAACTACTTCGTTATTTCAATGTAATGAAATAATTATCAAATAATAGGAGAAGTAATTCAAATTTGTCGCAGTAGGAATCCAGATCTAGGATTTTTCACATGGCATCATAGCTTATTTAAGCTGAAGTGCAGGAGAAATGAAGAGAACCAGTAGATCAGCGTTGTAGAGTCTGGGATCTGCATAAGCAGCAGCAGACCCTCCCAGAAAATTACGCTATCCAGGCTTGGAGGGCATTCCAGTGTAGAAAAGACTCCCTCTAAGAGAGTTGACAGAAGAGTAAGATTTTCAGTTGCAAAAGAGGCAGCGTAGCTGAAGGACGCAGTTACTGCACAACAGTAAGAGTTGGTGCATAAGCGTCAGAAAATTCTGAAAAACACTATTGGGGATTTCTTGATCTCGGAGGGTTTCTTACTCAAAGAAACTCAGTTTTTCTCGTGCAGCAGCAGAAGAAGTGACTTACTCCACAAGGAGTGCGTAAGTCAAAGCTGAGCAGAGGGTTAGAGCAAGGTATTGACAGTTGAGGAGATGGCCAGCAACGGACTACATGACCAAGATAGATTGCAGGGTGCCTCCAACTATGTTATCTGGAAATCAAGGATAAAATTTCTCCTTGATGAACACGATCTGAAAGCCCTCATAGACAGCGCAGTTGCAGAACCTCTTGATGCAGCACACCTAAGGCAGTTCAAGAAGAATATGGCTAGAGCCAAGAGATTGATCCTAGATGGAGGAGTGAAGGATCACATCGTACCTCACATAGCAGCCAAAAACACTGCTAGAGATATGTGGGTAGGGCTAGAAAAGTTGTACCAAGGACCTTCCGAGCAGCGGAAGATGTACCTTGAAGAGAAAATGTAGAATATCAGGATGAAGAAGGGAGAGCGTTTTGACTCCTTGTCTCGGATTCAGGAGAACCGAGATCAACTGTCTGCAGTAGGATCTGCTCCTAAAGACTTGAAGCTAGTAAGGCTCACGCTGAACTCTGTTTCAGAAGATTATCAAGTCTTTGTCCAAAGTATATTGGGCAGAGAAAGGCTTCCGGGATGGGAAGCAATGTGGGCAGCATTACAGCAAGAGAAGTTGAGGAGAGATCTCCTAAAAATCCACTTGGAGGATGGCAATAGCAGTTCAAAGGTCAAGAAGGAGGAAGAAGATAACACTACCCTTGCATCAAAATGGCAACAGAAGCAGAAGAAGAAAGATCTATCCAGGATCAAGTGCTTCTGGTGTCGAGAAATGGGACATTATGCCACACAATGCCCTCTTAAGAAAAAGGATAAAGAGGAGAAGGAAGATCCACATGCAGGAGCTGCCAAGATTGAGGCAATGAAAGATTGTGCTATGTTAGCTCATATTCCAAAAGGAGAAAAGTGGGCTGATTTGGATTTGTAGATCTAGAATCTACAAGGAGGCGAGATCCTTGAGTATTTCTGAAACTCTTGGATCACATGTGATCTACGACAGCCTAAAGACAGTAGCAGGATGGACAGCAGCAGCAGAAGAAGATGAGATGATGCAGTGGCTAGTAGTACTAGCGCCTGATCAGCGCAGAGAAGAGGCAGCAGCAGCAGCAATAGCAGTGAAGTGCACACTGGTGCAGCGCAGTGCAGAAGCAGCAACAACGCAGTATTTTTGATAGTGCAAAAACTAGCAGCAGTCAGTCTTGTTTTTCAGTTGCAAATTTACTTGTCCAATTTCGGATGTTTTTCTGTTGCAATTAGCAACAGTAGAAGCATTTCAGTAATAGCAGTAGCAGCGCAGTGCACAGAGGCAGCGTAGTGCAGAGTGGTGCTCACGCAGTGCAGAGCAGTGCTCACGCAGTGCAACAGCGTGGTTGCAAAATTTAGAGGAAGTTGCAGTACAGTGGCAGTTGGCAGCAGTATTCAGAGTCAGCAGCAGTACAGTTGCAACATTTTTGTGCAGTGTTGGTGAGCAGCATCAACAACACAACAGAGATGTTCCAGAAGTCAGATCAGCAGCACATTGAGGTGTTTTGCTAGAGCACTTTCCTCGCTAAGAGGGAGTGTTGATTTATGGTTGCATCGGATGTGCTCTAGCCTTGTAATTTTGTATATAGGCTAAGACACATGTACTCCACGAAACCCAGAAATGGTTTTGGAAAATTCGACTTAGAGATGATTTAATTAAATTAATTAATCATTTTTTAATGTTTTCCTGAGTCTAAACTTAGGGAATTTGATTAATTAAAGTGTATTAATTAAATCGAGTGTGAATCTTCTAGATAAAGTCATGGATCATCTCCAAGTTAATCTTAGCCCTTGATTATGTTTTAATCTTGGCCGTTGAAGAGTCAATGGAACATTATAAGGAGGGTGAGGGGCCTATGGAAAATACACTTGACACTTGAGCCATTGAGCATTTTCGAATTTATGTGAGGAGACACAGCTTTTGATCAAGAACAAATCACTAGGTCTGGGTTTGCTAAGTGATTTGATTCAATGATCAGATCCGGAGAGGAGCAGAAGCAGAGATTGGTCAGGAGGGCCAAGAATACATTTCAGAGAGAGGCAGCGTCAACGCAGGAGAGTGATGGCGCAGTTTCTGGCTAGGGTGATGCAGTTACTACAGAGAATCACGCAGAGCCAGCGCAGTGTCTCTTGGATTCAATCCGGAGAAAGATAGAGGCTGGGGTTCTGAGCCAAGAAGGCCAAAATCCAGCTTCAGATCAGCCAGATCAGCTACAGGAAGGGGTGACGTAGTCCCTCTAGCTTGCCTACGCAGGCTTACACAGATCCAGCGTAAGCAATCACGCAGAGGCAGTGAGGGCTTCATCAACACTGTTTTTTATCAGCCGAAGACTCGCTGAGTGAGGTATATCTCACAGTCATTTTTGCTGTCTAGATTTCTCTAAAGGGTTTTCCGGATGTTGGCACCCTAGTTGTATTCAAGATTTTGCTGCTTAATAATACAAACCCTCATATCTGCTACACCGGTTTTCCCAAGTTGGGTTTTTCCGGGGACTTACTCCAAAAATAACTGTGTCAATGCGACTGTTTTTCATTGATTTTTGTTTAGATTGTTTCAGCAATTAGATTTATTCCGCAGTATTATTTGTGTAGACTGCTTCAGTAATTACTTCGGTATTTCAATTTAATGAAATAATTATCAAATAATAGTAGAGGTAATTCAGATTTGTTGCAGTAGGAATCCAGATCTAGGATTTTTCACAAAGACCTCATCCTTGGTTTTCAAGAAGTAGATCCAGGTATTCCTGGAATTGTCATCGATGAAGTTGACGAAGTACTTGTACCCTAGGGCCACAAATATCTGAGTGTATAAGTTGTAATACACCATCTGATTTGTTGTCACTTCTTGGGAATGTTGCCTTAGCCTACTTCCCAAGTATGCACCCTTTTCACACCTCATCATCTTCTGTGCCAAGTTCTAGAACACATGTTACTGTCTCTCTGAGCATTCTAAGTGCTCCATGATGTAAATGTCCCATCCTCATGTGCCATAACTCATTCAGGTCACTCCCATTGTTATTGTCATTGCTAACTAGTGCCATTGGAGAATCTACCTGTAACTTATACAATATGTTGCTTCGTACCCCACTCTGTTTTACCCTCTTCCAGCTTTGGTGTTCGATGAACACCTTCTTATCTACGAAGTAGACATCATATCCCTCATCGTGTAGCTGGGATATTGAAATTAGGCCCATACCTAGTCCCAACACATGCAATACATCTATAACACGGGTGCTTGCTCCTGACTCCCTCTGAATGTCAATGGTACCTCTCCCGACTGTGGTGCATTTAGTCTTGTTTCCCATTGTTATCTGGAAGTCCATCTCCTCCTCATTCTAGTTGGAGAAATATTCTCTAACTCCTGTCATGTGAGTTGATGCTCCACTTTCTATATACCAGGCTCCCTGTGAAGTTGAGCTAAATAAGCAAGCAAATTCGTCCTCCAATCTGGAAGACAAATCTGTAGCCCCCTGAATATCAAATCAATCTGTGGCCATACTAGAGAATTCTGAAAAAAATTCTGAAGACATCCTAAGTATAATTTCGTTCTTTTTCTCTTCCGGTCAGCGTTGTTCTGCTACTACAAATATTGTTGCAAAATCACTGCGCCCAGATCTGCTCAACGAAATATTTGATCTGCTCACAGAAATTGCTTCCTGACAATACCACTGCCTACTGGAATTTCTATTGGGTTATTCGAACTTTTCCTGCACCTACAACCCAGAAATTTTTCTCAGAGACTCCCTCTGAAACTACAAAATTTCTCCCTCATTATTGAGCCACTAATCTATCTTCAAAACTGCTCTGATTCCATGTGGAAATTCCTTGAAATGCAGCAACTAGAAATGTATTCTTCTAACTGATTAATTATGCAGTTTATTTTGTTACAGCAAAATAACGAATAAACCACACTGCAATTTCTTCACAATAAAATACTACGGAAAATAAACTGGAAACTAAAGATATAGCACACACAATAAAATTGACACCATTATTTTTGGACAAATGTCCACGGAAAAACCCAATGTGGGAAAATTGGTGCAACATATGAAGGTTTTATTATTATTATGTAGCAACAAAAAATCTAAGTACAATCTGGATGTCAAACTGGCAATGCTCCCCTGAGAAAATACTAGCAAAATTATTGAGGGAATTTTTCCCTTCTCCACAAGCAATCCAGCAACAATCTGACCACTCGAACTAGCACCCGAAACACCACTGTGCAGGCTTTTGCACTGCCTCTGGACATCTTGTAACACGCATTGTCCAGAACTGCTTCTGATCAAGACGTCCTACCTGCTACTGCCTCTAGAAGTGATTCTTCGGCCCTCTGGAAAATTATCCCAAGCCACGACCCCTGAATTGAAATCCTCTCTACCTCAATGAGGCTATGCGCAAGCCTTTGGGCAACCTCCTCTGGAATAATTCGATCTCTCTCAACTGACTGTTCCAACTTTCGACACTGGAAGCCTCCACCAAAATCTCTATTGCTGCTCCTCTACCTCTGCTACTGATCTTTGGCTCGAATTCTCTTCCCGGTTGAATCTATGCTCTCTGGGAAATTCAATCTACCTAGATCACCCACTCACTCGATGTATTTCTCTCCATCCCAACGTCCTGCTCTTATAATCTCTTGTTGGTGAACCAACAGCCATGATTAGATCTCCATCAACGGCTAAGATCATCTCAAACTCATTCCATGTGAGTTTCTAGAGCATTCTCACTTTTCCTAATTAATTCCCTTTAATTAATCGATTTCCCTAAGTTAGACTTAGGCATTTTAATCATCGTTCGATTAATTTAATTGAATTGTTTCTGGGTGTTTTCTTCTAAAACCCTTTTCTGGGTTTTGGAGATCCTGTGTTTCTTAACTCTATGACCAAATTCGAGACTAGAACACTTGTCTGATGCTACAAAAACTAACATTTTGGACATCTTCTACATGTTTGACACCTAGCCTGTGCAGAAGCACCTATCCGGGCTATCAACATTAACACTCCCTCCTAGTGAGGAAGATATTATGCAACACCCTCAGCTTATCCTTATAGAAGACAAATTTCCACTTCACTAGAGGCTTGGTGAGAATATATGCAACCTGCTCATCTATGGAGATATACTGGAGCTTCACAGTTACCCTTTGGACCCTATCTCTGATGAAATAGTACTTGTTGTCGCAAAATCTAGTAGGCCTAAGAAGGAGGCACTCTACAAGGCTAGCACTAGGCAAAAATACAACAATGTGGTAGTGGCCCACTGTCACCACATCCCAAACCCCCTACTCTTTACGGACTTTCACCAATGGGAGGAGTCTCGGTATGTGGAAGGTCACCTAATAAGTATTCTAGGTCTGAGGTGTGAGCTGATACAAAAGACCTACAATGGAAAGACACAATTTTAGGCTCAAGGCTCCAAGAGGAGCCAATGCGATTTACTTAGAGAGACCAAATATAGGCAAACCAAGACCTAGGGCTTGATCAATGAGTTGATAGTTGGGGCAGCCAAAGGTCCAAGTGAGGAGAAAGGGTTTCAAAAAATGATTTTCAACAAGAACAAGGCGCGTGAAACGCTCAAGAAGCCCCCAAGTTGAAGCTAAATCCAAAACTAGGGCTAAGGGCTAGTCATTAGGGCAAAGAAATTTAGGGACAAAATTGAAGTGAATTTGTAATATCCTCAATTTCCTAATCTACATAGGAGGAACTCCAATTTTGGTAAGTTTTGGACTTGGTAGCAATTTTTGGCATTTACTTAGGGGCTTGGGTAAATTTAAAATTTTGGTGGTTTCTGGGGGCCACCCATCAAGGAATATGCACCACCTTGGAGGAAATTTGAACTTGTGGAGAAAGAACAAAGGAGGTGTTGGTCAATAATTGTCAGTGATGAATTATCATTGATGGAAATATATTTGATGAGCTCTCCTAATGAAAAGCTACACCATCATGACCCCTATGACAAGACCACACTGCTACACTATATCATTTCAAGGACAGTCACAATAAATAAAGGTTTTCTACATCAAAGAAGCATCCTTCCATAATAAGCCATATACCATCTGAAAGAGAATTACTTCCTCTTTCCAACGAGCCCTCACATGCCTCCAAACTCTCAGCGGTTAGAGAGAACTTGAATTTTAAAGTTAAAAACATACATTCATTTATTGAGCCGACCTACACTTTGCCTACTCATGTCGGCTGCCCTAACTTTCTGTTTGGCATGAAAAATCTCTATTTATATGACGTACAACCCTCATTCTCAATGAAAAACTCGATGAAGATAATTCAGAATACAGAATAGCAAGAAGTTCATAACTTGTGAACTGAAGAAGGCCGAGGAGCAGGAGTTTACTGTTTGGGTGATCTGTGTCAAGGGTTGAAAAATTTGGATCATTTGCTGAAACAAACATAACCGCAGAAAAGCACAGATAGCTCAGAAAAGAAGACTCGGATCAGCACAGTATTTCGGACCTGCTTCAAACTGCAGCATATTTCGGACCTGCTTCAACTGCAGCATGTTTCAGACCTGCTTCAAACTGCAGCGTATTTCGGACCTGCTTCAACTGCAGCATATTTCGGACCTGCTTAAATTGCAGCGTAATTTGGACCTGTTTCAGCTGCAAGATATTTCGGACATGCTTCAACTGTGATCACCTTCGGCCCTGCTATCTGCACCCTACATCATTGGAGAGCTCGATAAGACTATAAGACTTGTAGGCAGTAACATTTAAAAACCTCAGCAAGCATTGTTAGAAAATTATATATTACAGAGCAATGCGACACATAAAATATGCAGAAAAACACAAGCACACAAAACACATAAAAACCAAAGAGACACAGATATACGTGGTTCACCCAGTTTGGGCTACGTCCACCTCAAACAGCCAGCCCTTCCTTTCTATTATCCAGCAAAATGAAAAGACACAACCTACAGCAGATCTGCCGTAATATCCTCTGTTCTCTCTCACAGTCTCCCTATCTGTTTCTCGTTCTGAGAATACACATACAATACACAGCCGCAATACAATGTCCTCATACAAGCGAGGGGTTGCCTTCTAGGGCAAAAAACCCTAAAACTAAACATAACTTCTACCATCAGATCATCTGCCTAATGAACGACCCAGATTGACTAGAAATTACTATACAAGGCAATTTTACATATGTTTTTAGCTTCGGGGGCGCTGCCCCCAAAACACCCCGCCGGGGGGGGCTCCATAAAGTCACAGCCACCCCCCCTGGACCCCCCAGGCAACGTTTAATTACAGGCGGTGTTGCCACCCCATTAAGGTACAGGGGTCCAATGCTATGATACAAAATAAACAAGATAATCAGGCTCCACACCCAACAGTGTCCCACTTGGAGACGGATTGTAGCAACTCCACCGCTGCTTCATTTGCTGGACAATGACTCCTCTTTGGACCTGGTTGTTTCTCATCTTCATCGTCATCCTTGAAGACCAACTGAAACTGAGCATAATCTCAATTTCTCCCTGGTTACAACTTTTATTAGCATATCTGCAAGATTTTGGCTAGTGTGTATCTTTTCCAGCTTCAACTGTCCATCTTCCAATACTGACCGTATGAAATGGTACCTAAGTTGTATGTGTTTAGTCTTGGAATGAAATGTTGAGTTCTTTGCAAGATGAATGGCACTTTGGCTATCACTACATAACGTGCCCATATCATGCTTCCTACCCAATTCACCATAAACCTTTGTAACCAAATCATTTCTTTACTAGCCTCTGTAGCAGCAACATACTCTGCTTCTGTTGTTGAAAGTGCAACAACACTTTGGATTTTTGAAACCCAACTGACAGTTGTTCCACCTACAGTAAATACATATCCTGTAGTGCTCCTCCTATTATCTCCGTCACCTACCATATCTGCATCAACATATCCCTGTAAAGCAATGTTTGAACCACCAAAGCATAATGCTTGATTTGTGGTACCTCTCAAATATCTGAGAATCCATTTTACTGCCATCCAATGTTCTTTTCCTGGATTGTTCATGTACTTGCTTACAACTCCCACTGCATGTGCAATATCAGGCCTTGTGCAGACCATTGTATACATTAAGCTTCCAACTGCTGATGCATATGGAACTTTAGACATATATTCCATTTCTTCGTGGGTCTTGGGGCACATCTCCTTACTAAGTTTGAAATGGCTAGCAAAAGGTGTACTAACCGGTTTTGCATTCTGCATATTAAATCTTTTCGACACCTTTTCTATGTACTCATACTGAGACAGTGTTAATTTGTGATTTTTCCTGTCTCTAGTTATCCTCATACCAAGGATTTGTTTTGCAGCTCCCAAATCCTTCATTGCAAATGAATTTGCCAATTTTCTCTTGAGCACATTTATTTCCTGCATGTTAGATCCTGCAACAAGCATGTCATCTACATACAATAACAATATAATATAGCTGCCATCATTTTTCCTTTTTAGATAAACACAATGATCAGAGTGACATCTAGTATAACCTTGTTCAAACATAAACTTGTCAAATTTTAGATACCACTGCCTTGGAGCTTGTTTTAAGCCAACAAGCTCTTCTTTAACCTGCACACCAATTTTTCTTTCCCTTTTACCTCATATCCTTATGGTTGTTGCATGTATATCTCTTCCTCCAAATCTCCATGGAGAAATGTTGTCTTTACATCTAACTGTTCAAGATGTAAATCTTCCATTGCTACAAGACTTAAAATAGTTCTGATTGAATTCATTTTAACAACAGGAGAAAATATTTCATCAAAATCAATACCTTTCTTCTGTGCAAACCCCTTCACCACAAGTCTAGCTTTGTACCTCTGTTTTCCTCCATCTTCTTCCTTAAGCCTGTAAACCCATTTATTCTGCAATGTAGTTTTACCTGCAGGCAACCTGACTAAGTCCCAAGTCTGGTTATGCATTAAGGAGTCCATCTCTTTTTCCATGGCTAGCTCCCACTTCTTCCTGCTTTCAACCTGCATTGCTTCTTCATAACATTCGGGTTCACCAGAATCAGTCAGCAATAAATAATATAATGAAGGAGAGTATCGTTCAGGAGGTCTACTTATCCTGGTAGATCTTCTAACACCACTTTCAGGTGTTTGAGGTGCCTGTTGCTGTTGTGGTGGTTGCTGCTGCTGTGGTTGTTGATTATTATTATTTTCAGGCACCTTTACTTTTTTAGTTATCTCATCAAGAACTATGTATTCCTTGCTTTCTTTTTCCTGTTTCTTTTCTTGCAACTGATTCTTATACAAGACCTTTTCATTGAATATTACATCTCTGCTCCTAATGATTTTGTGATTTTCATAATCATATAAGCGATAACCAAAATCATTAACACCATATCCAATAAAGGTACATTTCTTTGACTTTGCCTCAAGCTTTGTTCTATTTTCTTTATTAATATGGACAAAGGCCTCACAACCAAAAGGCTTTAAAAAAGAGTAGTTTACCTTTTTACCTATCCATGCTTCCTCTGGAATACCACCATCCAAGGAACTTGAAGGCCCTCTGTTTATTAGATAAATAGCAGTATCTACAGCATCTGCCCAAAATTGTAAAGGCAATCCTGCATGCAATCTCATGCACCTTGCACACTCCATGATTGTTCTGTTCATCCTTTCTGACACACCATTTTCTTGTGGTGTTCTTGGAACTGCCTTCTCTCTACGAATTCCATGCTCTGAACAGTACCTATCAAACTCTTTGCTGCAATATTCACCTCCATTGTCTGATCTGAGACACTTCAACTTCTTTCCTGTCTCAATCTCAACCAAAGCTTTCCATTTCTTGAAAGTATCAAATACATCAGATTTATTCTGAATACAATAAATCCATGTTTTTCTAGTTGCATCATCAATAAAAGTAAAATAATAACGAGAGCCACCGAGAGATGATACTTGAGCAGGTCCCCATACATCTGTATGCACAAGCTCCAATTTTTCGCTCTTCTTTTCTTTCCCAACTCTGAGAAATCTGACTCTCTTTTGTTTTCCATAAATGCAATTTTCACAGAAATCCAAATCAACATTCTTCAAACCTGGCAACAAATTTCTTGAGTGAAAAATCTTCATCCCCTTCTCACTCATGTGTCCGAGCCTATGATGCCATAATGCTACATCTGCTCCTTTGGAAGTTAAAGCATTAACAGAGTTAGAAATACCATTGCATAAATACAATGTACCAACCTTTTCACCTTTTTCTATTACCGACGCTCCTTTGGTGACCTTCCAAGTTTTATCTAGGAAAGTTGTCACACAACCTTCACCGCCAACTGCCTTGTTCAAATCAGATTTTTCTTCTGATTTGGAACATGCCTTACCTCCTTTAATAGCCATTGGTTTCCATTCTGTTGTTTTAAAATAACCTTACCCATTCCAACAATTTTACAGGGTTTATCATCACCCAAATGGACTTGTCCAAAATCTCCTTGAACATAGTCATGAAAATATTTCTTATCAGGTGTGGCATGGAATGAGGCCCCTGAATCTACAACCCAAGAATCAATAACATTTTCAAAAGAAAGAATCAAAGCATCTTGTAACATATCACTTGTCACATTTGCCTACAGTGTTTTCGTTAGTGTGTCTCATTTTCCTTCCGAGATCTGGCGTCTTTCTTCAAAGTTCCTTCTTTCCGCATTTCCACACTATCCCCGATCCGACTTGGACCGTCTTCCTTGATTTACCTTAATATCCCGAGTTTCTTTCCTCTTCCATTTTTTTCTTCCCAGACTCGCACTCAAAGCATTACCCAATGTTCCACCGGGAGTTTTTCCCGACATTTCGCTAAGGATAGCACCGACAACATCATCAAACTTTAAAGTACTAGATCCAGAGACAGAGTTACTAATGGCCGTAACTAAACCATTCCAGTGTTCTGGCAATGAGCACAGAAATAAAAGAGCCCTAACTTCAACATCAAAGTTTACCCCTACAGAACTTAACTGACTGGTTACTATATTAAAATCATTTAAATGATCTGCAACAGATCCACCTTCCGACATCTTCATATTAAATAAACGTTTCATAAAGAATACCTTGTTTGAGGCCGAGGGTTTTTCATATAGTTTTGCTAATGCCTTAATCAAACCCTCTGTTGTTATTTCCTTCGAAATATTGAAGGCTACTGACGCCACGAGGCACAACCATACTATTCTGAGTGCCTTTCTATCGAGAATCTCCCATTCTGCGTCTGTCATAGCCGTCGGCTTCTTTGTTTTTCTGCTCAATGGTAGGTACAGATCTTTCTGATACAAATAATCCTCCATCTACATCTTCCACAGCAGGAAGTTTTGGCCTTTAAATTTCTTGACGCTAAATTTACCATCTTCCGCCATTGCTCCCACTCGAACCAGGAACCCTTCTTTCTTGCGAGTTTATCAGCCAAATAGACCTTCGGCTCTGATACTAGTTGTTAGAAAATTATATATTACAAAGCAATGCGACACATAAAATATGTAGAAAAACACAAGCACACAAAACACATAAAAACTATAGAGACACAGATATATGTGGCTCACCTACTTTGGGCTACGTCCAACTCGAACAGCTAGTCCATCTTTTCTATTATCGAGCAAAATGAAGAGACACAACCTACAACAGATCCGTTGTAATATCCTCTGTTCTCTCTCACAGTCTCCCTATCTGTTTCTCGCTCTGAGAATACACATACAATACACAGCCGCAATACAATGCCCTCATACAAGCGAGGGGTTGCCTTCTAGGGCAAAAAACCCTAAAACTAAACATAACTTCTACCATCAGATCATCCGCCTAATGAACGGCCCAGATTGACTAGAAATTACTATACTTTTACAAGGCAATTTTACAAATGTTTTTAGCTTCAGGGGCGCTACCCCCGAAACCCCCTGCCAAGGGGGGGCTCCATAAAGTCGCAACCGTACCCCCCCCCCCTGGACCCCCTAGGCAGCATTTAATTACGAGCGGCGTTGTTGCCCCATTAAGGTACAGGGGTCCAATGCTGTGATACAAAATAAACAAGATAATCAGGCTCCAAACCCAACAAGCATAGAGTTACACTATATCTCGGGTTACATAAATAAGCACTCAGACCAGTGATAGGTATGTTGAAGGTTATGTGCGGTAGCTTGGACCTATGAACGATAGCCTTGTAAACAGTCTCTCTGAAATTCGAGGTGCAGACTTCGACACAATCTTGTAGAGGCTCAAACTGGCAGTGGCACGTCTGGCAACTCTTATTCATTGAAACCTCTCTTGCAGACATATTTGAGTAAATTCTACAGCAACATATTCTGGAGCAGCAGATGATAGCAATGTTGAAGATAATAGTCACACTTCAGACATTCAGGTGACAAAATAAAGCTCGGGATAATTTGAAGAGATAGAATTACTTGCAGAGTTGATGAAGAAGTGTGATATAGAATAGCTAGTGCAATTTGGTGTAGGTTGATGCAATGGAGCATCTTTGAATCAATCATCCGATAACGAAGCAAAGAAGGAATGGTGTCCTTGGAGTAGGAGCTCCTAAACACAAGGTTGGTGCCTTGAGAATATAGGGTCGAAGCCCTAGAGGTCGAAGCCTCATCAAAGTCCAAGTTGGTGCTTGGCAACAGGTTGGTGCCTGATTCATTGAAGGGTTGGTGCCCTCACACATCTATTGTACTCAATTATTTGAAAAAGGATTGAAGTTCTTATTAATCCTTAATAATAATATTATTATACACCTCTCTGTCTTTAATTGTGAAGAATCTAACTGGCAAAAATTAACAATTGAAAAGAAATATTGATTCACCCCCCTCTTAGTATTTCCAACAAGAGGGAGGTCAAATTAGTGGAATGAGGGATCCACAAGAGCAAAACAAAGGCAAAAAGTATAAATAGAAGGTGGAGTGCATCATTTGGGGGTTTTGACAATTTTATATCTAAACCAAGTTGTTTGCATGAGTTGTTCAGCGTTGCTATCACAGTGTTGCTTATTACAAGGATAATTCTGGGTGGAGATCTCAGCTCTTGCTTCGGTGGACCTAGAGTGCCACCCTAGGAGAGTTTCCTAGCACCATTGTGAGTCCCTTGGAGTAGGAACCAATTGCGCCAAGTTCTGCGAGTTCAGGACAAAGAGGAGAATTCACACCTCTTGGGGGAGTCAGTGAGAGAAGGAGATAAATTCTAGGAAATTTGTGGTTGGTTTGGAGTGTCATTTGTTGAAGATTTGAGGTGGTTTGTAGCCTAGAGTGTGGAGTATTGTAGAACAAATTTTTGTATCCAAGGGCTTGCGCATGCATTTTCTGTCTAGTGGGACATTGGGTCAAGGCCCAATAAGTTGGGGTGTGGTAGGTTGGAGATTCAAGGGGAGATTTTGGGAGAATTTTTGGCATAAATTCTTGTAACTTTCCGAGAGTTTGGAGCAGCCCCAATAGCTCCCTTCAAGCAGTGCGTACAGCCAATGTGACTGGGCAACTCGCACTTTTTTTGGGCTTTCTAGTGGTTGGGATTGGGGTCAATTCCCTTCTAGGTCTTGTGGAGAAATATTAGGTGAGGTACCAGAAAAAATTATCAGAGGGATTGGAGCACAAAGGAAGAAGCATTTACCAATTCCTTATTGCAGCGGTGCCCGAAATTTCTGGGTTGGGCGCAAAGAATTTTGTGGGCAACTTATTCATAGCTTGGGCAGCAAATTTGCAACCTGGACTTGTCATTGCTTGCTATAGCAAGCTCAGGTGCTATTTCTCCAACTATTTCGTACTCTATTCCTCCACCGTTTAATAAAATGACTCAGTTGCGAGCTTATTTCTCTTGTGCAAAATTGTAATTTGTGAGTGTGGGAAAATTTAAATTACTGTTTCAATTGCATGTTTCTGTTTACACTGAATATCTCCATTTACGAATATTACAGTGTTATTGAGGTGTACTCAGATAGCGAGCGGGAGGACGAGGTTGAGCAGGAGATAGACCAAGGAGATGGGGGACCACCACCACCTCAGGGAGGAGGGTCGATCATCCCTACTAAGGGCATACTAGCTTTACTTCGGGGAGTTCCGAAGTACCTGACACTCCTTATCAGAACAATACAGGGGCAGCGTGTGTCAGTCTTAGTGGATAGTGGGGCTACCCACAACTTTATCGATGCCCAGATGATGGAGCGGAGGAGCATATGTACGGATACAATTAAGGGGTTCTCGATGTTGGTGCTTGGGGACTGGACGATGTAGTGCATGAAGTATGCTCCCAGCCTGACTCTGACTATGGGGAAGTACTCCATCACTGACCATTTCTTTGTAGTTGATGTTTCGAACACCAACGTGGTGATGGGTGTCCAATGGTTGTACCCGTTGGGACAGGTCACCACTAATTTCCAAAACTTGGAGATGGAGTTCACCAGCCCAGATGGGAAGTTAGTAGTGTTGAGGGGTATGCACTCCTACCTACCTCAAACAGTGTCCGCTCACAAGATGGACAGAGACTTGCGGCATGGAAATATAGAGTGGGAAATGGAGCTCAGGAATTCAGAGGCAGGGATTGTAGCACGATAGGTTCATCCAGACATCCTTGCACTGTTGGAGAGACATCAGGCGGTTTTTGGGGAGATTCCTCCTGGGAGGCCACCAGATCAGGGCTTTGAGCACACCATTGAGTTGGAGTGGATCAATGGAGTTATCACCACCCTGTACAAGCACGCCAAGGCCTATCGGGACAAGATCGAGAAGGCTATCAAGGAATTGTTGGCATTGGGGTATATCAAGCCTTGTACTAGCCCTTTTGCTTCATTAGTGGTGTTGGTGAAGAAAAAATATGGGTCTCTTCGTATGTGCATCGATTACCGAGCCTTCAACAAGAATGTTGAAATATGTAACTAGGTTCAATCTTCATAATGACATATGTACTCATGATTTTATATATTTAATGTAATGAGAAAAATAAATTTGTTATTGTTTTCTTGAGGCATGGGTTTCATGTTCAAGAGGAATTTATTTTATAGGTCAATCTCCCATTGAGAGCTTCTAGGGCTTATGAGTCATTGGCATGTATGAAAGACCCATTTGGGCATGTTACATATTATAAAAGAATTTATTTGAGTCAAAGTCAAGTCAAAGAACCCTCCAAGACCAAGTCATGATGCAATATTCAAGTCGTCCTACACTCAAGAACAAGTCGGCCTAAAAGGAGCAATTTGACCCAATGAGAAGCCAATATAAACGAGACATCGACTTCAATTGGCAGACACACAACACACACACTCAAGTTCGATCAAAAGAAAGAAAAGGAGTGCGAAGAAGAAGAGGACGAAGAAGGAAGAGAAAATCGAGCTTTTTGGGGTTGTTTCTAGGCGACTTCTCTCCACACGTGCGAAGGAATTAGGGTTTATGTTATTGTAGTAAAGTCAAGTTGCAAAAGTGAGGTTAGGTCATCAAGAAGAGCTATTTTGCAAGTTGAATTCTCTATGAGAGAGAATCTGTCCAAGTGAAGAAGAAAGGAGCAAAAATACACCATTGTTTCTCACACAAGCAAGGGTTAGGGTTTCTATAGAAGAAGTTGTTGGGCAAGTCGAAGTTGCAAAAGAAGTTGTTGGGCAGGTCGAAGTTACAGAAGAATTTGTTGGGTAGGTCGAAGTTGCAGAAGAAGCTACTGGGTAGGTCAAAGTTGCAGAAGAATTTGCTGGGTAGGTCAAAGTTGTAGAAGAATTTGCTGGGTAGGTCGAAGTTGCAGAAGAAACTGCGAGAACTCAGAATTTGCAGAAGTTGCTAAAAGCAAGCTTTGACTTGGTCTTGAAGGGTCTTGGTCAAGGGTCAAGGGTCTTGGAATTGGTCAATTGAGGTCTATAAGAAGAGAAAGAATTTTGGTGGGTTTTACTCTCAAGTTGGAGAGATTTTGGCCCTGGCTGATCGCCTACATCTTGTGTCCTATTGTCTCATTGTTCTTTATGTTTTGGTAGGTGTTTGATGATACAGAACACTAATTATAATAAAGGAAAAAAGAAGTAAATATTAAAAAAAGAAGTAAAAATACATCACAAGCAATTATCAAGAAGAGAAATCACCTACACTTGTTGCCCCTAGATTTCTCAACATGGTATCAAAGCTAAGGTAACAAGTCAAGTAAGGAAAGCTTAAAGGACACTCAAGGATCAAAGCGCTAGAAGATCATCAAGAGCATCAATCATCAAGAAGGACCTCTTATCTCAAAGGCATCACAAGGACAAGGATCTCATCATCATATTGAAGAAGGAAGTTACTAAAGAAGACCTCAAAACCCTAGTTCGTTCAAAGAAAGACTCTACACTTGACGCATTCTTGGGAACCTTGCATAATCATCACCTCAAGAAGAAAGAAGACCTCAAACCCTAGTTCGTTCAAAGAAAGACTCTACACTTGACGCATTCTTGGGAACCTTGCATAATCATCACCTCAAGAAGAAAGAGACCTCAAAGACCCTAAGGACTGCAAATTGGAGCATTTTGAAGAAAAACAAGGAGGATTTGTCATCATCATCAAGAAACCAAGGTGCTCTGCCTATCTCTGAATGATCACTTGTAAGGAAGACATCTTCTATCATCATCATTATCATCAAAATCAAGAAGGTAGCAAGTTGAAGATATTGTCATCAAGGAGTATCTTCACAAGTACGTACCTCTATGTCCACATATGAATCTATTAAAAAGCAATAAATTGGTTGGGTCAACAAACTTTCTTGCATGGAAGAAGAGGATTGATTTTATCCTCATAGAAAATGAAGTCATTAATGATGTCAAGGGTGCAATTACTAAACCTACAAAGGAAGAAGCTCAAGCTCATGCAAAGTACATGAAAGTGGAAGTAAGGGCACAAAGGATTCTCATAGAATCCATCAAAGATCCCCTCATTCCCTATGTATCAAAGTTAGAAACATCAAAAGAAATATACGACAAACTTGTAGAATTGTTCTCCGTAAGCATTTCAGGAGAACTGATCTCATTAAGACAAGAACTCTACAAGATGAAGATATCAAAAGAAGAAGGAATATCCTCATACTTTATGAGGGTGTCAGAAATTAGAGACCAACTACAAGAGTTGGGAGAAATAATGTCTGATAAGGAAATGACAACTATAGTGCTTAATGCACTAACAGAGGAATGGGGAAACTTTACATCAAGCATCTACTGAAAGGAGGAGGCTACCTGGTTCAATGAACTTTGGTCATTACGCAAAATTGAAGAAAGAAGGTTGAAGGCAAAAAGCGATGTAGGATCAAACAAGCAAGCAAAAACATTTGTTGCCATGGCTAAGAGAAAAGGGAAGTTTGGGAAGTTTGGTCCTCAGAAAAAGAAGAAGAATATGGCCCAGGTCTAATGTTATGGTTGTCAAGAATATGGGCACTACAAGAAAGATTTCCCCAAACTCAAGAAGGACAACAACAAAAGAGGAAGGGAAGAATCCCATATCACTGAAGAAGTGGAAGAAGCTGAAAAGAAGAAATCAAAGGAGGAGGAAGTAAAAGATCTCTACTATGATTGAGATAATCTTCTCCACCGAGTTCTTTTGAGTTCTTGTAAAAAGCATTAGAAGCATGATAAGATGCATTAGTTTAGGAGATGGCATCATAATAGCATACGGTTGAAGCAAGATCTCATGACATCATCATAAAGAAGCTTGAAAGATAGTCGAAGAAGAAGTCTATGGCAGTCATCGTTAGAAGGAAGTAGCTCGTAGTAACCTCATTGGAAGCATAAGTAGTACTTATGGGTAGATTAAATTCGTCTAGTGTTAAGCTCATCATACATCATTAGAAAGGAGTGTTTGTTGGATGAGGATAATCAAGATCCTCTGATGGAATCTTTATTAGAAGATTCATCTCTTGGAAGAAGCGTCTCGCTAAGAAGACACTTGCTGGAATTTGTCAATTGAAGGTCTATAAGAAGAGAAATAATTTTGGTGTGTTTTCCTCTCAAGTTGGAGAGGTTTTGGCCCTAGCTAATCGTCTACATTGTGTATCCTACAGTCCCACTGGTCTTTATGTTTTGGTAGTTGTTTGATGATAGAGAACACTAATTATAATAAAGGAAAGAAGAAGTAAATTAAAAATAAAAATAAAAATAAATCACAAGCAGTTATCAAGAAGAGAAATCACCTACACCTGTTGACCCTAGATTTCTCAACAAAGAAGACGTTGAAGAACCAGTACCCCATACTCCGGATAAACGAGCTAATGAATGAGCTTAGAGGATCTAAGTTCTTCTCTAAGATAGACTTGCGCTCGGGGTACCATTAGACTTGGACGCGCGAGCAAGATGTGTCGAAGACAGCATTCAAAAGCCGTTATGGGCACTTTGAGTTCCTGGTGATTCCCTTAGGGCTCACCAATGCCCCAGCCACTTTTTAGTATTGCATGAACCACGTGTTCTGCAAGCACCTGTGCAGGTTTGTCTTGGTATTCTTCGATGACATACTTATTTACAGCAGGACATGGGAGAAGCACCTACAGCACTTGGAGAAAGCCTTGAGCATCTTGGAGGAGCAACAGTTTTACGCCAAGATGTTCAAGTGCGAATTTGGGTTGACCGAGATGTTGTACTTGGGGCACATGATAGGCGAGGATGGAGTTAGAGTCCACCAAGAGAAGATTCGTGCCATCCTTGATTGGCCCACGCCAGGAATGTGACTGAGTCGAGGGGATTCCTAGGCATATGCACATATTACATGCGTTTTGTGAGGAGATTCTCACAGTTGGTTGCACCCCTTATAGATCTCATGAAGAAGGTGTTGAGAAATCTAAGGCATTGGCATTAGGTGATCTCTCTTCTATTAGTGACTGTTTGTGAATGATTTTTACTTGTTGAGATTAGGATCTTCATCATGTTAGATTATTGGTGTTCTTCTTCATCAAACAGTAACTAATGCATGAACATAAATAGACAAGAGACACAGCATGTAGGAAATGAGCCAGGGCCAAAACCTCTCACTCTTTGACAAGAAAACCCGCACAAATTCTTCTTATAGAGATTCCAATTGACAAATACCAAGACCAAGCCACAAGTCCTCTTGACTGTCTTCTCTTCTCTTGACTCCTCTTCCTCTTTGATATTTTGAGCATTGAGACATTGACATCACTGAGATCTCATCTAGACCTCTTCTCGTGAGACCTTCTTACTGTCATCATCAACAAACTGTGGTTGTACCAAATTGTTATGTCTTCAAGATTGTATCTCCGAACCAATAGATATACATTATAGATTAGATATATGCCATAGCCCTGCCTATTGTATAGTATCAATCATGTTGCTATCCCTTATTCACCTATTATCATAGATTCATCGGGCTATCACATATTGAACTAGAACAATTAGGGCATCCTTGTTGTCTCTTCCTTCTCTATCCGAGTTTCATGAATAGTGGTATCCGAACTGTACTCAGGAGGGATCTAAATTCCCTTTACCACAAAAATGTAGCCTTCTTCACCGAGTAGGATACCTGAAACAAAGGTGATCTGAATTTCCTTGTTTCCATTGTTCATTAGTCTTCCTCGTTACTCCTTCCATCCAAGTTCGTCTTTGTCCTAGAGATCTGAACTGATCTCTATAAAACCCATCCGAAATTTCAAAGAGATTCAAAAATCTGAATTGTCCTTTCTGCGATGAACCTAGCCTTGTATATATAGTCATTCGTCCATATAATGAGCCGACTTTAGTATCTGAATGGGTGTCACTTTGGGTGAGACGACATGAGTTATTACTTCATTTTGCAGGTCGACATCGAGAGAAGAGGACTATGCTTGTCTTTTCGAGGGATTTCTAAACACTTAATTGGCTCATATACATTTTACACATGTTCAAGAAGAGCTCTTCATACATGACATTAATTCTTTGACCGTAATGACAAATCCTAAGGCTCTCAATGGGAGCCATCTAAAAATAAAATCACTTGCTCATGAAACCCATGAAGCAAGACTCACAATAATAATTCTATTACATCATTTCCAAAGTCACAATTACATGTCATTATGAAGACCGAACCTAGTTTCACTTTTCAACACTCCCTCTTAACTAGGGAGGTATTCATAATGGTATTTGGTCATTCTCAATCTTAAGAATTTCTCATAAGAAGAATCAAATTGGTAACCCATCTGTATAGCATCATATCAACCAACATCATCACATAGCAAGGCCTTGACTAACAACTCCATCACTCCACGAGATCTTGAGCTCAATGTTGGCAAGACCAATGATTTATAGACACCTTAATCATTGTCTCTCTTGGAACATATCCTACCCGTGTTCTCACAGTGTGTTCCACTAGGACTATTCTTATCTTGGATTCCCAGTCCTCAAAGAAAATCAGTCCTTTACCACTACTCTTATCTTGGATACCCTATCTCATTCTAAAAGAGTATCGGATGCCAAATGATTACCCAATCCTCCATTCAGTCTTCCCAAGTGAAGACATGAATGATGTGTCTATCTCTCCTATCAATTAGGGAGGATATATTCCAACAAAAGGAATGTACTCATTCCTATAACAAGAATGTACCTAAGCCCCCTCTTAGGGTTAGGAATTTCCAAGTATCTTCCAAGTAAGAAACTTTATCACGGGCTCCCCCTTAACTACAGACCTAGAACAGCTCCTTAGGTGGAGATAATGGGGCAAATAGTTGCTTGAAGAACTCGTTCCTTTGATGTCATGAATTTCTTCTTTATTATGGAGTCTTCATCATTTGGGACTTCTTCATAGGGCACAAACCATCCATCACTTTCATCCATGAGTCAGTCATGTCATTATTTCTTTCAACAGAAAGTGATCCATCAATCTACATCTAGCCATGCTTCATGCCATGTTGCTTTCTTCATGCCATATTCATGGAAGGATCTTGCATCCTTTCATATGGTCCTCTTCAAAGTCATTCACAGTTCTTCCCTTTGGAAGCCCTGCATAAGCTCATCCAGATGTTGTTCAAAATAAGAAATGAACACATAAATTAGACTTACCTTTGTGATGGTCTTTCATCATGACATCTTCCTGTAGGTATCAGCATCCTGCATATATGTTGACATATCTCCCAAAGATATCCATTGTCAAGGGTCTTGTTATGAAACCAGCTAACAAAATAGAAGAAAAGAGAGATCAACAACTTAGAAATCAACCTCTTCGAGGGGGAAACCTCCTTTACATTACATAATGAACAATTCTTGGATGATACGGTGAAATTTTCTTAACTAAGAAACCATATTGTAAATCTCGATTTACTTCTCCTACTTGCTTAAACATACAAGTTATTAATCTGATTATTTAGAATTAACATCCTACACATACAGATCATTTACTGAATAGCACACTCATATGACAAAGTGACACAGATTTTTCGGACAAATGTCCCCAAAAAAACCCAATGTGGAAAAACTGGTGCAGCAGATATGAGGGTTTATTATTATTAAGCAGCAGTTTCTGAGTACATCTAGGGTGCCATAAACTTGGTTAACCCAATAGAGAAAACCTCAACAATTAGAGAAAATGTGATATATCCCTCATTCTCTCAAGTTCAGGCTAATCCAAATGAGCAACTAGTGAAACCCCAGCTGGCTCTACACAGCAACTGCGTAAGCCTGCGTAGCCTGGTTGAAGCACTGTGTCACCCTAGCTCTGCGTGAATCTGCCCCTCCCAGATCTCAGTTTCAACCCTCCTGGCTCATAAACCCTTCTTCTGATGAATTCAGAATTTTTCCTTGGAGATGATGTGCTGCCTCTACGTGGGCCCTGCGTGGGCCTGCGTCACCCTCCTGAGGGACTGCATACCTCCCTTTGGTGGTTGCGCTGACTCCATTGTGTCCCTGCTACCCTTGCTTTGCAATGTACTCTTGGCCCTCCTGACCAATCACTACATCTGCCCCTCGCTGCAACTGTGAGTCACTCAGATCTTATCTTTGTCCGAGCACTGCTCCGTCTAAAGAATTCGATCTCATAGACTCTGCGTATTATGATCTTCGTCCAAGCAATGCTCTGTCAGAAGGATTCGATCTCTTAGGCTCTGTGTGTGTGTCTCCAACTGACCCCAAGCATTTCTCTTATAGTTTTCTCGTTGACACATCAACGACCGTGATTTAATCTCTTATTGACGGATAAGATTAAAAGACTGCTTGATCCACGTCACTTAGAACACTCCATCACATGTGCTTAATTAATTCACTTTAATTTTTCTAATTCCCTAAGTTAGACTTAGGGTCGTCATTAAAGAAATTAATTATTTTAATACCTCACACCGGCTGAAATTTCTCCAAACACATTCTGGTTTTGGAGCTCTTATGTGTCTTAGCCCCTCCACAACATTTCAAGGATAGAGCACACTCGATGCTACCTCAAAGCTCAACACTCCCTCTTAGCACGGAGTGTGCTCTACCAATACATCCACACCATGTATCGCAAGATCTTAGCATCGGTCTCTGCGTTGTTAATGTTGGCCCACTGCCCTCCATCCACTGCGCTGTTACTTTATGTATTGTTGCCCTTGTCACTGCCACTAACACGGCCACATTTGTACTGCATCTCCCTCTCAAATCGTTGCATCATGTTGCGCATAGCACTGCCATTGCTAACTGTTGCACTGCAACTCAGTTGCTGAGAAGTAAGCAACTAAAGGACCCCTGCCCAATCTTTCACAGACAAGTCGAGCTGCATCTCATCACTGAAGCTTCCTTGGCTGTTGCTCTGCACTGTCCTCCAGAAGCTTTTGCGCTGCTATAGCTCTACACTGCGTATGCACTGCCTCTCTATGTTGTTCAAGTCCCATCAGCCTCTACGTTGTTGCCTCTACGTTGTTGTTGCCTCTGCACTGCGTTGCTCCCTCTACAACATCTCAACACTGCCCTCTGCTTCACTGTGATTTGCTGCAACCATCTCTCTACTTGTCCCGCTACAGTCTTAAGGCTCCCGTAGCTTGTATGTGATCCAAGAGTTGGGCTTACTCAAGGATCCTACCACCACTTTGTAGTTGTTCTACAAATCCATATCGCCCCACTTATGTGGCTCATGAGCACTCATGGCTACGTCATCATCACTCCCATCGTCCTTTGCTAATGCTGCCTTGGATTCAGAATATCCTTTGTCCTTCTTCTTAGGACAAGTGTTGGCAAAGTGTCCAAGTTTGCCACAATTAAAGCACCGGACCTTGGATAGGTCCCTCTTCTTCTTCCCTTGTTACCTTCGTTCCTTTGATGCAAGGGTTGCATCATCTGTGAGAATTTTTGAATGTTAATTATGTAGAAATCTACTATTAGATCTGGTTATGCTCCTCCTACTTAATTAAGTTATTATCTGAAAAATTCAAATTAATATCGAAGAAAAACACATAACAGACTTTCACCAATTCAGATCTAGAAAAAAGTACATGCACACATAGACAAAGTGACACAGTGATTTTATGGATAATAGTCCCCGGAAAAACCCAATGCGGGAAAACCGGTCTCTGGCTGCTGGAGGGTTTTATTATTAAGAGTATTTCTGAATACAACAAATTCAGGGTTCCATATCTGGAAAACCTGATAGACAAAATATAGATCTATGATTCATCGATTGTTCTGAAGCCAAAATATTGACTGATCCACACCCTCAAACGAGATTTACAGGACTTAGCCAAAATTAGGCCCTAGACAACCTAGTGCTACCTCTGAAGCCCCTGTGTCAGCCTCTACAGCCTATGTGTCCCTTAGCGCTGGCCTGGAAAGGGTTGCGTAACCCCAGACTAGGTGACGCAGTCCCTATGTTGCCCCTAAGTGCCTTTGTGTAACCTCTGAGGGTTTCCAGCTGCCTTATGCTGCCCTGGGAGTGACTGCACAACACCTGCGTAGCTGAAGTTGGCCCTACGCTGAGCAGTTGCTGCCCTCTTGCTGCTGATGCTCCTACTTCTTTGTGCTGTCTTTCTGAAGCTGCTCTCTGTCTCTTGCTGATTCTAGACACTAGGATCAGATCATCCCCTTTGTCTAAACTCCCCTCTCTGCAACTGAAACACTTCTGAGAATTCTTAGCAAACCACGCCCTAGAATCTCAACTTAGCTTTAGTGCTCTACCTCTGCTTATCTTTACAAATGACCTCAAGCCTTTCCTTTATACTTTTCTCGTTGGGAAACCAAAGGCCATGATCAGATCTTGAATCAATGGCTAAGATTAAAAGAAAGCTTGATCCGTGTAACTTAAGACAATTTCATCACATGTTTAAATTAATTAACTTTAATTATTTCATTTTCCTATTTTTAGACTTAGGAAATACATTAAAATAATTAATTAAATAAATATCTCCTAAAACAGATGAAATTTCCCAAATCCCTTTCTAGGTCTTGTAGATCAAGTGTACTCTAGTCCCTCCACAAATTTTGGGAGCTAGAGCACATCCGATGCTACCCCCAATACACAAAATCTCAACACTCCCTCTTAGCACGGAGTGTGCTCTAGCAACACATCACACCATGCATCACAAGATTTTCAGCACTCAATTATGTGATGTTGATGCTTGGCCTGCTGCCACTCAACTTTGCATTGTTGCTGCCATTCTGTACTGCTGCCCATGACGTTGTCACTGCCACTGCCACATCTGAACTGCAACTCCCTCTCAATTTGTTGCATCTATGTTGGCCATAGCACTGCCACTGCTAACTGCTGCACTACAACTTCAGTTGTTGAGAGAAACAACTGAACCTTCTGCCCAATCTTTGACAGACAAGTCAGTTGGGCTACAACCTCATCATTGAAGCTCCATCGGTTGTTGATCTGTGCTGACATTTGGAGGAAGATGCACAGCTACAGCTCTGCACTGCGTAAGCAAACTCCCTCTACATTGTTGAAGTCACATCAGCCACTTGTGCTGAAATATCTCACGTTGTTGCACTGCATTGTCCTCCTAAAGCCTCCCACGCTACTGCAGCTTTGCTCTGCACTGCTGAAGTCACATCAGCCCCTATGTTGTTGCTAATGCATCTGCACTACGCTGCTCCTTCCAGCCTTCAGATCTGCCTCTGCTTCATCCGTGATCTATGCACCCACTGCTCCACTTGTCCCGCTACTCTCTTAAGGGTCTCGTAGCTCGGATATGATCCAAGAGATGAGTTGCTCAAGGATTCCGCCCTCATTCTGTAGCTTCTCTACAGATCCATGTCGCCCCACTTCCGTGGTTCATGAGCGCTCATGGCTGCATCATCTTCTGACCCATCATCCGCCACAACAGCCTTGGAAGAAGAAGCTTCCTTGTCCTTTTTCTTCTGAGGACAATTGCTGGCGAAATTTCCTAGTTCGCCACACTGGAAGCACTTGATCTTTGATAGATCCTTCTTCTTCTTTCCCTGTTGCCTCTTTAATGCCAAGGCTGCATCTTCTTCACCTTACTCAATCCGTGTTGTACTGCTTCTTGGTGATTCTGCGAAGTTCTTCTTGACGCATGATTGCCCATAAGTTGTCCCAGTCTGGGAGGTCCAATCTGCCCAAGATACTTTGGAAAAAGGTTCCCACTCATCTGGGACTGCATTGAGAGCAATCCTCACCATCACATCATCTTCCACCTTAGCACCCGTGGCAGTCAACTGGTCTCTGATCAAATGTAATCTGAAGAGGAAATGTTCCATGTCTTCCCCCTTGGTCATCATGAATGACAGCATCTAGGTCTCCAACAGCATCTTCCTTTGGACGGATTTTCCCTCATATAGGGATCTTAAGGCCTTCCACATTTCATTAGTTGTTTTCTTCTCAGCTATATGTGGGACAATATGGTCCTTAATTCCATCCATTATCAGTGGCTTGGCATGTCCAGCAGCTTCGTTATGCTTTCTCAACAGATCTGCATCGGTCGGCGTGGCCAAAACATGTTCTGCATGGTCTCTTAGATGATATGCCTCTATGACTATCAGGATCCTAGCCTTCCAAAGTGAAAAGTTGGAAAGGCCATCCAATCTGTCCTGATCACGCAGTCCATGAGGATCCATCTGCTCAGAAATTTGCAGGAGCTCCCTTTCTCTTTGCTAGAGATCTGGATCTAAGGTCCTTGGCAAACAGGCACCTTCTGCTCCCTCTAACAACTGATTTCCCTTCTTGGAAATCTGCCAAATCAACAATGATTAAGCTCTCTTTGATCCTTTGATCTCAATCTGCAAGTTTCTTAGGCTAGAAACACTCTAAGAAGTTGATCTCCTCCTGCTCTTTGTCACTAGTGCTTACGCTAAAATCTTGAAAACTTTAGAAATTTAACCCCACCAGCACTTTTTGAAGTTTTGCAACTCTGCTTCAAGCACTTCTGGATCTGACAGCTTCAGATCTGCGTCATACTAGCTGGCTTCAGACAATCCCAACCTGCCTCTGCACAGTAAGTGCGTGGGCCTGCTGGGAGACAGCATAAGACTGTGTCACCCTGCCCTCTGCATAACTCTGCTTCTCTGAAAACTGCGTTGTCCCTTCAGATCTGCCCTTCTGCTGCTGTTGCACTTCTTACTACTTTCTGCAGCAAGATCCTTCAATCTTCTGCTAGTGACCCTCCTAGATCTGCAATTGCTCTGATACCATGTGAAAATTTCTGAATGTTACTTATGCCGTAATCTACTGTTAGATCTGGTTATGCTCCTCCTACTTAATTAAGTTATTAACTGAAAAATTCAGATTAATATCGAAGCAAAACACATAACAGACTTTCACCAGTTCAGATCTAGAAAAAAGTATATGCACACATAGACAAAGTGACACAGTGATTTTCTGGACAATAGTCCTCGGAAAAACCCAATGCGGGAAAACCAGTCTCTGGCTTCTGGAGGGTTTTATTATTAAGAGTATTCCTAAATACAGCAAATTCTAGGTTCCAGATCTGGAAAACCCGACAGAGAAAATATAGATCTGCAACTCACCGGCTGTTCTGAAACCAAAATATTGACTGATCCACACCCTCAAATGGGATTTACAGGACTCAGCCAAAATTAGGCCCTAGAAACCCCAGCGCTACCCCTGAAGCCCTTGTGTCAGCCTCTGCAGCCTTTGTGTCCCTCAGCGCTGGCTTGGAAAGGGTTGCGTAACCCCAGACTGGGTAACACAGTCCCTATGCCGCCCCTAAGGGTCTCTGCATAACCTTTGAGGGTTTCCAACTACCTTACACTGCCCTGGGACTGACTGCACAACACCTGCGTAGCTGAAGTTGCCCCTGCGCTACGCAACTACTACCCTCTTGTTGTTGATGTTCCTGCTTCTCTGTGTTACCTTTCTGAAGCTGCTCTTTGTCCTTTGCTGATTCTAGACACTGAGATCAAATCATCCCCTTTGTCTAAACTCCCCTCTCTGCAACTGAAACACTTCTGAGAATTCTTAGCAAACCACGCCCTAGAATCTCAACTTAGCTTCAGTGCTCTGCCTCTGCGTATCTTTACAAATGACCCCAAGCCTTTCCTTTATACTTTTCTCGTCGGGAAACAAACGGCCATGATCAGATCTTGAATCAATGGCTAAGATTAAAAGAAAGCTTGATCCGTATAACTTAAGACAATTTCATCGCATGCTTAAATTAATTAACTTTAATTATTTCATTTTCCTATTTTTAGACTTAGGAAATACATTAAAATAATTAATTAAATAAATATCTCCTAAAACAAAATGAAATTTCCCAAATCCCTTTCTAGGTCTTGTAGATCAAGTGTACTCTAGTCCCTCCACAAATTTTGGGAGCTAGAGCACATCCGATGTTATCCCCAATACACAAAATCTCAACATCATCTTCCTCTTCTTTCTTCACGTTAACAGTTCCGCTGATGTTGTTTTGCCTCTTGGTGAATTTTCTGATTTCCTCCTGACGGAGGATTGCCTACATGTCCACCCAAGATGGTAACGCTACCCTGCCCAATATGCTCTGTAAAAACGTTTCCCACTCCTCGGTGACTACATTCAGGGGAGTCCTTACCAAGAGCCCTTCATCGAGAGTCGCACCCATGGCAATCAACTGATCCCGGATAGTCTGAAGTCGAAAAAGGAAGGCATCTATCTCCTTACCCTTCTGCATCTAGTATAGTCGCACCTGATTCTCTAGAAGCATTTTCCTTTGAACAGAGCTTCCCTCATCTTCCTCTTCTTTCTTCACCTTGACAGTTTCGTTGTAGTTGTTTTGCCTCTTGGTGAATCTCCTGATTTCCTCCTGACAGAGGATTTCCCACATGTCCGCCCAGGATGGTAACGTTGCCCTGCCCAATATGCTTTGGACAAACGTTTCCCACTGCTCAGTGACTGCATTCAAGGTAGTCCTTACCAAGAGGCTTTCATCCGGAGTTGCACCCATGGAAATCAGCTAATCCCAGATAGTCTAAAGTCAGAAAAGGAAGGCATCTATCTCCTCACCCTTCTGCATCTAGAACAACAGCATCTGATTCTCTAGAAGCATTTTCCTTTGAACAGAGCTTCCCTGATACATCGTCTCCAAAGCAGTCCACACTTCATTTGTCGTATTCTTCCCGGCACTATGTGACACGACGTAATCTTTGACTCCATCCATGATCAAACGCTTAACCCGCGCTTGATTTTCATTGAATTTCTTCAGAGGATCTAGATTGGTAGGCATAGCTAGGACATTTTCTACATGGTTCCTGATGTCATACTCAACCAGGACTGTCCGTATCCTGGCTCTCCAGATGACGAAGTTGGACACGCCGTCCAACCTGTCCTGATCTCTCAGTCCATGAGAAGCTATCTAGCTCAAATCTGTTAGAACAGATACAATTAACAGCCTACACATGCAAATCAATTACTGAATAGCACGCTCATATGACAAAGTGACACAAATTTTTCGGACAAATGTCCCTGGAAACCTAATGCGGGAACACCGGCGCAGCAGATAAGGGTCTACTATTATTAAACAGCAGTTTCTGAGTACATCTAGAGTACCATAAACTTGGTTGACCCAACAGAGAAAACCACGGCAATCAGAGAAAATGTGAGATATCCCTCACTCTCGCAAGTCCCGGCTGATCCGAATGAGCAACTGGTGAAACCCCAGCTGGCTCTACGCAGCAACTGCGTAAGCCTGCTTAGACTAGCTGAAGAACTATGTCACCCTAACTCTGCGTGAATCTGCCCCTCCCGAATCTCGGTTTCAGTCCTCCTGGCTCAGAAACACTTCTTCCGATGAATTCAGGACTTTTCCTTGCGGATGTTGTGCTGCCTCTACATGGACCTACGTCACCCTTCTGAGGGACTGCATAACTCCCCCTAACGGTTGTGTTGCCTCCACTGTGTCTCTGTTATCCTTGCTCTACAATGTACTCTTGGCCCTCTTAACCAATCACTGCATCTGCCCCTCGCTGCAACTCTACATCACTCAATTCTGATCTTCGTCCAAGCACTGCTTCGTCAAAAGAATTCGATCTCTTAGACTTTGTCTATGTGTCTCCAACTGACCCCAAGCCTTTCTCTTATACTTTTCTCGTTGATACATCAACAGTCATGATTTAATCTCTTATTGATGGCTAAGATTAAAAGACAGCTTGATCTGCGTCACTTAGAACATTCCATCACATGTGTTTAATTAATACACTTTAATTTTTCTAATTCCCTAAGTTAGACCTAGGGTCCTCAATAAAAAAATTAATTATTTTAATATTTTACACACTGGATGAAATTTCTCCAAACGCTTTTTGGGTTTTGGAGGTCTTATGTGTCTTAGCCCCTCCACAAAATTACAGGGCTAGAACACACTTGATGCTACCTCAAAATCTCAATAGTTACAAATGACAAAACCTCCTTTCAATATATAGGAGTCCATGGGGTCACAATATAATCCTAGCCGACCTAACAATAATAATGTAAGGGCATAACAATAACAATAGCGGCTTTTATGGGGCACAATAATAACAATATGGGGGCTACAGGGGTACAACAATAACAATAAGGGGGTTACACTAACAACAATAAGAGACTACACTAGTAATATACGGACCTAACATGCCTCTCTCCTTCAAAAAAGTGTTGTCCTCAATGCTTGAGTAGCTCTAGATGCTTCTGTATAAAATTATCATCCTCCCATGTGGAATCTTCAGTGGGTAAGTTCTTCCACTTGATGAGATACTATGAAATTAATCGATTTCGTAGCTGTTGAGTTCTTGTTTCCGTGACTGCTTCAAGTTCCAATATGATTTTTTCTTCCTCATCAAGTTCTGGCAATATTGTTTGAACTAGAAGTTTGTCACCTATAACCTTCTTTAAGCATGAAACATGGAAAATTATCGAGAAGAAGCAGGAAGCTCCAATATGTATGCCATAGTACCAATCTTTTGCAACACCTTGTAAGGACCATAGTACTTTGGCAATAATTTATTATCATCCTTAGCTTGCTTGAGGGACATTTGTTTGTACAATTGTAGTCGTAAAAATACCCAGTCTCCTACATCAAACTTCTCTCGCTACGATGTTGATCTGCCTGTTGTTTCATTTGATTTTGTGCCAAATTCAAGTTATACTTTAAGAGTTGGAGAACTTGTTGTTGATGCTCGATGTGATCTTCCACTACTTGAACCTTAGAATTTTTTTGTTAAAGATGATGTGATGGACAGTGGATGATATCCATAAAGTACCATTAATGGGGTCATTTTTGCTGCAATATGGAAGGAAGTGTTATACCACCATTCAGCCAGAGGCAACCACTTGACCCATTGTGTTTGTTTATCAGATACAAAACAAAGAAAATATCCTTCCAAACATTTTTTCACTATCTTAGTTTTCCCATCTTATTGAGGATGATAAGATGAGCTATGAGCTAGTTCAGTACCCAAACAAGAAAATAATTCCGACCAAAAAATTCCAGTAAAAATGGGATCTCAGTCGCTTATAATAATCTTTGGGTTTCCATGTAGCTTTTGAATTGTTTCCATAAATGCAGTAGCAACTGTACTTTCTATAAATGGATGAGATAATGCACAAAAGTGTGCATAATTGGTAAGTCTATCAACTACCACCATGATGACACTCCTTTCTTCAGACTTAGGTAAACCTGTGATAAAATCCATTGAAACCTCCTCTCAACGTTGACTTGGAATGGATAAAGGTTGTAGAAGATTTAGGCTCTTAATTGTCTCAAGTTTATTTTGTTGGCAAACCAAACATTCCGCCACAAACTTTTGAATATCAGATTTAAGGCCATCCCAAAAAAGTTCTTTCTTCACCCTGTGGTAAGTTTTTAAAAATCCTGAGTGTCCTCCTAAGGGAGAGTTGTGCAATTCCAACAGAATTTTTTGTTTTAGTTAGGAATTCTTACAAAGATATAAGCGATCTTTGTACCATAAAGAATCATTTTTCCAACTAAATGTATCAGATGTACTAGGATCTTGCTGCAACTTTTGAATGAGTGTCCACACTTCTTCGTCATTCTTCCATTCATCCCTTGCTTCGGTTATCCAATCTAGCTGGATAATAGAAATGGCACAAAGCAATGCTTCCACCTCTTCATCCTTTCATGAGAGTGTATCTGCAACAACATTTAGCTTCCTTTTTTTTGTAGATGATTTCAAAGTCATAACTCAACATCTTTGTGACCCACTTTTGTTGCTCTTCTGAAAATAGTCCTTGTTCCAAAAAGTATTTACGACTATCATGATTAGTTTTTACCTTGAAGTGTCTTCCCATTAGGTAAGGTTTCCATTTCTTTAGTGCATGTAGTATTCCCAACATTTCCTTCTCATAAATAGCTTTCTATAAATACTTTCCTTTGATTGGACGACTTTCAAAAGAAATGGGTCTTCCTTCTTGCATTAAAGCAGCACCAATTCCATTTCCTGAGGCATCACATTCCACAATAAAGGCTTTTGTGAAGTCTGGCGTAGCTAAGACCGGTGCTAGGCACATTGCCTCTATATGATGTTCAACGGCCTTAGTTGCTTCACGAGTCCATGAAAATGCATCTTTCTTCAATAGTGTTGTTAAGAGGTGCTACTATTATCCCATAATTCTTTAAAAACTTGCGATAATACCCTGTTAACCAGAGAAATCCTCGCAACTGCTTTATGGTTGTGGGGACTTTTCATTCCTTAATGGCTTTAATTTTGTTAGGGTCTACCTTAACACCCTCTTGAGATACAATATGACCCAGATATTCCACCTTTTATACTCCAAAGAAAAATTTGGAGGCTTTTGCATATGATTGTTTCTCCTCCAATAGTTTGAGCACCCTGTCAACATGTTGAACATGATCCTTCCAAGACCTGCTGTAGACTAGTATATCATCAAAAAATACTAACACAAATTTTCTAAGGAAGGGTTTGAAAATGGAATTCATCAACCCTTGAATTGTAGAAAGTGCATTGGTAAGGCCAAAAGGCATGACCAAAAATTCATAATGACCCTCATGAGTTCGAAATGTTGTTTTCGGAATATATTTAGTCTTCATTGTAATTTGATGATATCCTGAACAAAGACCAACTTGGTAAAATAAATTGCTGCATGTAATTCATCCAATAATTCATCAATTTATCTTTAACAGTGAGTTTATTCAGCTCCATATAATCTGGACACATGCGCCATGATCCATCCTTCTTGTGCACCAATACTACTGGAGCAGAGAAAGAACTTTGACTAGGTTAAATTATACCAACCTCTAACATTTCTGCAATCATACATTCAATTTCACTCTTTTGGACATAAGGATATCTGTAAGGCCTGATGTTTGGAGGAACACTTCCTGGAATCAAATGAATAGCATGATCATGATCACAAATAGGTTGGAGTCCTTTGGGAGTTTCAAACAACTTGGAATGATTGTCCAAGACTTTTTGGAGATCTGGAGAAATAGATGATTTTGATGTTGGAACTTCCAGTGAGCATAACTGTGAAATTACACCTGGTTGTTCTTTCTTTAGAAGCTTTGTCATGACATTAGAGCTTATCTTTCTCGGCTTCCCTGCGATACCCTGTAATTCAACTTCCTTTCCTTCCGAAAAAAAATCAAGAAAAGTTCTTGAAAATTAAAAGCTACCGTCCCCAAAGATTGTAACCATTGTACTCCTAATACAAAATCAGCACCTCCCATTGGAATGGAAAGCATTGGACTATTCAATACATATGCCCCCATGGTTAGCTTGATATTATGGCATTTTCCAGAGCAATTTATAGTTCCTCCATTTGCAACCATCACTTGACACTCTGGTGCTGGGTATAGGAAGCAATTCAATTCCTTCGCTACCTTACAATGAATGAAATTATGGGTACTACCCAAATCAATCAACACTATTACCCTTTTCTTCTTGATATGTCCCTCTATCTTGAGAGTTTGAGGAGTGGTAATTCCTGCCAATGCATTACAGGATATGGTCGGACTCATTTCTTCTTTCTCAAGGGTTGGTTCCTAGGGTATATCCTCTTCTTTTGAAGTTTCTTGTTCATTTTCTTCCTCCTCTTCACAATCTATGTAAAAAAAATTATTCTCAACACACTTATGACCTTTAGTGTATTTGTTATCACAACTGTAGCAAAGCCCTTTTGCTCTTTTTTCTTCCAATTGTTGTGGTGTCAACCTTGTAGGTTGTGGAATTCTAGGAGTAGCAACACTTCCATCTTTATAGAGTGAGTGGTAGGCTTCCTCGTCACTATAATTTTACATTCAATATTTCTTGCCAACCTGAATGCCTTATCCAATGAATCAGGTAACCAAAGGCGAACCTCATGTTGGATGTTATCCTTTAAAGTCCCTATGAAGACATCAATCCTGTGTTCCTCTAGAATATCAGTTGCCCTTATATTCAATTTTTGGAAGTCCTCAATGTGCTCCACCACTGAAACCTTTTGTTTGAGATTTATCAATTGGCTTAAGAAGGTGTTGCTCTTTGTATCCTCCTAATGTGTTATCATTTCCTCTGTAAAAATTGACCAAGTGACAATTTTTTTACGAGAGCAAAGACATCGATACCATGCAAATGTATTTTGTTCTAAATATAAAGTTGCAATGCGTACCTTTTGTGTGTTTTGCACATTAATGAGATCAAAATATTGCTCCATCTGTAGTATCCATGTTACGGGATCCTTGCCATCAAACTTCCACATATCGATCTTTGGAATATGGTGGGTCTTCAATCCAACATTAGAGTTTATGAAATCACAATTAACATTTATTTTGTTCTCATCATGAGTTTCCTCTACTATTTTTTCGCCATTAGGAATCATTTCTTGTATCAACTTTGTCAAACCTTCCTTCAAACCTTCCATGTCTGCTTTTAGATCATTCTTCATGTCTTCCATGTTGTCTTTCATTTTTTCTTCCATGTCATCCATCTTAGCTACCATGTCATTCTTTTAACCATCCATCTTAGCTTCCACACCTTTCTTCAAACCATCCATTTTAGCTTCCACGCCTTTCTTCAAAACTTCCATTTCATTTTTTGTTGCTCTTTGCGAGAGCGAAAGTTGTTGCACTTGATCTTGTAATTTTGATATATCATGTTGCACTTCTTCCTCTTCATGAATCATAGTAGAGCCTTATGAGGGCCTAATGGGTGTTGAATTCTTTTTAGGGGGCATTTTAGAGCCCAATACTAGTATCTAAGCTTCAATATGCCCTTGGAATCACTCCAAACTGATTTTTCAAACAAGACCTATGCAATTTGAAAAAAAAATACACCTTTTCCGTGCTTTTGAGGAGCTTGATATTGAAACTGATGTATCTTTGTACTTTCAGATCCCCGAGATTTTATCTTCAGTCCGTTAGTAGCCCTTTGAATCTTCTTTCCAATGCCACAGGTCTGACCTGATTTGGATTCTTCGAGGCAAAGTTATGCCCAATCTCCCACGATGACTTAATTATGGACTGGTTCAATGGAGCAAACTTGTAAGGCATGCCATGTGTCAGTGTCTCCTCCTTCGGCTCTGAAATTGATAAACATGAAATTGCAATCCGTGTACTTTCAGCCACTTTTTACAGAATTCCAAGCCGATGCTCAGAGAGAGAGTTATGACGATTTTACCAAGGTCACCTCTTTGAGATGAAATTCGGGAGCCTGCAAAAACCCTAACTTCCACAGATCATATCTCTGAAAATATTGCGAACCAAGATCTGAAATTTTTACACGAAATTCATCAGGATTTCTTCGCAAATGAGTTTTTTTTTTAGCTTTTGAACCTTCATAGAAAAAAATTTATAGCGAAAATGCCACGATGACCTGTTTGAAGTAGCGAAACCCTAGAATCCAAAGCTCTAATGCCAAATGTTATGAAACCAACTCACAAAATAGAAGAAAAGAGAGATCAACGACTTAGAAATTAACCTCTTCGAGGGGGAAACCTCATTTACATTACATAAATGAACAATTCTTGGATGATACAAATGACAAAACCTCCTTTCTATATATAGGAGTCCATGGGGTCACAATATAATCCTAGTCAACCTAACAATAATAATGTAAGTTCACAACAATAACAATAGTGCCTTTTATGGGGCACAATAATAACAATATGGGGGCTACAAGGGTACAACAATAACAATAAGGGAGCTACACTAATAACAATAAGGGACTACACTAGTAATATAGGGACCTAACAGGTCTCCATCTTTTTTAGACTTCCATCAGAGTCTTCATATCTTTCCGGGAGATTTCCTAGTCAAGTCTTCTTGGTCTATTGGATATTGATTGCCTTTACCATGGTTGCATATCATGCGATCTCTTCTTTTCTTTCTTCACACATTCCATTCTCGGGAGCTTCTAATCATAGTTCCTTAGTCAACCACCTCATACTTCATATGAGAACTAATGAGGACATATTATGTTGATTTCATCTAGTGTGAACCATGCCTTTCGGCAACCTTTCATAGGAGGAAATTCCTTTCCTTTGATCATGCTTCTCAAAATAGAAGTAGTGATCCATGTTACCTACAACCATACATCATGACATTATAATATTAAATACAAGCATACATACCTCATTTACCTTGAGGTCATCTAGGCTTCTTTCAATAACTTCCTTAGTTGAAAAAGACCTTCAATCCCTTAATCTGCTTCATCTCTTATGTCATCATACCATCATCCCATGAGTTCCACAAGTTCGAGTTCCTGATGAAACACTTGCTTCCTCTCTGGATCGGTGAATCTTTCAATGAAGATTCCATCAGAGAATCTTGAGGATCTTGCATATCCCTATCCAACAAATGTTTCCTTCTTGACTTGATGTATGATGAGCCTTGACCTAGATGACTTCTTCCTTCCAATGAGGTTCCCAAGAGCTATATCCTTCATATTTGGCTGCCATAGATTTTGTTTTGTCTTTCATGATTCCCTACGGTGATGTCACAAGCTCTTGTTTCTAATGCTCTTGTTTCTTATTATAGCTATATCCTATAAAAGATTTAGGAGCTATGACAAGACCTTTTGTGAGGGAGACTATCTTAATCATAGTAAAGATCTCTTAGTCCCTTTTTCCTTGGAATTATTTTCTTCAGCTTCCTCCATCTTTCCAGTGATATGAGCTTCCTTTCTATAATGTCAATAACTTTTCCATAGAATTGAAGCTATTCTCTTCTTTCTTTTCTAAGGACCAAATTTTCTAAACTTCCCTTTCCTTCCAGCAAATGTTTGAGTCCTTTAACCTTCAATACTTTTGCCCTCAACTTGTCTTCTTCTACCTAGCATAGAAACCACAAGTTGTTGAATGAGGTAACTTTCTTATCCCCATGGAAATTTGTTACCTTGTCCATTAGTTAGTGCATTTAGAACAATGATGATTATCTTCTTATCAACTCTTCCAGATCTCGCAGTTGAGATCTTATGAAGATATCCCTTCATTCTTTGATACCTTCAATTTTGTATAGATCAGGTCTAAGTGATATGACCTGCTTTATCGCATCTTCAGAGAATAGCCTTACAAGCTTATCATAAACATCCCTTTGATGTCTCCAATATTGAGAGGACCTTTCATAAGAATCCCTTTCCATGCATTCAAAGGAGACCTTTTCCATTGATGTGTTCAATGACTTCACTTTCTTCGAGGACTATGTCTATCCTCCCTTTTCCATGCAAGGAATTTTGATGCTCCAACCAACTTAGAAATCTCCTTGCAAAACGAAGTCATTTTACCAAATTTGATTATAGAATGAAAGACACTTACTTGACAAGTGAAGATGAAATATTCAACTTAATCACTTTGATGGTGGTTGAAGGATGTATTGATCCTTCTTCGAATGATCTTCTTCAAGCATAAGGATGAGATCCTTGTTGCAATGATATGGAGATTGCCTTATAGCTTTTGAAGATGATAATGCCTTCTCACTGTTATGTACAAACTATTAATTATTATTAAATGTAATTGTCTTAGGTTTTATTAGGCAAAAGCACCAAGAGACACCATAAGACTGTATTTAAGCCTTGGTCTCTCCCATTTGTAATTCATCTTATCTTTTTATCAATAATATATACATATTTCTATTTATCTGAGTTTTTATACTCCATTTGGTATTGTAGCCAACGATCTTCTCGCTCAGCATCTCCTTGAGCATCTGCCCATTCCCTGCTTGACTGTCCGCTGCCACTCCATCTGCATCGTAAAACACCTTAAACACCCTACCCGACGTTGTCTCAAACAGTCCACCACCCCGTTGACTATTTTCGTTGTTTTCGTTGTTGACTGTTCTCGCGCTACATAAATATATATAGATAAATTCCCGTAGCACAGTGGAACGATACAGTATTTACGTTATACAGTGTTTAAATGATGAAGTGTTTTTTATATACGAGTTTACGGTCACTGTGTTAAATACGGTGGACGGTTGTCTAATTATATTCCATTTGGTATCGGTGACAGCGTAAATACAATGGACGGTTGTCTAATTATATTCCGTTTGGTATCGGTGACAGCGTAAATACAGTGGACGGTTGTGTAATTATACTCCGTTGGTATCGATGACAGTGTTAAATACGGTGGACGGTTGTGCAGTTATATTCCATTGTGTAATTGCTTGATAAATATATATTATTAATGATGACGATCTTTTTAAAATGTGGGACGCAAGAACTCATCGCTTGAGAAAACTAGACGTTCGTCAACATTGTCCATCATTATGTATGCTTTGAGGACAAAGCATCTTAAGAGAGGGGCAATGTTATGAATATTTTATTAATTAATTAATTAGATATAGTTATGTTAGGTTTTATTAACTGAAAGGGCATGATCAAAGATCATGCCTCTTCGCCAAGGGACACCTTGAGGCTATTTAAAGCCTAGGCGATCCCTCATTGTAATCATCTCATCTTTCATCATTAATAATATATATTTATCAAGTTTTACCAGAGTTTTTACACTCCATTCTGCAAGTGTCATTATCAGCTATGACAGGTATATTGCAACCCCAGACACTAAAATTAAAAGGACATATTAAGAAAAACAACGTAATGGTTCTCATCGACACCGGCAGCACCCACAATTTTTTCGATTCAACCATGGCCAAAAGACTCAACATCTTTACATTTCCCATGCCCAATATGAAGGCAATGGTGGCCGATGGTAAGAAGATTGAGAAGGTAGGGAAATGCCATAAGGTCAAATTGCAGATTCAAGACTTTAATTTAGAATCTCCATTCCACACTGTACCATTAGTAGGAGTAGATGTGGCCTTAGGAATCCAATAGCTACAAACTTTAGGTACTTCTTCTGCCAACCATCAAAAGCAGTTTATAAGCTTTAAATGGGAAGGGCAGAAGCACAAGTTACATGGATTCCAAACACCAAAAAATCAAATCGTGTCATCATCCCAGATGATGAAAATGATTCGAAAATGAGCATTTATGGCATTACTTTTTCCACCACATGTACCAATTATATGCTTCTCCTTCCATTTTCATGGAAGCAAGCTTAATTTTTTCGTCATCACTAGTAATGTCATAAATCTCAAAATATTCTTCCGCTTTATTAAGCCATGCAACGCTATTTTTTTCATTACCATCAAACTTGGGTAGCTCGATTTTGGCTTTTCGCTGATATGCTAATGGTGGAACAAGAAGGGGATATTGATTAGCAAATGCATTCCAAAGCTGCTTATTTTGAAAATCTGCATTACTATCTTCTTGATGATGTGGGGAATCGGTTTTTTCCTGATGCTCTTTTGAGTTCCCTGAATCTGTGGAATTGTTTTGTTGATTTTGTTCCATGTTAGGAGATATTGGGGATTGTGTCTGACTTAACTTATCTATCTTATCATTCAGCTTATTGAAGAGTTCTGTCATATTGTTCATTGCTTCACTTTGCTTTTCTGTGGCCTCGTGATGATTTAGCCACATTTGTCTTTCTATTCGATTTGTTGTATCATGAACCTTTTTGATGTCGTTGGAATGTCCTGCAACTGTACTTTCAAGATCGACTAATCTTTTTCCGAATTCTTCGGAATTATTATTGATCTGTTTCTCGAGATCCACCAATTTCTTCTGGAATTCAACCATTGACATCGATGAAGACATTGAACATGTATGAGATGGGGAATATTTTTCTGCCAGTTTTTCCCTCTCTTTTTTTTAAATTAACTAATTAATTAATATTTAATTAATTAATTAAATTAAAAAAAAAATTTGAAATAATAATAATAATTTCTATTATTATTATTATTATTATTATATATATATATATATATATATATATATTTTAAATAATAATAATAATAATTATTTTTATTATTTTATTATTTGAATTATATATATATATATATATATATATATATATATATATATAATTATGGGGAAAAAGATTGTTAACCTTGAAAAGTCACGTTTTCTTTAAAAGTCACTTTGTTTTGAAAAGGCACGTTGTTTTGAAAAGGGGAAATGGGTTTTAATACCATGGGCAATTACCATGGGCCCAAAACCACGAGCAATTACTCTTCCTTTTTAATTTTACTTTGTCTTCACAAGTACGTATATGTACTTCTTTCTATATATATATCTCTTTTTACTTTTTATTTTTCTTTTTCTTTTGGAACTATTTTCTTTTATATATATATATATATATATATATATATATATATATTTTCTTTTAATTTACTTCCCCCTTTATGTTAACTTTCCTTCTCTCTTTTATTTTATTAATGTATATATTTCTTCCTTCTTCTTCTTTTAAAAAACAAATGTTGCTACCCACCATCACTTGGTTTTTAAAAAAATCTGCAATTTTGGAATTTTCTTGTAATTCCTTAATTCTGGGTGATCACACAGACCCCGAAGAGCGATGGCTCTGATACCAATGGAGTGTAAAAACTCTGGTAAACTTGAATAAGTATATATTATTATTGATAAAAGATGAGATATGAGATATGATTACAATGGGGAATCACCGAGGCTTTAAATATAGCCTCATGGTGTCCCTTGGTGAAGAGGCATGATCTTTGATCATGCCCTTTCACTTAATAAAACCTAATATAACTATATCTAACTAATAATTAATAAAATATACATAACACACGCATTGGCCAAGTGGAGACAATATCTGTTGGGGAGTAAGTTCTCCATCCGAACGGATCATAACAGTGTTCAACACCTCCTCCAACAAAAAACACTTTATGAAGAACAACAAAAGTGGATTGAAAATATTGTCGCCTTCGACATGGAGATATTACATAAAAGGGAAAAAGACAATGTAGTAGATGATGCCCTATCGAGGAAGGACGAAGAACCAACACCACTTGCAGTCTCGATTGTTATTCCTGAATGGCTTAATGAGATCCGAAGTGAGCATGCCAAAGATCCAGAAATAACTGCTATAATCAATAATCTCCCAGGAAACTCAAAATTTGAATGGAAGAACGATATCTTATGGTACAAGGGAAGAATCTATCTAAATTCAAATTCCAAGTTTATATCAAAGATACGCAAGGAGTCACATGGTCCCTGTCATCCGAGCATGTAGGATTTTTTAAAACTTACTACAATGCACGTCAATCATTCTTTTGGAAGGGTATGAGTCACGATATTCAGAAATATGTAGCAGAATGTAACAAATTTCAAAGAAATAAAAGTGAAAATACTATGACACCTGGATTGCTTCACCCCTTAAACATTCTGAATCAGAAATGGGAAGAAATATTAATGGATTTTATTGAAGGGTTACCTATATCTGATGGAAAGGATAAGATCTTTGTAGTAGTCGACAGACTCACTAAATATGCTCACTTTATTGCTATAAAGAAAACAGACTCAGCAAAGCAAATTGCTGAGATATTTTGCAAACATATTTACAAACTACACAAGTTCCCAAAAGTCATTGTGAGCGATAGAGATGCCAAATTTAAGGGTAATTTTTGGAAGGAATTGTTCAGCCATATAGGAACCTACCTAAACTTGGGTTTCGCTTACCACCCACAAACAGATGGACAAACAGAGGTTGTCAATAAATGTTTGGAAGCTTACATACGTTGTTATGCTACAGTAAAACAAAATAACTGGGTTCATTGGTTGCATCTCGCTGAATGGTGGTATAATTATACTTACCATACATCGGCAAAAATGAATCCATTCCAAGCTTTATATGGATACGAACCCCCGAAATGGAAAGATTTAGCTTCAGTCCAGAAAAATATACCAGCGGTTAAAAACCAACTAGAAGAAAACCAAAAAGTCATCCAGATCCTAAAAGAAAATCTGAATTATGCAAGAAACCGTATGAAGCAACAAGTTGGTTGCAATAGAACTGAGAGATCATTTGAAGTTGGAGAATGGGTATTTGTCAAGCTCCGGCCATACAAGCAATTGTCCCTGAAACAAAAAGGGAAACATAAATTAGCACCAAAGTTCTATGGACCATATCAAATCAATAAAAAGATCAGCCAAGTCGCTTATAGCTTAAGCCTTTCAGATAAAAGTCGTGTTCACAACGTCTTCCATGTATCCTGCCTAAAAAGGGCACTTGATGACCATTAGTCAGCACAAACAACACTTCCATTTTTAGATGATGAAGGAAGGGTCATTTTAGAGCCAGAAAGTATCATATCCACCAGAGAAAAGAAGCTTCGATCTCGTGTAATCACGTAATACTTAATCAAGTGGAAGGATTTACCTGAAGAAGAAGCCTCTTGGAAGACCGAAGCATTTCATCAACAACATCCGTCATTACGTATGCTTTGAGGACAAAGCATCTTTTGAGAGGAAGGCAATGTTATGTACAAATTATTAATTATTATTAAATGTAATTGTCTTATGTTTTATTAGGAAAAAGGGCATGATCAAAGATCATGCCCCTTCACCAAGAGACACCATAAGGCTGTATTTAAGCCTTGGTCTCTCCCATTTGTAATTCATCTTATATTTTTATCAATAATATATACATATTTCTGTTTATCTGAGTTTTTATACTCCACTCCCCTTCAAGATACTTTGACTTCTTTGGTAGGGAATGAATGCAGATCAGAAATGCTTCTAGGATCTCCAAGATGATGTGATGTTGCTTCTCCATACTTTGGGTTGCCTTGCCTTGTAGATCTCTTCATCTTGATGAGGGTCTTTGTGGTCTTTTGCTAAATATTATAGGATCCAATACTCTTGCTAGTGTAGACTTCTATATGCCTTGCTTTGCAGATATATTTTCCTTGAGTAGAAGAAAGGCTTTTGGCATCGAGTATTTGATGATCCCAAGACTTCTTTTGAAGTAGACTTCCTCCTTTGATCTATGGTTTGATTCTTCAATGTAGATCCTTCACTTTTCTTTGATGCCTTCCATGGAACTTGATCCTTGAGTGTCTCTTTGATTAGATGCCCTTCCTTTGACTTTAGCACCATAGCTCTGAAACCATGTTGATAAACCTAGGGAATTGGCATTAGGTGATTTCTCTTCTGTTAGTCACTGTTTGTGAATGCTTTTTACTTGTTTAGATTAGGATCTTCTTCATGTTAGATTATTGGTGTTCTTCTTCATCAAACAATAACGATTGCATGAACATAAATAGACAAGAGACACAGCATGTAGGCAATGAGCCAAGGCCAAAACCTCTCACTCTTTGAGAAGAAAACCCACACATATTCTTCTTATAGAGATTCCAATTGACGAATACCAAGACCAAGACCCTTTACCTAGTAGCCACTCCAAGACCAAACCACGAGTCCTCTTGACTGACTTCTCTTCTCTTGACTCCTCTTCCTCTTTGATCTTCTGAGCATTGAGACATTGACATCACTGAGATCTCATCTAAATCTCTTCTCGTGAGACCTTCTTACTGTCATCATCATTGAACTCTGGTTGTACCAAACTGTTATGTCTTCAAGACTGTATCTCTGATCCAAGGCAGAGAGACCCTTGAAGATATCCTCGTTGTCTCTTCCTTCTCTATTCGAGTTTCATGAACAGTGGTATCCGAACTGTACACAAGAGGGATCTGAATTCCCTTTACCACAAAACTACAGCCTTCGTCACCAAGTAGGATACCTGAAACGGAGGTGATCCAAATTTCCTTGGTGACACTGTTCATTAGTCTTCTTCACTGCTCCTTTATTAACTTCCTTATTGCTCCTTCCATCTGAATTCATCTTTGTCCTAGAGATCTGAACTAATCTCTGTAATACCCATCTGAAATTTCAGAGAGATCAGAAAATTTGAATTGTCCTTTCTGCGATGACCCTAGCCTTGTATATATAGTCATTCATCCATATAATGAGCCGACTTTAGTATCCAAATGGGTGTGTCACTTTGGGTGAGCCAACATGAGTTATTACTTCATTTTGCAGGCTGACATCAAGAGAAGAGGATTGTACTTGTCTTTTGGAGGGCTTTCTAGACACTAAATTGACTCATGTACATTTTACACATGCTCAAGAAGAGCTCTTCATACATGACATTAATTCTTTGACCTTAATGACAAATCCTAAGGCTCTCAATGGGAGCCATATAAAAATAAAATCACTCGCTCATGAAATCCATGAAGCAAGACTCACAATAATAATTTTATTACATCATTTACAAAGTCACAATTACATGTCATTATGAAGACCGAACCTACTTACACTTTTCAACAGAAGGGGGCGTTCAGTTGGTTGAACACGACATAAGAGGTGTTTAAGCACCTCAAGGTGGTCATGAGTACTTGCTCGATTTTGGCATTCCCTGATTTCACCCAGCCCTTTGTATTGGAGTGTGACGTGTCAGGGGAGGGCATTGGAGCAGTATTGATGCAAGGGGGCCATCCCATAGCGTATAAGAGCAGGAAACTCCAGGACTATGAGCAGTTGTACTCCATTTACGACAAAGAGATGTTGCCTATAATGCATGCAGTAGCCAAGTTTAGGCAGTATCTAGTGGGCAACAAATTCAAATTGATGACTGACCACATCTCTTTGCTTTTTCCTTGAGCAAAGAGAGTTACAGGAGAGGCAGCAGAAGTGAGTCAGCAAGATCCAGACGTGTGACTTTGAGATAGAATATGTCAACGGCAAGCATAACATCGTCGCAGATGCTTTATCCAGGAGGCCTGTGACACTATCTCTGATGGACATCACTTAGGATTGGAAGGCTCAACTTCTAGTTGAGTACTCCAAGGACACGAAGGCCTGCAAGATTCTGGATGGCACCTTGCGGGATGATAGATATCGAGTGGTGGATGATGTGATATACTATAAGGACAGGGTGAACTTGGTCCCAACATCACAGCTCAAAGAGAAGATCATGCAGGCAACCCATGATTCACCCATAGCATGACACCCCGTGTTCATCAAGACTTAAAAGGCTATCAGGTATAGTTTCTCTTGGAGGGGACTCAAGGGAAAAGTGTTGAGGCACATGTAGTAGTGCTTGGTTTGTCAAAGAAACAAAGGGGAGCCAACACACCCAGCAGGACTACTTCAGCAGCTCCCTATCCCAAAGAGGAAATGGGAGAGTGTGTCCATGGATTTTATCACGAGCCTTCCAATTGCACAGGGATGGGACTCCATTTATGTAGTGGTGGACCAGCTAACCAAGTTTGCCAATTTCTTCGCCATCCCTACGAGGTCTTCAACATCTCACGTTGCAGAACTTTTCTTCAAGGAGTTATTCAAGCTGCATGGTCTTCCAAAGACCATAGTCAATTACTGTGACAACAGGTTCATGGGAGCATTCTAGCAAGAGTTGTTCAGGTTGGTGGGGATAGAGCTCACTCCCAACACCAACTACCACCCTCAAACGAACGGGCAAATGGAGATTGTAACTGAATGGCTGGAAGGGTACCTGCGTAACTATGTGACCGGGCAGCAGAGGTCGTGGTCGTGGGTGAAGTGGATGCACCTTGGAGAATTCTGCTACAACACCAACTACCACATGTCAATTGGTATTACCCCTTTTCGAGCCCTCTATGGTTATAATCTCTTTCATTTTCTAACATGATTTTTGGAGATAGCAGGGCCCGAGGGGAAAAGGACTGGATCTAAGAGAGCCAAGAGATTCTTAAGGGTCTCAAGGATAATTTGCAGGTAGCACAAATCAGTAAAAGATATAAGATGATAGGCACAGGGTTGAGAGGCATTTTGAGATGGGGGATATGATCTACTTACGCCTCCAACCATGCAAGTAGTCATCTCTCAAGCAAAAAGGAGCAGAGAAGTTCAAGCCCTAGTTTTATGGGCCACACTGGATGGTTAGGCGAGTTTGGAGGTGGCCTACAAGTTGGAACTCCCACTTGGGAGCAAGGTGCACAACATTTTCCACGTTTCATGCCTAAGAAAGGCAATGAGACAACATGTTACATCCACTACAGAATTGCCACCACAAGATGATGAGGGTCACATGGATTTAGTGTCGAAGGCCATTTTGGAGAGGGGGTAGAGAATACTCAGAATCAAGACTATTAGAGAGATTTTGGTCAAGTGGAAGGACCTTCCAGCAGAAGATGCAACGTGGGAGGGGGGAACAGGTGCTGAAGTTGCTTGAGGACAAGCAAATTTTGGCAAGGGGGACTGTAATATCCCCAATTTCCTAATCTGGATAGGAGGAACTCCAATTTTGGTAACTTTTGGACTTGGCAGCAATTTTTGGTATTTATTTAGGGGCTTGGGTAAAAATTTAAAGTTTTGGTGGTTTGTGGGGGCCACCCATCAAGGAATATACACCCCCTTGGAGGAAATTCGAACTTGTGGAGAGAGAATAAAAGAGGGGGGTCGAATTAGTGGAATGAGGGACCCACAAGAGGAAAAGGGAGTCAGCAAGTATAAATAGAAGGTGGAGTGCATCAATTGGGGCTTTTGACAATTTCATATTTGAACCAAGTTGTTTCCTTGAGTTTTTCAACCTTGCTAACATGGTGTTGCTTAGCAAAAGGAAATTTCCAGGTGGAGATCTCAGCTCTTGCTTCGGTGGACCTAGAGTGCCAGCCTAGAGGAGTTTCCAAGCACCTTTGTGAGTCCCTTGGAGCAGGGACCAGTGATTTGCACCCAGTTCTACGAGTTCCAGGATGTATAGGAGAATTTGCACCTCTTGGGGGAGTCAGACGGAGAGGGAGATAAATTTCGAGAAATTTGTGGTTAGTTTGGAGTGTCATTTGCTGAAGATTTGAGGTGGTTTGCAGTCTGGAGAGTGTGGAGAATTGTAGAGCGAATTTTTGTCTGTAGGGGCCTACACATGCATTTTTTGTCTAGTGGGGTGTTGGGTCAAGGCTCAAGATAAGTTGGAGTGTGGTATGTTGGAGATTTAAGAGGAAATTTTCGGAGAATATTTGGCAGAAATTATTGTAGCTTTCCAGGAGTTTAGAGAAGCCCCAATAGCTCCCTTCAGGCAATGCGTACAACCAGTGTGACAAAGCAACTCACACTTTTTGTGGGTTTTCTAGTAGCTTGAACTAAGTTCAATTCCTTTTTGGGTTTTGTGGGGAAAAATTAGGTGAGGTACCAGCAAAATTATCAGAGGATTGGAGCATAAAGGAAGAAGCATTCACCAGTTCGTTGTTGCAGCATTGGCCAAAATTTTTGGGTTGGGCGCATAGCATTTTGTGGGCAACTTACTCATAGCTTGGGCAACAGGGGCAACAGATTTGCAACATGGGCTTGTCATTGCTTGTTATAGCAAGCTCAAGTGCCATTGTTCCAACTATTTTGTACTCTATTCCTCCACCATTCAATAAAATGACTCAGTTGCCAGTTTATTTCTCGTGCAGAATTGTAATTTGTGGGTGTGTGAAAATTTAAATTACTATTTCAATTGCATGTTTTTGTTTACATAGAATATCTCCATTTAGGAATATTATAGAATTCCTAACAAAAGGGGGGATTTTGTGGCAACCACTCTCCTCTTGGAATTTAGACTCTCTAATTTTGAAAATTCCTCTTCCCTAGAAATTTGCACCAAGCCCTAGCTTGGTTGCTTGGCCTTAACGGGGTTGAATTAGGGAAAAAAGAAGAAGCATAAAATAATGGATTAAAATTTAAATTGGTCATGCACAAGGAAGTTCAGTACCTAGATCCATGGGAGGGTGGAGTCTATGATGTGATAGATCAGCCAATAAGCTTCTAAGGAGGCCGAAATTTTGATGTCAACAATTACCTATGCAATGGATATTAGAGATTTCATGGGAGAGCTGCTAGGAGTTCACTACTAGGACCATTCATTCACATGTTATGTATGAGTAATGCACGCAATAGATCCTCTAGATAGAAATTCAATAACTTAGGGCATAGCTTGCAAGCCTAGATTCAACATTATTCCATATACTAGACATATAGAGAGATTTAATCAACAAACGTTCACATACATGATAACATGCAAAAGATTCCATCCATTGATCCAAAGAATAGCTCCAAAGATAGACAAGCCAACTCCAAATATCAAAACGCATTCATAGATCCTTTCTCCTCCACAAGAAAAGAGGTTGAAATCTCTAAAAAGGCCCAAATTCCAAGTGTTGTGATCATGAATGACAAGACGTATCCCTCCTCTATTTATATGAGTCATAAAGTAATTTTATCCTAATTCCCCTAAGAAAATCATAAAATAATGTGCTAACACAAGATAGGTCACAAGTCGACCTAGCAACCAATGTAAAAGTATAAGATTTCTCCCACACATGTGAGTCGTAATGGAAGAAAAGTTGATCTCATCAATGTGTAAGCCTCTTCTAGGCAAGCGTTGAGGATCAATGGCATCCTGAAGTGTGTAGAAGCCCTTTAAAATTGTCTTCTAGGGGTTGGCCCCTAGATATCTTTCAATCTCCCTCTGTGGACCCCAATTTTGACCTTCCTCTCTCCTTGGTCTACCAAAAGCGCTTTAAACTCCCGAAACCGATTGAAGTAGATCAAAGTCCACCTAGAGAAATCATCTATGAAAGTCACGTAATAAATATAACCACACAAAGACGACATAGACATGGGACCACACACATCTGAATATACCAAATCCAAAATGGCCTTAGACTTATTGTCACTGCAATGAAAGGTCGTCTTGGCATACTTGCCAAGTGCGCAACCATTGCGCATGTTGAGAAATCTAGGGCAAAGAGATGAGATGATTTCTCTAGCAATGATAACTGCTTGTGAGGACTTTTTACTTTTCTTAATTAGGTTCTTCTTTACTTAATCATTATTATGTGTTCTTCTTCATCAAACAGTTACTAAACTATAAAGAATAATGAGAACAATGACGCCAGATGTAGCCTATCAGCGATTGGAAAATTAGAAAGGCAGAAATATTTTCTTATGTTGATAATCACTTGTGATATTCTTATGTTCTTATTAATTTTCTTGTGATCTTTCTTTATCTTAGTTCATCAAGCAATTACCAAAACCATAACATGAAGATCAAAGACACCAAATGTAGGCGGACAACCATGGCAAAACCCCTATCTAGGGGAAAACCCAGTCAACAACTCTTCCTTCATTAGTTTCACAAGACAAGACGATATAATCCAAGACTCTTTGACCTAGACACAGACTTCCTCCAATCACCAAGTCAGTCATTCCTTCCTCTTCAAATGATAACCTTCTAGCAGCAACTTCAACCTAGATCTTCAACCTTGCAGCAGTAGAACTTCGACCTAGTAGCAGCAGCGGAATTTCACCCTAGTAGCAACAGCAGAACTTTGACCTAGCAGTAGCAGAACTTCCGCCTAGAAGCAACAGAAGAACTTTGACCTAGCAGTAGTAGAACTTCTGCCTAATAGCAGCAGCAAAACTTCGACTGCAGAAGTAGCCCAGTGACTTTGCACAAGAGAGAGATAGCCCAAAACTTTGATCTTGTCCTTCTCTTGCAATTCTCTTTCTTCTCTTGGAACTTCGCACTTTTTATGTTTCTTCTTGTTGTGTATCGAACTTATTGAGTGATACTCCAAATTAATCAAATTGCACTTCTACATATAGCCTCTTATGTGGGTTGAATTTCCCTAATGTAGGTCGACTGCATCAGGCAAGCGCCGACTTGGTGTGGCGGTGACAAATGACTTATTTTACTCAATAATAATTCTTTTTACATGATTCAGAAACCCAAGAAATGTCTCATAAAATGGACAATGACTAATGACTGAAGATAAAACCTAGAAGTCCTCAATAGGGACTTTGACTTAGAAAGTGATGACCCAAGCATGAAACCCGTGCTTTAATAAGTCATTTTCATAATAAAAGAAACTTATTTTTCTTTATGTTGATAAATACATTTCATTATGACTCAAATACAATTATGAATACTAAACCTAGTTACATTCTACAACACTCCCTCTTAACTAGGGAGGTATTCATAATCATATATATATACAAGTACATGGAAGATCCCAAAACACATGAACCACGAAGAGTTTAGGCACACATGGTGTCATGGACTAGATTCCTGACTAGGGCAATCTATCCGGGTGGGACTAAGATGGACTAAAGATTTCAGCCAATCTAGGTATCATCAAGCTTACTTGCTAACCATCAACCCAGGGAACTAGGTGCATAATGCAAGGTTAGAGCTCTATGACCAATGCCACCCTCCCTACTTCGAGAACTAGACATCAAAACACAGGCCGACCAAATGTCCTCCCAGGCATTTTGTATTACACATGAAGCTTCAACAAATCTCTCATGATCAAACAGATCAATGACATCAAACAAATCAAGCATGCTTCCAAAACTTCAACCTTTTGAGGAGAGATTTACCTGTACAGACACAACCCCAATCATTAACAAACTTTCAAATAGACATAAGTAACACAAACCTTTGGGGTCTTCAATCATCTTGATGTTGCTTCACAATCTATCACAGTAGAACTTAGAGGCTTCCCAACAAACCTGACAGAAGTTACCTCAACCATACAGCTTCCTTTCCTACTTCACATGTAGCAACATATTTTGCTTAATGCAACATCATCTAGCTTTCTACTCATCCACGAAATCATACCAGATCCCAAACTAAAACATCCACCATGACTATCACAATATGCTCTCCCTCTCAGTTGGAGATATATCCTTTCTTCTATCCAGGCTCCCTCTTAACTTATGGAGATCAACCATTTTTCTATAACATCGGAGAATTTTCCATGGCTTCATTCCTTTTTATCTTGATCATCATTATTCATATAACTTCCTTCATCATGCTTACCAATCAACTTTACTTACGAATATCTTCAACGTCTTGAAGATTATGTACCTACACGACTTAAACAAGTACAACCAAATACATATGGAAGCATGAAGATAACTATATCAGAATCAGACATTAGACTTTAGTCATCTAAACTTAGTAAGGTTCATAATCAGCAAGAGACACATACTTCTATACTTCAACTTCTTGCCAGATCATATCAGTAACTCAATCAATATATCAGTCTCATTATATTTAGGGTCTCAATATTAATTTCAAAGATATGACAGACTCTACTATGATATATTGCATACAAATACAATCTTACAATGCATCTAACAATTTTTCAGAATTTATTGTTAGACTTCTATAAGGATTTAATGCAAACCCTAGATTCCATACTAAGCCTTACATATCAACAATCAAAACCAATCATAACACAATCTAAGGTTTGAACAATATGACCAACTCCTACTAGGGTTTGTTGTAAACCCTAGATTCATCATCAAAGCTAAACAATATCATTATATCCTAGAATAACAAACTTCTATTATGGCTTAATTACAAACCCTAGAACTATGAGCATCAACAATTGGGTTAGCACATATACATATCTATGATTTTATAATCATGCATAAGCAAATCACAACAACATATATCCAAGACACAAATATCAATACATTAAAGTTAGACATATAACAATTTTGATCGAGCTAGAGTTTCAATCAAACAAACAAACATACACCTAGGGTTTCATTCCTAGGAGCTTATTCTAGATATTATAAGGGTTTTCCTCACAAACCCTAATTTACCAAAACCTTACAGGTCTAGAAATTTAATACATTACCATCCAACCCTAAAGGACTAAGGTTTCCATAACAATACCAGAACCCCAAACATCAAAAGAATAGTATTTTCTAGATTTCATCAATAACCCTAAGTGGACTAAGGTTTCATAATCAATATCAGCACACCCTTAGGTTAGGGTTTTACAGAGAACCTTTTTAGGATTCCACAAAGATGATGAATGATTTTAATGGGGGTAGATTCAATCTAATGATTAATCACCCTAATAAGAATCTTTGTGATTCAAAGGTCCTAGACATAACGATGTTAGTGATGTAAAGTAGATCGTTAAAAGAAATGAATATACCTTTGTTATGAAGAGAACAAAGCTTATGGTTTAAGACATACCTTTGAGTTGTTTCTTAACAAACCTTGTATGACATCAATTCTTGAAGAGCTTTCTTTGCAACAGAACTTCAACCAAGCTTCAAGCTTATCCTTTGAGGTCTCCTTCATAACCCTTGAGCTTTTAGCACGCCTTTCCCATGCAAGGAAAATATAAAAGAAATGTTATTAGCATATAATACAAACATATCTTGATAAGAGAGGGAAACCAAACATAAAGAATAATACAAGGAGTAAGATACTTATCTTTAGTAAAATGGTGAGAGCTCCCTCTTAATCCAATCTCGAGGGATCCCTGTAACTTTATAAAAATAATTCAAAAATGTTCTACCAAACACGATTGCGGGGGAGCACCTCCCCCCTCTCGAACCTGCTCCCAATTCACGCTCTGAGCGAGAGCATTTTGGGACCACATCAGGAGCACACTCCCGAAAATGCTCCCCTCAAGGAGTGTTTTCGAGAGAGCGCTCCCTAAATAGGAAAAACGCTCCCTGCCTTTTCGGGAGCGTTTTAGGGAGCGCTCGGGAGCGAACACTCCCTGAGCACTACCTCCTTAAAAAAACGCTCTGAGAGCTAATTTTTTAAGGAGGGAGTGCTCAGGGAGCGTTCGCTGTCGAGCACTCCGCTCAACCAAAAAGCACTCCCGTCCAAAGCATTTGCGTCCAACGGCCGACCGCGCGTGGAGAAGGAGAAAGGGAAGGGATTTTTGAGGGAAAGAGGGGGGGGGGGGGGGGGGGTTGGAAATAAAAAGCCCTCCCTCTCCCTATTATTGTCATTCTCATTTCAAGAGAGAGCAAGAGTAAGCAAGAGAGGGGAGGAAAAAGAGCAAGAGAGAAGAGGAGAGAGCAAGGGAAAGGAGAGGTTGGAGAGAGCAAGGAGCTTGGAGGTTGGAGAGGATATTAGAGCTTGGGGTCGAAGGACAAAGAGGTAGGAGAGTCTAATCTAGATTTATTTTTTCTATGTGCATTTTTAATTTGTTCAAAAATGAAAAATTGAATTTTTTTTTTCCATGTTGCATTTTAATTTGTTGAAAAATGAAAAAATGAATTTTAGTTTTCTATGTTGCATTTTAATTTGCTCAAAAATGAAAAAGTGATTTTTTTTTCTATGTTGCATTTTAATTTGTTGAAAAATAAAAAATTGAATTTTCTTTTTCTATGTTGCATTTTTCCCTATTCCCATTTGGCATTCCTCCATTTTCTTGCAGGTTAAAAACTTGAAACTTTCAAACATCATGGCTATATGGCTTGGCATTTTCTTCTTGTTGGTTACATTTTTTGTTATTATGGTGCTGGAGAGTAGAAGAAAGAAGCCTATTCTAGAAGAGGAGGATGAAAAAGTGGGTTATAGTGGATTTGATGAAAATTCTGAAGAGGAGTACCATGGTGAGGAGGAAGGAGAGAATGGAGATAATGAGACCATGGTGACACCAACTAAAATTGACCAAACACCATTGTGGAAATATGTTACTAGGCCTGAAGCAGGGAAAGTGGGCAAAACCACTAAATTTTTTTGCCCCCATTGCAATACACAATACACAGGTTCATACACCCATGCCAGAGGGCACCTTTGTGGGAAAAGGCCATTGGATGGAGATAAAAATATAGGAATCAAAACTTGTGTAAGTGTGTCAGCAACAGATATAGACAAATACATAAGGGAAGAGGAGGAAGCCCAATGCAAATCTAAAAGATCTAAGGGTTGCATTGAATCTTATGCACCATCACATCATGCACAAAGAAGTCCATCAACTTCCACCCATGGCAGTGGATATGGAGGCACACCTGGCACAGGACCAAACATCTCTTTAAGGCGTAGAACCATATCAAATTTCCTTGACAAAGGGTCTAGGAGTGATGTGGATTTAAAAAAAATCTGGTTTCTCTATGCATGTGGGGTACCATTCAATGTTCTTTGCTCACCTTATTGGCATGAAATGCTTTCTGCCATTAATGATTCCCCCAAAGGGTACAAGAGCCCTGGGTATGACAAGGCTAGAAGCCTAGAATCGTGGGACTTGATCATGAAAAAGCAAAAATAACTCATTCTTTGAGTAGAATGACAAGTTCTTAGAATGAGCATGGGGTGTCCATTGTATCTGATGGATGGACAAATGTAAAAGGCAAGCCATTGATAAGTGTTCTTGCTGTGTCTGTTAGTGGTGCAATATTCCTTTCATCGTATGATTATTCAGATAAGTTCAAGACCGACATCAACATTGCAGAACCATTACTTGACACAATTGAATGGATTGGGCCATACAATGTCGTCCAAGTCATCACTGATAAAGCTGCTAATTGTAAGGCAGCGGGAGCAATTATTAAGGATAAATACCCCAACATATGTTGGTTTGGGTGTTTGGTTCACAAAATGAACCCTTTAATGCATGATAATTAAAAACAAACAACCTCAATACAGATGGCTTGATGATTAGTGCAAGAGATGCAAAAAAATGATAAGATTTATTACAAATCATAGCTATACCCATGGGCTTTTCTGCAGACACTCAAGATTGGAGTTGTTGAAGATTGCAAAGACTAGGATGCTAGTTATTACCTCACCTTCGGGCGCCTTTTGAAGGTAAGAGAGTCATTGGCAGCCATGTTATCAAGTCCACACTAGCAAGTATTAAAGGACAGGGCAACAACATCAGTTGACAGGCAAGGTTTTGAACAGGTGGAGGAGAGCGCTCTTGATCCTTTGTTTTGGGCACGTGTGAGAGAAATTTTGAATTTCACCAAGCCCATTTATAGCATGATTCGCGTTGCAGATACAGATAAACCAGTGATTGGGGAGGTGTATGAACAGATGGATAGCATGTTGAAGCAAATAAAAGATGTTGTTAAGGAAAATGATCCCAACTTGTATTCAATGATTCACAATTGTGTGTGTGCATGGTGGAATAAACTTAATGTTCTAGTACATGTTTTGGTGTATATCCTTATGCCAAAATACTACTCTCCATCTTGGTTGGGCCAACCTGCACCTGGGGCTGTAGTTAGGATCAAACCTCATACAGATCCAAAAGTACAAAAGGGATATATGAAAGCATTAGACAAGTTGGTCACTGACAGGGAGAAGTGTGCTAATTTGCGCCTTGAATTAAGCAGACACTTCAGTTCCACTGGTTTGTTTGGTTCCTCGCATGCAATGGAAGATAGAGACAGATTTGATGCTCTCACATGGTGGGAAGCATATGGCGGCATGGGACTTTTGCCAAAATTGGCAAAAAAAGTTCTCTCACAGGTTGTAAATACTTCTTCTGCACAGAGGTGTTGGAGCACCTATAGCTTCATCCATAATGTGAGAAGATACAGCATCTATGAAAACCGAGCAGAAACTTTGGTTTATGTGCACTACAACTTAAGGTTGTTGAGTCATTATTGTAATCGAGCTTAAGAGGGTCTATCATATAAAGTTTGGGACAACAACCCAGTCGATGATAATTTGGAGGATGGCACTATACATCTAGAAGAATTAGAAGCAGAACTTTTGAGAGATGAGGATGAAGCAACAGCAGCCATGCCATAGCCACACCCACCATCCAATAGTAGTGCCAGTGCCAATGTTCGAGTTCCAACTATTGTTCCTTTGCTGACGCAGCCTCCACCTACATCCTCACGTGGAGGGCATGTGCCTTCTAGTTATGGTCATGGTACTATGCAGGAGGAGACTGCTGGAAGACCACCATTACCATGAGCTACTCAAAAATTAGACATTTCTCGTGGCAAGAGGCCAAGCAATAGATAAAATGATTTAAAGTTTACTAATCTTTTCTATTTTCTAGTAGTTTTCAACTTTTTATAACTGTTGAAACTTGACTCTTTCATATTTATTATGATATTTTTTGTAAACAATATATGACAATTCAAGTTTGAAGTTTGAAACTTTGAAGTTGGCAGTTATACATTTCTAAGTCATTATGAATTATGAATATGATGCTTCATGAAAATTGAAAGTTGTTTCATTTCATTTCATTTTATAACATTTCATTTCATGTTAAATATTCTTTGTTGTAATGGTTACACTTAGCTTGCAATTACAACCATGGTGATCAATGAATCAATGATGATAAATGTTATATATTGAATTTTGAAAGCTCGAAACTTTAAGATTGATGAATCATGAGACTCAAGAGTCAATATGTTGTATGTTTCTAACTTGCAGATGTGGTTGATGAAGATTATAACATCTAGATGATTGATGTTATATGGTTTAATCTACGTTTTTATGTTTTTTATGTCTAATTCATCATTCTACATGCTTTTGTTGGCATATATGCATCAAAATATATATATATATATATATATATATATATATTATAAAAAAACGCTCTCCGAAAATCTCCTGGACCAGGAGCTTTTGAAAATGGTGCTCTCGCTCCCACCCCCAAATAACCTTGCTACCAAAGCATGTTAGACCTACTAGTACTAGAAATCAAAACATAAGGGAAACAATTCAAAACATAGAAGGATATGTAAGGGATAGAGTCCCTAAGAGTCCCTAGCAAATAGGTCTTTGACTTCGGATTCTTCCATCATGTTCTTCTTTGGTGAAACTTCATTGGCAACATTTGATTGATCCATGTCTCTCCTTCTATTCCTTGGATTCTCAAGACAATTACTTCTATAGTGACCCATTTCGTGACAATTGTAACATTCAATCTTGGATAGGTCTATCTTCTTCCTTGGATAGGTTCTGCTTGTTCATTGCTTCTGTGGTCTCGTGATGATTTAGCCACATTTGTCTTTCTATGCGATTTGTCGTATCATGAATCTTTTTGATGTCGTTGGAATGCCCTGCAACTGTACCTTCCAGATCGACTAATCGCCTTCCAAATTCTTCGGAGTTATTATTAATTTGTTTCTCAAGATCTCCCAATTTCTTCTGGAATTCCGCCATCGACATTGACGACGACATCGAGCGTGTATGAGGTGGGGAATACCTTTCTGCCAGATTCTTAGTTTCTCCTCTTTTTCTTTTCTTTTTTAAATTAATTAATTAATTAATAATATTTTTTTTTAAAACTATATAATTATTATATATATATAATTTTTAATTAAAAATTATATAATATATATAATTTAATTATATAATTATTATATATATATATATAATTATTTAAATGGAAATTATATAATATATAAATAAACTATATAATTATAATATATATATATATATATATATATATATATATAATGATCAATTAATTTATATAATATATATTTTATATAATTAAAAAAATCGTTTTTTTTTTTTTTAAACTTGCTTGTTCACAACAAATCGATTTATACTTTTAACAAATCGATTTTTTTTTAATATATCGATGCACCTGTTCACGATTTTTTTTAAAACGTAAGTTTGTTTGTTGCTGTGGCACAACACCGGACAAAATCGAAGACGGAATATAGGATCGCAACGAAAGTGCAGGTTCTTTAATCCAGTGCAACCGGTAGGGTTGAACAGCGTTGAAGAATAACGAGGGCCGTTACCCGTCCAGATTTAAACCACGCCGTTCAGATTTACACAGCCGTCAATAATTATGCAGCCGTCCAGATTTACACAGCCGTCCAAAATTATGCAGCCGTATATATCGATGCTCAGAATTTTTTTTAAAACGACACACAGAGCCAGACTTACGCCCTGTATTAATGCCGCCGTCCAAAATTATGCAGCCTTTTACACGAGAGCCGAATCACCGTATTTTTTTAACGCCAGCGTAATGCGTTCGAAGGGTTCGATGCGTAATACCACTGTAACGTCTGTCAATATAACTTATAAACCACGCAATTTTACCGCCTGATCACAGAATGTTTGTAAATATCCGAGGCTCCTTTGACTGCAACAACACTGGTTCAAGGGATTAATCACAACCCGAGGCACCAAGATATAAGTCTGCACTCTTCAGAAGCTTCAAGCCCAGGTCTGAGGTATGTTAGTTTCCACAGAAAATGCCCTAACCGAGTCACTGAAATCCGAGCTGATATGCACCAAGTCCGAGGCGAGTATGTCTCCACAGAAGCTGCCGAGTTCCCGAGATGTAAACCTATTTCCTTTTTCTATGCTGTGTCTTTCACCGAGTTGGATTATGGGAAGCGTAGGGTATAAGGAAAGGGAGAGCGGGGTTGTAATGGGAAATGGAGAAGGAGGGTAGCCGCTTGTGAGGTATGTGGGCTGTAAAAAAAAAATTTTAAACAATTGCTATTACCAGCACTGATAAGAAAAATCTGCAATCTGGAATTGCAGTTCTGGAATTCTGTAATTCCTGGGTGATCACACAGATCCGAAGAGCGATGGCTCCGATACCAATGGAGTGTAAAAACTCTAATAAAACTTGATAAATATATATATTATTAATGATGAAAGATGAGATGATTACAATGAGGGATCGCCTAGGCTTTAAATAGCCTCAAGGTGTCCCTTGGCGAAGAGGCATGATCTTTGATCATGCCCTTTCAGTTAATAAAACCTAATATAACTATATCTAACTAATAATTAACAAAATATTCATAACAGAGATAGCCCAAAACTTTGATATTGTCCTTCTCTTGCAATTCTCTTTCTTCTCTTGGAAATTCTCACTTTTTTTGCTTCTTCTTGTTGTGTATCGAACTTGTTGAGTGATACTCCAAATGAATCTAACTACACTTCTATATATAGCATCTTCTGTTGGTCGAATTGCCCTAATGTAGGCCGAATTGGTGTGGAGGTGACAAATGACTTATTTTACTCAATAATAGTTCTTTTTACATGATTCAAAAGCCCAAGAAGGGTCTCATAAAATGGACAATGACTCTAATGACTGAAGATAAAACCTAGAAGTCCTCAATGGGGACTCTAACCTAGAAAATGACGACCCAAGCATGAAACCCATGCCTTACTAAGTCATTTTAATAATAATAAAAATTTCCTTTTCTTTCTTGTGATAAATACATTTCGTTATGACTCAAATACAAATATGAAAACCAAACCTAGTTACATTCTTCAACAACAACCAGGGAGAAAACCTCTCCAATCTTGAGAGGAAAACCCACCGAATTCTTCTTCTTATAGAATCTTCAATTGATGAATTCCAAGACCAAGACCCTTGACTAACAACCCCTCCAATACCAAGTCAACCCTTGCTTGAAGATGTAGCAACTTCTCCTTCTGTATTCACCCTAGATCCTACAACTCAAGTCTAAAATTGCCAACCTCTATCTCTGCAATTTTTCGGCTTTTGGAGGTGACTGCAATTTCCCACGTGTGACCAAATTAGGGCTACTTAAGCCTTCCTTCTTCTTCGCTTGACTAGGGTTGACTTCTTTATGACTTCGGCCTTCAATATAGCTCTCCTTCTTGCTTTGTTTTTTCTTTCTTGGGATGACTATGATTTGAACTTGTTGCAGACCAAAAACCCTAGTTTCCCTCGTACGTGTGAACAGAATTACCCAAAAACATATTTGCAATATCTTCGACCTTGATCTTCTCCTCTTCACTTGGATGCAAGGCTTCTATTTTTCGTCCTTCTTATCGAACTTATGTATGTATGACGATCTCCCTTGAATGATGTCTAGCACCCTATATATAGGCTTCTCCTCATGCTTGTAGGCCGAATTGTCATGTCTCTAGACCAGCATGTTATCCTGGTGTAGGTTGATTACTTCATTTGGAGGTTGACTTGCTAGTAGCATTTGGACTTGGTCTTGGAGGGTCTTTTGACTCTTACAATGACTCGTATAAATATGTAACATGCCCAAGAAGGGTCTCTCATATATGACAAAGACTCAATTGACTTTATGACTTAATGACCAATCCTAATAGCTCACAATGGGAGCTTGATCTATAAAAATAAAATTCCTTGAGCATGAAACCCATGTCTCAAGCATAAAATAATTTTATTTTTCCTCTTTAAATTAATTACATAAAATCATGATTACACATCATTATGAAGACTGAACCTAGATACATATTTCAACAGCACAAACCTTGCTTCTCTACACTGGACTCTGGAACACCAGTAACCATCTCCCTCAATATAGGTAAAGCTCTAGGGTGCAAGTGAACCATCCTCCTATGTCATAACTCGCACAAACTATCTATGTCATAAACTATGGCTCGTACGGGTTGACCCCTAAACATGTACAAGTTCCCTTCTCTCCCCCCAATCATGCAACCTATGCTTGAACTAGCAGATCTCAACCTTAAAAGTACTTGTTCATCTCTAAAAAAGCCTCGTACTCCTTATCCTCCATGGTTGACACTGCTAGAAGGCTCTTGGTCAAACCCTGGAACATAGAATACCTCTATCACCTCCAAAGGCTCTCTTGACTCTAGATGAGACTGGATAGTCCTAACCCCCTCTACTGCACACCTAGCATCGTTTCCAAGCTCCACATGTAGCTCTGAGTCTCCCTCTAAAATGCTAATGAACAAATATTGTGATCTCACCATTTGACAAGAAGCACCATTGTCCACAAACCACGCACCCTTGGCTATGGTGTCAGAAAGGCAAGACACCAGCAAGAACTCCTTCTCGAACCTAGAGGCAAACTCGCTAATCTATGAATTTGTTGAATTTTCCACCTGCATAGTGGCCACACTTGTGACATGCAAAGCATTTAACTTTGCCAATGTTCTTCTTCTCAACTCCTGGGGTGTCCTCTACTCCAACATTCTTCTTAGGCCTCCCCTTACCCTTGCTTTCCTAACTGGCAAGGGAAAGGTTCTCATCGTCGCCTTTTTGTTGGCCAGCATGTAGAGACTCTTCTCGAATCTCCTCCTAGATGAAGTCATCCCACAAACTCTCCTATTCTAGAAGCTTCTCTCTTGCCACAATACCCTTGATGAAGGGAGCCCATGGCCTTGTAAAGCCATCCAGGTCTATCTTCATAACTCCCCATCTGACACAACCTCCCCGACTACAACCAACTCATCACGAATCTATGTGATTCTAGTGAAATAAGATATTATGGTATCTAACCAAGACATTTTGGTTCTCTTGAGATTTTCACTGAACACCATTTTTTATTGTGATTGTCACTCTAGTACAACTTGGTGAGAGCCTCCCACATTTCGCTAGTTGATTTCTTTCTAAAAAGACGAGGAATCACATGATCTTTCACCCCATCCAAAATGATTCTTCTGCCTTTCACATCCTTTTGGTTATGGATGGCCAATTGTGTAGCATCAATAGGAGGGATGAGTTGCTAATCTGCAAACTCCCAGATCCCATTCTCCATAAACACTAATGTTGTCCTCTCCCCCATGGATTGTAGTTGGATGCACCCGCCAACCGACCTTCAAACCTTAACCCTGTTGCAAGCATTCTCACAGGCCTCAACCCCATTGCAAGCATTCTCACAACTTCCAAATCAAGTACTCAAACCCCAAAAGATATAATTGCTAGAAAATTATTTTACTATTGTAAACCCTTGTGACAAGTTTATCTTCTCTATCCTCAGAGTTTTAGTGCTCTGATACCATGTTCATTTTTCAACACCGGATCTGATTTATTATTCTCAGTAATTTATCTTATCCCCAAAAAATTATATTCACCCCAACAAATTACATTTTCTCAAACTTCATGAATAAAAAATACTCTGGTGTTTAACTTAAAAAATTTGCAACAGGAATTTACTAGAAAATCAGTCACAAAACACAGCAGAATTTTTCCCAACATACTCTCTTTCTCTTTTCTATTACTAAAGAAAATTAGGGCCTCTTTTAACAAGGAAAATGACCCTCAAAGAATACACAAAAAATACAGCACAATCAAACCTAGATTTTCAACCCCCTAGGAATTTCGACCTCATCAAGAATTCGGCCCACTGGATATTCTCAGCCTTGGAAATAACTCAGCCACCACATACAAATTCGACCTCCTCCTCCTCCTCAATCTGTACAGCCCCCTGTGCACTAAAGAAATTTGTCCTCCTTCCCTTTTGCAAACTTGGCTAGAAAAACTTGGCTCTGCACAAATTTTGGCCTCTCCAAGTCTCGACCTCCTCTCTCCACAAACTCAGCCTCCTGCAATTCTTCTCCTGAAATCACCTCACTGCATACTTTTCTCTTTCCTTTAGTCTCTCTCGAAAAAACCTCTCTCCTAAGCATTTGTTGTATCTCCCTCCTCTCCTTTAGGCTTCTTTTATAATTTTCATTAAGCCAAATCCCTAACCTTCAATCTCAAAGTGATGGATGGCTAGGATTGACTCCTAACCCAATTACATCAACAGTAGAGATTAGATCTAATTCATTAAAATGAATTATATTCATTTTTCATTAGAAACCTTGGCTCAATAGCCAACATTAATTGATTAATGTGTTTTTCCTAAGTTAAACTTAGGAAAGAAATCATAAGTTACTTGCTTAACATGTGCAAGTACCTAAAAAGGCTTTTAGACATCCATTGCATGCTTGACACCTAGCTTATGTAGAAGCACCTATCTGAACTATCAACATCAAGAAAGAGCAAGGAGGAATCATGGAGGCATGAGTTACCCCTTTAGCCTATGCAGAAGCACCTATCTGAACTATCAACATCAAGAAGGAACAGGGAGGAATCATGGAGGCATGAGTTACCCCTTTCCTTAGCTTGCTTTTCTGCCCCTCTAGTGGGCCTTTTACTTTAATGATGTATCTTTCTTTCTTGCATAGCTTAGGAGACCTAACTTTCTTTATGTTTTTCCAATACCCCTTGAAGATGTAACAGTTTCTCACTCATCAAGGTTGGGACATTCAAGAGTTCCTTTCAGATAGAGCATGAGATATTGAGGCACTAGGTAATGGCTAATGAGAGGGGTACAGCTCAATATAGGATGTTTTTCATTTGCTTACTATGTTGTAGTCTTTACTTTATTTGTGGCTTCATATGATTTTATCTTTCTTTTAGCTACATCAACCTCTTAGGGAAAATTTATGGGACCTAACTAAGAGATGAGGATAAAAGGCTCTAGTCCCAATGACAAATGACAATCAACCCAAAGAATGGATATGGACAATAAGGGAAATATGGAAAGTGTCAAGTATGGATTACCTTGGGCACACTACTTCAATCAATGCCTCCTATTAGTGCCCCTCCTGAGGGTCAAACTGGACTAGGGGCAAGGGATAACCTCCCAAATGAAGCATCAAAACAAGGGGACAAACAAGAGTGATCAATCATCCAGTGTGCCATGTGATCCATATTAGTATGCCCCAATACAATAAATGAAAGCACATGATTACAAAAATGGTTAGTGTACCTTCTAATAGATGACCCACCTTCCTTCAAGCAACATGCCAGATGGGAGAGAGGATTGACCATAGCATAGGTGGAGAGATTTGATGCAAAGCTATCCGTGGGCCATCATGGGGTTGTTCGCTGTCTAGATGATAAAGAAAGAGAAAAAAAAATTTCCTCTGTGTTACCCACTTTTCGTGGGTAACAGTACCTAAGTATGTCATATGGCGGATCTAGATAAGGGGAAACCCACAAATCTTCAGGAACATAAACATAGCCCACTCACATTTGGAATGTGCAAGCAAAGCCTGGATCACTCAATAAGTAATATCTAAAGTAAAAAACTTTTGTCATTGGGACCATATGTAATCACAAGAAATATACTAGCTAAATAACCCCAAGCTTCAGGGGATTATTCAAATTGTTCAATAACCACACAACCCCAAATCCAAACGCCACACCAAATTTTAAGGGTCACTTTTATTTTTTGGCAGAGCAACCAAACAAAACTCTAACTAAACAAGTGCAGGATTTGTCAAAAATAACAAAGATTATTTTAAGATTTCAACTACCTGGTAGGTATTAGCTCTTCCACCAGCAAAGCTAGATTTCAAGTACTTCATTACAGGCTTGCAATCATAGTATTCAAAACCAGTCGGTTCGAACCATAAACCAGTCAAACCAGCCAGTTCATTAGCCCCACACATTGAGCCGGTTGAAAAACTGGTTTTTTGAGCGGACCCCCAATTTTTAGGCCTAACCAATCCGTTTATTGCCAGGCCGACTGCAAACCCCACAGAATGCAGTTTTGTGAGTTTTGAGGCAATTTTGAGAAAAACTTGGGGTTGTTTCTCTCCAAGAACAGCCCCTCCATTAAAAGCATGCTCCCCTCTCATTTGCCTCACATCTCATCCCTAACAACGCTGGCAATCAATGGTAACGTTAAATTCTTGAAGTAAAAGTGATATACTTTACTTAAACTTTAACATTACCATGAAATGACTCAGGATGTTTGATAGTGGTTCCGAACTCATTGGATTTCATATGGAGAAACTAGAATTTTATATTTTCACTCAAAATCCAGCAAACTTTATGGTTTTCAGGGTTTGGGGGATTGCAATGTTTCCACTTGATTCTCTCTTGCATGAGGGTATGAGATTGGCATTTGATCAAGAGCATGAAGCCCTTTAAATACCTTGATGTTGTTGCCATTGATTGTGGAACCTTGTTGATGACGGTGGTATTGATTGTTTAACTCCTCTACCATGGCTTAAACAAAAATGTACCCTTCACTCAAAGGCAAATAATTGGTTAGGCAAGCTAAGTTTTTTCTACCATATTATAAAGTTGAGGAGATGAACCCTTCACTCAATCCAAAATCAATGGTTAAGCATGTTAAACTTTTTCAATTTCTATCATATTATAAGGTTGAGCAATCCAAGTCTGAAGACTTTGAGCTAGATGATGTTTATGTATCTCTTGTTGATGATCCCATTTCCAGTAGCACTGAATCAGTGATGAGTTTCATGAGTGATCATGTTGATCAGTGATTTAGTTTTGATGTCTAGTTTTTCTGCTTCTGCTACCACTACTACTGAGGTTGCAGAGAAGCCTTAGGAGTCCTGAAACTCTGAGCCAGATTATTTATGTAGCTCATGTTGATGATCCCATGTCTAGTAGTGGCGATAAGTTTGATCATGATGAGTGATCATGTTGATCACTGATATGTAGACTTGTAGTAGGCCAATGGCCCCATATCTTGTAGCATTGTTTTTGGACTCTAGAGGCCATTTAGAGCCTCATTGATTATGCATTTTGTTACTGATATGTATTGCACTCGATGTCATTTTGATATATTCATTTTACATGGTATATAGATGAGCAAACTTTGCATATTTTGTCTCTATTGGTTTGGAATCATGGTTTAAATCTTAAAAATTAATTATTTCATGTACTTTTTTAAAGACTGTTTCATTGAGATATGACCAGTCCAGTTTTTCCGGTTCTGGTTTGAAACCCAGTTTGATAGGTGGACTGGTCCGGTCACCGGTTCCGGTTTTGAATACTATGCATGCAATAGCCATTGTCAAAACAACAAATATCATTAGTCTTCAATGATTCCTAGGTGGATATCTAAATCCTTTCAGGAAAAAGGAACCTCCGGAATTTGAAAAAACAAATCCTAGCAGAAGAGGCACTGGCAATTCTTCCCCTGTTCAAAAACTGGGATATTCACGAATCAACAAGCCTGTGTTCTTTCTATCCCCAAATGAAATCAGATTAATATAAAACCCATGATGTTCTTATCAAAGAATAAAACGCAAGTAGATAATGTTTTGACATATTTTCCTTGCTTGATATCCGAGAATCTGTGATTGCTCAGGCATGCATAAAGAAGGAAAAAAACACAAGGACGATTAGGATTGCTTTGCAGCTAGTCAGATTATAACTTCAAGTTTTAGAGTTCTTGTTCACAGAGTTCATCATGGCCTGGTACTATGCTCCATGTCCACAGGATGATAAATTCTAATACATCACATAAGAACAACAAAAGGTCATTTTCTCCATTTTAATTACTAAAACAATGATAGAAAAGACAAATGCGAGGCAGCACATACCAAAAGCATATTTGACTGTGTACCACATCTTTCATCACGTATTTTTAAACCTTGAGAAGAAAAATATGCTGCCTGCAATGGGCAATACAGAACAACTTAATGATTAAGTTCAGAGACAATTTTAAAGAGGAAAAACATCTTCAATCCAACAACAGTATAGTAACCTGAAACGGGAGTAAAATATCTAGAGCTTTATATCTTGTCAGCAAAAGGAGAGAGGCTTCTGCAGCTCCATATGCAAGTATGTAGTTCATCTCCATCATCAACCTTTGCTATTGGTAAATATCATGCAAATCTTGTAAATATAACAGAAAATGAACACGTCCAGTATAAAGCATACAAAATAAATGAAGGTATCAATACAGTATGTTATCTCAGCACAGTTTCAATTAGTACCTTGTCAAGTGTCACTATAGAATGAGCAAGATCTTGTATAGCACGAGCTGTATCTTTAGTAAACTGAAAGCGAAGACGACCAGCAACTCTAAATGCCCGTAAAATCCGAGCTGAAGACACAAATAAATTATTCATGCTCATTCAAACATTGACTGATGACCAAAAATTCTTTTTATGAGTTTTAGATCACAACTAGACTTTTAGTTTCCCAATCAAAACTGATATTTCAGAATGGAATCAACCTACCACAATCTTCCTCAAATGAAGCATGAGCAGGAGTAACTGTTCGCACCTATTTGCAAGATGCAATTAGTAATAAAAAATCAGCTAAGATCGCTTCATAAAGCATAACATATCAAGATTTCAGGCAGTCTTCAAACAGCAGATATGATAAAATGACCCCTTAAGACAAGTGGTGTAATACTCAAGATCAGTAACCTCAGTCACAGGGTGTCGGATGGTAACAAATAAAAGCAGAAAAATATGGGAGAAGTTATTTGTTCTTTAACCTGCCTGGTCCTTAACAAATAAAACTCTGCCATGCATTACAGAGGGGCAATAAACAGCATCAACTATGGAATGAATAGTAAGGCCTTCTCACCTCAGCCATTTTTAAGTCTTCCATTCCACCAATATAGTCATAAACCAGATTTGCAAATGGGTCATAGATCAAACTGTACACCAAAGTTCCATGAAACAACCAGCAAACTGAGCCCGATAAAATATTCCATAAGAACTTAACAAATACATAAAACTTCTGATCTATTTCCAAAAGAAAGAATGAACTCTCTATACAATATTCCTGTTTATGCCTACTCTTTTACATGAATGTGAGTCTTTCAAATTAGTCCATTAAACATGCATAAAACAATATCCTGAAATGTTAAGAGTGATGTTAACTACCCGTTAATAGTGAAGTCTCTACTCATGCAATCCTTCCAGCGAAGATAGTCAAGATAACCACAAGAAGCAGGCTCCCGTGGAAAAGATAAACATCTACTAGTTGGAACTTTTTCAGATGTTCCAAAGCTTGCCACCTAGAACACCAAAATTTGCAATTTTAAATGCATATATTAAGATTCTGATACTAAAGGCTCTCAGCGTCTTCTTGGAAGATGAACAATTGTTAGGAGTCAATCAAAATCTGGAATGTAGTTCTCGCAAGGTAGCACCTTTTTTCAATGTAGGTTTCCAAAAAATTATTAAAAATAAAACTAATTGCAATACGATATGCATAATGATGACAAGACTAATTGAATCATAAAAATTTCTCCAGTGACAACCTCCACAATAGAGCTTCCAACGTAAACATGGCAAATAGGAAACCGTTTGCCAACTATGTAACATTTTGAGAAAAAACACCTAATCTGCATGGCAGACAAACATCCACTTTACAAACATATTAGAATAATGTGGTATATATAAAATATGTAAACTGCTCTTGAAAACTTCAGAAACCTGCTGAGGCTCAGCCTTCGTGATAACATCAAAGTCTTTGGGTGTTTTCTTTAAAAGGAGGTCCCTAACACAGCCACCAACAAGATAGGCAGGTATTCCTGCAATATTATAGAAAATGTAACCACATCAAACCTGCAAAATGTATGTTGAGCACTGCATCCAACATAGCCTTTTACATTCCAAACCTTGACAATGTAGATGACAATGGCTAACTATAACAAGGAAGTAAAAGTAGCATGCTTAAATATTCATACAAGCACAAAATTACAAAGATATTATCGTATAAAACTGTGTCTAAAGATTTATTTCATTAAAAAGCCAGATTATCAGCCAAGTAATATGTGAACTTATTCTGCCCTCAGGGTGTAGATCAGTTGACAACAGAGTGCACTCTTAAGGCACACCTTGTGACTTCGCTGGTTCAAACCCCTGACTAGTCCTATGTGCCATGTGAGGGGCTGGCAGTGGTACACCTGAAGGTTATAGTGGTAGCAACTGGAATCAAACCCGTGTCACGCGAGTACAAGCCCACCCTAGTTGTTGATTCCACCAATTCACAATATTTGTGTGTGTGTGAACTTATTCTAAACAAAAAATGGCAAAGTGAACTTAGAAAAGTACATCAAATTTTGACAATGTTCGAGAAAACACATATGCAATAGAAAAATCTTAGCATATGAGTTGTAAAGGAACCATGACAGAACAAAACATATGAAAAAACTCTCCAATTACGAAACTAAGTGAATGCCAGAAACCTATCCTCTTACTTGGGGCTATCTTATTAACATCAGCAGCCCCTCTCAAAATACATCCACTTACAATATTACTCAAACTAAAATATTCTTCAATTTTTTTAACCTCTTTAACAGCAATCCACCAACCCACCCCAAGCTCTTTATCCTTGACAAAATCAATTTGCGTATCATGACAACCAGAGTATGCTTCAATTCAAGAAGAGGCAAGAACAATGAGATACACCATCACTTCTTCAAAGAGTAGGTCCTATTGAAAAGTGTAACTAGGTCGTTCTTCATATTGACTATGTAATTACGTATTTATGTAAAGAAGAAGACAAGATTATAATATATATATATATATATGCTTGACTCATGGGTTTCATGAGCAAGGTTTTAGGTCTAAGGACTTCTTCTTGATGTCCTCTAGGGATATGTCTTCTGGTCATAAATTGTATTAATTACGTGTCATGTTTATGAAGTGTCAAAGTCAAAATTGTATGCCTCCAGACTGTCACATAAACCCTAAGTTACCGGATCCGGCAAGTCTACGTCCAAAAGTGGCGTTTCAGTGTTTCTAAACTAGATCCGGAACCGGATCCGGCTTGATCCGGCTTAGAAATGGAAAAATGGCGGATCTGTTTTTTCGGAAAACACATCCCGTATTTCATATCTGGATCCATCATATCGGAAACGGATCCAGCAAATATTTTAGCCCGGATTTCAAACAAATAAAATTTCGGTTTTTCATTTCTAGGTTTTTCATTTACAGAATTTTTTCCAAACTTTTTTTCCGCATGCCAGCAAACTTCGGTTTCAACTCCATGTAGACCTTGCAGACTTCGGCTCCAGCTCCACGCAGACAGTGCTCTGCGGCGACATTGCTCTCCACAGAAACAACTGCACTCTGCTCTGCTCTCCACACAAACAACTACTCTTTGCTCTCCGGCTCCGGCTCCGGCTCCGGCTCCACACGAACGACGTTGCTCCCGCTACTCCAACGACGCTGCTCCCAACGACGTTTTCTCCCGCTGCTCCACACGAACGATGTTGCATAGTTTTCTGAACAACACAAAAGACAAACAAACTCGCGCATAGTGGCATCTCCTGCGCCTCCCGCACAGTGGCATATCCCGCTCCACTCCACGCAAACAAACAACGACCGACTCTACCCAAACGACCGACGGGATTAGAAAAGAATTAAGCTCGGGACAATCACAGCGACAGGCTTCAGACCTCCACAGTGTAATATTCCTAATTAGTTATGGCTAATTAGAATATTCGACTTTGCTCAATTTTGCCGTCTATAGCTTATTCATAAATAAGAGGTGAGTAGGGGAGACATAACTCACTTTAGAAATAAAAGTTCACTCCCTAGTAGCACAACGTTGTAACTTAAGTGAGCCGAGGGGGCCAAGAGACCACGCAGAGAGGGGGCCCACATAGACACATGGAGGGACTGCGCAGGCCAAGAGGGAGCACGTGGCAACATTGGAGGAGTTGAGCATTAGGGTTGAGAGGGGCTCATGCTATATAGAGGGGAGAGCCTCCTCATTTTGTTCATTCGTTGTTGATGATATTGAGCTGGTCATTTTGACTTCTTGAGCACGCTGGCTGTTTAGCCTATCTGCAGCACTGTTTAGTGCGTTGAGTGTCTCCGATCGAAGATCTCGCCCTTAGCCCCGGGGGACTTCGAGTGCCTGCTCGGGCAAGGTAGTTTCTTCAGCATTTTGTGGGAGGATTGGTGTTTGGGTTTTGTTGCGGAGCTGTGCATTCAGAGACTGCGTAGTCATTGAGAGCGAGGACGCAGTCCATTCAAGAGGAGCTCCGGATTGAGTTTCTTGCAAGGGTTTGAGCCTGGAGATTGAGCAGAGGATCAGCCCTTGCCTTTGGGAGGATTTTGGCAGAGTTTGAGGCCGTATTTCAGTTGTTCCTATTTAGCCTCTGCGTAGAGCCTTGGAGGGCAGCGTAATTCCCCCAAGGGGGGTGATTTTCGGGGGTCAACCATTTCAGATATGATTTTTGGGTTTTGCTGTGGTTGATGAGTGGAGGTGGATTCCAGATTTTCAGCTCATTCCAGCGAGAGGCTCAGCCCCAAGTCATCAGGTCAGTTCAGCAGTAGCAGCGACACAGCAGTTTTCCAACAGCTGGGACGCAGTTCAGAGAGCAGCCATTTCTTGGATATTCTAAGAGTATCTCTTCACTTGCCTTGAGCAAGTTTAGGTGCCATCACTCTGATCACCTATTGTACATCATTATATTTCTCAGTATAATAAAATGGCTTAGCATTATCTCTCTATTTCTGGCAGCATTTGTTATACATGTTATCTATGCTATTGTATGTCAGCATTATTGTTATTTTTATATCTCCGGGCATTCTAGTTCTATACCACTTGATGTGTTTTCCTCATACTCTTAGACAAAGTCTTGAAAGGGCCAGGTAGCCTCCAGATCTCACCCTCTTCATAGAGGTGAAATATCTGGTAAACACCCTCCTAGTCCATCTCTGGTTGGAGTTTGCTTGTGTTTTAAAGATATCCCCGAAACGGGATATTACAGTGGTATCAGAGTATAGTTCTGGCTCAGCCTATGGAGCTAGTTGTCTATGACATCGGGGAAGAGGCCATACATTTGTTACAGAAGCAGAAAGTACAGAAATCGTGAGCGTAGGTTGGAGAACACCTACGGAGAGGGAGACTATGTTTGGGTGGTGGACACAGAACAGGAGGAGCCTGTGACAGACGTAGAGCAGGAGGAGCCTGTGCTAGATTCAGAGCGGAGAGAGCCGATGGCAGATGATAGCGAGGCAAAACAGTTTGGGGAGGCACTCCTCAAATCAGTGCAGGATCTAGCGAGACAAATTGAGGTGATGGGTCAGAGATTCACCGCTGTGGAGGCTAGACAGCGTGAGACCCCACGGGTTTTCCAGGTAGGAGAGGGATCGGGTACATCCCACCATTTGCCGGAGCATGGTGCTACTCAGCGTGATACTACTCAGCAGATGGCTTCACATGCACCTACACACTCTACCATGCCCACTTTCTTGGGAGCAGACACAGCGGCAGGAGCCCAGCAGGAGGCAGTGCCTAGACATATGGGTGATTATTTTGCAGAGTATCAGGCCTATGGGCAGGAGTTCAGGGATGCTCTCTCGTTCAGAGACTTTGTTCAGCTTCAGCGGAACAGTAGACCCCGCGACCATCATAAAGGGCACCGGCATTATCATGACGGAGATACCCACCGCACAGCTAGCAGATTCCACTTTCCTACGTTTGATGGTTCATTAAATAGTTCGGCGAAGTCTTGGGTGGAGAAGCTGGACATCTATTTCCAGCTTAACCAGATGTCGGAGACGGAGGCCATCAAGGTGGCGACATTACATTTGGATGGTGAGGCCCAGGACTAGTGGTTTCATAGGATGGTTACACTCGGACATTCTACAGTGACGACATATGCCAAGTTTACCAGGAGGTTGATAGAGAGGTTTGACCGGAGGGATCCGGAATAGCACTTTGTTGAGCTAACAAGGCTCAAACAGACCGGGAGCCCAGAGACATACATTGCAGACTTCTTTAGGGTTTCAGTGATGGTGCCAGATTTATCCGCGGCACGGATGATCTATATGTTTGTGGAGGGGTTAGCAGAGCCAATTCGGGGTCTAGTGAGATCTACTAGACTAGCCACACTCCAGGATGCTATTAGCAGGACCCGGGATTTACAGGATGCATTGCCCAGGACTCGGACACCTCACCCCCAGAGACAGAGCTTCCAGCCCAAGGGGAAGGATGTGAGGATTCCGCCTCCAAAGGGGAATCCAGGACGAGCACAGACGGATGATGATGCCAGGAGGGAGTTGAAGAAGAAGCAGTTGTGCTTCACCTGTCAGGAGCAGTGGGCACCAGGACATAGATGTGCTGCTGGCAAAGCACACTTCATTGAGGTCTTCTCCGAGAGTAGCGGGGAAGAGGATGAGGATGACATGGAGGCAGGAGACAGTCAGACAGCCCAAGATCAGTTGCCACCACCACCTCCAGGAGCAGGAGGTGCAACTTTTGCACCCACAGGGGGGACCCTTGCAGCATTGCGAGGAGTTTCTAAGTATTTGACGTTGTGCGTATGGGGGACAGTACGGGGTCAGCGAGTATCAATTTTGGTTGACAGTGGGGCAACCCACATCTTCATCGATGCACAGATGGTTGAGCGGAGAGGTATACCGACCGAGAGCTTCGATGGATTTTCAGTTTTAGTCCCAGGAGCTCAGACGATGCAGTGTGCCCGGTATGTTCCAGAGTTGGCAGTGACGATGGGTACCTACACCGTGACCGACCACTTTTTCGTGGTCATCATACCGAATACCAATGTGGTATTGGGTGTTCAATGGTTGATTACTTTGGGGAAGGTCACCACAGATTGGGAGGCCTTGGAGATGGAGTGGGATGATAAGAAGACCGGGAAGCATGAGAAGATCTGCGGGATGCACACTTACCCACCTCAGACTGTTTCGGCTCATCGGATGGAGGCAGATTTCTGGAAGGGAGACACAGAGTGGGCAATTGAGTTGCGGGCATCAGAGGCAGGGACTACCGGTCAGGCTGTTCATCCTGATATACAGGCCATCCTTGACAAGTATGACACAGTGTTCGGGGATATACCACCAGGCCGACCACCGGATCAGGGGTTTGAGCACACTATTGAGTTGGAGCAGGTTATTCAGGCAGTGATTACCACACCCTATAGGCATCCCAAAGCCTATCAGGATGAGATTGAGCAGCCCATCTAGGAGTTGCTAGCTCTTGGGCACATCCGGTCGAGCACAAGTCCTTTTGCTTCTTCCGTGGTGTTGGTGAAGAAGGACAGCACTTTGAGGATGTGTATTGACTACAGGGCCCTCAACAAGAAGACCCTGAAGAACAGGTACCATATACCCAGGATCGATGAGTTGATGGATGAGTTGAGAGGAGCCTAGTTCTTCTCAAAGATTGATTTGAGATCGGGGTACCATCAGATTCGCGTGAGGGAACAGGACATTCCCAAGACCACCTTCAGGTGTCACTATGGGCACTTTGAGTTTTTGATGATGCCCTTCGGGCTAACCAACGCACCAGCGACCTTCTAGTCTTCCATGAACCACATCTTCTGCAATCACTTGAGGAAGTTTGTGTTGGTGTTCTTTGTTGATATCCTCATTTACAGTAGGACTTGGGAGGAGCATCTCCAGCACATTGAGGCAGTGTTGCGCATTTTGGAGGAGCAGCAGTTCTATGCCAAGCTCTCCAAGTGTGAGTTTGGGTTGTCGGAGATGTTGTACTTGGGACATATCATAGGGGTGGACGGAGTGAGAGTCCACGAGGAGAAGATCAGGGCCATCAGAGACTGGCCGGAGCCAAGGAACGTAATGGAACTTCAGGGATTCATTGGTATTTGTACTTATTACAGGAAGTTCGTCAGGAGTTTCTCACAGCTTGCTGCACCCCTTACTGATTTGACGAAGAAGGGGGCATTCAGTTGGTCGGATACAGCACAGCGAGCCGTTGACAGGCTCAAGGAGGTGATGAGCAGCTACCCAGTGCTTGCATTGCCGGATTTTACACAGCCATTTGTTTTGGAGTGTGATGCGTCGGGAGAGGGGATCGGTGCAGTATTGATGCAGGGAGGACACCCTATAGCCTTTGAGAGCCGGAAGCTCCTTCCACACGAGAGGTTGTATTCCATATACGACAAGGAGATGTTGGCCATTATGCATGCATTGGTCAAATTCTGGCAGTATTTAGTGGGTAACAGGTTCAGGGTGAGGACTGATCACAACAGCCTCAGGTTCTTTTTGGAGCAAAAGCAGCTACAGGAGAGGTAGTAGAAGTGGATCAATGAGATCCGGGCATATCACTTTGACATTGAGTATGTCAAGGGTAAAAACAACGTGGTAGCAGATGCCCTTTCACGTAGACCAGCCACGTTGTCTCTTATGAGCATGGATACAAATTGGAGGGCTCGACTTTTAGTAGAGTACTCCAAGGACAGATTTGCATGTGAGGTTCTGAATGGACAGGTGGCGGATGACAGGTACAGGGTGGTCGATGAGATCATCTACTACAGGGACAGGATCTTCTTGACTGAGGTATCTTAGCTCAAGAAGAAGATACTTCAGGCATCACATGATTCACCTTTGGCCGGCCATCAGGGGTTTACCAAAACCTACAAGGCCATTAGAGAGAGGTTCTCATGGAAGGGCCTCAAGGAGGACGTACTCCAGCACATCAGGGAGTGCGATGTTTGCCAGAGGAACAAAGGGGAGATGAGCCATCCCGCAGGATTATTGCAGCCTCTTCCCATTCCGGAGGGGAAATGGGAGAGTATTTCGATGGACTTCATCACAGGGTTGCCCATGGTGCAGGGCAAGGATTGTATCTTTGTCGTCATTGATCGGCTGACGAAGTATGCGCATTTTTTCGCCATATCCGCACACTACACAGCAGCACAGGTGGCCGAGCTGTTCTTCAAAGAGGTTTTCAGGCTACATGGTCTTCCTAAGACCATCATTAGTGACAGGGACAGCCGCTTCATGGGCGGATTTTGGCAGGAGCTTTTCCGGTTGGTGGGGACGGAGTTGACACCAAGCACCAGTTATCACCCACAGACGGATGGGCAGACAGAGATAGTTAACAAGTGGCTGGAGGGCTACTTGCATAACTATGTCAGTGGGCAGCAGCGAACATGGTTGAAGTGGTTGCATTTGGGGGAGTACTACTACAACACTACACATCACATGTCTATTGGTATGTCACCATTCTACAACTCAAGTGAGCCGAGGGGGCCAAGAGACCACGCAGAGAGGGGGCCCACGTAGACACATGGAGGGACTGCGCAAGCCAAGAGGGGGCACGTGACAACGTTGGAGGAGGTGAGCATTAGGGTTGAGAGGGGCTCATGCTATATAGAGGGGAGAGCCTCCTCATTTTGTTCATTCGTTGTTGATGATATTGAGCTGGTCGTTTTGACTTCTTGAGCACGCTGGTTGTTTAGCCTATCTGCAGCACTGTTTAGTGCGTTGAGTGTCTCCGATCAAAGATCTCGCCCTTAGCCCCGGGGGACTTCGAGTGCCTGCTTGGGCAAGGTAGTTTCTTCAGCATTTTGTGGGAGGATTGGTGTTTGGGTTTTGTTGCAAAGTTGTGCATTCAGAGACTGCGCAGTCATTGAGAGGGAGGACGCAGTCCATTCAGGAGGAGCTCCGGATTGAGTTTCTTGCAGGCGTTTGAGCCTAGAAATTGAGCAGAGGATCGGCCTTTGCCTTTGGGAGGATTTTGGTGGAGTTTGAGGCCATATTTCAGTTGTTCCTATTCAGCCTCTGTGCAGAGCCTTGGAGGGCAGCGTAATTCCCCAAGGGGGGTGATTTTCGGGGGTCAACCATTTCAGATATGATTTCTGGGTTTTGCTGTAGTTGATGAGTGGAGGTGGATTCCAGATTTTCAGCTCATTCCGGCGAGGGGATCAGCCCCAAGTCATCAGGTCAGTTCAGCAGTAGCAGCGACACAGCAGTTTTCCAGCAGCTGGGACGCAATTCAGAGAGCAGCCATTTCTTGGATATTCTGAGAGTATCTCTTCACTTGCCTTGAGCAAGTTTAGGTGCCATCACTCTGATCACCTATTGTACTTCATTATATTTCTCAGTATAATAAAATAGCTTAGCATTCTCTCTCTATTTCTGGCAGCATTTGTTATACATGTTATCTATGCTATTGTATGTCTGCATTACTGTTATTTTTATATCTCCGGGCATTCTAGTTATATACCACTTGATGTGTTTTCCTCATACTCTTAGAAAGAGTCTGGAAAGGGCCAGGTAGCCTCCAGATCTCACCCTCTTCATAGAGGTGAAATATCTGGTAAACGCCCTCCCAGTCCATCTCTGGTTGGAGTTTGCTTGTGTTTTAAAGATATCCCCGAAACGAGATATTACACACAGTGATAGGTGACTAAAAAAATTAAATTGCACAACGTTTGTGCTCTCGGGACAAGCAGTTATTTTTTTTAAAATTGCACAGTGTCAGTGCTCTCAGGACAGGCAGTGATTTTTTTTTAAATTGCAGTGGTAGTGCTCTCTAGATAGGCGGTAAAAAAAATTATATTGCATAGTGGCAATGCTCTCGAGTCTCGGGACAGGCAGTAACAAATTAATTTTTTTTTTAAATTGTAGTGGCAGTGCTCTCAGACAGGAGTAATTTTTTTTTAAATTGCACAATGGCAATGCTCTCGGACAGGCAGTAATTTTTTTTTAAATTGCACAATGGCAGTGCTCTATGGACAAAGGTTCAAAAAACAAAATTACAAGGATAGGACAAAAGCATTAAAAAAGAAAATTACAGGGACAAAGACAACAAGGGTTATAAAAAATAATTTATAAATTACAGTGACAGACAGCAAGGGTTAAAAGTAAATAAATCACAGTGACAGAGACAACAAGGGTTAAAAAAAAAAGACAGAGACAGCAAGGGTTAAAAAAAAGATAGAGACAGCAAGGACCGGGTCTAAATTTGAATTTTGAAAGGTTAGTTTCAAAACTGAGAAAGCATTATAATTTATAGAATACAATTTTTTTGGGTGTACAAACAATTAAATATTTTTTACATGTTAAATATTATAATTTATGACTAAACACTACATTAGTTTTAATTTTATCATTATGTATTTTAAATTTTAAATTTTAAATTATTGATAGTAAATTATAATTTTTTATATGCAGTTAGTCACACCTACAACTTATAGAAATCAAAATGGAACCATCAAGACAGAGTGAAGGGGAAAACATCAATATAGACCCAAAATCTCCTTTATGGCAGTATGTGGAGATTATTGGTAAAAATCCTGGAGGTGGTTCTTATCAATGGAAGTGCATTGAATGCCAAGAAATTAAAAATGGCTCATATACTAGAGTGAAGGACCATATGACTGGACAAACTAACACTGGGGTGCAAGTATGCACCAGGCCAAAAGACACAAATGGCAAACTTGGCCAAGGTTTGAGTCTTGGAAAAATAAAATTCTATGCATCTTTGCAAGATGTTGCTGATAGGAAGCTTGCTAAGGGAAAAAACCCTGTGAAGATCTCTACAACTAGGCCTCCATTGCCCTCTAGGCCTACTGCCACAACTAATAAAAGACCCAATCTAGGCCCTCTTGAAGCAGCGTTCAATAACCAGGGTAGAGACATAGCTGATGAACATGTAGCTCGTTGCATCTATGCAAGTGGGTTAGCATTCAATTTGGTGTGTTCCCCTTATTGGCATCAAATGATTAAGGCAATTAATGAAGCGCCAAAAGGGTACAAAAGCCCTGGATATGAAAAGGTACGCACTACTTTGTTGGCATCAGAGAGACAATCCGTGGATAGTCAGCTACAGGCAATCCGGGATACATGGGCAGAAATAGGGGTGTCCATAATTTCTGATGCATGGAGAGACCGAAGAAACTAATCAATGAATGAATTGATTTACAATTAGCAGTGAAGCTCAATAAATAATACAACTGTAGAAACAGCAATAGCAAGTTTCTACTAAGAAAGTAGAAACAGCGAGTTTCTAACAAGAAACTGCTAATTACAAACTAAGAAAGTAGAAACAGCAAGTTTCTACTAAGAATATAGAAACAGCAAGTTTCTAACAAGAAACTACTAATTACAATCATAGATGAGCAGTAAACTCTAAAATAGCATTATTCTAATACCCTCCCTTAATGCTCAATCTATTTACAACACCAATAGACCCTCTGATTTTTACCAACTTATCAGGACCAAGAGGCTTGGTGAAGATGTCTGCCGGTTGCTCCTTTGTGGGAACATATAGTAACTGAATGGATCCGTCTTCAACAAGCTGGCGAATGTAGTGAAAATGAATTTCCACATGCTTTGTTCGTTCATGGAAGAATGGATTCTTGGCGAGTTTGAGCACTCCCTGATTATCACAGAACAAGGGAGTAGAACCCGCCTGGGAAACATGCATATCCGCAAGCATACGTTGAAGCCAAACTGCCTCACAAGATGCCTTAACTGCTCCCCGATATTCTGCTTCTGTCGAGGAGAGAGCCACTGCCTGTTGCTTCTTACTAGCCCATGTGATAGCGCCGAATCCTAGACTAAACACATACCCAGCTGTAGATTTACGGTCATCAACCAAACCAGCCCAGTCTGAATCTGTGTAACCACCGAGTGTAGGATCTGAACTCCAAGTGTACAGAAGTCCATAATCAAGGGTTCCTCTTACATAACGCAGCACACGCTTGGCTGCTATCCAATGATCAGCTTTAGGAGCTGACATGAAGCGTGAAATGTAGCTCACTGCAAAACTGATATCAGGTCGAGTGGCAGTAAGGTAGATGAGGCTGCCCACTAACTGCCTGAATAAAGTTTCATCCACAAGTGGTGAGGATGACTGAGCTGAAAGTTTGAGCCCTGGTTCCATAGGAGTCGTTGTAGGTTTGCAATCCTGCATTCTGAACCTTTCCACAAGATTTCTGGCATACTTGGACTGAGAGAGAAAGATGTTGTTCTCAGTCTGCCAGAGTTCCACCCCTAAACAGTGATGAAGAAGCCCCAAATCTGTCATATCAAAAGTGTTGCACAAATCCTGTTTGATCCCATGGATCAAATGTGTTGAACTGCCAGTAATAATAAGATCATCCACATAGACAACCACAAACAGAATATCATCACCAGTATGTTTGATATACAGGTTTGCATCAAATGGACTCCGCTGAAAACCATGATCTGTTAGATACTTATCAATTTTCATGTACCAAGCCCGAGGGGCTTGTTTCAGACCATAGAGTGCTTTTACTAATCTACAAACTTTCTGTGATTGATTGGCAACCTTGAATCCTGGAGGCTGCGTCATGTAGACTTCTTCCTGTAAGTCACCATTCAGAAAAGCACTCTTTACATCCATCTGATGGACTGTCCAATTGAACTGAGCTGCTAAGGCAAGGACAAGCCCTATGGTACTCATCTTGGTTGTAGGAGCAAAGGTTTCCTCATAATCTATGCCTTCTTTCTGTGAGAATCCTCGAGCAACAAGACGAGCCTTATACTTGTCGAGGGTTCTGTCAGCTTTATATTTCACTTTACACACCCATTTGCAGCTAATGGGTGTTTTCCCTGCAGGAAGATCAGAAAGGATCTAAGTGTGATTCTTCTGAAGACTCTGGGATTCAGCCTCCATAGCCTGTCCCACTCAGATATGCCCTTAGCCTCTGAATAGTTTTGAGGCTCAAAAACACTGTGTATGTTAGCCATAAGAGCAAAATTTACTGTAGGTTGTTGTTTGCTCTTATTTCTGGAAGTTCTACCTTCAAGGAGTTCATTATCCCGAAGATCACCAATAGTTTTAGCCCACCATTTAGGCCAAAGAGTAGAAGAACCAATATCTGGAGGAGGTGGAGGAGGCTCAGGAACAATAGGAGCAGCAAGAGGAGGATTATTTTCCAGAGGAAGCTCAGGTAGTGCATCATCAAAGACTGATGTTGCATCATCCCTCCCATCCGGTGGACCTAACGGAAGAAAAACACTATGAGGCTGATCCTCAGAACACTGCTCAGAAGGAAGGGACTGAAAGAACCCTCTGTCTTCATCAAATACCACGTCCCGACTGAAGATAAGACGATAGTGTCTATATCTATCAGCCTATAGGCCTTGTGGTGATCACTATACCCTATCATCATGAGTTTCTGGCTTTTGGAATCCAAATTAGAGCGCTTAGCACCGGGAATCCAAACATATGCAACTGAGCCAAAAACTTTGAGATGGCTGATCTTAGGCTTTCGACCAGACCAAACCTCTTCTGGAGTCTTCCCTTTAACAGCCTGAGTAGGTGATCGATTAAGAAGATAGACTGCAGTAAACACTGCTTCTGCCCAAAATTTGTTCAGAACACTCGTATGTTGTAACACAGAACGAGCCATTTCAACAACCATACGGTTGCGATGTTCTACAACACTGTTCTGTTGAGGAGTGTAGGGTGTGGTTAATTGGTGTTTGATGCCATGGGTATCACAGAAGTTGGAGAAAGCAGAAGAACAAAACTCCCCCCCCCCGTTATCTGTCCTAAGAGTTATGATATTACAGCCAGACTCTTTTTCAACTAAGGACTTAAACTTCTGAAAGATACTAAATACATCAGATTTATGTTTTAGAAAGTACACCCACATTTTTCTACTGAAATCATCTACAATGAGCAAAAAATATTTGCAACCAGTAACTGAAGATGTATTCATAGGACCACAAATATCAGCATGAATTAACTGGAGTACCTTAGATGCACACCAAGATTCTCCATCCTTGAATGAAGACTGATGTTGCTTGCCAACTTGACAGTCGCCGCACACTCCCAAATGTTGCGTCTGAATATTAGGTAACCTTGACACAAGTCCCTCTCGAGATAGCTGAGAGAGATACTGAATGTTTAAATGCCCATATCTCTGATGCCACAGAGTGCTGATGGGAGAAACACGAGCTGCTAGAGCCACTTCTGGGGAATCACCAGTGTCAAGAAGCCTATATCGACCATGATCCTCTGGGCCAAGAACAACCGTAAGCCGAGTGTCCCTGTCAATAATGGAGCACTTGTGCGCACTGAACACCACATCGAGCTGAGGAGAGTTTCTCATAATCTGGCTAACAGACAGCAGATTAATTTCCATACCAGGAACATAGTACACATTTAGGAAGATGAGTGTGCGCCCAGTAGACTGGATCTGAACTGTACCTCTACCAACCACCGTGTACTCCTCACCTCCGCCGAAGACCATGGAATTACTGAAAGATGAGAAGTCAATAAACCAGTCATGCCTGTGAGAGAAATGACGTGATGCACCAGAGTCAATGTACCAGGTAGATGACGGGGCGTGATCTAAGTACCTTTTAGCCATAAAGGCATAAAAGGCAGATTTCTTTTGCTCGAAATGTTCTGCGACATTCGCTTGCTGATGAGACCCTCCCTGCTTCTTCTGTTCAGAAGCAATCCTCTGTCGGCAATCTTTCTTCAAATGACCAAACTTGTGACAGTAATTACACTGCACATTTTTCTTCTTAGCAGGATCATAAGACTGAGAAGAACCTGTCTTCTGAAATAACTGAGAGGACTAATATTTGGCAGCAAAAGCATTTTCTGAGGAGGCTGATGAAGCATCACTACCAAACTGTTGTTTCCAACGATCCTGCTGCAGGAGTTTGGTGCATAGCTCTGGAAACTTCAGATCAACATTAGTGGAAGTGATGTTGAGAGTTTCTCTAAAGTGTTCATAAGATTTTGGTAGACTTTTCAGGGTGATGACTACCATATCTTCTTCCTCCATGGTCCAGCCAATGGCTTCGAGCTGATCTCGAATGGCTTTAATCTTGTGAAGATGTTCCTGTAAAGATATATGTTCGTCCATCATGATGGAGAACAACTGATTCTTTAGAAAGAAAGCTCTGCTCTTGCCGGATGTCTCGTGCAATTCCTTCAAATGTTTCCAGATTGCGGCAGCTGTCTTGCCAGAAGGGATCTGTGGTAATTGATCATCAGTTACAGAGAGTTTGAGAAGCATAACAACCTCTCAATTTCGATCATCAAACTTATCTTGATCTGCACCAGGTGTACCAGGACGAAGCTCTGTGCCCAAAACGAGCTGGTCAAAACGCCTATATTCAAAAATGGTCAACATTCTCTGTTTCCAGATGTTATAATTGTTGCCATTAAAGCGTTGATTGCCTTCCAAAATCAGATTGGTTAGTGAGGCCATCTGCGCGTTTCCCAAGACACGCAAAACGACCAAGGAGTCTGGCACGAATTTTAATGCAGATGGCGACTGATCTGGACAAAAAACTATTGGAAATTTAAATGCTCATCCAGCCACAAAAAAAATGAGTGCATACCTCGATTCTGCCAAAATAGCAGTCTGGAATTCAATCTACTGTAGAAAAACAATACCCAGCTCAGCCTTTAATAACTTGTCCCAGTCATATGCAAATTGCACCAACAACTTCCACGTTCAACCAGCAAGATGCACTGATATTGGATAGAAATTCAACACATTGGACCAGCAACCAAACTCAGCAGCACGTACAGGATAGATATGACTGATAGGAATCTTTATCCCACGAAATACTCAGCAGAAAACGACCCACCAAAGAAAGAATCGTAGAGAAAAAAAAACAGCGGCTCAGAAATTGTAACGCCAAAAAAAAATTCAAACTTCTAGAGAGCTGTTTCGAAATGAAGCACAGAATTTTTCAAATATTGAAGAATTATTTCGAAAAAAACACCTAAGCTCTGATACCATAATCAATGAATGAATTGATTTACAATGAGCAGTGAAGCTCAATAAATAATACAACTGTAGAAATAGCAATGGCAAGTTTCTACTAAGAATATAGAAACAGCAAGTTTCTAACAAGAAACTGCTAATTACAATCATAGATGAGCAGTAAACTCTAAAATAGTGTTATTCTAATAGAAACCACCCGTTAATTAACATTGTTGCAGTATGCCCCCAAGGGGCAATGTTTTTGAAGGTTGTTGATTGCAGTGAAATAGAGAAAGATGCATCTTTCATATCCACAATTCTTATTGATGCAATAAAAAGTGTGGGGCCACATAATGTTGTCCAAGTCATTACGAACAACGCACAAGTTTGTAAAACCGCAGGTTTGATTGTGGAGGGTCGATATGATCATATCTTTTGGACTCCATGTGCAATACATTCATTGAACCTTATGCTTGCCAAGATTGGTGAGATTGAATAGATTAATGAAATATATGTTGCAGCAAAATAAATCCAAATGTTCATAACCAATCATTCAATGTCTCAGGCCATATATCGAGGTTTTGCAAAGTTGGAGCTACTGAAGTTACTCTTTAGACTTTTTTTAATCAATATTATTTGTATTGGAAATTCTTAATTTTAATTACAAATTTATATATAATTTCTCATTTGAGGTTTGACTTTTGAAACTCGTTTTGCCTCCCACGCACTTGTCATAAAGAGGCTTGTGGAGGTGAGAAAAGCATTACAAGCAATGGTCAAAAAATCATGGAGGACTTCCACTTCTGATAGAGAGAAAAAAATCAAGTCCATCATTCTTGATGATGCATGGTGGGACAAGGTCCAATACCTTCTACAGTTTACAGAACCCATCTTGAGCTTGATTAGAGCATTTGACATAGAGACACCTTGCTTGGGGAAAGTTTATGAAAACATTGATAGTATGTTGGAGAGGATAAGAGACATTATCAGGGCAAGTGAAAATGACCCTTTTGAAACATTCTATTATGAAGTGAAAGACATAGTTACAGAAAGGTGGAGCAAAATGACCACACCATTACACCTTTTGGCTTATGCATTGCACCCTAAATATTACCATTCCAAGATTTTGTTTGTATCTGGTAAAACAACGCCAAACAAGGATTCTGAAGTGGTACAAGGATACAAGACAGCTTTGAGGAAAATTATAGAGATATGGGAGTTGAAATGGAAGTACGCCAAGAATTTGGGGAATTTGTACAATATACTGGTAGCTTTTCAGATCCAGTAGCTATGGATGATCGAGGGCACCTTGATCCTATTACTTGGTGGGGCTTCCATGGTGGGGATAGCATTCATCTCTCCACTCTAACCAATAGGTTGTTATCATAGGTTGCTAGTTCCTCATCAGCTAAGAGGAATTGGAGTACATATGGCTTCATCCATTCAGTGAAGCGAAACAGGTTGGGAGCGGCAAAGATTGAGAATCTTGTTTATGTTCATTCCAACCTCCATCTTCTATCACATGTTGAACCTGAGTATAAAAAAGGGTCGAGCAGAATGTGGGATGTGGAGCCTGAGATCTTTGATTTGAGCCTGACATTGAATGCCATGACTCACCTCAACATCCTTGAGGATATTGTTCCACCACCAATCCAGCCTGCTGATGCAACTTCCTACATTCCAGGACCCCCATCATCTATTCATGATGTAGAGTTGCAATATGCAGATGATAATGTAGATCCATTTGAGGATATGTAAATGTATTTACTATTATCATTTATGATATTTTCTTTCTTGTTACTTGGTATGAGGGAGGATGCATCATTTTAGTGTTTCAATCTTCATATTTATAATATATCTAATGGTTTTCAGTTCTAAAAGTGTTTGATGGTTTCAGTTGAACTCTTTTAAAATTTTAAAAACATTATTATAATTTATTTTTTGTACTTGACGTATCCTTGCCGTATCTGGATCCGGGATTTTCAAAAAACTAGTGGATCCATATCTGTATCTGTATCTGTATCCTGGTAACTTAGCATAAACCTTGAAGGCTGCACCCAGAAGATGATCATAACAACGTTGGAAAAACCCCTCAAGTAAACCTCCTTAATGCTGGAAGACTCTCTCTACAAGTCAGCCTATAAACTAGTGTTCATGTCGGCCCCTATACATTTGAACAGGTCGGCTCAACTACAAACGGAAACAACTATATATACCCTAGTCATACTGCGCAGAAAAACACAGTCTGTAGCTCGCATTTTTTCTGTGTTTAAGGACAAGTATTGTGGATATGTCTGTGGTTTTCACTGTGATAAAAAGTGTGGATTTAAGGCAAGGAAAGGCTACGGGCTTCAGGGATGGAACAACTCTGAAATACATATATTCGGATAAGGTATATAATATATCTGTGGTATAGATATATGTGGATAAATCTGTCGTAAGAATGCGGACTGTCTTAAGTTCAAAGATGCGAATTTCAGAAAATACAACATGCAATTTGTTCCGAATTAAAAAGTGATGATTTCAGAGAGTATCAAGTTCGAATGAAAGGGCAGCTCCAAGAAGTCTTGCGGACACCTCTGAAGTAAATCTCAGCATAAAGAAATCTGCCATAATTACAAGGTCAAGGCAATATAGAAGATCAAGTAAGAGAAAGTGTTTGAAGATAAACTAGAGACCGAGTTCTCTAAGTACAAGGACAATGCAGGTCGGTGCAGAAGTGAAGGGTCAGCATTGAAGGTCAACAAAGAAGCAGTGACAAGGTTTTGGAAGCATACATAGGTCAAAGGTCTAAGTCTTGGTCATGGTACTTCTCATCTCAAAGGTTTATAAGAAGAATTTCTCATGGGTTCTCCTCTCCGAGAGGTAGAGGTTTTGCCCTGGCTCAAGGAGCCTAATTTTGTGTATCTTGTACTATTTGACAATTGACTTGATAAAAGATTAATAAGCTAAAGAAGAAAAAACATAAGTATCTCAAGTAAGCTCACAAGTAATTATCAAGAAGAGAATTTGAATTAATCACTAGCCCTACAAATTCTCAACAGATCCAAAACAAAGAGATTGAGTTTTTGTACTTTAAAACAGAATATATGTTTCCTCGCAGTTGTAGAATATCTTATTAAAACCTTTAGCCGCTCTCAAAAAATGCCCACTTGTAATTTTACCTAAACTAGAATACTCTTCAATTTTTATGACCTTCTTAAAATCAATCACCCAGCGCACCTCAAGCACTTAATCTTCAATATCTTTATATCATGGCAACCAAAGTGTGATTCAACTTAAGAAGAACCAAGCACATTGAGATGCATCATTGCTTCATCAGAAAGTAGGTCCAAGAAAAAGAGGTTGAACTTGTTTACTTTAAAACTGATGATCCACTTGTAGACCCTTTACAGAAGCCTTGAATAAGAAGAAATTTTAGAAATTAAGGAGAATACTTGGTGTAAAAGAAACTAAATCATCATCAATGTTGAGACTATGAGAAAAAGAGAAAGATAGAATGGAACCACCAACAAACCCTAAATCAACATTGACCATAAGCACATCATAAAGAGGAGAAAATGAAAATATGAACATGAATATGATTAGATAATATATATGAGAACTTGAGTTGCATGTTCATACAAAACTCAAGTGAGGTGTTGTTTCAAGAAGGGAGGCATTCCTTGAAGAGCGCATTATGGACCCACAAAACAAGGGCACACACCCCAAGATGGTGACTAAGCTAACCTAGTCAAATATATAAAAAATGCAATAGCCATAAATGACCACATGTGAAGATTACCATCTTTAAAACACGCCCCCAAATCTTAGCATGGAAATGTGAAAATGGATGATAAAGTACAAAAGTGTGAAAATTCTATTGCAGTTAATCTGGTTATTATTCTCCTATCTTTTAGATTATTTGTCCAAGCAAATTATTTGATGCAAATACTGAATAAAACACAACTACAAGCAACTTCTTCTTCACTTCTTCAAGCAACTTCTATTAGTTTTTGTAGCATCAGATGTGTTCTAGGCATGAAATTTTGTGGTGAGGCTAGAATACATGAGTTCTCTGAAATCTAGAAATCGTTTCTGGAAATTCCACCTAGAAGTGCCTCAATTAGATTATTAACCAATTTTTTAAATATTTCTTTAAGTCTAAACTTAGGGAATATGGTTAATTAATCAATATTAATTGAGATAAGGCGAGAATCATTTAGAAACTCTCACGGATCGACAAGGAAACAATTTGGGCCATCGATTATGTTTTAATCTTGGTCGTTGGTGCTCCAAGAGAAGATTATAAGAAGAAGTCGATGGGTAGATGGAGAACACACCAGTGCAGTTACTCAGTTGCCCAGTCAATTTGATTTTCTTAGTGGCTGTGATTCAACATAGGAGATAGAGGCAAGGGTGAGTAGCAAGTCAGAGAGGGTAGCAGCAAAAGTCCGGAAACAAGATTTCCGAATTCTGGAAGAGGCAGAGTAAGGAAGAGTGAAGTCCACAAGAGCTCTACGCAGTCACTGCGCAGAGGGTGACGCAGAGGGTCCAGCGTAAAGGCAGAGGATCCACCTCAAGGTCAAAAATTTGTTGTGGAATGTGAGAAAATTCTCACAAAATTTCTCTCAGTATTTCCTTCAGTTTAAATTATCAGTAGGGCATCTAAAAGTCTTGTACTCAGATTTGTTGTTGAATATTAATAACAAAACCCTCATTTGTTGCACCGATTTTCCCAAGTTGGGTTTTTTCGGGAACAATTGTCCAAAAATAATTTTGTTAATATTCTTGTGTGTGTGCTAGAATTTCTCTGTTTCCAGTATTTTATTTTCCGCAGTAATTTTTTTGTGAAAATTGCAGTAGTGAATTTATTCGTTGTTTGCCGTAGCAAATAAACTGCATAATTATTTACAGTTAGAAGAATATTTTCTAGTTGCTACAATAGATGAAATCTTCACTTGGTATCAAAGCAGTTAAGATTAGTCGGAGAGCTCAGTAACAAAGATAGGAGTTTCGTTGTTCAGTGTGAGAAGCTGATCGAAACCCTAGAGGGAAGCGCAGTCACCTTGTAGGAAAACCAAGTTACTTGAGGAAAATCGTTTTTTCTGAGAGCGCGACAGAAAAATTCGATTTCTCCAGATCGAATAACTCTAGAGGCAAGGGAAGGAACCCCGTATTTTTGTAGAGTAGATCTCTAGCTAGACGCAGTAGTTTTGCAATAGTTTTCTAAAGCAAAATCAGCGTCAAGAGGAAAGAGAAATAGCACACCATGGACAGAATTAGCAGTTAGGAAGCTTCAGATTTATCCTCCAGGTTAGAGGACGAATTTACTTTCTTATCGGGATCAGCTTCACCTGGTGTCTGGTATATAGATATCTGATAATGTAGTATCAGCTCATATGATAGGAGTTAGAGAATATTTCTCTAGCTACAAGGAGGAGAAGATGGAATTTCAGATTACTATGGGCAACAAAACAAAATGTACTCCAGTAGGGAGAGGCAACATAGAATTTCAGAGGGAGTCAGGAGACAACACCAGCGCTACGAATGTATTGCATGTGCCAGGATTGGGTATGAACCTGATTTGGGTATGTCAAACACTCAAGCTAGAAGAAGGTGAAACAAATTCGAGTATGAAGCAACAGGTGATACAGGTTGCAGCTTGACTCTCCAATGGCACTGATAGGCAATGACAGTAGCGGTGGGAAGGCGTTGAACGAGTTCTGGCACGAGACAATGGGACGTCTACACTATGGAGCACTCAAGATGCTCAAAGAAACTATAACAAGGGTTCCAGTTCTTAGTACGGAGCACGATGATGTATGCAGAGGATGCGTACTTGGGAAGAACGTGAAGTCAGCATTTCCTAGAAGTGACAGCAGAGCAAATGGCGTGTTAGGACTGATACATTCAGATATTTGTGGCTCGATGTCCACTAAAGCTCTTAGTGGTGGCGAATACTTCGTCACCTTTATCGATGACCATTCCAGAAAGACCTGGATCTATTTCTTAAAGACCAAAGATGAGGTCTCTGATTGGTTCAAATAATTTAAAGCTCTCGTAGAGGATGCGACAAGGAGGAAGATCAAGGTACTTTGCTTAGATAATGGCGGAGAATACATTGATAAAAACTTCACATATTTTTGCGCAAAGGAAGGCATCAAAAGAGAATGGACAACTCCTATAACCCTCAGCAGAATGGGGTAGCGGAGCAGAAAAACAGAACTATAGTTGGGGCTACAAAGGCCATGTTGTATGATCAGGATTTACCCATATTTTTATGGGCAAAGGCATGCAACATGGCAGTGTATATTTAGAACAGAACTCCTCATAGAGCATTGGGGAAGAAAACACCAAAAGGAGTCTTTAAAGGGAAGAAGCTTGAAGTGAGTCACATGAGGATTTTCGGGAGTGTGGCTTACTGCCACATGCCAAATGAAAAATGTAGCAAATTGGAACAAACTGCAGAGAAGGTGTTTCTCTTCATGTATAGCGAGACCCTAAAGGCATACAGGATCTACATTCCTAGCAATAGGAAGATTGTAGTGAGACGAGACATAAAGGTCACAAAGGACCGAGCTTTTAGGAGATGCCTGCAAGAGATCAGAATTAGCCAACAGAAGTTTCGTTAGTCCTACAGCAGGGGCAGCCAGTGGAACCAGCAGGAGGACAGTCATAGGGATCGAGCACAGTGACCAATACCATTATTTCCTCAAGGGTAGGAGATATAGAGAGTTCTCAGCCAACGAAGCAGCAGGGATAGGAGGACGAGCTGTTTGAACCTCCCACCACCAGTGGAAGAGCCAGTAGAGAGGTTCGTCAAACATTGAGAGATGTAGAGGAGTTTATCGAAACTCCTAGGACGGACAAAAGACAGCGCAGGCAGCTCAACAGATATCAAGCTTTGGTAGCTCAGGTTGCAAAACCTTCCAGCTTTTAGGAAGCCGCACAGCATCAGGTGTGGGTGGATTCCATGGTAGAAGAGTATAGCTCTATTATGACAAATGATGTGTGGGAGGTAGTGTCGAGGATGGAAGACAGATTAGTTGTACTTTCTAGTTGGATCTACAAGATCAAGTACGCTGCAGATGGCAGTGTAGAGATATACAAGGCTAGGTTCGTGGCAAAGGGGTATGCACAGAAAGAAGGGATAGATTACGAGGAGACCTTTGCCCCATTTTCCAGGTACACATCTATCAGATCGGTTATATCCCTAGCAACTTAGATGGGATGGCAGATTCACCAGATGGACGTCAAGACAGTGTTCTTGAATGGGGTGATAGAAGAAGAGGTGTACATAGAATAGCCAAAGGGCTTCGAAACCCATGAGAGGCGCATTCATGTCTGCAAACTGAAGAAAGCGCTATATGGGCTCAAGCAGGCTCCTAGGGCATGGTATGGTTGGATTGACAGTTACCTGCAGCAGTTGGGATTTGTCAAGAGTGATGCAGATCCCAACCTCTACACTATTTAATGGTAGAAGGTGAGCCACTCATTCTAGTTCTATATGTGGATGATCACTTTTTTATAGGGTCATCAAGGCTCATAGAAGACTGCAAGAAGAACCTGGCAGCAGAATTCGACATGAAGGATTTGGGGTTGATGCACTATTTTCTAGGATTGGATGTGTGGCAAAAGAATGGGGAGATCTTCCTTGGACAAAGAAGATACACTACAGAGATTCTGAAGAGGTTCAGAATGCAGGATTGCAAACCCATGGCTACACCCATGATCACAAATTGGGAGAAGATAGATGCATCTGGTGACAAGGAAGTCGACCCCACCTTGTGTAGACAGCTCATTGGGTCTATCATGTATCTGGTCAACACTAGGCTAGACATTTGCTTCACAGTTAATACCCTAAGTCAGTTCAAGGTAGAGTCAAAGAGGGTACATTGGGTAGCAGCGAGGCATATTCTGAGGTATGTGCACGGCACAGTCGGGTATCGATTGAGGTGTACTCGAGGGATGACATCAGACTATGTGGGTTCACAAATCCAAATTGGGCACACAGATTAGTAGACAGGGATGGTTTCTTGGTGTAGCAAGAAGCAAAAGTCAATAGCACTGAGCTCAGCAGAAGCTAAGTTGTAATATTCCGAATAGAAATAAACAGCAATATAAAGCACATAAACAAGAAACTACGGCAAATGGAGAGACTTCACATGAACAAAACATAATATGGAGAACGCTGAGCCATTTTATTAAATACTGAAAGATAAAATGAGTACAAAGGTGATCAAAATGATGGCGCCTTGGCTTGCACTAGGCAAGCGTAGAAATACTCTCAGAATATATCATGGAATGGTTGCTCCCTCAATGACTGCGTGATCTCCAAGCTGTTGGTGCTGCTGCTACTACTGGAATAAACTGAATCTTTGGGGCTGCTCCCTACCTTGGAAAATTATGAAAACTTGGGAATGGCCTCTCCACCCAATACCCAGAAAATCCTAGAGAGCTTTTCGAAAATGGCTGACCTCTGAAAATGACCTCCCTTGAGGAACCACATTGTCCCAATGATAAACACTGGCCCTGAATAACCTACTGCAAAAGATGGCCTCCAACTCTACCAAAATGATAAAATAGGGAAGGTTGACCCCTTTCCAACTCTCCCGGGCTGAATCCCCTGATAAACCCTCAATCCAAAATCTCCTCCTCCAAAGACTGCGTCCTCCCTCTCACTCACTGCGCTGTCTCTGCAAGTGAACAATCCCAGCTGTGGCTGCTCCAACTCTCTCCGGCAAAACAAGGATAGAACTCCTCACCCGAGCAGGCACTCGAAGTCCCCTAGGGCTGAGGTTGGGATCTTCGCATGGAGACACCCGGTGTGCTGAACACAGTGGTTTGAACATCGCAATAAAATCGCGATTTTTTCAACCAAAAGATTAAATCGGCGATTTTTTCAACGATTTTTTGAAAAAATCGTCATCGCCAAAAAATCGTCCGTACAGTAAAATCGTGGGGTTTGGAAACAATGACTTTTTATATGCAATTTTCATGTTTTTGTTTCTCATTTTTGCAGTGAAAGGTTTGCTAAGGAGAGCTAAGGAGTGAATGAGAGTGATCTACAAGGGCAAGAGTGGACAAAAGTGAAGGATTTTAGCAAGCCAAGCCAACAAAAATCGAATTTGGACCAAGTTTCTCCGGCAAAACGTTTTTCCCAGGTATGGGCATCAAATTTGACCATTTTTTTTGTTTTTTTCTTGCTCTGCCATAGGTTTCTATCACCCATGTATTTTTCATCATTTGTGATTGCATTTGGTTGTGGTTTTTTTTTTTTTTTTTTTTTTTTTTGAAAGGAGAGGGTTTATTTTGGTCAAAAATGCAAAAAATTGTTTGTTAAATTTTTTTTTTTATCTTTCTTCTTGACCTCTTAGTTTCTTTCTATTAATTTTGCTTGTGTTTCAACATGTATTTTTTCCCATTATTTTTGCATTGAGTTGACGGTTTTTTTTTTTTGTGAAAAAAATCAAAATGTTGTATGTAAAATTGTAATTTTTTAATTTTATTTTTTAACTTGCAATTTTTCTTGTGCCCTAGGTTCAAAGTTCATCTTACAGTGAAACTCAAGAGTCAAGAGTTCAACAAATTTGCAAACATGCCAAGGAAATTGGATCCTTTATGGGAATTTGGTGAACCTGATCAGAGGTTTGACCGATCAAACTTGAGTTGCAAGTTATGTGATCACCACATGATAGGGGGTATACAGGTTGAAATACCACCTGGCACAAATTCCTGGACATGAAGTAGGCCCTTACACAAATACCAATCCAAAAATAATCAAAAGAGCCATCAACTCATTAGAAGAAATAGAAACAACTAAACTCAACAAGGCAGCTCTGAAGAGTCAAATATCAGGGTTTAGAGTTGATTGTGAGAGTAGTAGTGGTTCTTCAGCATCAGCATCTTCTACAGTCAATCCCATAGCTGCCTCCTCATATTTTGTTCCTAGAACCACTCCCGGGGCACAGCCATCTATCTCCTCACTTATTAAAAAAAAAGGAGAAGGAAGAAGCTGACAGGTTGTTGGGCAAACTGTTTCTTTGGAGTGATATTCCTTTCGATGTTGCAAGGAACAATCCATTTTATCAGGCTACGATTGATGCTATCATTGTTGTTCGCCCAGGATACAAAGCCCTTTCATATGATGACTTTAGAGGGCGCATTCTTCAAAATGAGAAAGTTGACTGCACCAAGAGATTGGAGGAGTTAAGGGCATCATGGGAAGTCACAGGATGCACTATGATGTCAGATGGTTGGACTGATCAAAGGGGTAGGACCCTTATTAACTTCTTGGTCAGTTGTCCCAAGGGAACAATGTTTATGAAATCTGTTGATGCATCTGCACATGTCAAAGATGCAAGATTATTATGTGATTTATTGGATGTGTTCATTCTGGAGGTGGGCCCCCAAAATGTTGCCCAAATCATAAAGGAAAACGCTGCAAACTATGTTTCTGCTGGCAAGATGCTTATGGAGAGGCATCCGAGCATATTTTGGACACCTTGTGCTGCACATTGCCTTGATTTCATGTTGAAGGACATCGGAAAGATTGATTTTGTCAAAGATATTGTAGAATCATCAAAGAGCATTACAAAATTTATATATAATCATGCATCTATGCTTCATTTGATGAGAACATTCACCAACAAGAAGGAGTTGGTGCGCCCTACTATTACACGATTTGCCACTAGTTTCATATCTCTTCAATCCCTCTTGAATTCTATATGGGATTTGAAGAGAATGTTTCTTTCAGAGGAGTGGCGTGCTTTGACTGTCAGTCGCAACCCAGAGGGAGAGGCCATCTGCAGGTTGGTGTCATATCAAGAAAGTTTCTGGGCAGGAGTGCAAAAAGTGTGCAGCGTTACTGAACCTTTGGTAAAGGTTCTTAGATTGGTGGATGGAGAGAAGCCCACAATGGGCTACTTGTATGAAGCCATGGATAGGGCCAAAGAAGTTGTTCGCAGCTACTATGATAAGGGTGATGAGGGGATTCAGAAACAACTTCTTTTATGGGAAGTGATTGATGACCGATGGAACAACACACTACATCATCACATTCATGCTGCAGGGATCTTCCTGAACCCCGGATTTGCTTACTCATGTAGTTTCCTATTTGATGTTGAGGTCATGGATGGCTTTTTCACTTGTGTTCAGAAGATGGTGCCAAATCCATCAGAACGTGCAGAGATATCCAAAGAAATGGAGGTATACAGAATGGCAAGTGGCACCTTGAGCTTCGACATGGTTGTCCAGGATAGGACTACTAAAATGCCAGGTAAGATTTTCATTATTTAAAAAAAAAAAATGTTTGTAACTTTATAAGTTTATCTTATTTGTTGTAGCTTGTAACTTGTAGATGCATGGTGGAGGAGCTACGGTGGCAGATTACCAAAACTCCAAAAACTTGCCATTAGAATACTCAGCCAAACATGTAGCTCTTCAGGATGCGAGCGCAACTGGAGTGTATTTGAAAAAATACACGCCAAAAGGCGCAACAGGTAAAAAACTTAAAATATTCCAACTGATTTTTTGAATTCATTAAATTTTTATTTTTTAAATATTTAATTTATTAATTTATGACCCTTGTACAGGTTGGAGGCCCAGCGCCCCAATGACATGGTTTACATCTACTACAATCTTAGATTGTGGGTGAGACAACTTGAGAGGACACCTGATATGGAGGCCATCTCTTTAGATGCGATTGACACCACTGCTGAATGGAGGGTTGAGGCTGAGAGGCCTGTCATGGAGTCAGCCCCTGATTGGATAAAGCAGGAGGTAGTGGAGGGGGAGGAGGATGAGGAGGAGGAGTAGCAGCAGCATGTGACACCACCTACCACTGCTACCAGTAGAGGACATGGTCTGCCTCCTTTAGCTCCTAGTGCTTCAGGTTCCCGTTCTGGTGCTTCAGTTTCTACTTCTAGAGCACAACAGAGTCCATTGCCAGCCCCGTCAGCTTCTTCATCTAGAGGGAAAGGCAAAGCTGTTACATTTTCTTGCAAGAGGGGCAGAGGAAATTAGTAGTATAGGACCATAGGTTATATGGTGCATTGACATTCCTTTGTATATGACATTATGACTCATGATATGAGATACATTATTATATTTTTTGTTGATATTTTGAGGCTGAGATGACTCTTGAGACTCAGGACTTAGTATTCAAGACATGATTCAGTTTTATGTGTGATGTAGCACTAGACATGATATTACACATCTTATATATTAGTTTTTTTTCATATTTATGTGTCAATGCATTTATTTTATGCTGTGGATGCTTTAGATATTAAAAAAATTGAAAAAAAATGAATATTTTTGTATGTGTCGATTTTTTCCTGATTTTTACGAATTTTTTCGATTTTTTCCCATCGCCGATTTAATCCCGATCGCGATTTTCAAAACATTGGCTGAACAGCACTTGCAGACTTTGCTCAACAACGAAAGCGTGCTCAATGTCAAAAGACAAATATCATAGATGCATAATTAGAAGGATCAAAATGAGGAGCCTCTCTCCCTTTTTATGTTTGGAGAGCCTTGCTCTCACCTAGGCCCCACCACCAACTACGTTGTCTCCTTGAGCCACGCTTTCCCTCTAGCTCTGCGCTGACTTGGGCCCATGCTGACATCTCCTCCACGCTGCCACTTCGTCCTCTAGGCCCCACGCTGCCAAATAATCATGTCTCCAAGTGACTTTAGGAAATGATTTTATCCTAAGTGTAAGGTAAGTGTCCCTCTTCACCCACTTTATTTCTAACTTAACTTTATTAAAGTGAAATAGTCAAAAATTAATATTTCCAATTAGCTATTGCTAATTGGGAATATTACATAAGTATATGGAAGCCAGCACAGCTACGTGCAAAGCTATATGGCTTAGGGAAGTCACTTGTGAGCTTGTTCACGCAGAAGATGGGAGCGACCAGCGTCTACTCTGATAATCAGAGTTGCATAAATCTCTCTGAGAATCATGTGTTTCATGACAGGTCGAAACACATAGATATTAGATGTCATTTCATCAGGGACTGTGTACAGCATGGGGCAGTCCAGCTGCAATATGTTCCCACAGGAAAGCAGGTGGCAGACATACTCACGAAAGCTCTAGGGAGAGCTAAGTTCGTCCAGTTCAGGGAACAGATGGGTATGGTGGAGAATCTGTTTCAGTAGCGGGGACAAAATACTTTGGATGTTTCTCAGTTGCAGAGGTTGCAGTTGTAGCTGCAGCAGATGAGAGGAGGTTGAATCTGCGAAGGAACAATAGTTGGATATCGAGCACTGGCACTGGCACTCGCACTGCTACTGGATGGTGGGACTGGCCCTGTGTGTGGCGGTGGCATGGCTGCGGATGCTTCAACATCATCTCTCAAAAGTTCTGCTTCCAATTCTTCCATATGTACAGTGTCGTCCTCCAAATTATCATCCTCTAGGTTGTTGTCCTAAACTTTATATGATTGATCCTCATATGCCCGATCACAGTAATGACTCAACAACCTCAAGTTGTAATGCACATAAACCAAGCTTTCAACTTGGTTTTCATTTAGCCTGTTTCTTCTCACATTATGTATGAAGCTGTAGGTGCTCCAACACCTCTCTGCAGAAGAAGTATTCACAACTTGTAAGAGAACTTTTTTTGCCAACTTTGGCAAAAGTCCCATGCGGCCATATGCTTCCCACCATGTGAGAGCGTCAAATCTGTCTCTGTCTTCCATTGAATGGAAAGAACCAAAGTTACCAATGCAACTGAAGTATCTGCCTAATTCAAGGCGCAATCTAGCACATTCCTCCCTGTCGAGGACCAACTTGTCTAATGCCTTCATGTACCCCTCTTGTACCTCTAGATCTGTGTGAGGTTTGATCCTAACCCCACCTCCAAGTTAGGATATTAGAAGAGTAATGTTTATATATTAGAAGAATAAAGCATGCCACATCAGCAAACTTGACGAATGTTGGCTATGGCATAGAAGATTGGGACATCTAAATTTTGACCACATCATCAAACTGAGCAAAAAGGACGCTGTCAGAGATTTGCCTACAATAAAGAAGCCACCAAATACCATACGTAAGTCCTGCCAACTGGGAAAACAAACACGCACAACGTTCAAAGCTAAAGACCAACTATCTACAAGTAAACCCCTTCAGTTTGTACACATGGACCTGTGCGGACCTTCAAGAACAAATGCACCAAGTGGAGAATCGTATTTCATGCTGATAATCGATGATTTTTCCAGATTAACATGGGTGGCATTTCTCAGATACAAATCTGAAGCGTTTGAAAAATTTAAGATATTCAAGGCACTGGTAGAAAATCAAACTGAATGTAAGCTAAAATGCATCAAATCAGACAGAGGCGGTGAATTAACAAACGATGATTTCGCAGACCTATGCAATGAATGTGGGATAAAGCAACAGTTTACAGTTGTAGGTACACCTCAACAGAATGCAGTGGCAGAGAGACAAAACAGGTCAGTACAACAGATTGCCAGAGCAATGATGCAAGAAAGAAACATTCCCCAAACCTACTGGGCAGAAGCAGTACACACAATTGTTCATATTCTCAACAAAGCTCATTTCAGACCAAATTGTGACAAGACCCCATATGAATTATGGCATGGAAAACCGGCATCAATCAAGCACTTTAGAGTCTTTGGCAGCAAATGTTTCATAAAGAATAATGATGAAAAATTGGGGTAGTATAATGCAAGAGTTGATGAAGGAATATTTTTGGGATATGCATCCAAGAGTAAGGGATACAGGTGCTACAATAAAAGATTGCATAAAATTGTGGAAAGCATTGATGTGAGATTCAACGAAGATCTACCAGACAGAACCAAAAGCACAAACTACGTCAATCCTCCAGATGATCATGAAGATGAGAATCAAGAAAATGAAGAACAGAGTAAGACAACAGAAGATACAGAAATAAACTCAAAAGGACCCTCAAGACACACTCAGAAGAACCATCCTGAAGATCAAATCATTGGAGACAAGAGTGCATGAGTCCAAACTAGAAGACAGCTAGCTGAACAGACCGAGGAAGTGTACCTAGCCATGTTGTCGCAGATAGAACCAAAGAATTTCGATGAAGCCAACAAAGACAAAAATTGGGTAAATGCTATGAATGAAGAATTAGACCAAATTGAGAAGAACAAGACTTCGAAGTTAATGCCAAGACCTACTAGGAAAAATGTCATTGGCACAAAGTGGATATTCAAGAATAAGATGAATGAACAAGGTTAGGTAATCAGAAACAAAGCCAAACTTGTATGCAAGGGATACTCTCAAATCGAAAGACTTGACTATGATGAAACTTTTTCCCCTGTAGCAAGAATGGAAGCAATTAGAATGTTTTTGGCTTTTGCATGCTATCATGATTTCAAGGTATAAGTCTGCCTTCTTGAATGGAGATCTAAAGGAAGAAGTCTACATGGAACAAACTGAAGGATTTTCCTTAGCAGATAAACATGACTATGTGTGCAGATTAAAGAAAGCCCTATATGGTCTCAAACAAGCACCACGTGCATGGTATTCTAGGCTGGACAAGTTCTTTCAAAAACAGGGTTTCAAGAAGGGAGGAGTAGACAGCAATCTGTATATAAAGGCTGATGAAAATGAACTCTTAATTGTAGTAGTATATGTAGATGACATCATGTTTGGTAGCAACAAGGATGAGTTAGTAAAAGGATTTGCAGAAGAGATAAGTCAGAATTTGAGATGTCTATGATTGGAGAGCTTACCTACCACCTAGGACTTCAAATTCTACAAAAAAAAAATATTCATTTCACAAGAAAAATACGTAAGAGATATGTTAAAAAGATTCAAAATGGAAGACTGCAAACCTGTGGATGCAAGTTATGTGCTGATGATGGATCCGCAGATGTAGATCAAAGACTTTTCAGATCTATGATAGGAAGTCTGCTATACCTAACTGCCTCTAGACCAGACATTATGTTGGCAGTAGGACTTGTGGCAAGATATCAAGCAGCACCAAAACAAAATCACTTGCTAGCAATCAAGAGGAAATTTAGATACCCGCAAGGAACTACACATTATGGCCTATGGTATCCAAAAAGCAAAGACTTCACATTGACAGCATATACAGATGCAGATTGGGCCAGTTGTGTGGATGACAGAAAAAGCACAAGTGGAGGTGCATTTTATTTAGGAGAAAGTCTGGTGGCATGGTTAAGCAAAAAGCAAACATCTATCTCTCTATCTACTGTAGAAGCAGAATACATAGCAACAGCACCTTGTTGCACAGAAGTAATGTGGATGAAACAAACTCTCCAAGACATGAAGGTAACCATCACTGAACCTATCTCTATCAAATGTGACAATACAAGTGCAATAAGTATATCAAAAAATCCAGTACTTCATTCGAAAATCAAGCACATCCCAATAAAGTACCACTTCCTCAAAGAACAAGTAACAAAGAAAATAGTAAAGATGGAGTAGGTACCAACAAAGGAACAAACAGCAGACATATTCACATAACCTCTTGCTAGAGAACCATTAGAATGTCTAAGAGACAAACTAGGGGTAGTGTTTGTAGATGATACTCTCTGATATGATCAGAAAACAAACAAACAAACAAAACAAAAAATGATGATGGAAATACACCAGCAAAGGCTGCAATATAAGGAACAGAAACAGTGCAATAGACAAGTGATAGTCAGTATCAGACAAGGAAGCATCATTCCAGGGGGAGAGAAACCCATAAAAGTTGTCACAGAAGAGCTAGAGTTATGAAGTTAATAAAGATCTACAGAGTATGGTATGGTACAGGTCCTCAAGATCGGAGTATGATGACAAAAGTACATCAAAATTCTAGCACATATCACCTCTATCAAGCAGTAAGGGATATAAGTACAGAACATTCTATGGTGGCATACCCTCCATTCATGCAATCTCAATAATTTTCAAAGTGTTCTCCCAACAACTATTATACACCAACCTGGAGCAGCAAAGTATAAAGTCAGAAGAAGAAGGCCTATACACAACTCAGAGAGAAGTAATGCAAGGATAGAAACTACACTGGGAAATGTGCAACCCTTTGCCATTGATGTCAAAGGGGGAGGAAAGGCAAGCAGAAGCATAAAGGCTCTTCTGAAAAGCAAGTAGAGGAAGAAAGACACCTCTTAGAATGAAAGGGGGAGGAAGTATTGGAGTGTTGGAAGAAGTGTTGCCATCAATGCCAAAGGGGGAGATTGTTGGAAATATTCTCATTGATGGCAAAGGAGCACAAAGGAGTAGCGCCTGAACTATCATTAAGGCAAAGAAGCAGAGGAACAACAGCAATAAGGCAAAGAAACAGATCAGGCAATAATGTGGTAAGAAAACATAAAAGAGAGGTAGAGGAGCAGTAGAGGGGCAAGGAGCAGCATTAGACCATCAGCAAAGGCATAAAACAACAGAAGAAGAAGGCCTATACATAACTCAGAGAGAAGTAATGCAAGGATAGAAACTACACTGGGAAATGTGCAACCCTTTGCCATTGATGTCAAAGGGGGAGGAAAGGCAAGCAGAAGCAGAAAGACTCTTCTGAAAAGCAAGTAGAGGAAGAAAGACACCTCTTAGAATGAAAGGGGGAGGAAGTCTTGGAGGAAGTATTGGAGTGTTGGAGGAAGTGTTGCCATCAATGCCAAAGGGGGAGATTGTTGGAAATATTCTCATTAATGGCAAAGGAGCACAAAGGAGCAGCGCCTGAACTATCATTAAGGCAAAGGAGTAGAGGAACAACAGCAATAAAGCAAAGAAACAGATCAGGCAATAATGCAGTAAGAAAACATAAAAGAGAGCTAGAGGAGCAGCAGAGAGACAAGGAGCAGCATTAGACCATCAGCAAAGGCATAAAAGGAGCAAAGGCATAAAACAACAAAGGCAGAATCGTGAGCATGTTGGGCAGAGTCGTGAACGTGCAGCAAGCATGATAATCCCAAGTCGGAGTGAATAACAAGCAGAAGAACAAGCTCAGGAGAGATCAACACTTTTAAAAAGGGGCAAAGCGAACTGCTTCAGCGCACAGCAGAAAGCAATCGGATTTGCAAGACACAGTGAGGACCATAGATCTTACACAATCCTCTATTTGATTGAATATCGTATTAATCACATAGCAGAAAGCAATCGGATTTGCAAGCAGCAACGAGGACCATAGATCTTGCATAGATTAACGGTGGAAGATCATATCGCAACCGTGAAGACATCGCATATCGCAGGGTATAATGTTTACGGTTAATACTTCGCAAGTTAAGTTAGTTAACTTGCGATGCGAAGTGGATCGGAAAGGAGACAAGCGTGGACCGTCGGATCCAACGAAAACCAATGACGGAGATCGAAACCGCAAATCGCAAAGTTTAGCGTTTAAGTGTTAAGGCCGTCGTAGGGTAAGTTATTTTGTGTGCGATTCGAAGTGGAGAAGGGACACGTGTTGGCACGGCAGGGCAAGCAGTAAGGACCATTAGATCGTGTAGCAAATCAACGGCGGACGTCAAATCGCGAGTTCGCACATCGCAAATGTTAGCGGATAGCGCTAAGGCTTCGCATGGTATGTTAATTTGTTTGCGATGTGATAGGTTAGAAAGTTGCGATGCGGTGAAAGGGAGGAGCCACGTGTCGACACTGCACATTAACGCACATCGCAGATTTTATGTTTTGTGCTTAAGGTTCGCACGGTAAGTTAAGTTGGATGTGATGCGATCACATATCACACAAGACAGGAGATACGTTTATTGCTAAACGTTAAAAGTTGCCGACAAGCGAAGTGCGATGTATTATGATTGGTCGAGTATTGTGGGACCCGATAACCCCTGTTCCGCGCATATGTAAGAGATGTTCGTTATGTGCGTTCTGTTATGAAGTATGCGTTGTTTGATTTCTAAATGTATGTATGTTAATAAAACTCGAAAATTATAATCCGCTGCGTTAAAAGGGAGTTTATGTGGGCCATGACCCATAGGTCCGCGGGGTTTGTGTAAAGAAGCCGACCAAGATGAAAAGTGTCATGTAGATGTGGTTGTGTGTTAAAAGAAAAGGCTGAATGCGGAAGAAAAGTCTCGGGTAACAAAAGAAAAGACTGAACACAGCAAGAAAAGGCTCGGGTAAGAAAAAGGACTCGGAGCTCATGCAGAACAGTGCAACAGCATGGGTCGAGTCGGGCAACAAGGCGATCATGCAGCGCAGTTGGAATATAACTGTAGAAACATAAAAGACAAAGGGACAACAAGCAGAAGAGGACAAACACACAGCAAATCTAAGAAGTTGAAAGGGCTAAGTGTAATATTTGATTGTAACTGTAAATGTATTAATTATTTTATATTGTTTGTGATGCAAAGGCAAGTCTCCAAGGCAAAGCAAAACTCCAATTTAATACTGAAACGAGTGTATATATTGTTGTAACATCCTGAATATGCTGAGTGAGGAAATGAGTGGGTGGAAGGCAAAAGTCATGCTTGTTCACTTCATATTCCCATATAGAATGCAAACAGCCATGAAGTGATCTCTATAAATGAGGTTATTGTAATATGCATAGAGAGGTTAGAGAGTGGAAAAATGAAAGAGAGCAGATAGAGATGTTGTGCAGATTCAGAGCTGACATGAAGCAGATTTGAAGGCTAGAAGGGCAGCATTGAAGAAGGAGAAAAACAGAGCTGATATCCAGGTAAATCAGCATATGATTTTATTGTAGTGTGAGGGAGTTGGTGCTTCCATATCAAGTTGTAGCTTGATAGATGTCCAGTTGTAGCTGGTTGAGGTAGGAGCCTCCTGTGGGTTGTAGCCTACAGATATAGATGGAAGTTGGAGCTTCCTTGCAAGTTGTAGCTTGCAGAATTTGGGGTAGTAGCCTCCTGTAGGTTGGAGCCTACAGAAAATCAGTGGTGAGAGGGAGTTAGAGCTTGCCTTTGCATCACAACAATAACAAAATGTGGTTTTCTCCCTTTATGGGATTCCACTTATATCTGTTGTCTATGTGCTTGATGATTAAGTGTTGATGTGATGTTTTAATCTGTTTAATTACTTGTTGTCCACACATTATGTTTGTTGATCCATTATGTATTAAGCTGCTTATGAAATGAAGGCGTAAATGAGTTGAATGAAAAAGTTTTAAATGTCCATGAATGTGTTAAACTAATTCACCCTCCCCCCTCTCAGTTTAACTAAGGGTTCACCACTTTGCTCTTTGTATATTAAATCAATTTCTTACCTAATCAAGAAGGCAAAATAAGGTTGCATTAATTTGAAGCACATAGTCCTTTTTTTAAGAATGCATTCACTCATATCTATTGTGGAGTGGTTCTCATTGGCAAGGAGAACTATCCTGAGTGGTCCCGGAAGATAAAACACACCCTCGTTTTCAATGAGTTGTGGAAAGGAGTCTGTGAAGGTGTAGGAGACAATGCGCCTAGAAAGCCCACTTCAGACAAGGAGCTTGCCATTTGGGAAAACAAGAACAGCAAGGCCTATGCCGTGATTGCAACGTCAATAAATAAAGAGGTGATTCGCCATATTTCTCCATTTTTTAATGCTTTTGAAGCCTTAAAGAAGTTGAAGGAATTGTATGACTCACACTCTGAACTTGAAGTTGTTCAATTGATGATTAATTTGTTCAGTCTTGAGTTGAAAAATGATGACCCTCTTGCCTTAGCAACAGAAATAAGATCGATTATGCACGACATAAAAGCCATTGGTGTTGAGATAGATATTCCTCTTATAGCTTATGTCAAGGAACTATATCCCACCTACTCACATTATTTTGAGACATTGCAAGCAAGTGGCAACCTTAAAGAGATTACCTTTGACTCCCTTGAGAAGAAGTTTGTTGAAAGAGAGAAGGATTTTGGGAAGAAGACAACTCCTCAGTCTACTGAAGAAGTTGTGTGCCTTGCACAGAAGGATAAGAATCATGCACAAGATTCTTCTAGAGGAGGTGGTCGAAGAGGAAGAGGAAGGAGGAATTTTAGAGGCAGGGGGGGCAGACATATACAAGGAGAAAGGTCTGATCTTCATTGCATACGATGCAATAGAGATGGACATGATGCTTCCACATGTAAGCTGCCTTGGGACAGAATTGAGCACGAAAGAAATGAAGGAAAAGGTAAAACAAATGACAAAGGGAAAGGTGAAGCACCCAAGTCCGATCATTATGTTGTGGCAACATTGGAATAATTGAAGACTTATTCAATGCTTCACTTGCTTCATCGAAGGACGATTGGTTGCTTGATTCAGGAGCAACTTGCCACATGACTTTCAAGAGAGATTTCTTTGAAGAATTCACTGACAATGTTGATAGAGCGGTATACTTTGCAGACAAGTCAAAACTCAAGCCATCAGGGCTTGGCACCATCAGGCTCAAAATGCCTGGTCTTCCAGACTTTCTTCTACATGATGTTCTATACCTCCCAGAGCTGAGGAGAAACATGTTGTCTTTGGTCCACATCCGCCAGCAAGGACACTCCATTCATATATTTAATGGCAAGGTTGAGGTCAAAAAAACATCAGATCACTCACTTGTCATGACGGGGATAGAAAAAGAAAGAATTTTGAAGCTGCAAGGAACCTTTGCTTGTGCACAGAACTGAATTTGTCTACAAATTTCGAACCAACTTCCTTCAAAGAAGTCACTTCTCATGATGAATGGAAAGAAGCGATGCAGAAAGAATATGATGCCTTGATAAACAATGGCACCTGGAAGTTGGTTGATCCTCCATTGGAAACCAAACCAATAAGCTGTAAGTGGGTCTACAAGAACAATATAAAGCAGATGGCTCACTTGACAAGCACAAAGCCAGGCTTGTGGCAAAAAGTTTTGCACAGAAGGAAGGGGTCAACTATGAGGAGAATTTTGCCCCCACAGCAAAATGGGCTACCATCCGGACACTCTTTGCCTCGGCAACACATAACAGTTGGAAAGTCCATCAATTGGATGTAAAAATTGCTTTCCTAAATAAAGATCTAAAAGAGAATTTTTTTATGTCCCAACCAGAAGGATTTGTTGCGAAGAGTCAAGAACATAAAATATGCAAGCTTGTAAAATCCTTGTATGGCCTCAAGCAAGCTCCGCGAGCCTGGTACGAGAAGTTAACTGAGCATCTTCTGAAACTCAACTTCAAACATTATGATCTTAATGATGCAAGTTTGTTTGTCAAAAAAGTAGGCAAAACAGTTGTATATCTTGTGGTGTATGTAGATGATCTTTTGATGACAGGGAACAATGAGAGCTACGTTGCATCCATAAAGAAGGAATTGAGGAAAGGTTTGGAATGACAGAATTGGGCTATGTTCACTACTATATTGGATTGAAGTAACTCAACATCTGAAGTTTATATTCCTCTCTCAAAAGAAGCACATTGGAGATCTGTTGAACAAGTTTGGCATGGTTGAGTGCAATCCTTTGACTACTCCATTGGAACAGAACTTAAAGCTCAAATCCACTAAAGGAAAAGAATTTGAGGATGCAATGAAGTATAGACTGCTCGTAGGAAGTCTCAACTACTTGACTACTACCAGACCAGACATTTATTTTGTTATTGGAATCCTCTCCAAGTTTATGCAAAAGCCTTGTGAAGGTAATTGGTCTGCTGTAAAAAGAGTTCTAAAGTACGTGAAGGGAACTCAAGACTTTGGACTTAAGTATACACAGGTAGGTGACTTCAACTTGATTGGATACTCTGATTCAGACTTCGATGGAGATAAAGAAACTGGGGTATGAACTTCAAGTTATGTTATGAGTCTTGGATCAGGAGCTGTCACCTGTGTTGGGCATTGGGTTCAACGCTCCCCATGTGTTTCGCGACATGGACTAACCACCTCTCGTGGATCCTAACTCTGGTGATTGTAGCGGAGACTAATGCCTGTAGGTTTTGGTCTAACGGCAATCGTGATTCCAACAAGTGGTATCAGAACAACAAGTCTCAAGTTCGAAACTCACCCGGCTCGTGTTCGGGGGGAGATTGTTGGACATTGGGTTCAACACTCCCCGTGTGTTTCGCGACATGAACCAACAGCCTCTCGTGGATCCTAACTCTGGCGATTGCTTGTGGGTTTTGGTCTAATGGAAATCGTGATTCCAACATCCTGGAGGTCACAGAAACAATCAGTTCCAGCAAATTCCAAAGCTGAGGCAGAATATGTGGCAGCAGCTGAAGCAACAAAGGAAATTGCGTGGCTTAGGAAAATTCTGGAAGATTTGCAGAAGAAACAAGTGCATTCAACTCCTCTCATAATTGACAACACTTCTAAAATAAAGTTGGCCAAAAACCCAAAGTTCTATGATTGAACGAAGTATATCAATATAAAATACCATTTGATTCGACATCATGTTGAGGCCAAGACAATCCACCTATGCCATTGTTCCACAAATGAGCAGATTGTAGACGTCTTCACCAAAGCACTTGGAAGAGAAAAGTTTGAAGGATTTAGAATGATGCTTGGACTCACCAACATCCCTTCAAATTAAGGGGGGGAATGTTGACACCTAATCTTTGGGATTAGTTAAATCCATGTAAATATCGTAAATGGAAAATAAGGGGAATTAGAAGACGAAGAGACACTGGTAGATGAAACCCAAGAGTCTCTTTCTCCATGTATATATCTATGATCCATCTTAATGAAATACACAATTCGATTTGAGGAGTTACCTTGTGACAAGGCCGACACGAATAGTTGAAGAGGTCAACTTGATAGGAGGTAAGGACTGACTTGATGGAGGAGGATAAGACATAATTTTTACATAAAAAATATTTTCTTTCTTTGACCTAATGAGCCCAAGAAGGATCTTTTTCATAATGATTTTGACTTTGACTCAATACACAAATACTAGAGCACACAATGGGTTCTTTGAAGTTTGACCTATTGACCAATGGCCCAAGCATGAAACCCATGGTTTAATAAGTCAATTAAATTTTACAATGAAAGTTTATTTTTCTTTCTTTTGACAAAAACAATTATGAAGACTGACACTAGTTACATTCTTCAACAGGTGAACTCATTGATGAGTTCTGTCTCATCCACTTTCTCCCCAATGGCTGCAAGCTAATCCCATATCTAGGTGATCCTCATGAAGTAACTGGTAACATTATCACATCTCGACATCTGGATGGATCTGAGCTTGTTCTTCAAGATCATCTTCCTATTCATTTTATCACTCTAGAACAGGTCCACTAGATCCTTAAACATATCTCTGGCCAACTGCTTCTAGTGCAGAATCAAATGATTATTTACGGCATCCACAATCACTCTCTAGCCTCTGATGTCCTCTCATGAGGCATCTTGGGCACTGCATCTATTAGTACAGGAACAGTCTTCTCTATAATTTCCCACAGGTCATGCTCCTTTAAAAGCAAGGTTGCCCTTGCCTTCCAAGACAGGAAGATAGATGCTGCATCCAACCAGTATTGAAATCTGAGACTAGTTGTTTCCATTACTAGATTTAATAAAATTTGTTGTGTTTATTCCTTCAAGTACCCACAACAATATAATTGTTGTTGGTTTATAGTTAAGTTAAGATCTCGTTGCAGATCTGATACATCTGTTGCAAACTGTCGTGAATCTGTGTTTTAGTCCTTTAAAACACCCACAAAATTTCATTGCTGCCAAAGCCCTTGATTGGTACCTCCCTCTCTCCTTCTGAAGAATGACCTCCACCAAATCACTACTCGTTGATCTATGCAAAACCCAGAAATTGGCCTCCCTCTCAAAGTGCAAGCTCTGATACCATGTTAATTTTACTAACCCTTCAAATCTATTGTCCATTAACACAAGTTTTACAGCATACAAGGGCTTCATTATTGGGAAATTAAATGCCCACCGAGGAAAAGTTAAAAAATTTCAAGCTGAGAAAGACCCACTTCAGCCTGGTCTGTACAGCCTGTACTGTTGGAAAGTGTAACTAGGATCGGTCTTAATATTGACCATGTAATTATGTATTTATGTAATGAAGAAGACAAAGATAATAATATATATTTTTGGTATGCTTGCTTCATGGGTTTCATGAGCAAGGTTTTATTATAGGTCAAAAGACTTCTTCTTGATGTCTTTTAGGGTTTTGTCATCTTGTCATAAATGTACTAATTAAGAGTCATGTTTATGAAGAGTCAAGTCACACTTGTACGCCTCAAGACCTTGCCAAATTAAGCTTGAAGACATGGCACAAATAATGCTCAAGATCAACGTCGGAACACCCTTCAAGTCAGCTTTCAATAAGCTCTACAAGTCGGCCTATAAATCAGTGTTCAAGTCGGCCTCATTAAACATGGACAGGTCGGTTCAATTCCAGGTTGGATCAACTATATATACCCTATATATATACTGAGCAGAAAAACAGAGAGAGTGACTCGGATTCCTTTGTGATTTTCGGATAGAATTTCAGAGAAAGGTTGTGGATCAGAGTCTCAAGTAATAAGGTCATACAGCAAGTAGAAAATATGAAGAAAGGAGACATGATATCACAAGTAAAGTATCTCATAAAGCCGGAGAAGGAAGAATACAAGCAGAGACCGAGCTCTCTAGTCTTGGTGCAGAAAGGTGCAGATTGGTGCAGGAAAAAAGAATCAGCTCAAGGAGTCAATGAAGAAGCAGTGACAAGGTCTTGGAGGCATACAAAGGTTAAGGGTCTGTGTCATGGTCTTGGTACTTGTCATCTGAAAGTCTATAAGAAGAATTTCTTGTGGGTTTTCCTCTCCAAGAGGGAGAGGTTTTGGCCATGGCTTGAAAAGCCTAAATCTGTGTCTCTTGTGTTTTTGGTAATTGACTTGATGAAAGACTTAATAAGCTAAGAAGAAAAGACATAAGTAAAAGAAGTAAGCTCACAAGTAATTATCAAGAAGAGAATTTAAATTAATCACTGCCCTACCAAATTCTCAACATGTACGACATGCAAACCTCCTCCTGCCCACGTACCTCTCCTTGCTTCCCGCTGCACATGGGAACTGCACACGACCTGTACAAGCTGTTAGACTATTGTACAGACCCACCGCACATGTGTAAGCTGCTTGGTATTATAAATTGTTGTACGAGTTGATTTGCTTGCTGCACGTCACACGTGTAGCAACCTGCTGCCTTCTGCAACCTGCAAGCTACTATATGGTTGTCTTGAGGCCCTATACGGTTGCTCTCTTTGCTACAAATCTACCCAGAAAACGGTCCTTTGATTCCTGGCTCCTAGATCTTTCTCTATTCCTGCCCCTTTTTCTCTTCCTCTGGAATCTGCATACTAGGATGAATGTCCTCCGCCCAATCACTGAGATTTTCACTATCTCATTGTCTTATGCTCACTTGATGTGTCTTTTCACTTAGCCTAACCTTCTTTTTATAGGTTTGAGTTATTGACTGAATCCACAACCCTAATCTCCAAAGTGATTGATGGTTGAGATTAGATCTAAACTTCACTTGAGATCAATGGTTGAGATTCATCTAGTTCACCAATGCAATAAACCTTTGCATTTCATTATATTAACTCCCTTTTTTATGAAAGGAAATTACTTTAAAAATTATTTTATTAAAGTAATTTGCTAAGGTTAAAGGTCATTTGGATGACTTCTAAACATCTAGAATCTAGATACTTGTACCTGTGCAGAAGTACCTGTCTGTTGCTACTATCATCAACAGAAACGAGAGGCATCACTTCAAGAGAGGGTTATGGGCCCATAAAACAGGGGCACGGAGTCACAGACACCAAGAGCATGACTAGTCCAACCTAGTCAAATATATAAAAATTACAATAAAGAGGGCACTTAACCATAAATGAGCACATGTGAAGATGACCATCGTTCCAACAATCGGGGGGGATGTAAAACACTTATTGCCCAGTTTTAGCTCGCTACCCTAGTTTTCTATGTTTAGAAATAGGGTTAACTTTAGGAGCATTTGACAAATTTTGAGGAAGCAGGGCTATTTTTAGTTAGAAGATGATATCCATCCTCAACTGTCCATTATTTGGACAGATTTTGTTTATAAATATGCATGCACATCTAACCTGAATATTGCAAGTGTAGCAAAAATATCATATTCTTGTGTGTGTGCTTTGAAAAATCCAGCTATGATAAGAATTATAAATTCTGGCTATTTGACTAGTCCCAAATATGTATCATATTGCAAGTTAATAAAATAATTCTTCATTTTAAATGAAAGAAATTACTAGCATAGAGTCAATGAATCACCATCTTGCATTTGACTAATCATTTAAAAGCTAACCCCAATAAAAAGTTCTTATTCAATGTAGAAATACCTTTCTCTCGAAATTTTGTTAAAACAAACCACGCTGGCCTCGTAATCATTGAACTCCAAAGCCCAACAGATCTTGAGCTATATCTCTTCCAATATGGAGTCTCAATATCTGCTATATAGTGAATAAATAAGCAGTTTATTTAAAAAAGATCTCCCCTAGATTAACTATTAAAGTAAAACTCTAACTGGAATAAAAGAAACCTAAAACATATAAAATATGTATATAAAAGAAAGCAAAAACACATAAACATATCTACATAAAAGACGCAAAAATGTCTACAGAAGACTTTACTATTAATAGGATTTTGGTAAACAGACTTTCAATGAACAATTTGCTAATTTTGCAATTGAAAACATATTACTCTCCAGTTGACAACTTAATATTCCATGTACATTATTTTACTCCAGCATAATGTTATCACATGTAAACGTGTGTGTTAATGTGATTCATTTTATGTTTATGAACTAATATTAAAATGATATGTTAACCAAATGTTTACTACCAAATTGCCATGGCTGTGTAGTTTTAACTAACATCACTCTGTGTAAATGTATTATAGTTGTATAATAAAGATCATAAGTGATACTGCACTTTGTTAGATTTTACTTGTTTTTATCTCGGTTAGTATTCTCCACTGCACCAGGGCACACAAAGGAAAAGGTCCATGCAGTAGTCTTCCCAGGTTCCTGTGCACTGCAGAGCAGGAAGGAGGCGCATTTATGTTGGGAAGGAGAGGGTGCATGCATGCTGAAGGTTTATTTCGTACCTTCACTTCATTGCTGTACCAGATTTAATAATATGCAGTTTCGTTCATTTTTCTACATCAGTGCATGCTCAAAGTTTATTTCCTGATTTGTCACCTTCAGTTCATTGCTGTCCCCAACTTAGCAATTGACACTTCAGTTCAGCTTTTTAATTCAGTTAGACACATGCATCATCTATGCTTGGGGGGGGCACAGATAACTAGGTAGTTAGTGTGTGTGCATGAGGAGTTGAGTGAATGCACAGATCCCAAGAAGTGTGAATACATACCTGCTTCAGTCATCCTCTAGTTGAGGCATGTTAACTCGGGCACTGTTACCTGTGCACGAGGGTGCACTAGCAGTATTGAATAGGATTAGGTTCCAACTCTTAATTGAGGGCAATTTTACATGTGTCCAGACTCCAGTTATATTGTACCTTCTCTCTTCTTCCTAGTCTATAAAACAGAGGAGAGCATGCCACTGTGGTGAGTTGAGAAATTGAGCTTTTGAGCTATAACATTTTAGGTTACTGTTTCAGATTTAATATAAAAAACAGTGATGCTGTTTTGAGAGTTCAGATCTGTGTGTTTAATGTTCATAACATAATCTATAGTTGTTCTTTTGATTGGTGTTTTCGGTTTTTAGCTATCTAGAAGACTAGAAATTAAGTTAAATTCAAGAGTGCAAATCTGCTTACAATGGTCTGATTTCTGACATGGTGTCATAGAATATTTGTTGAAACCTTCTAGGAATATGTGTACGGATGGTAAGGCTTCTGCCTGGGATAGAGAGTTTTCAGAAGGTTTTATGGGTGAGATTTCCAAGATCCATGCTTAAGGAAAGCGCTATAGACTGTGATAAGTTGTTTAAGTTGCTGACCTGTTTTGTCTAGCATGTTGTTCCAGGGGTAGCAGTATGACTACATTTAGTCTTTTCGATATGAAGACAGATTAGAAGTGCTAAGAAATCAAAGGGTTTGTAGATTAGGGTTGATTCCTCTTACTTGAAAATCACTTGTGAAATTATGTTGGCCTTTTATTACTTTATTATATCTTCTTCATCAAGCAATTGCCAAAACATAAAATTCATGAAGATCACAAGAACAAAATGTTAAATTTGGACAACTAGGTCCAAACTCCATGTTATGATGCTCAGATTAAGAGGCTAATATTTTTGTTGGATTCCTCTTTGTGAGAGGTGTAAAATCCATATAAAATATGTCTTAATCCGATGAGCAGAACTTATATTTTGAATTTATTATTCTTAATAAATTATATGTGCAGGTCGGCCAGTTTTTGTAATGTAGGCTCACATGCCCAACAGATGTGTCACAAACCCTCATGATGGATATAAATACAGGAAAAGTTGGAGAGCATTTCATCATCATCACAACTCATCATCTTCCTCTCTCATCAAATAGTACGAGCTACCTAAAAGACAAGTTTCAGCCACACGTGTGAAGGACGAAGAGGACAGACCGTACGGCTGAGCTGAAGTACGGATTTTCTGCTGCTAGGGTTTCGCAGAAAGTTTGACCAGCGTTGACTTTGGTCAACGCTTGGTCCAAACAAGCTGAAAACTTGTGGAAGGTTCGATTTTTGAAGGCCGTACTACCTGGCACAAAAATCGAGGTCAAAGGGTTGACCGTTTTGCTGCTGAGTTGACTTTTAGCTTGCTGCCCCTGCGTTGACTTTTTCAGGACAGCGTTGACTTTTGCAGAGTTGACTTGGGTTGACTCATCTACTGATTGGAGGGTTGTTATGACACATGCTGGGCTGGCTGACCAAAGGAGACTTTGCTGGTTGAAGCATCCTGTTGACCGCCGAAACGAATACACACATTTTTCCTGTTTCTGATTTGTCTTCTGTAAGATCTACTTATATGTTCTATCTGCATTTTGCTTAACTACTTGTATGATTGCTGAAAGAAAGTGAAATTGCTCCTAGCATAGAACATCTACAAAACTTTACACAAAAGGAACACAAGATATAGGCTCCAAGCCAGGGCAAAACCCCTCCAAGGGGAAAGCCCAATAAAATTCTTCTCTTCTTATAGAATCAAATCAAATATGAGACATCCAAGACCAAGACCTCCTCAAGCACCAAGTCAGCCCTCCAACAAAACATTCTGTAAACAAGTCCATGTCCTCAAAGTCAACTCTAGTCAGACTTCTTATTAATTTGGCAGCTTAGTGACAAATTCCAACCTTGGAACGAGATTCCTTTTTTTGAGAGGACCAATTTTGACTATTGAAGCGCTCAATTTGGACAACGTAAAGTGTATTTTTGAATTAAGCCCCACATGTGCATATTTGATCAGGTCAGCCCAAAAGATAAATTGGACACCCATGGATGGCTATAAATACAAGTGAAGTGACCCTTATTTGGACAATCATCTTGGATCATTCTTCTATTTCTCTTCCTTGGTTTTGTCTCACACAAGTCTGAGGTAGGTCCACAGAGAATGGGTTCGCACGAAGGTGAAATTGCAGGGTTTGAAGCTCGCATCTCTGTTTTTAGGGTTTTGGGTCTCAGTGACAAGCATGTCAAGGAGAAATCTCGGCTGCAACTGCACGCTAGCCAACTCATTTGTGCAGTTGAAGCCTTTCAGTTGCATGCACAACACGTCTTCCCTACAGTTGGAAAGTAGGGTTTGAATTTCATCAGTTGACCACAGATTTCAGTTGACCGCAAAGTTCGGCAATTGACCACAAACAGTGACAGTTGATTATAGGCTTCTGAATCATGGTTTTGATTATTGGCATTGTTGGGCTCATCTCATGGATATTGTTTAGTTGAACTTTTTGGATAGGTTTATGGTTGTTGATATCAATCATTGTACTCTCTTTTGTTGAATCATCCAATGACAATCTAATAAGAAGAAGAATTTGAAAGGGTTTTCCCCATAATGGGTTTTGCCCTGGTCTCCAACCAATCTTGGTGTCTCTATGTGTGAATGTTTTTCTTCTATTGTTCCTTTATGATCCGCTGCATTGATGATGATGTCGTTCTTTCTAAATAATTGCATATGTTGTTGAATAATGTTATAAATCTTAATAATGTTAAGTTGCTATGGGGTGAATTTAATATGCAAATGTTGAAATGCAATTATCAAAGCAAAGAACAATATAGCCCTAAGAAAAATTAACATGGAATCAGAGTTGGGTTGAAGAAAAGTCATTGAGATCACCCCTAATGGAAGCAAGAGAAGATGGAGGAGACCTAAAAGAATACTAGGATTTGAAAGAAACCCTAGACAATTTGGTCATTAGGGTTTAATGGATATTATAGGGTTAGGGTTTGGAAGAAACCCTGGATTATGACAAAGATTTGACATATGCACTCTAGAAACCCTAGCATGTTCAACATGAAGATGTTCAAGCACTTGTGACAGGTTTGATGTAGCCTTAGATGGGATAGTCTTATCTAGGCCTGATTATTGTTGAAGTTGATGAATAAATTGAAGGCATCAATGTTATATGGTCAATGGATAATCATGACTCTTGAAGACTTGTTCAAGAGGGAGAGCTCACCTCTCAATAAGATAAGTACATTTTAGCTTTATTTACCTCTTTGTGATTCTATTCCTCTTTGGGTTTATTGCTTTGATTATGGATTATACTTCCTGCGTATATTTGTGAGTATTTGGATACTTCTAATTTCTTGATGAGATGTGATAAGTGGATCCATATTGAGGATCATGGCTAGTGTAGGAAGAGACGAACTAGGGCTGGAAAAGGGAAAAGATGAACTTGATGAAAAATTGACAAAATTCTATACCTGCCCATGTGAAATAAGAAGGTGCACAAGTATTTGAATACTACAAGGCATGTATGGTGCATTATTTCAATGTTATGTTTCAGCTGCAATAATGGATGGCAAGGTAAGCCCTAAGGTATGATGGGAATGTCACCTTCACAAATGGACCATGCATATGAAATTTTGATTCATGGTACTTATGATGAGATGGTGCACTTGGTATTGGACAAATATCTTACATTCTATTAAGTCATGATAAAGCTACATAGAAACATTGATTTTTGATATATTGGTGCTCTTGATATTTGGTAAGCGTATTTCATTTTAGACATGATGGATTTCCTAATCCCATAAAGAAGGCCAGCACATTGATTCTTATATATGGTCGCTTGATACTATTGATAGTATTTGTGATAACCATGATAACCATGATGATGGAAGTGTAACAATAAGATTATTGCTCAAGATCTCCTTGTTGACCTTGGCTTAGTAATTACGACATATGGTAAAATTGGATGCCCTGATTTGATGATTGAATAAATGTAAAAGAAGTAAAGAAGTGATTATGATCCTTAAAGTATGATGAAGCACTTGACAATTGCCCTAATCATATGACTCTAACCCTTGATGAAAATTTGATGTCATGTTCATATGTGATGATGTAGTTGATGCTGACATGTTCTGTCCATGATGAATATATGTATTAGAAACTAATAAAGTTTCCTAACAGTTTTGTTGATGCATGATAGTATTATGATAGACAGGTTAATGTTTTGAATGATAATAACTGAAGCAGGTTCCTATTTAGAGGGAGAAACTCTCCATAAAATCCCTACACCTATTATCATGTGCATTAAATGTATAGAAGATTCCTTATTGTTGAAGTTTTCTGACATAAATAGACAAATTTATGATGTTGTTGGTTTGCAACAACTTATGGTCTGAAAACAGAGGGTTTCTCTTAGTTTAAGTTCCAACCGCACAGAAGAAGGCTTAAGAGTGTGGTTATAACTTCCCAACCGCATGGAAGAAAGCCTATGGGTGCGGTTATGCTAGGTTACAAAATCTGAAGCCTCATGCACGAAATCAGAAGTGCACCTAGAAAATCACAGTCCTACATATATGAAGCAGACATCAAAAAGTTCTATGAGCAGGGAAGGTTGAATGTTTGACTTACTGTAGAGAATGTAAACGTGTTGACCAAACTTGTGTTTGCAGGGGACCGGAATATGCATATTAGTATATTATTTTGATTTGATCATTGAAGATAGTATATGACTGTATTTGATAACAATTACAAGGGTCTTACAAGACTTGGCTTATTAGCTTGACTTAGTATAAATGATTGATGATGTTTTAGAACTTTGACATGATGTTTGATGATTCATAGATATGTTTTGGCTTATGGTTTGTTTAAATACACAGTGATGACAAGTTGAGTTTAGATCTGATTTGGTGCTTGATCACTGATGATTTGCCTTGGTGACAACGCTATGTGGGCATAGTGACTTTCAATGATTGATGTTGGCATTGATTTTGTATTGACTTCATTAGTTTGGCAAATTGGTTGAAGTATAAACAATTGTGACTTATCCTTGGTATATGCATTTGCATCTAGTGACATAATAATTCATATTACAATTATATGAATGGCCAGATGGAATTTGAGATTGCTTAAATTTGTTGGCATGCCAATAAATGAAGTCATAACTTGATATTTGGATATGAGCTTATGGTTTGTTTAAATACACAGTAATGACAAGTTAGAGTTTAGATCTGATTTGGTGCTTGATGACTGATGATTTGCCTTGGTGACAGTGCTATGTGGGCATAGTGACTTTTAGTGATTGATGTTGGCATTGATTTTGTATTGACTTCATTGTCTTTGGCACATTGGTTGAAGAATAAACAATTGTTACTTATCCTTGGTATACGCATTTGCATCTAGTGACATAAATAATTCATATTACAATTATATGAATGGCCAGATGGAATTTGAGATTGCTTAAATTTATTGACATGCCAATAGATGAAGTCATGACTTGATATTTGGATATGAGCTCTACCTATCACCTGGTCCAAAGAGTTTGTGTTATGAAACCAGCTCCAAAATAGAAGAAAAGAAAGATCAACGCCTTAGAAATAAGCCACTTCGAGGGAGCAACCTCCTTTACATTACATAAATGAACAATTATTGGATGATACAAATGACAAAACCTCCTTCTATATATAGGAGTCCATGGGGTCACAATATAATCCTAGCCGACCTAACAATAATAATGTAAGGGCACAATAATAACAATATTGGGGTTACAGGAGTACAACAATAACAATAAGGGGGTTACACTAACAACAATAAGGGACTATAATAGTAATATAGGGACCTAACATGCCCCTCTCCTTCAAAAAAAGTGTTGTCCTCAACACTTGAGTAGCTCCGGGTGCTTCTGTATAAAATTCTCATCCTCCCATGTAGAATCTTCAGTGGGTAAGTTCTTCCACTTGATGAGATACTCTGAAATTGATCGATTTCGTAGTTGTCGAGTTCTTGTTTCCGTGACCGCTTCAGGTTCCAATATGATTTTTCCTTCCTCATCAAGTTCTGGAAATATTGTTTGAACTGGAAGATTTTCACCTATAACCTTCTTTAAGCATGAAACATGGAAAACTGGATGTACTCGCGAAGAAGCAGGAAGCTCCAATTTGTATACCATAGTACCAATCTTTTGCAACACCTTGTAAGGACCATAGTACTTTGGTGATAATTTATTATCCTTCTTAGCTTGCTTGAGGGACATTTGTTTGTATGGTTGTAGCCGTAAAAATACCCAATCTCCTACATCAAAACTTCTCTCACTGCGATGTTGATGTGCCTGTTGTTTCATTCGATTTTGTGCCAAATTCAGGTTATCCTTTAAGAGTTGGAGAACTTCTTGTTGATGCTCGATGTGATCTTCCACTGCTTGAACCTTAGAATTTTCTCTTAAAGATGATGTAATGGATGGTGGATGATATCCATAAAGTGCCATAAATGGGGTCATTTTTGCTGCAGTATGGAAGAAAGTGTTATACCACCATCCAGCGAGAGGTAACCACTTGACCCATTGTGTTTGTTTATCATATACAAAACAACTAAGATATCCTTCCAAACATTTATTCACTATCTCAGTTTGACCATCAGATTGAGGATGATAAGATGAGCTATGAGCTAGTTGAGTACCCAAACAAGAAAATAATTTTGTCCAAAAAATTCCAGTAAAAATGGGATCTATGTCACTTACAATAATCTTTGGGTATCCATGTAGCGTTTGAATTGTTTCCATAAATGTAGTAGCAACTGTACTTGTTTTAAATGGATGAGATAATGCATAAAAGTGTGCATACTTGGTAAGTCTATCAACTACCACCATGATGACACTCTTTCCTTCGGACTTAGGTAAACTAGTGATAAAATCCATTGAAATCTCCTCCCAACGTTGACTTGAAATGGATAAAGGTTGTAGAAGAACTGGGGTCTTAATTGTCTCAACTTTATTTTGTTGGCAAACCATACATTCCGCCACAAACTTCTGAATATCAGATTTAAGGCCATCCCAAAAAAAAAAATTCTTCACCCTGTGGTAAGTTTTTAAAAATCCTGAGTGTCCTCTTAAAAGAGAAGCGTGCAATTCCAAAAGAATCTTTTGTTTTACTTGGGAATTCTTACAAAGATATAAACGATCTTTGTACCATAAGGAATCATTTTTCCAACTAAATGTATCAGATGTACTAGGATCTTGCTGCAACTTTTGAATGAGTGTCCACACTTCTTCGTCCTTCTTCCATTCATCCCTTGCTTCGGTTATCCAATTTGATTGGATAATAGAAATGGCACAAAGCAATGCTTCCACCTTTTCATTCTTTCTTGAGAGTGCATCTGCAACAACATTTAGCTTCCCCTTTTTGTAGATGATTTCAAAGTCATAACCCAACATCTTTGTGACTAATTTTTGCTGCTCTTCTGAAGATAGTGTTTGTTCCAAAAAGTGTTTAAGACTATCATGATCACTTTTTACCTTGAAGTGTCTTCCCATTAGGTAAGGTCGTCATTTCTTTAGTGCATGTAGTATTGCTAACATTTCCTTCCCATAAATAGCTTTCTGTAAATACTTTCCTTTGATTGGACAACTTTCAAAAGCAATGGGTCTTCCTTCTTGCATTAAAACAACACCAATTCCATTTCCTAAGGCATCACATTCCACAATAAAGGTTTTTGTGAAGTCTGGCGTAGCTAAGACCGGTGCTAGGTACATTGCCTCTTTAAGATGTTCAAAGGCCTTAGTTGCTTCACGAGTCCAAGAAAATGCATCTTTCTCCAATAATGTTGTTAGAGGTGCTGCTATTCTCCCATAATTCTTACCAAACTTGCGATAATACCCTGTTAACCCGAGAAATCCTCGCAACTGCTTTATGGTTGTGGGGACTTTTCTTTCCTTAATGGCTTTAATTTTGTTAGGGCCTACCTTAACACCCTCGTGAGATACAATATGACCCAGATATTCCACCTCTTGTACTCCAAAGAAACATTTGGATGTTTTTGCATATAATTGTTTCTCCTCCAATAGTTTCAACACCCTGTCAACATGTTGAACATGATCATTCCAAGACTTGTTGTAGATTAGTATATCATCAAAAAATACTAGCACAAATTTTCTAAGGGTGGGTTTGATAATGGAATTCATCAACCCTTGAAATGTAGAAGGTGCATTGGTAAGGCCAAAAGGCATGACCAAAAATTCATAATGACCCTCATGAGTTCGAAATGTTGTTTTCGGAATATCTTCAGTCTTCATTCTAATTTGATGATATCCTGAAAGAAGATCCAACTTGGTAAAATAAATTGTTCCATGTAATTCATCCAATAATTCATTAATCATAGGAATGGGAAATTTATCTTTAATAGTGAGCTTATTGAGCTCCCTATATTCCAAACACATGCACCATGATCCATCCTTCTTGTGCACCAATACTACTGGAGCAAAGAAAGAACTTTGACTAGGTTGAATTATACCCGCCTCTAACATTTCTGCAATCATACGTTCAATTTCGCTCTTTCGAACATAAGGATATCTATAAGGCCTGATATTTGGAGGAACACTTCCTAGAATCAAATAAATAGCATGATCATGATCACGAATAGGTGGGAGTCCTTTGGGAGTTTCAAACGCCTTGGAATGATTGTCCAAGGCTTTTTGGACATCTGGAGAAATAGATGATTTTGATGTTGAACTTCTAGTGAGCATAATTGTGCAATTACGCCTCGTTGTTCTTTCTTCAGAAGCTTTGTCAAGACAATAGAGCTTATTATATTTCTCGGCTTCCCTGCAATACCCTGTAATTTGGCTTCCTTTCCTTCCGAAAAAAAATTCAAGAAAAGTTCTTGAAAATTAAAAGCTACCGTCCCCAAAGATTGTAACCATTGTACTCCTAGTACAACATCAGCACCGCCCATTGGAATGGAAAGCATTGGACTATTCAATACATATTCCCCCATGGTTAGTTTGATATTATGGCATTTTCCAGATCAATTTATAGTTCCTCCATTTGCAACCATCACTTGACATTCTAGTGCTAGGTATAGGAAACAATTCAATTCCTTGGCTACCTTACAATGAATAAAATTATGGGTACTACCCAAATCAATCAACACTATTACGTTCTTCTTCTTGATATGTCCTTCTATCTTGAGAGTTTGAGGAGTGGTAACTCCTGCCAATGCATTACACGATATGGTCGAACTCATTTCTTCTTCTTCTAGGGTTGGTTCCTGGTGTATATCCTCTTCTTTTGAAATTTCTTATTCATTTTCTTCCTCCTCTTCACAATCTATGTAAAATAATTTATTCTTAGCACACTTATGACCTTTAGTGTATTTGTTATCACAACTGTAGCAAAGTCCTTTTGCCCTTTTTTCTTCCAATTGTTGTGGTGTCAACCTTGTAGGTTGTGGAAGTCTAGGAGTAGCAACACTTCCATATTTATAGATGTGAGTGGTAGGCTTCCTTGTCACCATAATTTTACATTCAATTTTTTGTGCCAACCTGAATGCCTTCTCCAATGAATCAGGTTCCTAAACGCGAACCTCATGTTGGATGTTATCCTTTAAAGTCCCTATGAAGACATCAATCCTGTGTTCCTCTAGAATATCAATTACCCTTATATTCAATTTTTGGAAGTCCTCAATGTGCTCCACCACTGAACCCTTTTGTTTGAGATTTATCAATTGGCTAAAAAATGTGTTGCTCTTTGTATCGTCATAATGTGCTATCATTTCCTCCATAAAAATTGACCAAGTGATAATTTTTTATGGGAACAAAGCCATCGATACCATACAAATGTATTTTGTTGTAAATATAAAGTTGCAATGCGTACCTTTTGTGTGTTTTGCAGATTATTGAGATCAAAATATTGCTCCTTCTGTAGTATCCATGTTACGGGATCCTTGCCATCAAACTTCCTCATATTGATATTTGGAATATGGTGGGTCTTCCATCCAACATTAGAGTTTATGAAATCACGATTAACATTTATTGTGTTCTCATCATGAGTTTCCTCTACTATATTTTTTCCATTATGAAACATTTCTTGTATCAACTTTGTCAAACCTTCCATGTCTGTTTTTAGATCATTCTTCATGTTTTCCATTTTTTCTTCCATGTCATCCATCTTAGCTTTCATGCCAGCTTCCATGCCATCCATGCCATTCTTCAAACCATCCATCTCAGCTTCCATGCCTTTCTTCAAACCATCAATCATAGCTTCCACACCATTTCTCAAAACTTCCCTTTCATTTTTTGTTGCTCTTTGCGAGAGCGAAATTTGGTGCACTTGCTCTTGTAATTTTGATATGTCATGTTGCATTTCTTCATCTTCATGAGTCATAGTAGAGCCTTCTGAAGGCTTAATGGGTCTTGAATTCTTTTTAGGGGGCATTGTAGAACCCAATACTGATATATATTCTACAATATGCCCTTGGAATCAATTCAAATTGATTCTTCAATCAAGAATTATGCAATTCAGAAAAAAATTACACACATTTTTCTTGCTTTTGAGGAGCTCGATATTGAAACTGAATTATCTCTGTGATTTAGGATCTTCAGTATCTAAAATTTGGTCTTGTAATAACCCTCTAAATCTTCTTTCAAATGCCACAGGTTTGACCTGATTTGGATTCTTCAAGGCAAAGTTATGCCCAATCTCCCAAAATGACCTAATTATGGACTGGTTCAGTAGAGTGAACTTGTACGATGTGCCACGTGTCACTGGTTCCTCCTTTGGCTCTGCAATTGATACAAAGGAAACTATAGTCTGTGTACTTGCGGCCACTTATTACAGAATTCCAATCCAATGCTCAGAGAGAGAGTTATGATGATTTTCCCACGGTCACCTCTTTGAGATGAAATTCGGTAGCCTGAAAAAACCCTAACTTCCACAGATTATATCTCCGAAAATATTGCAAACCAAGAGCTGAAATTTTTACATAACATTCCTAAGGAATTCGACTTTACTTCGTAAAAATTTCAGCTTCTGAAACTTCGTAGAAAAAAATTTATAGCGAAAATGCCACGATGACCTGTTGGGAGCAGCGAAACCCTAGAATCCAAAGCTCTAATTCCAAATGTTATGAAACCAGTTCCAAAAATAGAAGAAAAGAGAGATCAACGCCTTAGAAATAAGCCACTTCGAGGGGGCAACCTCCTTTACATTACATAAATGAACAATTCTTGGATGATACAAATGACAAAACCTCCTTTTGTTTATAGGAGTCCATGGGGTCACAATATAATCCTAGCGGACCTAACAATAATAATGTAAGGACACAATAATAACAATATTGGGGTTACAGGGGTACAACAATAACAATAAGGGGGCTACACTAACAACAATAAAGGACTACACTAGTAATATAGGGACCTAACAGTTTGTTACAGTGATATTGGAAGAAACTTTTATGATATTAGTTTTGATCTGACATCTAAGACTTGATAAGCTTGCTTAGTTTATTTGATTGCACAGTATTGATTTGTGTAAGGTTGAGCATATTGGTTTGGTCAAGTGTTATGTTTGCAGAAAACATTATATAAAACAATTTTCCCAAGCATGGCATGTCTGCACTAACAGTTACCTAGTGAAGCCAGGAAGATGTGCAAATTCAAACCTATACTTCAAAAGTGGTCCAAGGTATGGCTTTGATTTTGGTTTTAAATATTGATGGTCTATTCTTGACAAGTAATGAGCGTTTGATGATCAAAGTAAGAGGGAGTTGGCCTTTGAAATTCGAAATGAAGAATCATGGCATGATGAATTACTTTCTAAAGTTTGGAAAAGAAAATCTATAATAGGAAGCTATTGAAGAGTTGTTGGAAATTGGAAATGCAGATCCTTGAACACTCTGATTGAATTATGCACAAATATTGTTAGACATGCCTAGGAAACCGAGAGTTGATTGAAGCATTGATGTTTTGTGTGAACACTCATCTGTATATTCATATGTTTTGCATAGAATCTAAGTCAATTCATGATTAAGCCTCTTCACACACATTGAATTGCCACCAAGCACACTTAGAGATATTTGCATGGGATGATCAATTTTTGGTTGAGATATTCTTCATATGATATGTGACTGCATGGATGTAGTGATGTTGTTTGGGATCGTTATTGATAAGATGAGCACATCTGGGTGTTGCCTTAGTATGAGATCTTCCATGATATCTTGATGAAAAGTTCGTAGCATTAAGCATAGTCGAGGTTGAGTACGATGATGTTGGCATGGCTAGTTGTGAGTCAAGTTGAAGAAGCTCTTTGGAGAGTTTTCTGAGCAGGGTCTGGATATGATAGGGATACATTGCGAAAATAATCAGTGGGATCAGATTCGAAGAGAATCCTGTATATAGTTGGGACTGAGATATCTTCAGTGGGTGTTGTTGTACGAGACAAGCTTAGGCTTGTGGTTGCCGCCTCCGTGAGAGGGAGGATGAATAAGGTATCCTTTTTGTGATATATATTTTTTGTTCTAATATAATATTTGATTTGATGTCTTGTATGAACAATAGACTATTTCTATTGAGACGTGATGATTGAACTCTTCAGTGAGTTGTTCAAGACAATATCAGATATGAGCACAATGATGTAAAAATTTCAAATTTGAAATTCTATTGCAACAACTGGAATTAATTCTTCTAAGTGTTAATTAATTTAATAATTGATTTGCTACGACAAATACCAAATTAATCACATTACAGCCTTCACAAATAAATTGCTGAAAAATAATAGTGCTGGAAACTGAAAAAATCTAGCACACACACACACACATAAAAATGACACCGTGATTTTTGGACAAATGTCCCCAAAAAAACCCAACTTGGGAAAACCCATGCAGTAGCTGAGGGTTTTATTATTATGCATCAGTGAGAAATTATGAGCACAATCAGGATGCACAAACTGACAATCCACTATAGTTGAAACTGACCACAAAAATTAGTGAGACAAATAATGTCTCACCCAACATTGATCCAGCTCTGAAACTGGCTCTGAATGGGCTCCACGAAACCCCTGCGTCAAGCTTGCGTAGGCACTAGATTGCTCTTCCTGGAACAGTAATTGATCAAGTCGTCTGCCCAATCCAGCCTTTGAGAATGACTCGCTGGCAGCTTCCGAAAATCTTCCCAGCCTTCTGCAATTGAAAGACCCTCTATCTAGCCAAATCAAACTCTGCCTCTAAAGCTCTTGCATTGCTTCTGCGCAGCCTCACTGAGGAAACTCAACCCTCCTGTAGTTGACTCTCTGGATCTAGAAAATCTCCTCCAGACTCACTATCCCTGCCCCTCACTGTCTTTGCTTCCTCCTGAAGCTCGAACTCTCCGACAACTGATTGTTGCTACTCTGGAAAATCGAATTCTCCAAGTGTCTCTGGTGTATCTGGTGTATTGTCCAAGTGCCCATCGACTTCTTCTTATAATCCTCTATTGGAGCACCAACGGCCAAGATTAAAACTTAATCAAGGGCTAGGATCATCTTGGAGTCAATCTGTGTGAGTTTCTAGAGAATTTTCACCTTGACTTAATTAATTCTGATTAATTAACCATATTCCCTAAGTTAGACTTAGGAAATATTTTTAAAAATAGGTTATTAATCTAATTAAGTCAATTCTAGGTGGAATTTCCATAAACAATCTCTGGGTTTTGGAGATCTCATGTATTTTAGCCTCTCCACCAAATGTTGTGGCTAGAACACATCCGATGGTACAAAAATTAACACTCCCTCTTAGCGAGGATTATGTTCTAGTGCTGCACACCCTGCCACAACACTGTCTTTGTATCATCTTCTATCACGTTGTTGATGTCTGGCTGTTGTTTCCCACCAACCACTGCACAACTTTGATGTTGCATTTGTGTTGTTGTTGACACTGCATATTGTTGCCAGCCCTGCATCCACACTGCAACTCCCTCTCATCTGTTGTTGTTGCAACTGCAACTAAGAAGCATCTGAAATACTAAATCAATTGTGTTTAGTATGATGCATCTGTCACCCGAGTCACTGAAGAATTTGCGTTGTTGCTGACTTTGTATTGTGCCACCCTACACTACGCTCCCCAGCCCCTGACTGCTACTAATCTACAACTGTCATTCTAGTACTGACCGCAGTAACTGCCACTGATCCATCCTGCTACTGAATACTGTGGGCCCCTGTAGCCAGGTAATGATCCATGAGGTGGAATCCTCAAGGACCCTACCCATCTTTGTAGCTCTCTGGGGATACAGCTCCAAATCACCCCACCTCACTCTTGGAGGTATGAGGACCCTACCCATCTTTGTAGCTCTTTGGGGCTACAGCTCCAAATCACCCCACCTCACTCCTGGAGGTATGGATGCCATCATCGCGAAGTCTTCCTCCAACCTCAAGGACAACTTGTCGATCTCAGCTAACACTACCTGTTGGTCCTGCTTCTCCTGCTTATCCTTCTTCCTGAAAGGGCACTGCATCTTGTACTGACCAAGCTCACCACATCTAAAGCACTTGACCTTTGATAGGTCCTTCTTCTTCTTCTTCTCCCCTTGTCCCTGACTAGGACCCTTTGATGTGAGGGCCACATTATCCTCCCCCCTCATCCCCTTCGATCTACTACTACTGTTGCCACTGATGGAGCTCTTTAGCAGAGCTTGCCTCAACTCCACCTATTGTAAGTCGGGCCACATCCTATCCCATTTTGGTAGCTTGTCTCTACCCAATATACTTTGGACAAAAACTTACCACTCCTTAAAGACATTGTTTAGTGCCAACCTCACTTGCTCTGTTGGTTGAGGCGCTGCCCCAACAGCTGCAAGTTGATCTCAGACCTCCTAAATCCTGGTGAGGAAGGGATCTATGCCTTCCCCCTTCTGCATCCTGATGCATCTCATATTTTCTTCCAGAAACATCTTTTGCTTCTTGGAAGTGCCCTGATATAGCATGGAGTGAGCATCCCACATCTCTTTGGCCATATCCTTGCCAGCTATGTATGAGACTATATGGTCCCGGACTCCATCCAAGATCAACTGCTTCACCTTCGCCATTTCCTTACTGTATTCTTTTAGTTGATCGGCATCCTGGGGAAATGCCACAACATTGTCTATGTAAAGCTTCAAGCCATATTCATCGAACAGGAAGGACATCCTGGCCTTCCAGATGACATAGTTGGAGGAACCCTCCAACCTATCCTGATCTCTAAGCCCCGCTGTGGCCATCTTCGATCTAGTCAAAAACTCCCTCTTTCCCTCTGCTCGATTGTTGTTCTGCTACTCTCACTCCCTTCTGGAATGCACAGATCATATAGCTACTACTGCCAGTTTGCCTCGGAAAATCGAACTTTCGAGACTTGAAGTTCCCTAAGAGAAATTTTCCCTTTGTGTGTGCTTTTCTCTTCCACTCGACGTTGGTTCTGCTGCTGCAAAATCCTCCGCGTCCAACCAAGGAATCTGCTCAGCGAAAATCTATGCTGCAGTTGCTCCCTCTGACTGTTAGAATCACTATCCTGGGGAAATAGACTTTTCTACAACCCTGCAACTGAAAATCAAACTCCTACCCGAACAATTCAACCAACCTGTCTAGGTACTATGCTGCCTCTGAGAATTTCGATCTGTTGCCCTCACTGAATAGCAAAATTCTCAACTCTGCTTTTGAGCTTCCCGATTGATCACTCATGCTTTGATACCATGTAAAAATTTCAAATCTAAAATCCTATTGCAGCAACTGGAATGAATTCTTCTAATTGTTAATTAATTTAACAATTTATTTGCTACAGCAAATACCAAATTAATCACATTATAAACTTCAGAAATAAACTGCTGAAAAATAATAGCATTGGAAACTGAGAAAATCTAGCACACACACACAAAATGACATTGTTATTTTTTGACAAATGTCCCTGGAAAAACCCAACTTGGGAAAACCGATGTAGCAACTGAGGGTTTTATTATTATGCAGCAGCAAGAAATTTTGAGTACAATTTGGGTGCACAAACTGGCAATCCACAATAGAAGAAACTGACCACAAAAATTAGTGAGACAAAAATTATCTCAACTGGCACTGATCCAGCTCTGAAACTGGCTCTGAATGGGCTCCACGAAACCCCTGCGTCAACGTTTGTGTCAAGTTTGTGCAGGCACTAGAACGCTCTGCCTGGAATTGCAACTAATCAAGTCGTCTGCCCAATCCAGCCTCTGAGAATGACTCGTCGGTACCTTCCAGAAATCTTCCCGGCCTCCAACAACTTAATCGACCCTCTGTCTGGCCAAATTTAACTATGCCTCTAAAGCTCTTGCGCTGCTTCTGCGCAACTTCACTAGGGAAACTCGGCCGTCCTGTAGTTGACTCTCCGGACTCACTGTCCCAACCCCTCACTATCGTTGCTTCCTCATAAGCTCGAACTCTCCGGCAACTGGTTGTTGCTACTCTGGAAAATTGAATTCTCCAAGCGTCTCTGGTGTATCTGGTGTATTCTCCAAGTGCCCATCGACTTCTTCTTATAATCCTTTGTTGCAGCACCAATGGCCAAGATTAAAACTTAATCAAGGGCTAGGATCATCTTGGAGTCGATCTGTGTGAGTTTCTAGAGAATTCTCACCTTGACTTAATTAATTATGATTAATTAACCATATTCCCTAAGTTTAGACTTAAGAAATATTTTAAAAAATAGGTTGACAATCTAATTAAGTCACTTTTAGGTGGAATTTCCATAAACGATTTCTAGGTTTTGGAGATCTCATGTATTTTAGCCTCTCCACCAAATTTCGTGGCTAGAACACATCTGACGCTACAAAAACTAACAAAGGATATGTTTCTGATCTACACAGAGCAAGACTAATCAAGAACACTAAGCCAGCTCTTCCCCCTGTCTGAGCTCCCAAGGTGAGGAATTGAGATAGAGGGCTCCTGGGTTGAGGGATCTCTGGACAATAGGGTCGTAGATGTTGCTCCCCTATTTTTCATCCATAGGGTGTGTGTGATCCTTGCCTATTTTGACAAGTCGGGTATCTCCCCCTATCTTGGTTTATGCAGAGTATACCCCATTTCGCATCATACCCACAAGTCGGGCTTGTTGGGCGTACCGCTCCCCTTTTGGCCAGCGGGTTGAGAGAGTGCTTGGGGTGTACAACTCAAGCTGATTATGATGCAGGTATTCTACCACATGACTATTGAGGGTCATTGTTGGGAAGATCAATGGGAAATAGGATAGGTTGAGATGTGCTCCCCTATATCACCTATTGCTTGATTTGGGGTTGAAGATGTTTTGCTTCCCCATGAGATTCTGGGTTGAGATATGCTCCCCTATGCAATTCTAGGTTGAGACTAAGCTCCCCGATGTGGTTTCAGGTTGAGTTGTGCTCCCTAATATTGTTTCGGATCGAGATGTGCTCTCTGACATGATAGAGGGCGGTACTTAGGCTCCCCTCCAATGTCAAATTCTTCTTCTTTTAGATTTGAGAATGTTCAGTATATGAGCAAGAATAGTCAAGAGATAAGCAAGAATAAGCAAAGATGAACCAAGATGAGCAGTGATGACATTTGATGACGAGATACTTGAGACAGGATATGATTTGATGACAGGATACTTGTGATGATCACATGATGTAGTTGGAATTCCTCCCTAGTTGAGAAGGAGTGTTAATTTGGCAGCTCAATGACAAATTCCGACCTTGGGACAAGATTCCTCTTTTCGAGAGGACCAATTTTGACTATTGAAGAGCTCAATTTGGACAAAGGAAACTGTATTTTTGAATTAAGCCCCACATGTGCATATTTGATCAAGTCGGCCCAAAAGATAAATTGGACACCCATGGATGGCTATAAATACAAGTCAAGTGACCCTCATTTGGACAATCATCTTGGATCACTCTTCTAGTTCTCTTCCTTGGTTTTAGCTCACACAGGTCTGAGGCAGGTCCACGGAGAATGGGTTTGCATGAAGGTGAAATTGCAAGGTCTGAAGCTCACACCTTTGTTTTTAGGGTTTTGGGTCTCAGCCACAGGCATGTCACAGAGAAATCTCGACTGCAACTGCACGTTGGTTGGCTCATTCGTGCAGCTGAAGCCTTTCAGTCGTACACACAACACGTCTTCCCTGCAGTTGGAAAGTAGGGTTTGAATTTCGTCAATTCACCACAGAGTTCGACAATTGGCCACAAACAGTGACAGTTGATTACAGGCTTTTGAATCAGGGTTTTGATTATTGCTATTGTTGGGCTCATCTCATGGATATTGTTTAGTTGGTTTTTCTGGATAGGTTTATGGTTGTTGATATGGATCATTGTACTCTCTTTTGTTGAATCCTTCAATGACAATCTAATAAGAAGAAAAATTTGAAAAGGTTTTCCCCATAGTGTGTTTTGCCCTGGTCTCCGACCAATCTTGGTGTCTCTATGTGTGAATGTTTTTCTTCTATCGTTCCTTTATGTTTCGCTACATTGATGATGATGTTGTTCTTTCCATATAATTGCATATGTTGTTGAATAATGTTGTAAATCTGAATAATGTGAAGTTGCTATGGGGTGAATTTAATATGCAAATGTTGAAATGCAATTATCAAAGCAAAGAACAATATAGCCCTAAGAAAAATTAACAATTGTCCAATTCAGAACTTTGGCCCTGCAACTCAAAATTTTCGGCCCTACAATTTTCAAGCCTGCAGTTCATACAGTTGCCCCAGAATCTCGCACATGTGAGCAGAAATAGTCAAAAATTCAAGATTTTCTTTATTCGCTTGGCTTTCTCTCTCTTCCTCAGCCTTCGCACCTCTTTTCTTCTTCTCTTGCTAGGAGATCAAACTTGTGAGTGAAGTGTGTCCAAATGAGGTCAAGTCTCTTCCTTTTATAACCCTTCATGTGATCGAATTAGGCCTCTTCTATGCCGACCTTTCCTTGACAGGGCTGACTTAGTCTTGGGGGTCCAATCAATGTTGCAATAAACGTCCCCCCCCCCCCGCCCCGCGGCTCCAAGCCCCGAAATGTGTCCTATACGGAACCGTACGGGATCCGTACACCGAAACACGTTTCAGAATTTCCGAAACGCATTTCTCAAGCAAATTTGTGTTTCCTGGAAAGTCGGATCCGTGCGGCCGGATCCACGTTTCCGTACAACGGATCCGCAAATCGTCGTACGGAAGCGTCGCGATTCTTGTATGGATCCGTACGGATCGCCAACGGTTCCATACAACGTCATACGAATCCGACTAGCGCAGCTCAGAAAAGCGATTTTTTTTTTATTTTTTTTTGGTAGGTGAGTTAGTGCTGAGTTAGGGATAGGATGAAAAAAATATAAGCTCTCTTTTACCTCCTTAGATGTTTCTTAGATGCTCCCTCATGGTAATGTTAAATTCTTAAAGTATTTTCATTTTCATCCTTTTACTTAAATTTTTAACATTATCATGAAATGACTCAGGATGTTTGAGAGTGGTTCCAACCTGATCGGACTTCATATGGAGAAAACAAAATTTCATATCCTATTCAAAATTCAGCAGACTTAACAGTTTTCAGGAATTCGGGATCAATGGTATGGTGGCATGTCATTAGATTATATCATGTATGAGGGTATGTGATTAGCATTTAATCAAAAGCACCATGTCGTATATGTACCCTAGTGTTGGTGGTGTTAATTGTTGAACTCCTTTGTCATGTCATTAGCAAAAAATTACATTTCAATCAAGTCAAAATAATCGATCAAGCATGTTAAGTTCTTTCTACCATATTTTAAGGCTTGCATTAGGTAGTTTGATCAAAATTGGGCAATTTTGACTAATGTCCCTAGATAATCGAGGTAGAGGCAAAGGCTAGACAAGAGGAGAAGAATCTAGATTATAGATGGTTGATGCATCTAAATGGTTGATGCTCAAATAATTAATCATTAATGGACAATGGATGTCATATCTATCTTGATTTATGTACAAATATGCATGCTTCCATATCTTCTACAATTAATTTGGCATTTTGGATATTTTTTTAATATAAATGCAAAAAAATAAAAATAAAAAAATATATATATAGTAGACGCTTCGCTTCCTAGATTTTTTGGAAATGACACTTCCGTGTCCCCGCTTCCAAAAAATGTCCCCGCTTCGTGCAACGCTGGGTCAAATAGCCTTTTCTAGACTCAAAAATAATAATCTTCTTTTGTTACAACTTGTCCAAATGGCACTTTGACTTATGACAAAATTTCTTCTTGACTCAAATAAACCCTAGAAGCATGAATAACATGCTTATCTAGAAAGATAGTAATAATATTCTTTTTCTTTTTCTTTCTTTTGCTTTTTCACAAAATATACATTGATACAAGTACAAATACAATTATGAAGACTGAACCTAGTTACATTTTCTAACAGGAGCCCACGGGGCTTTGGTTCGACGGTGAAGGGTGCTTTGTTAAGGCACTCCATGCGATAGGTCACTGGTTCCAATCCCCCGTGGGTGCTGACTTACCAAGAGAGAGATTATTAAAAAAAAAAAAAAAAACATTTTCTAATAGGAAGGTCCCTCCAACTTCATCTGCAGAAGTGTCAAATACGAATGTTGTCAGAGGAGCATGACCTTTGGGATTTTGAGAAAGCCAAGGTTGTAGATCCTACAGATCCCATGCAGTTGGCAGCATATAAAAGAAAGATGGCGAAGTCAAAGAATGTGATCCTCAACTCCATCAAGAATCACTTGATCCATCACATTGCCTAGAATACCATAACCACGGAGATGTTTGATGCTCTAGTCACTCTATATGAAAGTAAGGACACCAATTGGAAGATGCCTTTAAGGAATAAGTTTAGACTCACATAGATAAGAAAGGCAGATACCAAATCTAATTACTTGATGAAGATCACCAAACTCTATAATCAGCTTGTAGTGTTAGAGAAGAGGTCCAGAATGAATAGTTAGTAACCATTACCTTGAATGACTTTTCATATTCTTGGCACCCCTTTTGTCTATAGTGTTTTATGCATGAGATAAGCCTTCCACCTTTGAGAAGCTATGGAATAATTTCATCTAGGAGGAGACAAAGATAGGACATCATTGCGCGTATAGAGGAGGAAGAGCAAAATCTTTCCCTCATCAATAGGATGAAGAAGGGTAGTACGAAAATAGAACCTGAGAAGGGTAAGAAAAGAAAGAAAAAGGATTCAGATTCCTTGAATAGAGCAAAAAGGACTTCAGCCAAATCAAGTATTTGAAGTGTCAAAATCTTGGCTCCTATGCTTCTCAGTCTCATAAGATAAATAAGGAGAAGGGCAAAGCCACAGAAATAGTAGCAACTTATGGAGAGTGCAAAAGCCCCTGCGGAAGTGGATGAGCTTGCCCCCAAGTTTGAGACAGGCTTCTCCATGGTCTCATGCCTTTCATATAACATAGTGTCTAGTGTCAAATTGTTATGAACATAAATATAAAATAATATAAATAATAATAACTCATTAAATAATAACGTATAATTAATGAAAGGACATGTCCCAACTAAAAGGCGCGACTCTTAATGAAAGGGAATTCCCACCTAGTATTTATAACAAGGTCTTCATTTGTACTATCATATCAATTTCTCTCATACATTTATATATTAATTTTTTATGCTAATGGATATTTTTATATTCCAGGGTTTTGGATAGTTTATTAGTGAGCCAGGTTTAGCTATCACATTTGGTATGAAAGCTAGTTTTCTAATCTTGGCTGTTGGCCACACCTCTTTAGAGGCTCTTAGCCACACATACTTAAATTTTTGGGATTTCTCTATTTCAGGTTGTTGACCACAATAGGCCTTTGGCCCTTTGCATTTCAAAAATCTAATTGGAAAAAAAACATATTAGTTCACCATAGATTTTGCTACAAATTTGAAGTAAACTATCTACAATATTATCCACCTACTTCTATTGTGTAGAGAGGCCACATGTCGAGGTTGGGGTGGTTGCAGTGACCTTCCTTTCATCTTCTAACCAAACCATAAAAAGGATAAACTTGTCATTCTGAGAGATTACTTTTCAGCATTAATTTTCTGAGATCAATGAAATTGTAGCAGCCAAAACTAATTTTGGTACCTTGTAGAGCTAACCTCCTAGAGTAACAATGACACTACAAGTGTAGAATTCATAAACAGCATGACGTTTCCACATAGAAAGTTGTCCTTAAAAGAAAATCACAAACTTCAAGTGGGATGAAATCACATTGTACCTCATCTTTGAAGGGCTTAATGCCATAGGGCAGGCAGTATTGTTGGCTGACGTGAATGTATCGTCCCTATCTCAAGGTCGGAGTTCTTTGAAATTTTGAATCCTCTTGAGCAGCTACCAGAAAGAAATTCAACCCAATATTTCTCCAATGTAGAAGAGATGCACAAAGAAACCTTTGGAGAGAAATCAATTCAAGATTTACTAGTCTCGGAACATACCAGGAAACAAAAATAGCTCAAGCATTAGAAGGGCTAGAGAATTTACTGGAAACGACGAATTTAAGAGAAACAATGACCACTTCAGCAGAAAAACTTGTAGCTCATCCTGAAAACCATTTTGACCAGGGGACTTCACCTAATTCGCTAGCTACAACCTCTCTTGTTAATTCTTCAGTTGTTGTTATTCTGGAATCAGGTGATGACCCTGAAGTTATTCCTTTCCAAGAGCATTATGAAGACTATGTTGCTACTATGTTGGAGCCCTCCTCTCCGGAGGAAACAGCTCCACAATCCCTTGAAGATTTGATCGATGAAGGCCAAGATGACAGCACTGGATTTTCAACTAAACCTCAGAATGATTTTCCTGACATAGACTTCCTGAAATCCGGAACTGATGTGATGACAGTGGAAGTTGACAATTCATTGACTGACCCTTTGACAGTCGAACCTACTCAGGAAATTATTACGGAAAAACCCAATATAGTAGTTGTTGTTTCTTCTCCTTTTACTCCAGCAGCCTTGGTTAGCAGTGTTGTTCAGAAGATTACAGGTACCAGAGTTGTGAGAAATAAAGGAAAAGGAAAATTTCATGAGGAGTTGATAAATTGAAGGAAGAAAATAAGAAACTACGAAGGAAGATACAACAGCTAAAAAATCAGTTGCATGGCAGTAAGCAGTTTCATAAAGGTCATGTGAAAAAACCTAGAAGAAAGAAGGAAACTCAAGAGATTGAAACCCAGACTGATCTCACACCCGTCTCTAATGAAGCAAGTACCCAAACAAACTTTGTTCTTGTTTCTACTGAAGTAGGAACTCAGACTGATTCTGAGGTACTGATGATTGATGTTCCTCCTAGCCTTGTTGAAATAGGAACTCAGACTGATCCACCATTTACCCTTAATGATAGAGGAGTAGAAACAGAGGATGTGCCTCTCTATACCCCCTTGATTGTGGAGGCAACCATTGAAGTCTTGCACAAAACTATGGAAAAACAACAGGAGACCATAGCAAGATACCAGGGAGAAGTGGTGCTTCAGAAGGAACATCAGGAATTGCTTCAACGATTCAAAGCACTAACAGCAACAGAAGATGAGACCTATGCGTGACTAAGAGCATCTGAGAAGAAAGTACAAAATTTAAAGGACCGCCTTAATAAGGTTGCAGAGAAAACAAAGAAAATTTGCTCCATTTATTCAGATGCTTTGGCATGCATGTCCCTAGCTCGAAATTATGCTTTGTATTTACTTGAGTGATATCTGTTACTCAGTTAAAGCTATACAGTCTAGAAAACCATATGAGTTTCGAAATGTATTGGATTTCATTACTACTTTCCATAAACAGGATGAGTACACACAGATCTTTTGTGTGAATTATATATGCATAATTTCTTTTTGGAAGAACAACTGGAAGAAAATCATGTTCCATTTATTGGAGACATTCAATTTCAGGTTTTCATATCATTTGCTAGGAACCAGGTGAAATGGGCAGAAGCTTATCACACCTTCCAGAGGAGAGAACATGGTCTTGACCTTTGGGTCAGAGGGTAGCCTAATAACCCTTTTCGCACACAAATTCGTCATGGTATTTTCATATAAAAACCTAGTGTTGCTTCTGCACTTGCACGAATTCATGATGATGTCTTGCATTCAGGGTGGGAATATTTGGAAGATATCAGAGACGAGGCTCTTCATGGAGCTAAAGTGAGATGGCATGCATCACCTAATGAAATCAAAAAAAGAGAACCCTTTGGCTACCATAATTTTCAGTATGCCATGACTAGAGTAGAGGACTATGTTCACTTGGTATTGGAAAGAAGTATCAATTGGATAGGGTGTAGGTATAGATGTCCCATGATCTGGTGCCCTCGGTCTTTTTATAAATCTGAATATGATTTATCAGAAGCAGGTAAATATGTGGCCTTTGAAGAAATCAGAAGTAGAAATGGATTCAGACATAGAGGAGAGGAAGCTTATGAAGCTTACTCCCTAACTGCTTTACATACTAATCATTTGTTTGCATGAAGTCATGCAAAATGTCAGTTGGGGGGTGATGTTGGGCCCCATAATTGTCATAATTGCCTTGCCTTACTCCTTAGTTTTTATATAATTTTATAAGTCTTTTTTGAAATTAGGCTATAATAACTTATGAAGTATGGATTCCAGAAGTGCTTTATATGAATTTATTATTTTATTATCTTTATGAACGGATTTGACCATTAAAGCGTTATTTATTTATGATTGGATTCTTATTTTGGACAGGAATCTATTGATGAATTGGCATTCGATGTTGCTTCCTGGAATGATCATGGAAGATCAGATAGCTTCAGGTTGTTGAACTTTGTTTGGAGCAAATCAGTTAAGGACGGGCTTTCGACTTGGTCATCCAAATGTAGATCTCTTGTAGCTTAAAATGAGCATCCTGAGAATCTTCAAATTCTCAAGATCGCTCTTTATCATAAATAGATTCACTGTTCTTATCTTTTATCGACATGATATAAAAACTTGCATTGAGCCTTGAAAGGGGTTGTTCAGTTGTAATATTGTTTTGACATAAGTTCAGACTTTCAGACTTGTGAAGACATCGATTGTAATTGGTTTTTTGTAATTGAATGGAAGTGTTTATTGCTCAAAGTTAATCTGCTATGCTAATTCCTTTTATAAGGCAATTCGATTCTAGTGATTTGGTCCTCATCCCCGAAGCAACACTTGTTAAATAGATAGGCATGGAATGTTCTATGCTTAATGCAATTTTACTTCAATCTTACTTAGGCCCAATTCAATTTAGCAATCACATAAACATGAAAGTAAAATGCTGATAGAACACAATAATAGATCAACAGAAGACAAGCCAATAATATAGATCAGATTTTACAATTCTTCTTGTCCAGCAAAGATAGAGAATAATGTGTGTTACGGCAGTCAACAGGATGCATCAGCCAGTAAAGTCTTTCTCAACATCAGATCAGCCAACCCTCCAAGTGTCACACACACTCCTCGAAGATAGCTCCTCAAAAGTCAACGTTGGTCAATAGAAAGTCAATGCAAAAAAGTCAACGTTGTAGTTTAGGGCTTCGGTCAACATGCTTCGCCACTATATCCTGCTCTGGAAGACCATTGTCATTTCGGATTGCAACCCTATGACATACATTCTGTAACGTAGATTGCTGGGGGGCAAATACTCAAAATGGATAGTCATTTTGCAGGAATTTGATTTGGAATTCATCAAATCCAAGTCAAAGAAGTCTTTGGTTTTCGCTGAGCTTATCTGCGACCTTCCCTCGAGTAGCACTGAGTCTACAACAAAACCATCCATTCCGGATGAGTCTTTGTTTTTGAACGCGTCATCTGACCCGTGGTATGGAGATTATCTGATCTATCTCCAGACCCAAACTTTCTGACCCAATACCTCTCGCTCGCAACAGCGACATATTCAATACCAAGCCAAAGATTATCTGATCATCGGCGATACACTTTATCGTCGTGGTGTCGATATTATTTTACGTAGGTGCCTCACTCATGAGGAGGTCGAGAAAGTTTTAAATGATTGCCACGCTGGTACCTGTGATGGACATTTGTCCGATTTTGCTACCGCGCAGAAGATTCTCCGCACTGGTTACTTCTAGCCTACCATATTTCGCGATTGCATTCTCACGGTCAGATTTTGTCATGCTTGCCAAATATTTGATCATAAAACCTGTGTGCCGCCAACGCCAATGCATCCTATCATCGTTGTGGGACCATTTGCCAAATGGGGCATTGACTTCATGACATGTAACCCTCGCTCGGTCGGGGGGCATGGCTATATTATTGTCGTCGTCGACTATTTTACCAAGTGGGTCGAAGCAATGCCTACATTTAACAACGCAGGCGAGACAGTTGCATTGTTTTTCTTTAACCATGTGGTTACTCGATTTGGTGTACCGCAAGCCATAGTTACAGATCATGGAAAGCACTTTTGCAACTATATGATGACTGAGTTAACTGCAAAGTTAGCACTACCGCATGATAGTTCTACCCCTTATTATCCGCAAGCTAATGGACAAGTTGAAGCCATCAACAAAATTTTTAAGTGTATGCTTCAACGAATGATTGGGGTTCATAAACGAAACTGGCATTTAATCCTGTACTCGGCTTTGTGGGCTTACCGAACCTCGGGAGAAACGCAACCGGATTTACTCCCTTTTAGCTGGTTTATGGTCTGGAAGCTATCTTACCGATTCAATGTGAAATTCCATCATTGAAACTCGCAATTGACCTGCTACTTGACACTTCTGACGAAGAGGCACATCTTTTAGATCTCATCCATCTAGATGAAACGCATCATGAAGCCGCATTGGCCAACGAAGCACATAAGAGACAAATCAAGGCGCAATATGACCGCAACGTCAAGCCTCGTACCTTCTCGGAAGGAGACCTAGTCTTGCTTTATGATTAGGAAGTTGATAAGATAGGAATAGGAAAATTCGAACAATTATGGCATGGCCCCTATATTGTCAAGCGTGTTCTGGCAAAGGGCGCTTATGAGTTGGTAGATTATGATGGGATTCCACTGTCACAGCCTCGGAATGGGTTGTATCTTAAACGTTACTATGCTTGATTCTGTGTAGTAAACACTATATGATATTGTATATATGCTTTGATTGCATGTGTGCCACAGTGTGTCCTTTAAGAGTTTTCATGTGGTTAGTAATCTACTTTGCATTTTGTTGCAGATGTCAGAATCTTCGGAATCATTTGTTGGTTATGCCAATGGTGCTAGTCATAGTACGCAGAATCTATCTTCTGCAGCATGGGCCATCTTTGCTCCAAGTGGTGAGTTAATGAGTTTCCAAGGGATTTGTATCGGTCGATCCACCAACAATATCACTGAGTATAGCGCATTGATCAAACTCCTCTCTGATGCCATTTCACTTGGCATTCGCCGCATCATCATCAGGCTAGACTCACAACTTGTCGTACTACAGCTTACTAGTGTTTATACTGTCTGAAATCCAACTATTCATCGCATGTTCCTTATAGTTCGTCTTTTGGAAAGACATTTTGTTTACATCCAATATCAACACATTTCCAGAAACTTTAACACTTTGACTGATTCTTTAGCAAATTATGTGTTAAATAGATATTTGCAACATATGTAAAGACAGATTTTCAATTCACATCACACAATTGAATAGGATTGCACATAACCATAGGAAAACACAGAAAGTAAAATAGATAGATTATCGAGTTTTTTACAAAAATTTGTGTCCAAGACATGTTGGTCACATGACCTCAAAATGTATGCAGACATATCATATCCTAAGTAGATCTAGTGGTGCTCATGATAGGAGGTCACTTCTTGGGCTATCATGCGCAATAGCCTCATCCATCGGCTAGGCACACCAATATTATGGCATTGCACCCTCATCGGTAACTCCTCAATCCGGATATCTAGTATCCCGAGAGTCAGCCCCTCTACATGCTGTTGTAACTCAGCCAAAGTCTCGGTCAAATCCAAATCCCGAAGGACTGCTCTGCCGATGGTCCTCTCTGCTGGTTCATCCATCTGCTGTGGACGACCCACTGGTCGAACACTACCCACATCTGCATACATAAAGCATCTTTAGTTTAGTCTTGGAAACATCAAAAAACACAAAAATATGTAAAAAATCAAAAAACATGGTCAAAACATTTTACCTATAGCACCCCATTGAACGCCTGCTGGTAACACCAAAACTGGGTCTCCGCGAAAATCCACCCTTGCGTATGGATGCTCCTCTATGACGATATGTTGTCGTCGGAGCCAAGTAACGAATGCAGTAGAGAATGAGATCGATGACTGGCCAGCATGTCTAGCCATCAACTCTACCCACCGTTACATCCGCGGATCTCTAGGACCAGCTACACCCAATGTCACATGTTGTGGTTGCATCAATGGAATTCACTCCAGAATGAAAGTGATCAGGATCAATCCATAGTTAAAATTCTTCGTCTTGCCACTTTTCACTTTGGTCAGTTGTTCTTTCATCTGAGAGAGTACTGCTTCAGCCCAGTTGAACATGGTCAGCTCGAGACACTCAATCGCATACTGCATGTATGATCTATTCACAACATGAAGTGTCACGCTGCCAGCTACCTTTGCGATGGTGAAAAAGAGCGTTCGCAAAGGCATATCGCGCTCATCCCTGATGTTTATCTTTCCATCATTGCTAGGCTCTATACCTAGCCGACAAAACTGTCGAATGTAATCCTTCACTGTCTCAGCTCCACGGACGAAACCCGCAAGGGAAATGGGGGCACCTTGTCTCGAAAAACTTGTCAAAAAGTAAATATCATCGACCAATATTGGGAGCACTTTGTCCCCAATGTGAAATGCCTGTTGTGCCGGATCCAATTAGTGAATTAAGAACTGTAATAGTTCCAAATGTTGCCTCATCCCTGATAATTTAAAGTATTTGAGTAACCTGCAGTCTTTGAGGGCTCTCATAGTGCCAGGACCATTTAAAGCAACCATATCCTGTTCCTCATGTTCTCTTTCTCACCATGTAATCGACATTTTGATCTGATCAAAGCCTGCAATCAAACCATAAGCTTAGTTAGGATCCATTTCATACAAAAAACTGAAGAAATTTTGGGCATAAAACACAAAGCAAATCTCTCAATTGCACCCAACGCACCCATGTTCCCTAGACAGAGCATCGCAGAGAACCTGGGCTTCAGTTCAGTTCCTCTGCAACGCACTTTTCAACATTCAGAGGTCCGTTGGTCCTAGGGCATTGTAGATTTACCCTAGGAGCCCCAAAACCCTAAAAAATTTGCATGAAATTGTAAATGAATGCTACCAATAGAAAGAGAAAGGTCAGATCTCTTACCTGGTCCTAACAGCACGAGAAATGGTCCACAGAATCTGTCGCAATCAACTGCTAAAGTTCGAGGGCAAAACTAGCTCAAAGCACCTAAAAACTGAATGGTAAATGTGAAATGGTAAAATGACATGGTAAATTCTAATTTAAATAGTCTTTTCAATTATTTTATGCATATTTAATGAATAGACTATAGTTTTTACCTATTTTTTACTATTAAACAGGTATATTTAATCTGTTTGGTGGTTTTTTGAGCAGGTTTACAGTTGATACAGTGAATTTTGACGTGCATGATCTTAAAATGAACTTTCACCACAGAGCACACTTTTATCTCTTTTCCGAGCTTTGATAAACATCGAAAAAGGAACCCCCCTGGAGTCCTCTTTTAGCTCTTTTCAGACTCCCAAAACATGAAAATTTGCCGAGCACTTGTCCTTTCGAGCTCGTAAAAGGAACTAAAACAACATCTACTCAATATAAGTTTAACCCTTTTCCAGACTGGGATAGATTATTTACGAAAAAGGAACACCTAGTCGAACATGGCTAGTAGGATCTCACAGGTATTATTTTACGCTTTTTCGGACCTCAAGGACAAATTTACGAAAAACTTGTAGAGTTTTCTTTTCCTCCCTTTTTTTCAAACTCTCTAAACATGAAAAAAGACCGAGTTTTCATTGTCGTTAGACTCGTTAAAACATCAAATAGTGATGGACTTGTCCATCATGACAAGATCGAGTTTCACTTTCACTAGACTCGTTAAAACATCATATAGCGATAGATTCACCTGAAGGGTGGAATTCTACATCAAGCATATGTTATCCTCCTCAAGCTTGTTAAAAAATAAGGAGGTACTGGTTAGCAATAACTAGGGAAAATTGGAAAGGGATAAATCACTTTATGGTAGCAAGTCGCTCTTGAAGATGACACTCATTCACTTCATCTCTATAACTGTCGGGTTGGGTTATCTGCTTGATGGTCTATGATACCTATGGTCTATCATACCATCCATCACTTTGGTTTTGGGTCAATGTTGCCAACTCATTCAATGTCGTTGATATGTTCAAGAGAAGTCATTCAGTAATTCCTCATCCTTTGCAATACTCATAAACCTTCATTTCATTATCGCCATCCTTGGACATTGCTTCATCAGTTACATTCTGTCTTTGAAATCATTACTCTCGTTTCGTGTCTTTGATGGGGGATACATCAAGGCCCTCCTGCGACGAGTCGCTTCCTGTCGACATCAGCTCATCATCCAGGAAGTTGACTTAGAAACATCCTTCCAGTACCTTGAAACTTGCATACATCAATGGCAAGTTTCTTGCTTTCGACGATAGGTTGACATCACTGGCCTTCGACCGAAAGACTTTGTATGGTGTTCGACAACAAATCATCTATTCACACCATGGAGACTGCACTGCAGTACCTTGAGAGCCATTATCATCATCGGTGGTTTCTCTCGCGTTTGTTAACGGCTTACATCATTGGTTGGTAATCAGACGGTATCTTCCCATGTTCGACTTCAGATCACATATTCGCATGGTTAGACTCGTACTTAAGCGATTGAGCAAATGAGATAGAAGACCCCGGATCTAGTTTCATCCATCCGGGCTGCGATTTCAGGAGTAGTACCACATCATCCGTACGATGGCTTTACAAAGATGGTCATCCTATCAAGGGTATATATCTGTAGACGAATTTCTGATTTATGATAGTTTATGTGCTGAGTATGGGTATGCCTCCCTCAACAATTCATGTCCAAAATGAAAAAGATATCATGATGTAATGTATTGTAATTGATGCAGGTCACTGTCCGCTTCAGATCCTACTGATCACATCATAAAGCATATCACTCAACATTATCATTTTTTACTTCATGCTTTAGGGGGCAGTTGTTACAAGTCAATTTGGGCATCACTCCCGAAACTAAGATCAGTACAAACAGGGTTTATCATGCTTTAAATCAGTTGTTACTTACCTTAAACAAGTCATCCCATTGTTGGTTTTTATCCATGAAAGTTTCACTGCTTGAAGTCCAGTTGAAATGCTCCATTGTGCCACCAACGCACCCCTAGATTGTAGTAAGTGCTTTGCAGAGCACTTACTCCCATGCAAAGCAGCGTTGCACAGCACCTAGGCCCACTTAATAGTGTGTTGGTCGACTAGGAGCTAATTGTTCAAAGGATTCTGAGAATCTTCCCACTTTCTAGTGGCTTCTAGAAGTGTTTCCAGCTATCATGCTATTTGATAACCTCGAATATGAACACCATGGAGCCATTAAATCACTTATCCTCTTATCCCATTGAACAAGGAAACTTCCTCATCCATTTATGGAAAAGCCATTCAATGACCAATTAATGCCAAACTACCCTCATTTCTTATAATTGAGCACTGATCATAGTGCAAAAGGAATGCAAGAGTCTGAATTAGTAGAGTTATGCTGGTGAGATTATAACTCTTTGAGGTATTGTTTGCAAGTAATTTTACGCTACTGGAGTGATGTCGTTGATGTGATGAGGATAGGACTGAAGCTGTAGTGAGTTGACATTGAATCGATCCAACTGGTTGTAACTTCTCCTTCTACCTTATAAGAAAGAGATTTGTTCCTTTCCTAATACATGTGTTCATGCTTTCATATATATATTTTCAAATGCAATCGATTCAGTTTGATTAAGATGAATAGATCATATGCCTTTATGTCGTTTTCTATCTTCTGTTAGTAATTGCAGGTACCAATCAAGCGAGTTTAGTTCGATGGAGAGCGACGGAAGTGACAAAAGAGAGACAAAGAATAGCGAAGGATCATAAGTAGGTGTTCTTCTCTTATTTGTTTATCTTAAGGAAAAGGTCAAGTGTCTTTCATCTGTTGTTCTAAGTGCGTCCACCACACTTAGGGAAACTTATCTATCGTAGGTTTGATTTCGGTAAAACAAAGACACAATATTTGGCGGATGCCAGGGAAAAACCCCAATGCGTGGGAACACCCTTTGATCAAATCTTCTTATTATTCTTCAAAAGTTCAGCAAAGAGAGAGAGAGTAAAATATACAAATTACACTTTCCCAATAGTCTAGTCAAACAACGGTCAACAGAGTGCCCTAACCAGAAAGTCAGCGTTGGTCAAACCAGCAAGAAAACTCCTCCAAATCAGCTCGGTCAAACCTAGTCAATGCGGCCTCCAACATCAATCCAAATCAGCCCAAAACAAATCCAAAAATCTCAGTCAAACTCGATCAACAAAAAAAATCAACGCTGCGGTCAAAGTGTTGAGGTCAACGTTGGTCAACGTGCTCAAAAATCTTCGATTTTTGTGCCAAGGAATGCGGCCTAGGGAGATCGAAGTTCCTACTTGAAAAACACAGCAATTAGAGTGAGGTTGACCCTTGGTCAATGCTCTGTAATTCAGCGCTAAAACATATCCAAAAATTTCAGACTTGCCCAATCACTTTGCCACACGTGTGAAGAAGAGAGGTTGCTCCTTGTACGAACCAATGAAGAGAGGAGAGAGAAATGTGATGAGTGATGATGTCCAAAATGAGGAAGAGGTCTCTCATATTTATACAATTCGTTGAGAGTGGAGACGCATCTATTGGGGCTTATGAGCCTACATTAGACTTTTGGCCGACCTTGACAATTTGTGTGAGAGAATAAATTCAAAATCTCACTTCTACTCATCCAAACAAGATGATCTTTAGATCAATCTTGCACCTCTCGGAAAGAGGAATCCAACAAAAATATCATCTCCATCATATGAGCTGCCCAAGGTGGAGTTTGGCCCTAGTTGCCAATTTTAACAAACTAGCATTCAATCAAGAGCACCAAGCGCTCTATGTGCCTCAATGTTGGTGGCATTGATTGTTGAACTCCTTTTTTATGAACCTAGTAAAAATGTACCCATCACTCAAACAAAATCTCGATTTGACATGTTAAGTTTTTTTCTATTCTACTTTAATGCTCAGATGGTGATATTGATGACCTCAACCAAGTCTTTGACTTGTCACTCTCTACTATCTTTGAGTTTGAGTGATTTAAATTTATTATTCCAATCTTCAAACTTTAGTATTTACCAATATGCTTAGTACTAATCAAATTCTAGAAGGATGAATGATAAATTTAAATCAATGTATACAATATTTTACTATTTCTATTCCATTGAATCATTTAAGATGTATGAATCAATGTATTTCATTATTGAATCTCTCTCTCTCTCTCTCTCTCTCTCTCTCTCTCTCTCTCTATATATATATATATATATATATATACACACACCCTGACGTCCACCCATGCTCCCTTGAATTTCCCCAAAATTTGGGGGTGCTCCAACACATCCCCCTCATGTGTCTCCCCATTCTCACGTCCCCCTACCCCGGAAATTTTGTGGAACATTGCTTCTTTTAGAGTAAGAGAAGGTCCCATGCACGCAAAAATGCCCCAAGAAAAGAAAAATGTAACTCTCCATGTAATGCAGCCCACATATCCCCAAAACAGGTAAACATGTGCGAAGAGATGTCAAGCACAGTGCTCGTAAACACACGCCAAGCACACTCCTCCATGTGGTGAACACACACTAAGTGCATTCCTCCATGTAAATCCTCAAATAATGTGATCCACATGTACCAAGAATATGTAGACATATGTCAATACACACCAAGCACACTCTTCTCTCTAATGAAGACATGCAAACACGTGCCAAGCACACTCCTCTCTGTGATGAAGACATGCCAACACATGCCAAGCACTCATCATTATTTAAAATAACTTGTTGATGATTGATTACTAGTAAATAAATCAACTTTAGCCTATAATATAAATGCTAAAATAGAAAATCCCTAAAAATAGGAATTGACAAAAATTGATGACTTGGATAATAGGTTTGGAGCAATACAAAAACTAACATTTATACCCATAAAATCTTTGACATTCCTCTTCTTATTTACCCTATCCAATAGTTGGAGCATGATTAAATAATATGGAGAATAGAGGTTGTCATTTTCTAACATTTGATCTCATATTGCTATAAAAAAGGGGATAAGTGAAAAGGGGAATTGACATTTCAATGCACTTTATGTTGGAATTGTTAAGCTTCTACTTAGGGGATTAATTTTATGTTGGAATTGTTAAGCTTCTACTTAGGGGATTAAAAAGAGCCTGTGGCTTCATCCATACCTATGTGTAATATTCCTAGTGGGAAATATTAAGTGATAACAGCAAATAAAGCATAAACATGTAAACATAAAACTAACACACCAAAATAATGACAAATTGCACTAGAAATTGTACTAAGAGCTGAGCCATTTTATTAACTGAGAAAACAAGGTACATTTAAATGAAGAAGAGAAACCTAGGCTTGCTACAGCAAGCTAGTCAAGTCCCAAGTGAAAATGGAGTTGCCCAAGTGCTGGAAACTGCTCTCCCCAAATCTTTGCATTGGCCCAGTAAATTCTGCTATTGCTAGCTAGAATGGAATTGATGTTTTAGCCCTCTAAGTTGCTCAGAAATTTCCAAGAAATTAACAGGAGCCTCCTCACAAGGAACCCAGAAAAATCACACGGACCCAAGTGGTGGAAATGGTCCCAGAGTGAAATGCGCCCTTCTCCAATAATTTGTGCTACTTGCTGCTAACTAGAACATTGATTTCTGCCAGAAATACTGCCCATAAAATTCTACGAAATTAACCCTGAAATCCTTTTACCAAACCCACAAAACCCATAAAGGGTTTGGCCCTAATTCACCGACCCAAAATTACCCAAAAATGGCGCGTTCTCCTCCAACTGCTGGCCCAACACCCAATCCAGAAATATCTACTAAAACCCTGCTCCAGAACTCCTCCACTTAGCTGGAAATTCCTGCAATATTTCTCAAGAGAGAGAAGTGAGATTCCATACTTCAAATCCCACTAGCTCTAAGTGATTTTGCTGCAACAAACTGACATCAGAAAAATGATTGCGCAGCCCCTAAGAAGGAAAAATCGTCCCACATTGAAGCAAGCACCTCCAGCCTTGAAAATAACTCCAGAGCTTCGCCCTCCCTCAAGCAAATTTCCTGTAAATCCCTCCAGGAAATTTCCTGTAAATTCCCCAAGGGGAATTTCCCAGGAATCTCCTCCCCTAAGCACCACGAATTAGCTTTTGCGTCCTTGTCAAAAGATAAAAGAATTGACCCAAGCGATAGCCTCCAATTTAGCCCAGAAAATCATTGTCCAAACTTTGGTCTAACAATAGGAGAATTTCCTCAAATACACGAAACCTCTAACACACGCTTACTCCCACAATGTGCACCACGAAAATACCTTTGTGCCCAAGAAATGCGCATTGTCGAGTAAACTCCTGCAACGATGTCCAAGGGAAGCTCTGAATTGAGCTCGCCAATTGCCTCACTAGGGAGACACTCTAAGTTCTCTGAAATGAGGGTGGAATTCCCGCTCGGGAATTCCTTGTGCGGAACAACACGGTTGTCTTGGCTAAGTAGCTCAAGAGAACTAATGTATGATCCAAAAAAATACCAAATGGAGGCCTCCAAGCTCTATTTATAATTGTTGGCCCTCTCTCCCTTGGTGGTCCCCATATTCCACTAATTTGCACCCCTTCCTCTCTCTCTCTCTCTTCTCACTAGTGTGAATTGTTCCATTGGGTCGAATTTCCTTCTCTTGTGGCCCCCACATTCCACTAGAGCTATAATTTTCTATTTCTCCTAAGTCCCATACGCCAAAATTGTCTCCAATGCCCAAATTACAAAATTGTGCCATGCTTAGCACCTCCCCAATAAACCCCATTAATCCCCTCAAATGAAAAATCATAATTGGGGATTTTACAATCCTCCCCACCAAAAATTGCTTGTCCTCGAGCAATGCCTGAACAAGCACCAAAACTATAGCAAGGTCCCAAATGTGCCACTAGATCGTCCCTGAACTCTGCATTGTCTTGTCGTGAAGGAGTTCCTCAATATCAGGATCCCAAGCCAACCTGATCGACGTGAAGCACCCCTAGCTCCACTCATTATCCTGCCAGGTATAGGCGTTAGAAGCCCTCTGCCTACTACCAATAAGTAGAGCATCCTGATAATGTAAAACTCTGTCCAATTCCTCATGAAGTTGCCCTACCAAGCATTCCATCTCATGCACCCTGATGGTGAGCCCCTGAAGAAAAAACCCAATCTCTGTGTGAATGAAGTCTCTCTTACATGAGCTCCTCCTGACATCCTCCTGCTGACCAGCCTGCCATGCTGATGAAGTCCCCCGCGCCATCAGCAAGTCACTAAAGCCCAATGGAAGATTTGAGTGACCTCCCCCTGTAGCATCCAGCCCATCCCTAAAGATCATTGAGTTGTCAAGTACTGCGATACCTAGGTCGCATCCTATTCCCAGAAGGAAACTGTTATGCCAACCATGCAACACTCTAGTCATGACTGACCACCTAATATGCTCATACCAAAACATTCTCTCCTGTAACTCGTCCATAATATATGTGATGATCGAGGCTATGCCCAACCTGCCAAGGTGACTCAGCAATGTTCGCACCTATCACTCCATGGTCGGCCATCATCCCGAACAACCACCTACCTCACCATATAATGAAGACCTCGGTGATCCCCCATATGTCAACCTGAGAATGAACCAGATCACCTGCTATCTTGACCATACTCACCATATAATGAAGACCTCAGTGATCCCCCATATGTCAACCTGAGAATGAACCAGATCACCTGCTATCTTGACCATACTCACTAAGTGATGGAGTGTCCCACCAATCAACTGGATCCTTGAATCACATACCCATACTAGTGGTCAACAACTCCCCATCCTCACTACCTGTTGTTGTGACATGTTGTTCGCTACTAGGACCCCTCTCTGCCTTGTCCTTGGCCCCTGTATGTATCCAATGAATGGGCACCCAACATCAAGGATTTGTCCCGCATATGACAAACTTCTCTGCTCCTGCCAGACCACATAGTGAAATCTGCCATCCCAACTCCTGATGATGTACCCGGATACTATCTGGAGCCTAGGCATCCTCCTGCTAACGAGGACTACCATCCCCTGTACCTTGTGCTCACATAACACCTCAGGTTGTCTTGCCGATAGTGTACCCTATAGCTTACTCACGGTCACCTCCCTAAACCTAGACCCGACAACTTGTGCCCTGACCAAATGCCACCACTAAGAAGTCTCTCCCTGGATACTCTGTGTCCCAACTAACTGTCTCGAGCAAGCCTCTCATGTATTGTGCCTGTAAACAATGTGGAAGTGAGAAAGGTGCTTGAATCCCCATGGATATCATCAAATGATGCTCATCTATGTCCCCATCGATCCTGGGTGAACGACACCCAATGGCATGCCTGTCGTCTCTAACAAGCGGTGTCCCTAGTGGTAATGCTTCAAAATCCCAATGGGAAGCATCACACATCACTACATACGGCCAAGCATCCCTGCACTCCCCCGCATAAGTACATGTATTTTCGTGCCCCTTGGCACACGAATGCACCCAATTGCAACTTGCACCCCTTTATGCACTATTGGACACCACTATCAGCCGCCATATCATCCAAAATCATCTGGTATCCCTTCTGTGACGAAGTAGTTGTCACTCCATGCGAAACATCGAGGTGGTGTGAACTGCTCCTCCTACCCCATAGTGCAAGCCCACAACACGGCACTCCTCCATGCACCTTTGTGCTTCTCTATAGAACACTGAACTCTGTGGAACGACTTTGTGCACCACCGAACACCTACGCCAACTACTGCAACACACTGCATCCTCAGCCATCACACATGTGTCCATGCATCCACTACTCTGCTAGTGAATCCACTACATGTTAACAAAAATGATACGATTGTGCCTATAAGAGAGCATTGTCTCCATATAATGCCCTGTTTGATGGCCTATTAATGGCACCTCCTCCAACCAACCCTTGTCGGAGTATGTTGATCATCGTACAATCCCATGTACGCCCAACACCCCCGGACATCCCATAGAGTTTGCCTACCCCCCTGTCAGTCCAACCCGACACTAGCGTTGATGGAGAGTTTAAAGTGTGTGGGCGCTCAATCCCCAAATCCATCGCACTGCTAATACCATCACTAACCAAGCCCATGTTGTGACGGGGATCCCACCTAGATCCCAACAACAATCTGGCCCTCATACTCCTCTAGCAATCCACAACCTTTACTGAAATGCGGTCGTGGATGTACCCAACCGCCTAACCTGCTCCATAGGGTACCAACTCAGCACCTCTCGCCATCCAATCCCAAAGGAGGGATCGAATGTACAATCTCCTGCGTACGGAACAAGCCTTCCATGTTGACGTTGTGCCATACTCAACTCAAGTCGTTGGCCCCTATTGACCTGGTCATCCCCTATGATCTGTCTAGACAACTTTGCCTGTCTTAATCTAATGCAAAAGGGTGAGATAATAATGTAGTAGACCCTGTCAACTTGCCTCTGAAGCGAACTATGTTGAAATCCAAACGTGTGTTATTCGGGTTGCCCCTTGTCAATGTCTAGCCCAAAGGATGGTTGCGCGTCCTCCTCCATCACGATCTCAACTTGAGCCTCTAACTGCTCCTCCACCGACAACCCATCATATAAAACATCCTCACTGGTCAGTTGTAGGTGACTGTCGTCCGACAACTCTGTCATAGATTTGGATGCCTTTGTACCTATTGGTGCTTCATCAACGGTGGAGATGTCTCCCGGCATCTCATCAACCTGTGGTGCACTGCTATCACCTGAAAAACAACCCTGGATACCTCATCAATGGATGCCTCAACAATGGATGGCACCTCCTCAACAGTGGACACCTATGTGTCTCTTGGCACCTCGTCAATGGATGGCCATATGGGTGTACGCTCTACTCTCGCCTCCAAGGTGTTAGTTGGAGCTATCAAAGGAATATCCAACAAGGGTGACTCATGTGTCAGGCTGGGTGTATCTACGTGCCACTCACAACCATGTGTTCCCTCAGCATCATGCTCAACCTCCTCGTCAAGCTCCTGATATCTAAAGCCAGGTCTCCACCATCAAAAGTGCCTCCTAGTCTCACCCTCTAATTGTCCCTGTCCTGCCTGCTCCTTTTGAGGAGATCGGGTGCTCTGAGTTTGTCGACTTTCCCCACGTGTTTTAGACGCTTGCACCCCCACGGCCTGTGCACCTCTAGTGTCTTTGTTGTAAGAATGAGAATGGATCTAGTCTGTCACCCTCCTCAACTGGGCCAACCTCTCATCGTTCCAGCAGATTCCAACCCAAAATTCCTACATATTGAATCTCCCTAGAGCCATGGGTTTGTCTACAGTTTCACCTGTCAATGTGCATACATGCCTAAATCTTCCATGATCTTCATGGCTACCCACAGCTGGGCCAAGATCAAAGCTTTGATACCACTATAATATTCCTAGTGGGAAATATTAAGTGATAACAGCAAATAAAGCATAAACATGTAACCATAAAACTAACACACTAGCATAATGACAAATTGCACCAGAAATTGTACCAAGGGCTGAGCCATTTATTAACTGAGAAAACAAGATACATATAAATGAAGAAGAAGAACCTAGGCTTGCTCCAGCAAGCTAGTCAAGTCCAAAGTGAAAATGGAGTTGCCTAAGTGCTAGAAATTGCTCTCCCCAAGTCTCTGCATTGGCCCAGTAAATTTTGCTATTGTTGGCTGGAATGGAATTGGTGTTTCGGCCCTCTAAGTTGCTCAAAAAATTCCAGGAAATTAACTGGAGCCTCCTCACAAGGAACCCAAAAAAACCCAGAAAAATCACACAGACCCAAGTGGTGGAAATGGTCTCAAAGTGAACTACGCCCTTCTCCAATAATTTTTGCTATTGGCTATTGACTAGAACATTGATTTCTGCCAGAAATAGTGCCCAAAAAATTCTACGAAATTAACCTCAGACTCCTCTCATCAGACCCACAAAAACCCAGATAGGGTTTGGCCCGAATCCACTAACCCGAAATTACCCAAAATTGGTCTCTTCCAATTGCTAGCCCAACACCCAATCCAGAAATCTTTGCTAAATCCCTGCTCCAAAACTCCTCCACTTAGCTGGAAATCCCTGCAATATTTCTCCTGGGAGAGAAGTGAGAGTCCAGCCTTCAAATCCCACTAGCTCTAAGTGATTTTGCTACTACAAGTTGTGCCTAAAAAATGACTACGCAGGCCCTAGGAAGGAAAATTCGTCCCACACTGAAGCAAGCACCTCCAGCCCTGAAAATCACTCCCGAGCTTCGTACTCCCTCAAGGAAATTTCTTATAAATTCCCAAAGGGAAATTCCCCAGGAATCTCCTCCCCCAAGCACCATGAATTAGCTTTTGCGTCCTTGTCAAAAGATAGAAGAATCGACCCAAGTGATAGCCTCCAATCTAGCCCGGCAAATCACTGTCCAAACTCCAGTCTAACAATAGGAGAATTTCCTGCAAAAACACGAAGCCTCTAACCCACGCTTGCTCCCACAATGTGCACCACGAAAATACCTTTGTGCCCAAGAAATGTGCATTGTCGAGTAAATTCTTGCAATGATGTCCAATGGAAGCTCTTAATTGAGCTCCCCAATTGCCTCACTAGGGTAACACTCGAAGTTCTCTGAAATGAGTGTGGAATTCCCGCTCGAGAATTCCTTGTGTTGAACAACACAGTCGTCTTGGCTAAGCAGCTAAAGAAAACTAATGTTAAAATGTCAAATATTCCAAAAAAAAAAACAAATGGAGGCCTCCAAGCTCTATTTATAATTGTTGGGCCTCTTTCCCTTGGTGGTCCCCACCTTCCACTAATTCGCACCCCTCTCTCTCTCTTTCTCTCTCTATAGTGTGAATTGCTCCATTGAGTCGAATTTCCTTCTCTTGTGGCTCACACATTCCACTAGAGCTATAATTTTCTATTTCTCCTAAGTCCCATATGCCAAAAATGTCTCCAATGCCCATATTACAAAATTGTGCTATGCTTAGCACCTTCCCAATAAACTCCATTAATCCCCTCAAATGAAAAATCATAATTGGTGATATTACACTATGCGTTGATGTTCCTATTTTAAAATGACTCCTTGAAGGAGTGTTAGTCTTAGTTAGCACTAAGATGAGTACCCTCCTACGTAAAATCCCACTTTGACAACAATTGTAAGCCATAGGTGGTTTATGGAGTACATATGCCCTTGCCAAGGCCTTGCCAATTTAAAGATTGCCTTTAGGGTGCAAATCCCCAAGTTAATGTGATAACACCCTCCCTCACTCTAGCATTAACATCACTTGGAGGTGCTGGTGTGCTTTGTGGATCCCTCTTGCTTGAGGTTGTTGTCTTTGTGATGCCTTCATAAATATAAGCTTACTAAATCATAGTGGCATATTCCTTGCCTTCTTAAATACAAAATTACTAAATCAATTTTGGTACACCTTACTAAATCATAGTGACATATCCCTTGTTTGAGGATTTCATTCCGAATTAATACGACTACTAGACAGATGGCCCATCTGATCTCACCAAAGGAGGTTTTTTCAAAGCATCTAACAAATGAAATGTTTAAATGTAATTTGGAACCATTTTAGTTCTCCATAGTGCACATGTTTGACAGATCTGCCGCTGGTTTTATGACGATTGATGCAATGAAATTTTTCAGATTCCATGGCTGCATGTTGCTGGCTCCTTGGTTCACTGATTAAAGGCAATGCACAATTTCACGTACACAATAACTATTGGGTGCCTACTAGGGATTAGTATGAGCATGTCAAACATCATGGAAGAGATGGGTTTCCTTGGAATTGCCTGTAGTTCTAAGTTCTACCTCTACAGATACTCCTAGTAAAAAAAATTCAAAAGCATCGTTGTTGACTAACTGATCTAGTTAGCCCATAAAGCTTTTTGAGCTTCAGGATCAGGCTTAGCTCTTTAATTCTGGATATAAATAAATAAAAACATTACAGTGCTTACGTTTGGAAGTTGAAACAGCAGAACCTGCCGAAGCTTTGGAAGAATCCCCATCCTCCACGGCTTCAACACGGGCAACAACACCTTCTGTAGTCAGGGTGCGTACGGCCTTCTGTAAACAAAGTCCCCATTGTTCCCATGCTCCTCCGCCTCCTCCGTTTGAGTGTGGATCCTTGTTGATATCAAATATTCATATTTCAGAAACAGAAGAAAGCTGAATGCTAGATACATCCATAATCCGACGGCATATTCCCTTACAGTAAGAAACTGAAATGAAAATTTAAGACCCTCACAACATAGGCGTATGCGCAAGGAACATATCAAAAACCTCTAGAAAACTACATCCATTTGTCTGAGTATAAAAAGCAAATATACCTTGCCATGGCAAGTCAGAACATTGAAGATGGGCTGGAGAGGAGAACGAAGTCTCCGCATGTTCTCCCTGGCCATTGTGACTTCTAAATCCTCTCACTCTGCAACAACTCTGCAACGACCTAGTCAGTCACTTATTCTACAATGGGGATATATATATATATATATTCACTGTATGAATAATAAATGCATACACAGATAAGGAGTACGATGATTACGAACGAGTGCAGCACAAGCAAAACTACTGTAGTGAGAGCGTTCCATCTTCTTGTTCTGCAACGACCCGGTCAGTCACTTAATCTGCAATATACACTGTCTGAATAAATACATATAAACAGAGATAAGAAGAACCGTGATCACAAACGAGAACGGGACCAGAAAAATATTATAGTGAGAGCCCTCAATCATCTTGCTCTGCAACGACCCAGTCGGTCACTTAATCTGCTATTGTGATATGCATATACTATACTGTTTGAATAAGAAGAGAGATAAGAAGAGCGATGATCACGACCGAGTAAGGGAAACACTATTTCGAAAGCCATCTGATTTTACATGCAGAGGTACCCATAACCATGTTGTGATAGGACATTACGCATACCCATATTGGTTGCCTTGGCATGGGAGGCTGGTGAAATGGTCTTTCCCATTCAAGTGATATGTTTGTGCTTTATACTCGCATATGTGGATGTGTACTTGCACATGTAACAAGGTCGTGAGGCTTAAACCTAAGTGAACTTGGTAACGACCAAAAGCATGATTGTGGTTCCATTTTAAGTAAACGCAATGTGATGAAAGAGAGCAATTTCCATTAATGTTTTTGTTTTTCAACATTAGAACCAATGTGAAATAGGGATCATTTAATGAGAAATAATCTTTATTTCCTAAAAAATTTAACTTCCATAATTAGATTTTTGAATTGATGGGTTAGGAGTCTTTTTTTCACCTCACAATCTTATATTGATCAAAATGTAACATGCATAGCTCCTTGTAGCCATCCTCGTGCATTGCATTGTGATCTTTAGTGAGATGCTCATTGTTTCACATGTATGACAACAAAAGGTAGAGATGTCCAAAATGATTATTCAATCGCTAAAATTTGTCATAAACAACGTGTAGTTACAAGTTATAAATCCCACCACACAAAGTTCACCCACAATGGGTCTTTGGGTGTGTTGGAAAACCCCATCTTTGTCATGTGGACTAATTTTTAATCACCTTTGCAAATACATCACCTTCTTTTATTAGCAAATTTTCTGTGTTGAAAGAGAGTTTTCAGATAAACAAGGAGGCTTTAAGTCCACCATGGGCATCATAAAACACCAATGTAAGTGCAAAAGGGAGAAATCTTAACCTAGTTTTGATCATTTGTCCAACAACTCAACATTGTTCTATTCAATGAATGCTTTCTAATAGTGTGAAAATCACCTCAATTAGACTTGTGAAAGTTAGCCTCCAACAAATTGACAACCATGGTATCAAAAGGATGTCACGTCAATCCTCATTATTCACACGTGTGGGGCTAATCTCATGTGGACTTTCAATAAATGTTTAGAGGGTCCAAAACCCCAACACTAATTAAGAGTTAAGGCATGCAAAAATCCTAACCCTATATAACTATCAAGTTATGCTAAATATTGGACTTCTTTGAATAGAAGGGGTTCCATTATTTTAGTATTGTTATTATTATTTCATAGTTGAGTAGAGTATTTAGGATTGGGATAATGAAATTGAGGAGGTAAGAGATTCTATAGCAAACATTCAAGCCATAATGTCCATGGCAACTCCATAGTGAGTGTCTTGCTCTTCGTATTTGCATTCTATACCTAAGAAATAGAGAGCAAAGCATAAGTCTCACCTTCTAGCTAGGTTTCATAGGTCACATTTTATTTATTTATGTGAAAGGTGTGCTCATTTACTTGTTATTTTCATTTCAATTTCAAATATTTCCATAAATTTGAGCAATAAGTTAGTAATAATAAATATGAGATCTAGGGTATTAAACTACTTATTAAAATATTTCAAAATATTGTAAGGTATGTTGTGATGAACTATTCCAATGGCATATCCATGTTAGTTTACAAACCAACCTAGATCCATCTTAATCTCAAATCTACCAAGCGCCGAGAGGGATCAAATCTCTTGAGATACAAACCTCCTTTAGAGTGAAAAGGAATTTGATCCCTCTCGACGCTTGGTAAATCTGGAGTTAAGATGGATCTAGGCTGGTATTAATTATTTTAATGGACCACACACATAATTTGTATAATAAATCTCCCACTATGTTCAATCTTAATGGTCAGATTTAACTACCATACTTTAATATTAGTTACTTTTTATTAATCTTAATTGGTTTTAAAATTATTATTAAATTGTGAAATTTTAATTTCAATTAAATTAAATATTATATATAAATATCACTTGTGTGTATGACTTACTAAACCATTCATTTTAGTTGTTGGATTTAATTGTGTTAAAGCAACTTTTGTGAAAATTGTTATGATCCATGGTTTGGTTATAGCCGATGGTTTTGTACTTTATATTTATTTAATCTATTAGTTTTTGCCCATAATTTTGTTAGAGCCTATAGTTTTGTACTTTATACAGTTTATTGATTTTTGTTTGTTAAATTTTCTTTTATAAATTAAGATGACTAAGATAGATTATTGTCGAGTGAAATTATCTGATGATTGTTTATATTTCACGTTTTATATTTATATATGTTTTAATTTGCATATATATATATATATATATATATATATATATATATATATACACACCTCGACATTCAAAAATCTTGACAACCTTTCTTACAATATGCCTACACATCTCCCTTGTATTGGGTTGTAGAGCGCCTCTCGACACAATCACTTCAATATGGCACCTATAAAACTAGTATTACTTTTTAAAGTGATTAGAGTTATTGAGAAACCATCATAAATCACAAATTTGATAACAAAGTAATTTCGACAAGGAGATAAGCCATGGCTCAAATCAATTTCCATCAATAAAAATAAAAGAGTGAAACAAAAAATAAGAGAAAGAGCATGCCCCAAATAGATTTTCTTAAGATGTTAGTAAACAAACCTAAAGATAAGCATGTAATGTTTGAATGTAAGAACATACACATCATACATAGAATATCAATAAATACAAATGCCAAAATCTACTTTGCAACTAGCCCTTCCCTTTAGAAATAGGAATATTATTTACCTTCACATTTATTATTCATTTAAATGTATGACAAACACAAATAATGATTTATTTAGATAATGCTCAAATGCATATATATGGCTCCTCCACTAATTGAGAAAATCAAGGTCTTTGGTAAAGTTCCCTCGATAAATACCCATTATCATTAATTTTACCATCTTTCAAATCAAGAACTTATAGTGTTACTGTTGGATTGAAAAGTTGAGTATGTTTTACAACCTTGTGAGAATCATACTTTCATAAAATTTTGATAGTACAATTGAAAATTGATCCGAAATTTGGTGAATTGAGGTATGAAACCTTTTGGAAGAAGATTACATCAATTAGTGTTTTTTTGTGGGTAAAACTTGTGTGCTTATACATAACACCCCCTGGAGCTATTCTATATAAAGATACCTTCCCAATTACACAAGAATCACCTCCACCCATAAGTTGACCTTCCTATTTTGACCACCATGATTCTAGAGAATGACAGGTCAAACCCCATTATTCATGGAAAATGGACTAGCCATGTGATCACAATGAAGAATATTCTAGAATAATATATATTGTAACCCTACTTATGTGTTAAAGGAGTCAAACTTAACCACTGGAAGGCTATCAGGCTATGTTATAACTAAGCCGCTAGGAGGAAAAGGGGTTCCACTCTATTCAAGGGCATTTTGTTCCATAGATGGGCAGAGTAACCCAGAGCGCATAGGGAGAGAACAAAAAATGAAGGTTTGTGCACTATAGCAGCCCAAGGGCCACATGTCTCACTTCTCTGTACTTGCATCCATTTCCATTCAGAGAAAGAGAGAATAGACCAGCCTCCTTTTCGAGCTAGGGTTTCCCAGGCCATATATTGTGTTTTTTATAGTATTGTATTTTCATTTGTTCTCTATTTTCTACATTTTCAAACAATCATTAAAATAGTAACTTAATAAATCCATAATTCTAACGAAAATAACCCTCATATTATAAATTTCAGATTTTTAATATAAAACTATAAAATCTATTATGACGAATTATCCAGTGAATATTGGTATGAAAGCATGTTTATTTGGGTATATTATGGGGAGTTGCAAGGAATCTAGACCTATTAAGCTGAAAGTCATAAAACCCCAACCATAGTCGATGAATTTGGCATAACCTTCAAGATCTCGTAGCATAGTGGTTTGCACGTCTAGAAGATGGGCGAAGGGCGTGGGAAGACCAGGTGTCAAGGTTTTCGGGCAATGATTTGATGAAATCAAAATTTCTACGTTCATATTGATATCGATGAAGAATTTCCAACTTAGAAGACGAAATGCACTATGAACTACTAGATCGGGATCCAATTCTTTTTTTGATTTTCAATGGAGGAATATCAGCTAAATATGATAATATTATTTAAATAGGCAGGCGTGATGTTTGCATTCAATACATTCATGGTGACAAATTGTGGTAAGTGAGCCAATTTTATGTGTTGCAACTGCTCTGCACTGCCCAACAATGTAGCAAAATCGCACACCAACTTTTCTCCCAATGGCCTGCACAAGGAATCATCATTGTGTAGCATGCCCGCAACGGAAAATGTGGCTCCCTCTGAAAAAAATCATATCGCAGGTCATTACTCTCTCCACTTCCGAACATGCCCAAGATGGTATGCGCAACGACTCTCTGAATTTTGACATGCTTTGAAGAGAGCAGGGTCATGAGCTGACAAACGAGGGAATTTTCGTCCATCGTATCCCTATAATTCTCATCCCATGATGCCAAAATCCTAATAACATCAAGAGCCTAAATCTGAACTTGAGAATAGGGTGACAACAATGCCAAAGTAAAACCCCTCCCATTTTCGTCCAACGCGAGGAGAGCGCCCACTATTTCCTTAGGTGAACATAGGAACAACACTCAAAAAACTTTCAAAGCTACGATTTGGACTCTAAGAATCAACCTATCATTGTCGTGAAGATGTCGTCTTATCAGGAGAAGCAGACGGGCAATCACTTCTTTGTCTATGATGGTTCTTCGAGTTGACTCATTGTGTTTAGCAACAAATTTCAAGAGACCCATAGCACATTTGCCCATAATCTCAACATTCGTAGGAAGGTTTTCAGAAGCTAAAGATATTTTAAGATGTTGAATTATCACATAAATGACTCCCTCTTTAATGATTATTTATGTGTTTTGCTTCTTGTTATTGTCGAGAATTTCCTTGAGTGCTCGAGTGGCTTCCACATCTTTGTATAGTGTGAGTGGATCACAGATATAGGTGAAGTTGTTAGATTTGTCTTTAATCAAGCACGAGCCTATGCCTGATCCTCGGAAACGAAACAACATTGAAACCCTATAAAAAAGAGAGTACACACATTGAATTTCTGGAATGTTATTGACATCCATGATCAAATTAAATCCCTTATCCATAATCACATGTGTGTGATGATCCAGAAGTTGCTTCTCTACAATGGTCGCCAATGCTTTTCTAGTGCATGCACCCAAGTAAATAACACAACGTTCGTGCTCCTGTGCAAGATTGCCTCAACAATTTTTAAATAATCTGAAACATCAAACAGTTGCATATATCTTACACTTCAGATGCATAAAACTATGCAGTTCCTTTGTGGAACAAATTTTAAAAACTCTCTGAATAAATTCCAAGTGCAGTGAACATCCTCAAAAGATGGTTTAACAAAGTCCTGTCAACTTCTTCGCCCATTCTCTCCTTCTCAAAACATCACAGAAATCCAGTAACTGTCTTATGCTCAACTTCTTCATTCCAAAACCTCCCTACCATAGATTGGCAAGCTTCTTTTATTATCTCATTATAAGGGCTTTGGGTTGGCAATGCAATCATCATAATTTTTTATTTTCTCCCCTTCTTTATTATCTATGGATTCATTTCTTCCATTGGAACTCTTTGCGTCCACATCTTCCTCTCCATTATCAACATCAACTACTTTCCCTTCTTGTTCATCTCAAAATCATTAATCTTGACATCTTCATCATCTACAACTGTATTTACATTCTCAATTGTCATATACCCACTTTGATTGTCATTCATGTCACCATATTTATCTCGATCATCATCTTGATCTACATAATTCTCATCCACATCAAGATCAACTTCATTTGGATCCTCGTCTTGATCTATATCAACTTCATCTTTCTTTGTTTCTTTACTATCACTATCATCTTCCTTATTATGGATTTCTACAAAACTTTTCTTAAAACATGTTGTAACTTATGCACATGATTTTCTAATTGCTGAAGTTTTTCTTGAATTTTACTAAACTGCTCAATGCCTTCAGGGCATACATCTAATGGCATATTGTCCAGTAAACAATGTTCAAAGGCTCGCAAGATTATATTATGTGGCATGGCTCTGATACGACTGAAGCAACAAAACTATAAGCATGTTGACTTTAATTGTAAAAAGACACAAGAGGTATTTTGTAATAATAATTTATTATATAAAAATGTATAAGTGATGTTTGAATGTTATAATGAGGGCTTGCTTATATACCTAGGGAGGTGCCCTTTGATGAATGGTCATGCCCATTAAGACACGCCTCTTCATTAACTAATCATTAATTAACTACAATTATGATTTATTATTCTTTTATCTATATTTATTCTACTTTATATAAATTATATTCGTAACTGAGGTTTTAATGCACAATCTAGATCGAAGGTGAAGTCACTAGATTGGGAAGAACCAAAGAGGGAATCTAAGAAATAAACCGAAAAGGATCAACCTAGTTTGAGTGTTGTGAACCATTTATAGTCTTTATTCAAGATGGAAGCAAAGATCAACATCAAGCCATATCAAGGTGAGATTGATGCTTTACATTTAAATCATTGTTTGCAATAATTAGAAGTTTATTTGTGTTCATCATATAGAGGAAGAATATAAGATTTTGCTTGTTTGGCTAAAATTAGAGGGCGATTCCCGCACCTAGTGGGAAAGCTACACAAAGACATTAATGATGAAGGGAGATCCTCTAGTGATTAAGTGGGAGGATTTAAAAACTCACGAATTTATCCTATTGGGTATGTAACGTACTAGTAGATCTAGGGGAATTACTTAAGGCATAAGTAGAGGAAAAGTATAGCACATCAAGAATTTATAAAAATGGCCATAATGCTAGGTATCTCCCAAAGAACATAAATGCACTCCTCAAGTATCTAAGGGGTCTATACAACCATCTGCGAAAGCAAGTGATATTTTTCAAACCCATATCAATAGAAGAGGCTTGAGTACAAGCACAATACCTAGAGAACATATGCCATAAGAAAGGAAAATCAAATGGGTCAAAAATGAAGGAGCACCAAAAAGCCTCCAAGGAGGGGAAGAAGAAGTGGAAAGGGGGGAATAAAAAAATACAACAACGAAAACACACTAGTGCAAATATGTCAGCAACCACTGCCATCATTGTAACAATGGCAATCATAAAGAGGAGAAGCGTTGGAAGTTGCATCTAGATCTCAACCCAAAGAATAAAAAGAAATATTATTAGAAGAAAAATCTCATGCCCACTAATTCGAGTAACTAGGTGGAAAGAAACTCATATGTGGATGAGAATATTTTTCGTACATTGGTGCAAAAGGGGGTGAATATGAGTAGCCTTCAACAACAAGAAGAAAAGGAAATGGCCAAATACTTCCATGTAAAGATGCAGGTCAAGAAAACAAAAATCAATGTTCTGTTTGACTCAGGATCACAAGTGAATCTAATATAATAAAGCTAGTCAACAAATTGGGATTGGAAGTTAGTGATCATCCAAGACCATATCCATTGGGATAGGTAAATAAGGATGCAAAAATGAAGGTAAAATCATATTTTTTATTTGTGTAATTTTATTTATGAATCAAAACTAGATGTAGTTCCCCTTAATGTATGTGGAGTGGTGTTTTGAAGTCCCTATATGTACATGTGAGATGCAATATTCATGTATAGAGCCAACCAGTATCACCTCATCAAGGATGGAAAATATTTCACCATCAATGCACATAAGGGAAAGTCCAAAATTTCGCTAATAAATACCAACCAAGCCAAGAAAGTGATCAGTTCTAACGAAAAGTATGTTTTACTATTTTTAAGAGAAAATCAATCTATAGAAGAGTTAGTGAGAGAACAATCATCCCTAAAGGGATGTACTAAGAAACAAAAACAATGACTAGATGATCCAGATTTATGAAGGAACGAAAGAAAATATAGATATAAACCGAAACACAGAGATACAACACAAAAATAACTTCAATTCATTAATACCAAAGTACTAAAAATTGTTTACATGTAGAATGGAAATAAAGTAGCTCAAGTGATGGTAGCTTATCTCTGAGAAGAGATGTGGCAACTGCCTACCTTCTGAACTGTGTTGCAATGAGGCTCGAAGGACTATTTATTATTGATAAATAATGGAAAACCCTAAACATCCAAAAACCTAACCTTAAGAGTTGAAGCGCCAAAATTTTGTGGCTCTCGTTGGGGTAAATTGGTACATCAACTTCCCGAGGTCGTAACTTTGGCATACGATCTCAGTTTGATGCGTACGATATATCTTTAGAAATTTTTATCCTAGGACTGCAAACCCTTGATAAAATTTGTAGGTTTAGCCGTTTTCCAAAGAAACATTATTTAGGTCCTCAAAAAAACTATGGAAGTTCACGACCTGAAAAACTACCAAAAATAGTAAATTGTGCTACAATTAAAAAATCTAAAAGAAACTATGGTGGGGGTCCAAGTGGATTAGGCAGGTAGCCACCAATATATACCTGGATCAATACTACCTTCTTAGGAAGCAATAGTCCCAATTGTGTTGAGTGCCTCCATGATATTGGGAAAATTTTGTTGAAATTGGTCCTTAGTGAGTCACTTGCCATGGTGCAGAAGTTGGCCATATTTAACAACCCGATACAATTTGATATTCTGTTGGCGAGTGTTCTTGATTTTCATGTCCATGATCCGATCAATTGTGACCTATTCCATTTAGTCTGGGTTTACCTTTGTTGGTGTGAGTTGTTCTGCAATGTTTGATGTGTCTAGTAATGGTGGAAAGTATGGTTGAAGGCAGTCCACATTGAACATTGGGTACAGGCCAAGGAATGGGGGAATGATGAGCTCAAAATCATTGTCTCATAGCCATGGTGATGGTGTAAGGCCCATATTAGAGTGGTATGACCTCTGATGGGCTCTGGTAAGGCATTATTTTTGCAAATGCAACCAAACTTTGTCGCCCACCTGAAACTTGTGCGACACTCGATGTTGATGATGCCGCTACTTGTGCTTGGCATTGAACTTATCCAAGATGTCTTGCGCCTGTTGGAGAATGTGTTGGATGCATTTAATAAACTGGGTTTCTTTATCAGCCTTAGACTATACATGTGTGGAGTATGTCTGTGTAGTCGCATGAGGCATGGCAACATCAATGAGACACACGGGTTGAAAACCCATACCCACTTGAAAAGGACTGCGACCAGTCGAGCTATGGAGAGATTTGTTATAACTGTGTTGGAAATAAGGAAGGCTCTCATCCCAGTTTTTTGGGTGCTTGGAGTTGTACATGCATAGTATGTGCATTATCATCACATTGATGACCTATGTATGTCCATAAGTTTGGTGATGGAATGTAGTCGACTTGGTGAGCTTAGTGTCCAATAATGTTAAGAGGCTCGATCGAAATATGCTTAGGAACCCGTTATCCCAATCTAATATAATGGTCAGTGGGATTAAAAAATGTACCAATAATCATTCAAAGAAGAGTTTGGTAGTGTCCTCTACTATGATACTCTTACTGAAGACTGACAATATATCCATCTTAAAAATTCTATCAATGACCACAAATACACAGTTATTACCATGCTTGGTAGAAGGGAGGCTCGATAGATAGTCTATGGAGATGGATTCCCAGGGTTGTTTGGGAGTAGGAAGAGGAGTGTACAAGCCTTGCTACTTTATGGTTGGCTTGGTGATGGCACAAGCAATGCAATATTTGATATATTTTCCAATGTCATGTTCGAGTTTTTCCCAATAAAAATATTTCTATAGTACGACCACATTTTTCACCACTTCAAAGTGTCTTGCGACTCGAATATAGTGCGCATCCCAAATAAATTTGGCATGCTCACTTGAAGGAACACAAAGGTGGCCCATGTACCATAATAATGCATCATGGAAGTGAAAATCTGGAACTTGCTTTCCATCCACTAGCATCTAGTAAGTGGTGGCAAAATTTGGATCATCCTTGTACAATTGTGGACATCTAAAGGTCTCGTGGCCACAAGAGTTGAGAATAATAGTTAGTGTTGCAAATGGGGGATGACTAAGGCAATCTACAACATGATTGGTGATTGGTGTTTCCCTTCTTGTAATTAATGTTCAAGTGGAATTATTGCATATATTTATACCACTTATAATAGCGATCATTCTGCAACTTCCCTTGTGTTTTTATAAATAAGAGGTTGGTGATCTGTGTGGATGACCATCTCCTTCTCCGGAATGTAGTGTTTCCATTATCGACAAGCATGCATGATAGAATACATCTCTTTATCATAGGTGGGGTACTTCTGGGTTGCATAAGAAAGTGTCTCATTGTGATAGCCATCAAATGCCATTTCTGGGTGAGAACTGCACCAACAGCATAGTTAGAGGCATATATCTGGATTTCAAATGTTGTTGCAGGTTTGGAAATGTGAGTACAGGTGCAGAGAATAGGCAGTGATTCAACTCAACGAATGCCTTATATTGTGACTCATACTAGAAAAAACTTTTCTTTTGCTATGTCCTTGGTAACCTGAGTCAAAGGCTAAGTGATATGGGAGAATCCCAACATGAAACTTCGATAAAAATTGGCAAGGCCTAAAAAGTTGTGAAGCTCTATTAGAGTGGTCGGGGCTCGCAAATCCTGAATGACTTGGATCTACTTGGATCCATATGCACACCTTTCTCATCTATGATGTAACCCATATATTGGACCTGACTCATGCCAAAGGTGCATTTCTCTAGGTTGGCACATAATTTGTGTTGTCACAGGGTTTAAAGGACGAAGTCTCCACATGTTCTCCCTGACCACTATGAATTCTAAATCCTCTCACTCAGCAACGCCTTAGTAATTCACTTATTCTGCAACAAATAATAAATAAGTACAAATATAAGGGGAACAATGATTGCGAACGAGTGCGACACAAGAAAAAATACTGTAGTTAGAGCCTTCCATCCTCTTTTTTTGCAACGACCCGGTCAGTCACTTAATCTGCAATGAGTATATATATATACATTGTTTGAATAAATACATATAAACAAATGTAAGAAGAACCATGATCACAAACAAGTAAAAGACCAAACAAATACTATAGTGAGAGCCCTCAATCCTCTTGCTTTGCAATGACCCAGTCGGTCACCTAATCTGCTATTGTGATATGCATATATTGTATGAATAATACATACATACAGAGATAAGAAGAGCGGTGATCACGACCAAGTAAGGGATCAAGAAAATAGTATTTTGAAATCCATTTGATTTTACATGCAAAGGTGCCCATAACCATGTTTTGATAGGACATTATGCACACCCATATTGTTTGTCTTGGCATGGGAGGCTCGTGAAATGGTCTTTTTCATTCAAGTGATATGTTTGTGCTTTATGCTTACATATGTGGATGTGTACTTGCTAATGTAACAAGGTCGTGAGGCTTAAACCTAAGTGAACTTGGTAACGACCAAAAGCATGATTGTTGTTTCGTTCCAAGTATAGACTGGTTAAGAAATGAAATGTGATGAAAGAGAGCAATTTCCATGTTTTTGTTTTTCAATATTAGAACATTTGTGAAATAGGGATAATTTCTTGAGAAATAAGCTTTATTTCCAATTTTTTAAAACTTGCATAACTAGATTTTTGAAGCTTGCATAACTACATTTTTGAATTGATACATTAGGAGCCATGCTTTCACCTCACAATCTTTGGATTGATCAAAATGTAACATGCATAACTCCTTGCATCCATCCTCGTGCATGGCATTGTGATCTTTAGTGAGATGCTCATTATTTCACATGTATAACAACTAAAGGTAGAGATGTCCAAAATGATTTTTCAATTGCCAAAAATTACCATGAATGACATGTAGTTACAAAATATAAATCCCACCACAGAAATTTCACCCACAATGGGCCTTTGGGTGTGTTGGAAAACTGCATATTTTTCATATGAACTATTTTTTTAATCACATTTTCAAATACATCACCTTATTTTATTATAAAAAAATTTATGTGTTAAAAGTGAGTTTTCAGATAAACAAGGAGGCCTTAAGTCCACCATGGACATCATAAAACACCAATGTAAGTGCAAAAGGGAGAAATCCTAACCTAGTTTTGATAATTTTTCCAACTACTCAACATTGTTCTTTTCACCGAATGCTTTCTAATAATTAGGCTTGTGAAAGTTATGCCTCCAACAAGTTCACAACCATGGTATCAAAAGGGTGTCACATCAATCCCCATTATTCATACAAGTGGGGCTAATCACATGTGGACTTTCAATAATTTTTTAGAGGGTCCAAAATCCCAACACTAATTAAGAGTTAACGCATACAAAAAACCTAACCCTAACCCTATATTGGATCTCTTATAATGGAAGGGGTTCCATTATTTTAGTATTGTTATTATTATTCCATAGTTGAGTGGAGCATTTAGGATTGAGATAATCAAACTGAGGAGGAAAAATATTCTATAGCAAACATTCAAGCCATAGTGTCCATGGTAACTCCATAGTGAGTTTCTTAGACTTCGTACTTGCATTTCATAACTAATAAATAAATAGCAAAGCACATGTCTCACCTTCTAGCTAGGTTTCATAGGTCACATATTTTATTTATTTATGTGGAAGGTGTGCTCATTTACTTCTTATTTTCATTTCAGTTTCAAATATTTCCATAAATTTGAGCACTAACTTAGTAATAATAAATATAATATCTAGGGTATTAAAATGCATAATAAAATATTTCAAAATATTGTAAGATATGTTGTGATGAAATATTCCAATGGCATATCCACGATAGTTTACAAACCTACCTAGATCCATTTTAATCCTAGATCTACCAAGCGTTGAGAGGGATCAAATCTCTTGAAATGCAAATCTATTTTAGAGTGAAAAGGAATTTGATCCATCGCGGTGCTTTGTAGATATGGAGTTAAGAAGGATCTAGGTTGGTATTAATTATTTTAATGGACCACACACATAATTTGTGTTAGAGCTGGAATCAAAACTTGGACTGCAGCAAGCGCCTGACCATACACATCTTAAAATATAAGGCAATTTTAATGATTTGTTTTATAGGGTTGGTAGATGGTATAAACTCTGGTTCACTGAAAAGAGATTCTAGTCAAATCCACGGTTCTACTAATGAGGGTATTGGAATCTGATGTGGTAGCAGAGTGCAAGTTTTTAGTCTATGAGGATAGGCAATTGTGAGATATGAGGAAACAGTAGGTCTGTGAAACATAAATCTACTACATTTAGTGGAAATTCACAAAAGTAGTTGTTCCATTGAGAGAAAGCTATTTCTAGTCTCACAAGGTTCTCATTGAAATATCATGAAGAATAACTATCATGAATGATGCTCTTCCACTGTTACAATATACATTTTACCAGGAATGCTCACTGTGTGAGACTAACAAAAAATGATAAAACACATAGCATGTTTCATAGACTTATAAGTATACATAACAACATATTGGTTTGCAAACTGAAACTGAAAGAGAGTAGATATGGAAACACAAGTAAAGTAGACAATACACACAACAAATTGGTAATAAGCCCTTATTAGTATCATTCCATTTCATTCACAAAAATATTACAAATCATATGAGTCAAATTCTAAAACCATCAACCTTGACTTCATATGAGTTTGGCATATATATACAAAATATGATACTGTCATCCTCCACAGAAAAAGGTAAATATGTTTCAAAGTCATTACAATCTCGTGCAAGAGGTGAGGCTTATCCCTTAATCTTAATTACAAAGCGCTATATTAAAAACAAGACAAACATCATGAAAGCATCATGAAGGTTATCACTCCGAAATGGTTGTATGAGCTGGCAGCCTATTTGAAGACCACTCTCCTATTTTGGTGTAACCAATCTTCAGCAAAAAGTGTAAAAACAGTGGGAGTGACATGTGGTTGTCTCCTTTTAAATGTGCAAAACAAAACCATTGTATTTTGGAGAAGACTGGATATAAGACACCTGGCAGCATCCATTGCAACTGAAAAACCTCTCCACTCTATCTGTTTAATGTCACCATCATGATTCAAAACAAAAAGTAGCCCATTTCCATCACATGCTGATATTTCAAAAGAATTTCTACCTTTGCAGAAAAGGTAGCTATATCTGGAAAAACATGGAACATTTACCCAAAAATTTTCTTCAAGTCAGCCCTGTTCTTCATTCATCAAAGGTCCATGATAGAAGAAAAGATTCTAATGGCCTCTACTTTAGTCACCCTTTTATTAGACATATTTTTCTGTGCTTGGCTCTTTGACTGAGTTTTCTTCTTCCTTTTAATTTTGCCTTTTGGGCTCTCTTCAATGTTGATAATTTCATCCTTTAGTTTAGGATTGGCAATCAGCTTTTTGTTTAGCCTGAGTTTGTTTCTTAGTATAGTATGAGGTCTTTTAACATAGGGATTAGGGATGAATTTGTACCTCTTTCCTCCATGTATAAATTTACTAGACTCTGCTTCCTCATCTTCTGACTCTGTGTACTCAGGGTCACTACTGTCTTCATATGAGGAATAAGAGTGTATCTCATTTTTCTTCCTCTTCTTGTTCGAAGAACAAATGGAGGAAACTCATTTAGCCAAAGTAGGCTCTTATTCTATGGTAGGCTCTGTCATTTTATATTTTTCTTTCTTGAGAGAAAGCAAAACATGTGAGAAGGTGGACTCTGTGAGAGATGTGCCACTACTTGGATGCACTTGATGAGATGACTCAAGAACATGGCTTGAACTTTTCATACCAGGGTTGAATTCCACTGGTGAGAAAACAGGCTTAGGTGCAAGAAGACCAGGGTTGACTTCCATTGGTTCTTCTGCCATGAAGAGTTTCTTCTTAGACTGGCTTCATGAAGAGGAGGCAATTTGTTCTTTGTCCTTTGACATAGGCTTCTTAGGAGATTTTGCATTTTTCTGTTGCAGTTTCTTCTTGTATTCATCCATGAAAGACCTTAGTGTTACACAGTATTTTGTCACCGTCCCTGCAAACCCCATCTCGAACATTGGAGGACCATTTCAGTGACTTATGTGTATTGTCATACCTTGCTATAAGTGTCATTTCATCCCTTGGCATGTCAAGAACATTTCCTCTGTTGATCATTCCTCAAGCAAACTCTCAAAAACATGTGATTTTGGGTCGGCACTGGTAGGCAGTTATGGCGTCGTGCCCATGGAGAAATTAACACTGGGCCTCGTGCCCATTGGCGCTCTGTCTCAGTGGGGCACTCACGCCGAGCTGTTTTTGGAAAGTTTTTTAAATAGAAACGAAGTTTCCATGCCTAACAACTTCGTGAGTAGAGTCATCGTGGTTTTTTCGACTGAATAACGTTGAAGTCCTCCCTTTGGCTTCTTGTTTCCTACAATTGTGAAACTCCCCAAATGGATAAGACCTCTCTTCCACCTTATGAGGGATCCCAAACCACTCCCTCCTCTCTTATAAATACTTCCTTCTCACACTGTTTCAGCTAGCTGAACAATCCTTACTATAGTTGGTGTGTAGAAGAAGGCAAAGAAGAATCCCTTGTCGAGAGAGAGTTTAGGCCCATTGCCTCACCAAGTCTGATCCCCGACGAATGCTTGAGACGCGCCCGACTGAACCCGTCGAAGGAGGTTGCAACTTCAAGGCATTAAGGTTGTAAACTTCTTTTCTCTATCATTAATACATGACTAGTTTTTTGTTCCAATTTTGTGTTCGATCATATGAAAAATGTTTGATTCTCCTTGACCAATTGAATAGATGTAAATGAAAGTATGTTTTCATATGTTGTCATCGTTCACTTGATCTTTGTACAAGTACACAGACATTATCACTGAAGGATCGCGACGTGTGAAGACGAAGATCAGAGGATCATTGTTAAAAGACACGACAAGAGCATTGGACCGAGGTAGGTTATCTATCCCAACTTGTTTTTCATTTATAAGCTAGGAATAAAAAAGTACAACATGTTCCCTTGTTTCTAGACCCACCCTAGGGCTAGAGGGATCGCCTCTGTCTGTAGAGGGGATCTGCAAAACAAGTTGGCGACCATACTAGGGATCAATGTGTTTGTCGTCTCTCGTTGTTCGTCTAGTATTTTTCTTGTATGTCTGACTTTGGTCGTATTACCACTTTTTTGCTTTTTTTTGCTTTTCTGGTTGTTTCCAGCCATCATACTTAGTCTCAGAGTGTTAAGTATGACCTTTTATCAGTGGCTTTCGATCCTTTCCTTAGTTTTCTAGCTTGGTGATGCTGTTTTCTTAATAGTCGCGTCGATTGGCGCTTGTTGCCTATTTTATAGGTGTGCTTTCCCCTGTTCAGTGCAGATTACAGCTCAATAGACACGCCGAATCCTGTAGGTTAGGATTTTGGCCTCTTCCCTGAGTTTTTTCAGTGCGTCTTGCCTCTGGATTGGTTTCTCCTCTTGAATTAGTCCATTTGAATTGCTTTGACTTCCCTGTCTCATTCTTCTTAGTTGTTTTCCCCTCATCTGATCAGTGTGGTTCTGGTACCCTAGGGTTTCTAGGTGCCTTCTGCCATTTTTTCGGCCACTTCCTCACTGAGCCTTTTGAGTTGAGTTTGATTCAGTCTAGTCTTTCATCTTTTTATCTTGTCGACTGATTGTTTGATCTTTTCTTTCGATTCTACGTGTCGTTGGGTTGTTAATCTATCATCTTGGTGTCTGTTTGACCTTCCATTTGTCACCCTGAGCATATATTACATTGCTCACTGAGTTGATTTGAAAAGTCCTCTTTTGCTTGAAGGAATGCATGTCTGTTTCGAGTGTGTTTTACATTCGTATTGAATTGATATCTTTATTTTTTATCGTTTAATTTGAGTTGCCCAAAACTAGTGATCATTTTGTATTTTAGTGTAACAATGCATAATTGCTTCTCATACATATAAAAGAACAAAATTTGCATTCATTCTCTTGGTTTGAAAATGAAAAAAGATCTCTTGCATTAGTAGCTTTTAGTGAACTATGAGGAAATATCTTTTCATTTTCTGCTTTAGTTGTTTAGATGCATTAGGAAAAGTTCTTCTTGCATTCGATTGATTGCTACTTCGTTGTGAATTACTATCCCTCTCTCAGCTAGCTATTCATCGAATTGGAATTATGTTCTTTCGAATGTAGTTTTGCATTAGGAATTTGAGATTAAATTCAGTAAGGCCTTGAAACTGCAACATTAATTCAAGATCAACTTTAAAATGAACTTAATCAACCTAAGGAAGCATTGAAACTTAACGCTCACATTTATAGGTCTAGGCTAGTGATGTGTTCTGGCATCGTTAAACCTAGAAGTTGTTGTTCGCCATCTAGCATTAGACAGCACTAGCACAGACTTGTGCTCCCCACACCATTGAGTATATAAAGGGAGACCCTCATAGGTTGCAATCCTTTATCCATAGGAAGCCGAGTCTTTCGCCCTGTAATCGTGATACACCGAATAGAGCATTTGGGGAGACTGCTCACACGTACGTTAAGTCCTTGGTCATTTCTCTTTCATTTGTTCACCAAGGTGTATATTTCAGCTCACGGGAGCTTGGTACACCCTCTTGTTTAGATATCCTGAGTAGTCACTTTGATATTTCTATGACTCCCTAAAATTTAAAGATCATCAAGCACTTGTCCTTTCAAGCTCGTCCAACCTGAAAGTGACTAGAGTCACCCTTTTCCCTTTTCTTGAATCTTAAAATATGAAAAGGCATGGTTTTGTTTCAATGTCATAAAATTGATTACCTATGATTACACACCCATTAACAAAATTTGCTTGGCTTGTTCTTAAGTAATTCCTTAGTGTTTGGTCTTGAAGCCTCAAATTGGTCATCTCTTTTCTCTCTTGTTTTTGAGACAAAGTCACAGTGGCGGAACCACCAGTTTCGTCATCCCCTTCATTACCTCGTAGTGGAGATCCTTCTCCCGAAGTTTCTTTAGAGGCATCTCAGCCAACTAGGCCTTTAGGTTACCGACGTTCTATTATTCCGAGTTTTCTTCCTCCTAAGGTACCATTTGATATCGATTGGAAACCTTTGGATGTTTGGGCCAGTTTTAGGGAAGAAGAAGATCCTCCTCTTGCCTCATAACTGCTTGTCTTATAAATGCTTGAATTTTCATTAACACGTGCTTTACTTGCCACTTATCGCCACCTTTTCGCCGACAACATGTCTTCATCTGACATGGATGCTACGAGTCTCGTCAGTAGTGAAGAGACTTATGTTTCTACTAGATAATATCAATTATCTCCGGAGAATTTTCCTTACGTCTTGGGTCAAATTTCCTCACAACCTTTATATCTCCCAACCGATTATCATTTGTTGAGTCAGATCATTTCTAGTGCTACATCTTTGTATCAGAATCCGATATGCTCAGGTACATTGGCTTCCTCGAAAGGGTCGTTTGTATCGGGTGCATCCCCCTCGATTCCCATTACGTCTGTCCCAACCAAGCCCAGTGTCTGTGTGGCTTCATCTGCACCATCTGTTAGTGTGATTCCGTCAGTACCACCATCTTCTGTTGTTCGTGGGATGACTCCTATCGCGTCTGTGATACATGTTGGGCCCGCCATGAGTGGATCACAGCCTCACGTATGAGGAGTCCATCAACCTACTGGTAGTGTGCATGTCTCTTCCAATCTAATTCCTTAAGGTTTGACGTATGATCAGTACATTTTGGCCATTCAACAACAGAAATATATCCCTAAGGGTTCTCAGCAAGCTCCAATCAATCCTCCACATTATTATGATGAGCATGGAAATCATATCTATTTGCATGGGCCTAACCCGTCAGGTCCATTGTATGTTCAGACGCCTCAAATGTCGATTTACCCCAACCAGTTCACATACCTACAGGGACAACCCTATGGTCCACAAGGAAAACCATTACAGGGACAACCTTCGGTTCAACAGTGACAACCCTATGGTCCATGAAGACAACCCTTTCAGGGACAACCTTCGGTCCAACAGGGACAACCCTATGGTCCTATTGGTCAACCTTATGTTCAACAGGGAGCATCTTATGTTCCCCAGAGGCAAACCTATCCATCTCAGGGACAAACTCTTGTGCAACAGAACCAGCCTTACGTTTAGTAAAGCCCACCTTTTGTACAACAAGGTCAACCCTCTACTGCTCAGTTGGGCCAACTTGTTTTTTAGGGGCAACCTGTTGAGATTGCAACAAGATGATGAGCTTAGTGGAAAGGAGTCGCCTTCACTAAGTGGGCCCGCAGGCTATTTTTGGCGCAAAGTCTATTTTTAGACTATGTCTATTTTTAGACATGTCGATCATATTCTATGAGTTGCAGGATGCTATTTGTGGATGGTTGGTCAAGTTGGAAAAATAGATGGACTTCTATTTTTAGACATATTGGGCGGAATCTATTTTTAGATTGCCAGTCTAAAAATAGATATGTCGAATATTATTAGTTCTTAATAATATTTGGACTCTAAACATTATCTTATTCTCTTGGAGCACTTCAGTTAAGTGCATAGATGTGGCACAGAAGCCGACAGAAGGAATTACGCTATTCCTGAGGGTTATGTGGAGCTATTGCATGGATACTTCAATTAGAACTCGTGTGACAGAGTTTGGTGGAGTTGATTGAGGAAGTTAGTGGAGTTGTATTCAGTTTAACTAATCTAAACATAGTTGAGCTATTTGTATTCAGTTTAACTAATTGATACAGTTAGTGAGAGTGGTGTGAATTAATTATGAATTAATTCACTAATTATAAACTCATTAATCAACTAAAGAATGCATCAGTTAACTTCAGTGCATGGATAGTTTCCGTGGAGACCAGTGCAGAAATAGGTGAAAGAGCAGGTTAACTATCAGTTGTGACTATACTGTTGCTATTTGCAACACACAGATAGGTGGAGAAGCCCATGAGGATTGTGCACTACAAGCCAGGTGGTTTATCTATTTAATGAAGCCATCCCATAGCATTGATAACGCAATAGAGGTTGGCTATCAGGTGGCAAAATATTGGAGCATGTGTTTTGCTAGATCTAGCTTGATAGTGTGTAGCAATTGAGGGTGTGCATGAGAGCTTGTGAGGAGATTTTGTACTATGATTGTTACATGATCTCCATGACATATAATATACAGATAGTTGGGGTTTTCAGCTTTAAGCTTTCCCACTAAATACTATGTTCATATGTGTGATTGTTTGTGGTTTTAATGTATGCATGCAATTGATTTTATTTCCGCATGTGATGATCAATGGTAGAAAAGATTTTGTATTATGCATGAAGCTAAAATAGTGTGTGATCAAGAGAATCTCGGTGAATAATATATCAGTTATTCAAATTTCTACACAACTTGGCTCGTCGCAACTAAGCCAACCTAGTCTTCAGGGGCAACCTGGCTCATCCCAACCATTGAGCCATCCTATTCCACAGGGGCAGCCCGGTGGCTCTCATCATCCAGGCCAACCTGCACCGCAGGGACAACCTGTCCAACCCCAACATCTAGGCCAACCTGCACCCCAGGGACAACCTATTGAACTGCAACATCCAGTTCAACCTACACCCCAGGGGCAACCCTTGCAGCCTCAGGGCCCACATTTTATTCCTCATGGTCAATCTCAGATGGTATTAGTTCGCCCCAAGGCACTACTTACATTCCACAACAATATCCATATGTTGTTTAAATATGACCTCAGTGGTTCACTCAGAATCAATATCCTGGTCCTCGACCAGTGTATGGGCAGAATTATCAAGCTTATAACCCTATGGAAAAAATCCTCTGGGATAGAACATATGGGGTCAGAATTTCTCCCAACCTGGTTGGAATCCCAATACCGGTCTCTATCAAATGCCTGCAATGCCTTTTAATCCGCAATTTCTCTTTCTTGTTATGCTGGAACTACCCAATGTGTCAAAGTTGACGAATGATCCTATCCTTCACAATCCATATTGGCCTCTAGTTCCGACTAAAATCCCTGGCGATTGTCCCAAATTTGAAGGAAAGTCCGGAGAAGACCCCCAAGCGCATGTTATGACATACCATCTTTGGTGTTCCTCTAAGTCTTGGGTTGACGATTCAATTCGAATACGTATTTTCCAAAGGACTCTCACTGGTTCCGCTGCTAAGTGGTACATTGAACTCTCCCGCGACATTTTTCAAGATTTCAACTCTCTCACCATGGCATTTCTCACGCACTTTCAGTTACCAGTTTGGTATGAAACTAGGATGCACCTCCTCACGTCCTTGAAATAGGATTGGGCTACTCATATCTCCGATCATATTCATGACTGGAGGCGATGTCGTTGTTTGATCAAGTTTGAGATTCTTGATCAACTTCTAACTGATTGGTTCACTACCTCTTTTATCGGTCCGATTGTTATGGACATCGCTATGGGGGAATGTGTTACTAAGGAACAAGCCATTGCTTGTGCCCAGTACCTCGATCTTGTGTAGTCTCAATCCATCATGTTGTATGAAATCTTGCTTGATGCTCCGCGACATGGAACTACAAAAGCACTGACGACGCCATATGTCGACGATATCATCGGTTCTGTGTCTCAAACTTCTCGAAAGTCTTCTCCAAATCTCGTGAAGCAAAAATCTACTTCTTCCACGGATACTAATTCTCAGCCACCTTCGAATCTTGGTAATACCACAGAAGTCAATGTCACTCAGTCTAATCTAGCGGATAAAGTTTCCAAGAGTAAGAAAAAGGGTAAAGGTAAGGCCAAAGCCGATACCCCGAAACAAGATTCTCTGAAACCTAGTACTGATGATGGTTCGAAACGCAAACCGAAGTACCCTTGTCTAATTTGTGACAAAGAGCATTACACCAAGGACCGTCCACGATGGGCTGAGGTGAGACAATTGCTTAAAGGCACTCAAGGCACTCCGACTGTTCTTAAAGAACCGTTCCCATCGCAACAAACTCAGATGGTGGAGCAACCTCAATCCTCCACTTCATTTGGCTCTCAGGTTTTCATGATGAACGGTCATGCACCCATGTTTATTGCTACCCGATCGAAAGATTATACTGAACTACGTCAGGAAACAGGGAAAGAGATCGTTGATGGTCCTCCTCCCCCGCCTGCTTCTGGCCCTCTTCACATTGAAAGTTCCAGTACTGAGCCTGTTGTACGACCACCTTCTAAAGGCATCCTTTGAAAGTCTTCCTATAATCCAAATGCCCGTGTTTCTCAAAATTACAGTATTGTTGAGGATTTGGCTCGGACACCATCTGATATGTTTGCGTCGGAAGTACTATAGAGCTGTCCGTCATAATAGAAGGCTTTGCTATCTGCCATCGGTGGGGTTGACCCTGCCGATTCTAACCTTATCACTTTTGATTTGGAAAATTTCGTCTCGCGTTTCCCCCACCAACTTGCACTGATTATCCAAGTTGGGATTAATGGAAATAATATCCATGGAGCGGTCATGGACAAGGGTGAATCTACTTACATCATGTCTTCTGCTTGCTGGAAATTCATTGGTTCTCTAGCCTTCAATCAATCTCCAAACGCTTTAGAAGCTTTTGACTGAAGGGAATCTCACCCTCTTGGTGTTCTCGCTAGTTTACCTATTACATTATAAGGGAAAACGGTTAACGTTGAGGTTGAAGTCGTTGACGCCAAACTCAATTATAATCTTCTCCTCGGTCGTATTTGGACTCATGACATGCTATGCATCCCATCCACTCTCTTTCGTGTTCTTCGATTTCCACAAGAAGCAAAGATCATCACTATCGATCAATTGTATTTTTTGACTTCCACATCTTTCGAGAGAAACGTTCCATATGTAGATCATATTCCTATGCCTTAGGAAAGAATAAGACCAAATATTTTCAAAGATCCTGCACTTATGGGTCGTTTTTCTCTTCCTCTGCCCAACACTACCCAGGTCAATGTGATCTCCACCTCTTCTGATCCATGGATCATCCCTTCGCCTGAGTAGATTGATTCGTTTGGTGACGCGATGCCGTTATGCCCAATAGAAATTGATTATTGAAAAATTATTTCGACTTCAGCTCCTCCTCCCGCTGATCATACTCCTTTGAGTGTGTATCTTGACATTTATTCTCAATCCCCTTGGCTCGACGCTTCGGATTCATCCGATCCCTTGAATGAGATATTTCGCACTGATGAGGCCATCGTGGAAACCATGTCTCTCGAGGATCCTCCTTGGGACGATAATAATCATCATTCCACCTTTATGCCTGACCTTGGGGCCATGTCTACTTGTCTCAAGAAGTTCGCTTCCCAAGCTCCTTCCTATCCGCTTCAGACTCCCATATTGACACATGAAGTTTTGCATAGGGTAACTTGGGAAACATTACGCAAACGATGCCTATCGACATCTCCATCAAACTGGGCTTTGTCGAGAAAATCCACATTAGGGTGACCTATTCTCCTGATGAGATCTAGGTATATACTAGTCTCTTCCAAGAGTTTCAAGACGTTTACGCTTGGTCTTACGAAGAAATGCCCAACATCGATCTGAGTATAGTTGTGCACGAGATACCTACATATCCTGACGTGAAGCTTGTTTGCCAACATCGTCATCCCGTGCACCCTAGAAAGGCAGCCACCATTAAGGCAGAAGTTGAAAAACTTCTTAAAGCTGGCTTCATTTCTCTGATTCCCTTGACAAAATTGGTTTCTAACATTGTTCCTGTAGATAAAAAAAAACAAGGTATTATTTGTGTTTGTGTGGATTACCGTGACACAAACCGCGCTTGTCCGAAGGATAACTATTCCACTCCTTTTATCGACCAGATCATTGAGAAGTGTGCTAGGAGTGAGATATTTTCCCTTATGAATGGGTTTTATGGTTACATCGAGATCAATATTCTTCCAGCTGATCAACACAAGACTTCCTTCATCTGTCCTTGGGGTACCTTCGCCTACATGAACCTCCCTTTTGGTATTAAGAATGATGGGGCCACATTTCAAAGAGCAATGTCATACACGTTCCATGATATTAAGCGCATTGTTCAACCTTACCTGGATGACCTTCCGGCTCATTATTCTAAGCGTAAGGACCACCCAGATCACTTCCGTCAAATGTTTCTCTACTGTAGATACTATAACATTCGGCTCAATCCGCATAAGTGTGTCTTCTGCGTTGATTCTAGTAGAATCCTTAAGTTTATCGTTTCTAAAGATGGAGCTCATCTCGACCCTCTTAAGGTCGAAGCTATTGTTAACATCCCCTCTCCTTCCTCTTTACATTAGTGGCAGAGTCTGCAAGGGAAAGCTAATTTACTGCATTGTTTTATACCGAATTATGTGGAAGTATCCAAAGGCTTCACGCGATTACTCAAGCAAGGTGTCTCGTTCCTCTGGGATGAGATCGCCAAAATATCTTTCGATGCACTAAAGACATTGCTTATCAATGCTCCTCTTTTGCATCCTCCCAATTATCATCGTGACTACTCCCTCTATTTGGATGTCACATTTAGCACTATTACCATGGTTCTGGTACAAGACGATGATGATGGTGACGAGCACGCCATTTATTATTTGAGCTGAAATCTTCTCTATACTGAAACACTTTACGCACATGTCGAGAAATTGGCGTTGGCCGTTGTTCAAGCTGTCCAACGTTTTCGCCATTATATTCTATTTCACACGGAAACCATGATTTCTAATTGTAACCCCATGACCTATATATTGACTCGACAATTGCTAGGGGTAAATACTCAAAGTGGATCGTTATCCTCCAAGAGTTCGATTTGGATTTCATTATCGCCAAATCGAAGAAATCATTGATTTTTTCCGATTTGATTTTCTCTTTATCATTTGCCTTTTCTCCCTTCGGTTCTAAGGAACGCATTCCAGACAACACCATTTTTCTGTTTAGCACCCTCGATCCATGGTACGGTGATATCATTGTCTATCTCCAGAATTCCACCTTCCGATCCAAGTTGATGAAGGATGCTCGTCGACGCATCCTCCATCATTCGCAACCTTATTTCATAGTCAGAGATACTCTATACTACGTTGAAGATGATTCTGTTCTCCGCCAGTGTTTAACTCTTGAGGAGGCTGAAAAATTCCTCAAGGATTGCCACTCTGGCACATGTGGTAGTCACATGTCTGGATATTCTACTGCACAAAAGATTCTTCGTGCTGGATATTTTTGGCCTACCATTTTTAAAGACTCCATTGTTGTTGTCTGTAAGTGTCATGATTTCCAGATTTACCAGTGCAATATGCACGTGCCGTCCGTACACCTCCATCCTATCATTATCGTTGGTCCCTTTGAAAAGTGGGGCATCAATTTTATGACGTGTAACACTCACTTGGCCGGGGGGCATGCTTATATTATCGTAGTTGTGGATTACTTCACTAAATGGGCCGAAGCAATGGCTACACTCATAACTAATGGTAAGACAGCTGCACAATTTCTGTTCAATCATGTCATTACCAGGTTTGGTGTCCCTCAAGCCATTTTCACTGATCATGGCTCTCATTTTCGCCATTACATGATGGTTGAGTTGACTTCTAAGTTGGGTCTGCTTCACGACAGCTCAACGCCGTACTACCCTCAGGCCAATGGCCAGGTTGAAGCCGTGAACAAAGTTTTAGCAACTATGCTTCAACGTATGATTAGGATGCACAAGTCCAACTAGCATCTCATGTTGTTTTCATCTCTATGGGCTTACCGAACCTCAGTGAAGGATGCGACCGGATGCACCCCATTCTAACTTGTTTATGGTCTGGATGCTACCCTTCCAATTGAATGCGAAATCCCTTCTCTCAAGATAGCATTGAATTACTGCCTAGTACCTTACCATAAGAAGAGAGTCTTCTATATTTGGAGAGGCTTGATGAAACTCACCACTTTGCTGCCCTAGTCACATAGGCACAAAAAAAGCGAGTCAAAGCTCATTTTGATCAGACAGTTTCCCCTCGTAACTTTGTAGAAGGAGACCTCGTCCTTTTGTAAGACCAATCTCATGATAAGATGGGGCAGGACAATTCGAACCCATGTGGCATGGGCCCTATATCATTAAGCATGTTTTGCAGAACGGGGCTTATGAGCTGATTGAATATGAAGGCTATCCTTTGAATCAGCCCAGAAATGGGTTGTAACTCAAAAAACACTATGCATGAGTTTTTCATGCATGTCCTTTTTGTACATAAGTGTGTTTTTTTATTTTTGTAGATTTTTTGGCTTTGTGTGCTTTGCGAGAAGTTTTTCCTGCCTATTATGTCATTTCTTACCATGTAGATGTTTGTCATTCCTTATGTTGGTTTTGCGGATGGTGCCTCCCGCAGTACCCGAAATTTGTCTTCAGTAGCATGCGTGATTTATAATCCTAATGGTGATTTGGTAGACCTTCAAGGTATTTTTCTAGGATGAACAACAAACAATGTCGCTGAATACAGTTCCGTTATTGAACTCTTAACTGAGGCCTTTTCTCTCGACATTCATGCATTAATTGTGAACCTAGATTCTCAGCCTTTCGTTATTTAGCTTAATGGGCATTACTTTGTTATAAATCCTCAAATTTTAAGGTTGTATTTGCGTGTTCGTTTATTAGAAAGGAATTTTGATTACATCACATATCAGCATATTCCTAGAAGAATGAATGCGTTAACTGATGTAGTAGCCAATATTGTATTAGATAGACATTTGTGTAATTTGTAAAAACATCATCATCACAATATTGTATTAGATAGACATTTGCGTAATTTGTAAAAGCATCATCACACACACACACATATATATCGAGTGTTTGCATCCAGGTTCGTCATAAGTTCAAAAAATATGTGTGTTTTGGTTACATCCTAAGACAACATGTCTCTCAAAAAATTTGTAGAACTAAAAGCCTAGGTGTCTAATCAACATGATGCCCATGATAGCATGTCACTGCACGCACAAGCCGCCTCAATAAACGGTGGACACGGTTAGACACCCCCACAGTGTGCCTCTAGTATGCACGAGGAACATCGTCAAATCTCGCGTAATTGGGGATTTTGCTAGTGAGTCCCTCTAGGTTGCGCACGATCTTCTCTTCCTCGCTTCCCTCACCATGAGGGGCCGCCTCGAAATCATGTGGGACCCTCCATGCTATTGGAGACATCCCTGCAGGTATTTCTGTGCCAACATCTGCGATACATGGATAAACATCAGAACACATATAATAAAAAATCATAATACTCATCAAAACAAAAACAAAAAAAGAGTCTTACCCAATGCTTCATCCCAATCCTCTCCTTCCAAGAGTGGAAGGTCCAGATCACCCATGAAGTTGGTGCTAGTATAGGGCCAGCCCTCCACAACGATGAGTTGTTGATGGAGCCAGTCGAAGAATTTCGGCCTCCATGACATGTGTTGATCGCCTCCCGATCGAGGCATCAACACTGCCCAATGGACCATCCATGGCTCTCGGGTTGGTGGTGCAGGTTGTTAGCCACCTATAAAAAATTGTCATATCAAATGGTGGCTAAATATTTTTTAGCCTTCAAGAAACAATTCATGTCCAAATTGTGAGTTCTTGAAGTCTTATGATGGTAATTACCCTTTGAGTTAATCTTCACTACTGTTTCACTATTAATCCTCAAGTACCTGCTGTTTACTAAGAGAAAAACTGCTTTTAAGGCTCCATTTTCCATTCCTTCACTTCACCATTTCACTCTTATGAAATCTCCTTTTTTCCTTTATCCCCTCCACAAAATTCCTCTTCCTCCTTTCATTCAACTTCTAAAGCACCAAAACCCATTTTTAACCTTATATCTCCCATTTATTTGGTTTTAAATTCCCTTCTTTCATCTATCAGAACCCTCATTTTGGCTTTAAAATCCCTGTTTTAAGCCTAAAAATAGTCTTTTGCATTATAAGATTTTTAAGCCCCCAAGGGCTTATATTTTTCAGCCCTCCACCTCATGTGGCCTAAGCCTCGCAATCAGGCACTTAAAGGCCGAAAAACCCCATCTCCGAACCCTTATTCCTTCTTTTTTTTGTTCCCCGACATTTAAATTTTAAAATGAATATGGACCGTTGATCTACACAGATCAACGGCGATCGGGCCCCATCCTTCCGCCCAATCACCTTCCCTTCCTTTCTTCCCCTTTTTAACATTCCTGTCTCCTCTTTAAATCTCGACCGTCCATTTGAAAGATCTAACGATTGGGACTTATCTCGATCTCACCATTGAACTCGCTCCACGACAAAAATCATGCGTCACCGTGGACCCCGCTAAATCTTTTAACCCCGCATCTCTCTGCCTGTCGCTCTCATTCCGCGTCGTCGGATCTGGAGCCTTCGATCCAACGGTCAGCGACACATATCGCGTGATTTTCACCCCTCCTTCCCAGTGCGCTACTTTCGTGTGATATAAGCGGTTTTAAAACGCCATGCATCGACCGATAAATGGAATCGCGTTCCAAAAGCTAATACTGCCTACCCCCCAAATGTTGCGCGAAAACCACTGATGATTTTCCCAAAACCACCTTTCCCCAAATTCGCGCCATAATTCAAATCTTCACTTGGTTAGCTATTTCTGCCAGGATTTTGTCCTCCACCGCTGCATTTCCCCATCCTCAAGCATTTCCATCATTTCCATCAAAACCTTTGAACGCAATTTTACCACGAATTGTAGGGTTTTATAATAAATTTGTGTGTTTTTCAGGGTTTAATGGTGTTGTTATGTATACTTCCACAGTCACAGACAGGGACCATTTCAGCCCAGGGTGATGATTCTGTGGCTAAAATCAACGGAGAAATGGGACTGTGGATTTAACATCTACGTTAAAATAAACTGGATCATGATCCAGGGTTTAACAGAGACCCTCTAATAGCAGAAAACCATCTGTGAAAACAAAAAACAACAAAGGGTATTATAATCAAGAAATTAATGTTAAAGGGTGGTTAAACCCAAAGCTTGAAGATCAGAGTTTTAACCCACAGGTCAAACAGATTAAGACAATGTTAAAGAATGAAGACCCGAAGATGGAGATCAAGGCTAATTAAGCCTAAACACATACCAAAATAAAATTAAAAGTGTTTTAAGGAAAAAAAGAGAGTTATATCAGTCGAAGGAAGCCTCCACTGCCACATCAGAGGCTATTTATCCTCTTCAGCTACCAAAGTGCCACCTACAGCCTCAATAAATCAAAGGAAGGCATAGTAATTGCCTTAGTTAGTGATATTTTTGTTGAAGACAGCCAGAGTTATTGCCAGCCTGTCTGAAAGAGTTTAAAGTCAACAAAATCTGCCAAGTAGCTAAAAATTAAATGAAAACCAATTAATACATGAAAAAGATCAGAAATCTTCTCTATTGAGCTTCTCAAAGACAAAGAGGCATTAATTTGTATTAATTGAACCTAGAGACCTTTTCTTTCATCCCACCTCCTCTTTCTTCTATAAATACATCTAAAGAAGATGAGATGTTGTTGGTTGTTGGATTGTTGATGTAATACTTGCTGCTCAAAATTTTCGATATGTAAATAGCTCTCAGAAGCTGATGAAGTTATGTTTGTAATCAAAGAAGCTAGGCTGAGAAGAGAAGTTGTTGTTGTACTTAAACATTGGACTTGAAGTATGTAACTGGATTGACATCAATATACAATCTGATTCATGGGATCTTGGTCTATACCATTGGTGATGTACCTCTCATTGTACTTGTTTTCTTTCTTATGTTTTCCATAAAATTGTCCATTTTTCTCTGATAAAGAACAACAAATATAGAGCTAGGATTTACTGTTAAAAGTACCCTACTCTCACTGATAAGCTTTATCTTTATGTTTTCCTCCATTTTTCTATTTAAGAATGATTTAGTACAGTCTAAACCAGTCAAGAAATGTTGGTGAGCCCATGTCTTACTGTTTAAAACTTTAAAACATTGTTCTTGAATGATTTTTTCATTACATGCTAAGTAGAGTTGAACTAGGAAAGTTTATGGTTTGCCCTGTCTTCTAGTTCTTTCTCCGAAGGTTGTTTGAAAGTTTCCCTAAGAGTATGCTGAAAGAAAGCCTAGGTTTTAATGATATATTACTTGATCTTAAGCTACACTTTTCTTTCTTATATGTTTTCATCCTTTCTAAAAGTAGTCATGTGGATTACTGGATTGTTCGTCTGATAAGTTGGCTTTAGTAGAAGTTTGTCCAAATAATTCTATGGTTAGCCCTGTCCTTTGGTTTACTTCAAAACAGTTACTTAAAGGCTTTTTCTTGTCCAGCTGAGTTAATTAATTCTTGATTGAGTTGTTAGCTTTACTTTGTTCTCAACACTTTAATGTTCCATCCCATCATTTTATCTAAAAAGACCCTTCGTTATAGATGACTTGCCCCATGGACCACTCTTGAAAAATGTTGTGCAATTAAAACCTTTTGTGACTCCATAGCCCAATGGATTAAGTGTTGTTTCACACCTATCCTATTAGCTGAACCTTATTTTTTATTATTCACACCTTCACCCCTCTGAAACTCTTTCATTTTCAGGACTTTCCACTCAATTAAAGATCACACCCAACCAACCAAACAAAACCCTTGTTCTTAATAACTAGCCTAAAATCACAATAAAAACCTTAAAAAGATAAATCAATCTTTGAAACTTATAGAGAGATCCCTCTCTGGATTCTGGAGGGCTAGATCCTAGGATCCCAAAGTGGTTTTTGATGTAGTCTCTGCAACATTTAGTCTTGCCACTCTACTAAATTACAGAGGCCTAACATTTCTGGCGACCATACTGGGGAACTTTCTGAAGTAATAGATAACTTCACAACTTAGATAATCCCATTTTTAAACAAATGAATCAAATGTATGCCTAGAGTGGTTTTGATTGTTGATGGTGAATAACTTTCAAGCCCTGAAATCAAGTAAAAATCCTTCACCTGGTGACTCCACTGAACATCAGTAGGCCTACTAATTTTCCTTGGTTTTCCAAAGACTCCAATGGGAAACCCTTTATCATAATATCATTTAAACTCAATACATAAGATTTTGAGGATTGAAAGTTTTCTTTCTAAAAGATCAGTTAGCCTATTAAAGATTGTCATATTCGGCTAAACTTTTATGAATAGTGGGTCTAAAACACAACACTGTGGCTTCAAAAAGAATTCATACTAAGAGCCATCCTGACCCAAATACTCCTGAGATAGTTGATAATCCTGAAAGTATACTTAGGAAATCTCCTAAGGCTCAATCTTCAACTGCTGTTAAGTCACTCCATAGAGCTAATTCTGTTCCTGAAAACCTTATAGCTCTACAAGATTCACAAGTTGACTTAAGAAACCCATTCAGAACTAGGCCACTTGATGATATAAATCAAATAGATTTTGAGTCTCCATATTCATCCCAAGATAGAGGTGAACATCCTGGTAGCAGAGAAACTACTCCACCTGATTCACATTTCCTTCATAATTTTGGCTTCTCTCATCCTAGATCTGCTCAACAATCTCTTGCTGGTCGATCTACATCTGTTCTTCACACACCCACTGTTAAAACCACCCCAATCCATCAACCCCGCCCTATCCTACAGCCTCCACCTGTAAACCCCCCATTTTTCCCACAACCTCCTATCATGGCAACATGGTATGCTCCCCTAGTCCTTCCTTTTATTATAGTTAATCTGGCACAGGACTATCAGTCCAAGATACCATTATATGATGCCAGTGGTGCTACCACTGCTTCATAGCATGTGGACAAGATGAATGACTATTTTGATACAAATGAGATAGATGATGAAACTGTTAAATTCATATTGTTTGCTCAAAGTCTAGGGGAAGAAGCAAGAAAATGGTTCAAAATCTTAAACCCTAATAGTATTAATGACCTCCAAGCTCTCCATCAGTTATTATTAAACAAATGGGAAGTTAGAAAAAACCCTCTCCAAATACGTTCAGATTACAATAACCTCAAAAGAAACCCTGGGGAAAGTGTTCAAAATTATTTCACTAGATTCAATAGTGTTTATAATGAACTACCCCCAGAATTGAAACCTCCACAAGGTCCAGCCTTGGCCAAATTTCCTGAAGGATTTGATCCTGAAATGGAATATCAACTGAGAGAGAGACCCCTTGACTTTAGAAGACATGCAGAAGGGAGATATTGCTGTGGAAGTAAATTTGATTGAGAAAAGAGCTAGAATGAGGAATGAGAAGAAAGTATCATTTAGGGAAGAAAGTACCCCTTCCACATCTATCTCGAAAATGGAAAGAATGATGGAAGAGATGATGAAAAAGATGAGCATACATGAGACAACACAATCTAGAGAAAACCAATCAGCTCCCCAAAACAGAAATAAAAATCAAAATCAAAATCAGAACTTTAGGAAAAATCAACCTCAGAACAGATAAAGAGAAGATGATCAACAGATCAGACCTCCTTTCAAAGAAAACTATGTAAGTGAGGTTGAAGAAACAATTGAACAAACAGAGGAAGATGATATAAACATGTTGGGAGTAGGTAGTGACCACTCTGATGTTCCTATTAATAGAAAACAAGGTCTATACACACCCTATGATGATAAAAGAACAGAGGATGAACATTATTATCAAGAGCTGGAAAATGTCATCATAGAGACCCCAAAAGAATATGACCTTAGGAGTAAGAAGAATCAGGAAACTCCCAAAACCAAAACCTCTGATAATTCTACAAAAAACAGCCCTGTGAGCAAACCCAAAAACATTAAACAAAAGGACAAAACAATGGTTGTAAATTTTGATCAAAACAAAGAGAAAGGCACTCAAATGAATGAAAAATAGAGTGCAGACCTTAGTAGCATTAGCACCTCAGCTAGTGCTCCTATTAAAACAATTTTGACCAATGTAAATAGAGGAAATCAACAAGCTGATTTTGCTGATAAAGTGGTGATTAACAAGGCTGAAACAAATATTGTGAAAAATCAGTTGCCTTTTAGTTTGGAACAATAAATTGCCAAGATTAAAATCTCTGGTCCCCTCACTGAATTAGTCACTCAAGATGTCTATAGATCACAAATTTTGAAAGCCTTCAACATAGGAGAAAATAATGACACTGTAAACCTCAATGATGACCAACCAGAGCTCCTATTTGGTCCAAAGATTGAAGGAAGATACCAAGAAGGGCCAATTCCTCCATTTTAGGTTAGTTTGAAAATTCATGACAAAATTTTACACAATGCTATGCATGATTCAGAGGCCTCTCATAACTTAATGCCCAAAGTAGTAATGGAGAGTCTAGGCCTTGAAATCACCAGACCATACAAAGATCTATACTCCTTTGACTCCAGTAGAGTGAAATGTTTAGGTTTGATCAAAGACCTTTGTGTGAACTTAGCTCAAATTCCAGCCAAGTGTTTAGTGATGGATATTGTAGTGGCTGATGTACCCCCCAAATATGGTATGCTGTTATCAAGATCATGGGGAGCTAGGTTACAAGGAACAATGAAAATGGATATGACATATGCTACCATCCCTGTCTTCAATCAGACTAGAAGACTTTATAGGGAATCTCACATGCAATACATGGTTAGTAGCTAAGAAAAACTGGACAACTCCCCTCTTTATTCTATACATACAGGCCTTGACTCATTTATTATTTTCAATCATGAAACATTTAATGAAAAAGAAACCTTAACTAGTCTAGTGGCCACCCCTCACTGTAACATAGTGGCAGATACAGAAAGGGGGGAATATAAGACAAAAGTATTAAAACAATTTTCCAAAATAGAAAATCACAGCAAACTAATCACAAGTCTAAGGCTACAAAACAGTCATCCATTGTTTGTCAACCTTGAGAATTAAGAGAAGAATCCTCAACATAATGAAGAACATGAGGAACTAAACCAAATTCAACATAGTATTGGCTTTCAAGAACAATCCAAAAGCACACAAGATAAAGAGGATAGTAGTCAAACTAGTAAATCTAAAACTAGTCCTCTTTGGAGTATGAATTTTGATGGGTCTTGCACTAAGAATGATGTCGAAGCAAGCATATGGATACACAACATAGAAAAAAATCATGCTGAAGGGCATTCCTACAAGTTAAGTTTTCAATGTACAAATAACATAGCTGAGTACGAAGCCCTCCTTTTAGGCCTACACTTATTGAAGAAATTAGGGGCCAAAAGGATAAAAGTTCATGGGGATTCAGAGTCGATTATTAGGCAAGTGAATGGGGAATATAGTGCCAAACACCCCAGACTTAGAGCCTATAGAAATGATGTCATGGAATTATTAAAAACATTTAATGAATTCCAACTTATCTTTGTTCCAAGAAACCAAAATGTCCTTGCCAATGGTTTAGCCTTTGTTGCTAGAACTTGTCTAACACCTTATGAAACCAAGCAATGTACCACCCAAGTCAAATTTAGACCAGCTGTCCCAGATAATGAAAAATACTGGCAATTATTTGTGAGAGATAAACAAATAGAAGACTTCCTACAGTCCAGAAATGAATTTGAGCCACCAAGTTTAGATTTAGATTATGAAAATGACTGTCCTATTGAAGAAAACCCACTTGATGAAGAAGTAAAGTCTCCATAGATTGTTGATATAAATCCGTTGTCCAATAAACTTGAACATACAACAGAAGTCAGTGCAGATTTAGAAAAAGAAGACTTAGAAATGCTGCAATCTAACACTCAAAGCTTGCCAAAAGGAATGGTCCCATTAGAAGAATTTTTTGATTTCAATGATGTTGCCAAAAAACCAAAACTGGAACCTGTTGAAACTGAAGTAGAAGAATGTAACATAGGCAGTGAACAAAAACAAAAAATGATCAAACTTTCTAAAGCATTGCCAGCTCACATCAAACTGAAATATATTGAGTTGTTTAGAGAATTTTCTGATGTGTTTGCATGGAGTTATGAGGATCTAAAATCATATGACACAGAGATAATTCAGCATAAGATACCCCTAAAAGAAAACCAGAAGCCCTATAGACAAAAATTGTGCAGAATAAACCCTGTTCAATTACCCCTGGTTGAGAAAGAAATTAAGAAAATGTATGATGCTAGAGTTATAGTCCCTGTTAGATATTAAGATTGGGTGTCTACTCTAGTATCAGTGAAGAAGAAAACAAGAGAAATAAGGCTTTGTATTGATTTTAGAAACTTAAATAGAGCCTCATTAAAGGACAACTACCCTTTACCCAATATGGATCACATTTTACAAAATGTAGTTGGTTCTAGAAGAATTTATTTGTTAGATGGATTCTCAGGTTACAATCAAATTCTGGTACATCCCGATGATCAACTCAAAATAGCGTTTACTAAACCTTGGGGTACTTTTATGTATGTGAAAATGCCCTTTGGTTTAATGAATACTGGTGCTACATTTCAGAGAGCTATGGATATTGCATTCTCAGAAGAATTAGGATCCTTCATCATTATTTACCTTGATGACATCACTGTTTTTTCCAAAACAGATGAAGAACACCTAGAACACTTGAGAAAAGTCTTTGAGAAATGCAAAAAATATGGGTTATCTTTAAATCCAAAGAAAACAATGTTTGGTCTCCAAGAAGGAAAACTACTTGGACACATCATATCACAAGAAGGGATAAAGATATACCTAAAGAGGATTGAGGGTATATTGCAAATCAACCATCCTAGAAACATCAAGGAACTTCAATCTTTCATTGGGAAGATTAATTTCTTGAGAAGGTTCATACCCAATCTGACTGAACTCCTTAGAAATATAACAAATATGCTCAAAAAAGAAGAAGGATTTAAGTGGACCTTAGAAGCAAAGAAATCATTTGAACTGGTAAAACAAGTATTAACCAAAACACCAGTTCTCATTAGTCCTGATTTTACAAAGGATTTTTTCTTTTTTTCATTTGCATCAGAACACACTATAGCTGTTGTCCTATTACGGAAGAACTTGAAGGGACAAGAGCAACCAATTGCATTCTTTAGTAAGACATTGAGAGATGCTCCTCTGAAGTACAATATCATGGAAAAACAAGCCTTTGCCTTAGTCAAAGCCTTAAAATACTTCAGAGTTTACATTTTACATTCCCACATAGTTGAATTTGTGCCAAATTCAGTTGTAAAAGACATTTTTAACCCAGGATCCAGATGGAAAAAGAGGAAAGTGGATTGCTGTGATACTTGAATATGATTTAGAAATCAAGCCCACTAAGCTCATAAAAGGCCAAGCACTAGCAAGATTAATGGCTGATTCTAATTTTGAAGCTCTTGATATAAACATGATAGATGCATTAGATGAACAGGAGGAGTTGTCAACTCCCATTATTGAAGATCATTTTCTGTTTTCATCTTGGTATGCTGTTTTGCTCAATTTAAATACACCTCCTAGTTTGTCTAAAACGAAGGCAAGATTTTTAAAGTTGAAAGCTGTTAAGTACTGAATTTTGGATAAATGTCTATATTGGAAAAATGCTAGTGGATTATTGCTTAAATGTTTGCCTGAGAATGATGCAGATAATATCAAGCGTGAGTTTCATGAAGGAGAATGTGGAGGCCACCTCTATTGGAAGACAACTGCCAATAAAATCTTTAGAGTTGGTTACTACTGGCCCACCCTCTTTCAAGATATCCACAAAATGATTATTGCTGTCATAAATGCCAACTCTTTGAAGGCAAAAAAAAATTGCTTCCCTTACGTCTGCAACCAATCACTGTTGAAGCTCCTTTTCAACAGTAGGGTCTAGACTTCATTGGGGAAATCCATCTAGCCTTATCTGACCAACATAGATGGATCCTCACTGCAACAGACTATTTTACCAAATGGATAGAAACCATCCCTTCTAGACAAGCCACTGACTCTGTCATCATAAAATTCCTTGAAAATCGTATCCTATCCAAATTTGGCTGTCCTAGAAAGATTATCACTGACAATGCTGCTGCATTTGGATCCAAAAATATGGTTGAATTTTGTTATAAATATTAGATTGCATTGGGCCATTCTACTGCTTATTACCCTCAAGGTAATGGGTTGGCAGCATCCTCAAACAAAAGTTTGGTGAATATAATCAAAAAGTTGTTGGAAGACAATAAGAAATCATGGCACACAAAGCTAGTACATGCACTATGGGCTGATAGATTAAGACTTAAGAAATCAATTGGAATGTCACCCTACCAACTAGTTTATGGAGCAGATGCAATTTTTCCAACCAGTTTAGGAGTGCCAGTCATGAAGCTAATCCAAGAAGTACAGTCTGAAGAAAATGATATGACAAGAAGAATCAATCAGACTATACATCTTCAACAAACCAGAGAGGAAGTCTACAACAGAGCCCTATACAAGCAAGAAAACATCAAGAAGATGTTTGATAAAAGGACAAAGGCCAGTGATTTCAGCATTGGTGACAAAGTTTTAAAGTGGGATTCCAGGAGAGAAGATAAGGGCAAACATGGAAAATTTGATAACTTATGGCTAGGTCCTTATCTCATTCAATCTACTACTGGTAACAATGCTTATTTCTTGCAGGAATTGAATGGAACTGAACTCTTTGGAGGTCCTGTCAACGGCAGGATGCTTAAGCATTACCTCTATCAAGAATAATGAGTTTCAAAGCCTTTTTAATTTCCATTGTAAATTATCATTGTCTTAACATTGCATTCAAAGTTATAAAAATGAAAATATAAAAACAATAGAAAAGAGAAAAGAGGGCAGAATGAAAACAAGAAAGGTATAGCCCCATACCAAAAAAGAGAGACAAAATCTGAAAGTGTGCAAGCTCAAAATGCCACTCCTAAAAACACACTTCTAGTTAGTCATACAGCCTAATCATGACTAATTAGTTTTTCAATTTACTACTGATAGGTTAGTGAATTAGATTAGCCAAATAGTCCAATCTTGGCTTATCAGTACGGTAGATTAGGATAGAGAAAACAAAGGTTCATACAAATTCAAAATCCGAACCTATGAATCTCAAAAGAAGAATGGCTCTAATCAGTTTAAAACTTGAGCCAAAGATAGAAAAACAAAGGTTCTAAAAATCTCAAAACTTGAACCAGGAAAGAAAGAGGAAACAGCTCAAACAAGATCAAAACCAGAGCTGAAGAAATAATGAAGGATGTTTTTAAATTTTCAGATCTTAAGCCTTCACAATTTTGTTTTAATTTTCTGCAAATTTTAGTCTATGTGCAGTTTTTTTTTATGCCATAGATCTACAACAAGTCAAATTGCTTAATCCTGGCTTGGCTGCTTTTAAATTTCCTATTTTAGAATGTAGAGAATAAAGGTCTGTCAAACAGTCTAATCTTGACATATAATAGTTTAGGTAGAGAAATTGATGAGTTCAACTGCTTAACCTGAACTCATGGAGAAATAAGAGTAGACTTAGACTAGTTTTATGTTTTCGATGAAAGAATAAAATGTTCATGAAAAGAGTTTTCCAATCCAAATGCACTCTGAAGAAGAAAATTTTTTAGGAAGTAGGTTTTGTAGGTAATTGTTTGGGAAATACTTTTTGCTGATATATCAAGTTCTAAGTCATTTTTGTTAAGCAGCTGATTACAAGTAAAATATTATCAAAGTGCAAGGCACGGATCAGCTTCCAGAGAAAATTGCTTGAAGTTCTTAACACCTTCAAGAAGATGCCATCCCCATGTGGAGCCACTGTTAGCCACCTATAAAAATTTGTGATATCAAATGGTGGCTAAATATTTTTTAGCATTCAAGAAACAATTCATGTCCAAATTGTGAGTTCTTGAAGTCTTATGATGATAATTATCCTTTGAGTTAATCTTCACTATTTTTTCACTATTAATCCTCAAGTACCTGTTGTTTACTAAGAAAAAAACTGCTTTTAAGGCTCCATTTTCCATTCCTTCACTTCACTATTTCACTCTTATGAAATCTCCTTTTTTCCTTTATCCCCTCCACAAAATTCCTCTTCGTCCTTTCATTTAACTTCTAAAGCACCAAAACCCATTTTTAACCTTATATCTCCTGTGTATTTGGTTTTAAATTCCCTTCTTTCATCTATCGAAACCCTCATTTTGGCTTTAAAATCCCTGTTTTAAGCCTAAAAAAAGTCTTTTGCATTATAAGTTTTTTAAGCCCCCAAGGGCTTATATTTTCAGCCCTCCACCTCATGTGGCCTAAGCCCCGCAATCGGGTGCTTAAAGGCCAAAAAACCCCATCTCCGAACCCTTATTCCTTCTATTTTTCGTTCCTTGACATTTCAATTTTAAAATGAATATGCACTATTGATCTACACAGATCAACGACCACCAGGTCCCATCCTTCCACCCGATCACCTTCCCTTCCTTTCTTCCCCTTTTTAACATTCCTATCTCCTCTTTAAATATCGACTGTACATTTGAAAGATCTGACGATCGAGACTTAACCCGATCTCGCCATTGAACTCACTCCACGACAAAAATCATGCGTCACCGTGGACCCCGCCAAAGCTTTTAACCCCGCATCTCTTTGCCTGTCACGCTCATTCCGCGTCGTCGCATATGGAGCCTCCGATCCAACGGTTAGCGACGCATATCGCGCGATTTTCACCCCTCCTTCCTAGTGTGCCACTTCCGCGCGATATAAGCGGTTTTAAAACCCCACGCATCGAGCAATGAATGGAATCGCGTTCCAAAAGCTAATACCGCCTACCCTCCCAAATGCTGCATGAAAACCACTGATGGTTTTCCCAAAACCACCTTTCCCCAAATTCGCGCCATAATTCAAATCTTCACTTGGTTAGCTGTTTTTGCCAAGATTTTCTCCTCCACCGTTGCATTTCCCCATCCTCAAGAATTTCCATCATTTCCATCAAAACCTCTGAACACAGTTTTACCACGAATCGCAGGGTTTTATAATAAATTTGTGTGTTTTGCAGGGTTTAATGGTGTTGTTCTGTATACTTCCATAGTCACAGACAGGTGACCAGTTCAGCCCAAGGTGACAATTCTGTGGCTTAAATCAATGGAGAAATGGGACTGCGGATTTAACATCTATGTTAAAATAAAATGGATCATGATCCAGGGTTTAACAAAGACCCTCTAATAGCAGAAAACCATTTGTGAAAACAAAGAACGACAAAGGGTATCATAATCAGGAAATTAATGTTAAAGGGTGATTAAAGCCAAAGCTTGAAGATCAGAGTTTTAACCCACATGTCAAACAGATTAAGACAATGTTAAAGAATGAAGACCCGAAGACGAAGATCAAGGCTAACGAAGCCTAAACACAGACCAAAAGCAAATTAAAAGTGTTTTAAGGAAAAAAAAGAGTTATATCAGTGATTTTCAGCCCTCCTCTTCAGCAAAGACAAAGAGGCATTAAATTTTATTAATTGAACCTAGAGACCTTTTCTTTCATCCCACCTCCTCTTTCTTCTATAAATACTTCTGAATAAGATGAGATGTTGTTGGTTGTTGGATTGTTGATGTAATACTTGTTGCTCGAAACTTTCTATATGTAAATAGCTCTCAGAAGCTGATGAAGTTATGTTTGTAATCAAAGAAGTTAGGTTGAGAAGAGAAGTTGTTGTTGTACTGAAACATTGGACTTGAAGTATGTAACTGGATTGACATCAATATACAAGCTGATTCATGGGATCCTGGTCTATACCATTGGTGATGTACCTCTCATTGTACTTGTTTTCTTTCTTATGTTTTCCATAAAATTGTCCATTTTTCTCTGATAAAAAACAACAAATATAGAGCTAGGATTTATTGTTAAAAGTAACCCACTCTCAATGATAAGCTTTATCTTTATGTTTTCGACCATTTGTGTATTTAAGAATGATTTAGTACAGTCTAAACCGGTCAAGAAATGTTGGTGAGCCCATGTATTACTGTTTAAAACTTTAAAACATTGTTCTTGAATGATTTTTTCATTACATGCTAAGTAGAGTTGAACTAGGAAAGTTTATGGTTTGCCTCGTCTTCTAGTTCTTTCTCCAGAGGTTGTTTGAAAGTTTCCCTAAGAGTATGCTGAAAGCAAGCCTAGATTTTAATGATATCTTAATTGATCTTAAGCTACACTTTGTTTTCTTATATGTTTTCATCCTTTCTGAAAGTAGTCATGTGGATTACTGGATTGTTTGTATGATAAGTTGGCTTTAGTACAAGTTTGTCCAAAGAAGTCTATGGTTAGCCCTGTCCTTTGGTTTACTTCAAAACAATTACTTAAAGGCTTTTTCTTGTCCAACTGAGTTAATTAATTCTTGATTGAGTTGTTAGCTTTACTTTGTTCTCAACACTTTAATGTTCCATCCCATCATTTTATCTAAAAAGACCCTTCGTTATAGATGACTTGCCCCATGGACCACTCTTGAAAACTGTTGTGCAATTAAAACCTTTTGTGACTCCATAGCCCAATTGATTAAGTGCTATTTCACACCTATCCTATTAGTTGAACCTTATTTTTTATTATTCACACCTTCACCCCTCTGAAACTCTTTCATTTTTAGGACTTTCCACTCAATTAAAGATCACACCCAACCAAACAAACAAAACCCTTGTTCATAATAACTAGCCTAAAATCACACTAAAAAACTTAAAAAGATAAATCAATCTTTGAAACTTATAGAGAGATCCCTCTCTGGATTCTGGAGGGCTAGATCCTAGAATCCTAAAGTGGTTTTTGATGTAGTCTCTGCAGCATTTAGTCTTGCCACTCTACTAAATTACAGAGGCCTAACACAGGTACTATTACCTCATGGCGTTGAAATATTGGCAAATATTCTAGGATGCACGAAACCAAGATGGACCCATAGCTGAATTGTTTCAGCTTGCTGTTCTTGCACTTTGTAAATTGATGCTTCAAGTTGATTGTTACAGCCTCTGCCTAGTTGAAAAGGGTTGGAGTCATACAATCCACAACAAGTTGAAGATGTGTTTTTGTAGCTTTGTGAGGGGCTTGCGATCCAACAGCTCATGTTATAGTATGCAACACTACTTTTAGTGACAAATCGGGAATTGTTTGGATGTCTACTTTTCTGCTCTTCGATCCTTTCTTTGCTCCGCGACAAACTCTGTCTATGATCTTGCTCATGTTCTCCATTGTAGGTAGATTACCTGTCAGGATCAGTGATGCTCCCCCATCCATGATAATCCGGTGATGAAATATATGTCAGAGAATTCAATCTGCAACCCTTGTCATGAATCACAAATATCTCTCGATCAGTGCCACAAACACTGACCATATACTGTAATAACTTCAGTTGAGCTCGAAGACATGGTGCCATGAAATTTTTTAAGATCCCACAGTGTTTTAGGGCATCCATGCATCTCTCGTTTCCCATGGAAAGCTCATATTCCTCCCCGTTCTCTCTTTCCTTCCATTCAATAGACATTTTTGCTTTCAAACACCTACAAAATCATCATTGGGGCTTTCATTAGTCAAGTTATTAAATTTTGAATTGTTTAAAGTGAGTTGTTCATTGGAATTTTTGGGAAAATCGGTTGCAGCGATTGGCGCAGATTTTTTAAAAATAACAGCGCTAATTGGCACTTCCCCATTAAAATTTAAGGCGGGTTGGCGTGACTCCGTGTCTATAACTTGCATCGACTGCCGCGCCCAAATTTGAACAAAATCTCCCCAAAAACATGAATAATTGAAAATGCAGGTAATGAAATCTAGCTTAAAATGCAGGGAAGGATAAGAGCTCTTACCTGAAGAAAACAAATTCACGATTAGTCTCTTGGATTGTCCATTGGCAGCTCCACAAAATCACAGTTAAAAATGGAAAAATGCTCACAAGAGGTGAAAAGGAGAAAAGTAATTTATTTTTACTTTTTGTGTCATTTTATAACCTTTTAGAAACCCTAATGATGTTTTTTGCGCTTATTTTTCGACTATTTTAATATTTTATTTCGAAAAATTGGTTTTACATGCATTTCTTGTGCTGCAATAGGTCCTAAGCATGATGATAATGAAGTGACAAGTTGTATTTTATTACTTTTTCGGACTCGGTAAAAACAAGAAAAAGTCACCCAGTGGAGTTTCTGACTCTTGAAAATTGAAAATATTGCTGAGACTCTTGTCGTTTTGAACTCGTTAAAGGTTGCGAATGTCATCTACCCAGTATGCATTTACCCATTTTTTGGGCTGGGACAAATTATTTACGAAAAAGGAATACCTTAGCTTATCACGACTAAGAGGTTCTCCCAGATATTGTTTTCTACCTTTTCGGATCTGTGAGACTACCTACGAAAAGGGACTTGCTGGAGTTTTATTTTTCGCTTCGTTTCAAACTCTCTAAACATAAAAAGATGCCGAGTTCTTCCTTTGTCAGACTCGTTAAAACCTAAATGACATCGGAAATCGTCACCATGACGTAACCGAGTTCCTCCTTCGTAGGGCTCGTAAAATGTACTAGATGGATTTGTTCGAAGGAAATAATTATATGACAAGCAAATGCTATCCCCTTCAAGATTGTTTCTAAAAACAATTTGGGCACTCGCCAGAAATGGTGGGGGAAAATGGAACCAGTTCTCAGTTGTGTCGACAGTATGTCGCTCTTGAACATGACACTTGTTTGCAATTCATTTCGGGTTGGGGACATCCCATTTCCTCTTTTTCGCCTCCATGGGTTTGGGTTATCTGTTTTGGCCTCTCATCTACTCTTTGCTGCGTCATCATGACCTAAGATCCCTTGATGTCAAATATTGCCAAATTCTGGAGTCGTGTCGCCAATATGTTCAAGAGAAGTTTCCTTCTACAATTTTCAACCTCTGATCCTCTGTTTTGTCCTAATTCACTATCATCTTATTCCTCTATCTCATGTCGATGATGTGGGAAACAATATGTCCCTCCTTCGACCAGGTCACTTCCTATCGACTTCAGCTCATTATCCATGAAGTTGATGTAGAGACTCCCTTTCGGTACCTTGGATCTTGCATACCTCAATGGCAATTCTTCGCATTCGACGACAAGTCCTCATTATTGGCCTTCGATCGAGTCATTTCGCGGGTGTTCGACTCTAGCTCACTGTTCACATTCTGTGAATTTTTCTAGTTGTACCTTAAAATCCATTGTCATTATTGGTGGTTTCTCTCGTGCCTGTTAACAACTTTCATTATTGGTTGGTAATCAAATGAATTTTTTGCATGTTCGACTTCAACTCACTTATTCGCATGCTTGAATTTGTACTTGTTCGGGTCGAGATGGAGTGCAAAATCCTGGGTTTTGTCTGATGAAATACAAGTTGCGAGACGATTTGGTTTATCACGACTATATGCATGACTCTTCTAATTGGATGGTTGCAAGCATACCCACGTCTATTTGATGATCCTTCCTGCTGGATGGATGCATCCATACCTCAGATATTATTATTGTATGTACTCTATTATGGATGGTTGTGCCCATACCACATATTCATGTATCAAAGATATCAATTGTACTTGTCCTTTCAGGTTTCTGACGGCGGCGTTTTGGTTTGGGCATGTTCTCATAAAGCATTTCACCCCTCCCTCTGTCTCAGACCTCATGCTTTAGGGGGCATATGTTACACAGTATTTTGTCACTGTCCCTGCAATCCCTATCCTGAACATTGGAGGACCATTTCAGTGACTTCTGTGTATTTTCATACCTTGATATAAGTGTCATTGCATCCCTTGGCATGTTAAGAACATTTCCTCTGTTAATGATTCCTTAAGCAGACTCTCAAAAAATGTGATTTTGGGTCGGTGATGGTAGGCAATTATGGCCTCTCACCCATGGAGAAATTAACACTGGTGTTATAGCATCATTTTTCACCCTCATGTGATTCATGATTGTCTCTTTGGCCTTGGGCACCCATTCCCACAGACTTGAACAAAGTTCATAAAAAACAGTGTTAAAAATCCAATATGCGGGTATGCCCAGACTTTTCCGCGTGTATACGCTAGTCCATACACACTTTTCCACATGTATACGCTAGTTCATACACACTTTTCCACGTATGCCATTAAAATCATTAAAAAATATATAAAATTCCCTATTTTCGGGCTGGGTTGATGGTTACTCTAGTAGTTCAACCACCCCAGCACATGGCCAACTGTTTCCAACAGATTGAAACTACTTTGAGGGAGTATAAAAGCCCCTCACATGCATGGCCTAAGGGAGAGTGAAATTTATAGACATTATACTCTGTTGGAGCCCCAATTAAAGTCTGATTTCCCGTGCCTCCTGCACTTTCCCAGATTTTTTACAGGAAACCCTTGTTTCCAGGAGATGTTCATCAATTTATATGTCATCTCGTGTGCACAAGTCTTGAAAGTATCTTAGCGAGGCAAGGGCGGGACGGATCCATACGACGGTCTATTCAAAGATCATGGAAGGATTCAGGTGTTCTCTCCACTTTTTATTGCTGTACATGCTGTTCGTAATGAAGAAAAACCATCTTGTTCCTGAATTCACGTGTTAATATCTTCTTGCATATGTGAAAAGATCATTATTTACGCATTTATTATTGTTTATATGATGTTTCACATGGATTACATTGAAATTTAGGAGAAGTATATGCTGTACAACTAGATTTCCGTGCATGTTCTTTCTTGATTTCCAGGTTGAAGAGGAAGAAGGGTTGCTGGGGGTTTGAACCCTGCGGGATCTACATCAAATTTAGGATTACGGGTGAGTTCTACTATCGATGTTATCTAGTTTTTAGCATACAAGTGTGGTTGTGTGAGTCCTTCTTGAATAGCATGCTCTGATCTGTGGAGGTTTTGACCCAACAAACCTCTAGGGAGTTATTTCCCGAAACAGAACTGGCGACTCCGCTGGGGATCGCATTCTTGTGATTCCCCTGTTGGGTGGTTTCAGCTGTTTGAAAGGTTTCCAAAAGTTTTAATCATTATTTCCAGTCCAGTTAACTTTTTCTCAGTCAGACTGAAGACCTGGTTCTTTATCCAGGCTTGATATTTTTTATTTTTCATTATTTGCTTTCTCATACGTGAGTTTTTCTTCACACAGTCGCGTATACACGCAATTTTTGTTAAAGGAAGTCGCGTATACGCGGGTTTCTTTTGACACAGGCGCATATGCACGCTTGTTGAAAAGCTGATAAGTAGCGTATGCCTGGGCAAATTTTGAAATTTTTTGATTTCTTGACTTTTTAGTCTTGTCTGCCTGTGGAGACCTATTCCTGCAGTGTCTTTATAGTCTCTGGATTGTGTTGATAGTTGTTATTGGTATTTTTCTCTCTTGTTTGGTTGAAGACTGGCTTATTAGGCAAATCTTGTTTTTTAGTGCTTGCATTTCTGGTTCGAGTACCAAGATCTCGTTCTAGAGATTCTTGGCTGTTCTACTTTATCAGGACATAGAGCTTCTGATTGGATACTCTTTCCTCTCTTTATGTTTTGCTTTGCACTTGGATTTTTGCCTGCTTTTGGTTGGTTTTCTTTACTTCATGTGACTAGGTATTGTTGCAATTTTTTGAAGAGTCATTCTTGGTTCTTTGAAGTTCTGTTTGCTGCGAGTTTGTGCTATTGTTCTGGGCTGAGTTCCTGAGTTTCTTGTCTTCCTTTTGCTCGTATAAATCTTGCCACTAGGAGGGCATTATAATATTTAGAGCATTTTTTGAAGCTTTGTTTGAAATTCAGAGATTGTTTGGCTTGAGAATTGGATATTTCTTCTTGGTCCCTTTGAAGTCTTCTTTTATAAAATTCAAAAATCTCAAAAACATTTTTGTTTTGCCATTGCTTTTGTTTTGCATTTTTGTTTTGGTTTCTTTCCATCTTTTGAAGCCTTGTTGAGATTTCTTGCCTTCGGTTGCCGACTTGATTTGGGAAGGGAATTTTCATTGGTTTCTTTCTCTTATTTCGAGCATATTTTGGTGTCTTTATACTGAGAGTTTCTGATTTGGGAACTAGCTTTGTGGAAAACCGGAAAACTGATAAAACTGAAGGATTTGTGAAAATTTCTCTTTGCTTGGTTAGATTTTTGCATCTTAGAATTGACATGCTCTTAGTAATTCGCATCAGGTGCAGTTAAGCATTTAGTATTTTTCATAAATTTTGCGAGTGTGAAGTTTGTTATCTGAAAAGAAAAAAAATTTAGTCTCGTAGAACCTGTGTAGAAATTTCTTTTTATCGAAAGGCAATTACTGCATTTGCATGTAGTTTTGTTTTCATTAATTTATTTTCTACGTCATAAAACACCACGAGTTTCATTTCCATATCCCTTTGACTTAATATAACAACCAACTAAAATAAGCGCATTAATTTAAAAACAACTAGCAAGTTTTTTATTAAGTGTCATACACCAACTAACTAGGTTGTAGGGCATTGGATTAGGTGAGTGGAGAGTTAACTCTCTAAGGCCGCTCAAACTAAAACATAGAAGTTTATTAATTGAGCGAAATCCAACTATGTTAAGTGGACCGGGAAAGCTCTCCTCCAGAGAGTCAAGCGCGAGGGGAAGTGAAGGTCAAAAATAGAGATACCCCCTCTTTGATTTGCTGGATCTTGCCTCAAGAACATTCCGCCCGGCTTCTGACATGGATTGGTGCCCATAGTTGCCATTCCTAGGTTCCACACAGGTGACTGCGGGGGGGAATACTCGTGGTACCTGAGGCAGACGTCGTATCACTTTCAGTAGTACTTCTGGAGGGTGCCCTAGTGAGCTTGGGTACTTGCACCGGCAAAGGCTGTTGTTAGGAGGTCGGCGTAACTATTTCTGTTACCTTCGCTAGTAGGCCTGGGCCCTAATTATCCCATACTACTTTTAGGAGGTCCTATTTTTCGCTTTCTCATATTTTGGTGTCCGGTCCTAATCACCCGGAGTGGAAATACTTGAAGGCTTCTTGCTTGGATGTATCTTAGGGATTTTTGTAGTGAGTGCTCTTTGCTCCTAGCTTGCTTAGCTTTATACGTTTTTGAGTCTAATTAAAATTTGTTAAAGTGGCTGATCAAGCGCCTCGTCGATCGAGGAGAATCCGGGGGTTATCTCCCGAGAGTGCTGAGCCTTCTTCAAGAAGGCGTAGGAGTAACGTAGCAGGTGAATATCACCCTGTGATATCTGATGCAGTGGAGAGAGATCCTCCACAAGGGCTTGAAGGTTTTGTAGTTGGTTCCGGTGTTGGTTCCGAGAGGAGCGTTCCGCTCACCTCGAGAGTCTTGTTTCCAGGAGAATTAGGAATAGAAGTGGAGGAAGTACCTGAGTCTCCTCAGTCACTTCCATCTCCTCTTCCTCCTGATTATCTGTTTGTTGTTGAGTACATCGGACCTGAGTTAGAGAGACCAGAAAGTCCTCCTTTTTATTCATACCTTTCGATGGTCACGACTGGGAACGCAACTTCGGCTGTGAGGGTTGTAGGCATTCAGACCCCTGCTTCAGTAGAAGGAGGGGGCACAATTGCTATATCTTTGATTGCTTCTAGTACTGCTGTGTTTGGCTCTGGTTTCACCCAAGCACATGCTTCTCAATCTGGTCCCTTTTGTTTTGGAATGCCCACTAGTGGGATTCCTTCGTTTTCCTTTTCCGCTGCTGCAGCTGCATCTACACCCATGTCTTCCATGGCTAGTGGGTCAACTTCTTTTCAAGGGTTCCCCTTCGGAACTGGGCATATTCCTAGTTCGAATCCTTCTTTAAGGTCTTTTCCTTTTACTTCTCAGACTCAGAGTTTTAACCCTTGGTCTGGAGGTCAGAGTTCGACTACTTTTACAGGTTGGAACCCTGTATTTACAGCAGTGGGGGCAGGGAATCAGTTTTACGCTGGTCAACAAGGGAATGTTTCTTTCCCTTCGTCGAGTGCTTATCAGACTTTTTCCCCTCTTTCTAATGCTTGGAACCCCTATCAGGGGCTTTCCTCTTCATTCATTACTTCGGGGGGGGGGAACTGGTCCGGTCTTTGGTAACTCTACGTTGGGAGGGTTCCTTCTCCAAATATTGTGTCCTTTGGCCCAACATTTTATACGAGTTATTTTTGGAAACCTGGTGCCTCATCAAATCCAAGGTATTCTTTTTAGAATGTTGGGAATTCATCCCATCAAGGATGGAATCCTCAAGCTCCGCCTCGTTTACCCTTTCTGGCAACGTTGAACTTGCCAGATTTGTCGAAATTGACGAACGATCCGATCCGATATAGTCCGAGGTGGCCTCCGGTTCCCACCAAACTACCTTCAGACATTCCAAAGTTTGAAGGCAAGAATGGAGAGGACCCGGCTGACCATATCACCACCTTCCATTTATGGTGTTTTTCTAACTCCCTGATCGATGATTCGATTAGGTTGAGATTGTTTCAATGCAATTTAACTGGAAACGCTGCCAAGTGGTATATTGAGTTAACTTGGGGCATTTTTGCTACATTTGGAGATCTGGCTACGACATTTCTAATTCATTTCCAGTTTCCTGTCCATTATGATGCCGGGATCGAACTCTTAGCTAATTTTAAGCAGGACGATGCAACCCACATTTCTGATCATATTCAGGAATGGTGGAGAAGGAAGAGGCTTATTAAAGCTCATATTCCAGGGGAATTCCTTTTGGAATGGTTTCTGAAATATCTACAGTCAGATATTTCTAAGGATGTATCCCTGTCCAGGGTATTTTCTGAGGAACATGCCATTTTCAGGGCCCAACAGCATGAATTGACATATTCTCAGTCTGGAGTCCTTCATAAATATTTGCCTAATGCTCCTCGCTCCAAATTAGACTTGTCCAAGACTAAACCCGGTCCTCATGGTGATGGACTTATCGGGTCGATCAATAGTGGTGCGGCTAACCTGCTTAGTCAATTGCAGCAGTTGTCTATACAATCTGCTTCTTCTGGTCAAGCTGTGCCTGCTGAGTCATCACCTTCTCAGTCTTTGTCGGTAAATGCCATTCAGACTTCTAACCCTAAAGAAAATCAACAATCCGAAGGGAAGAAGAAGGGACGTAATAAGAAAAATGGCAAGAATGGGAAGGGTAATGCAAATAAATCCAACGAGCATGTTGGTGAGGGTCCAAAGGATAAAAACAAAGTGAAGTTTCCATGCAAGTTATGTGCTGGAGACCATCTTACTCACCTTTGCCCTAAAATTCAGGATGCGCAGCGCTTGTTAGCTCAACAGGGTTCTTCCAGTTCCCAGGCTGTGTTGACAAACCCTTTTCCCCAAGGGCAACAGCTAGTTGTTGGCGCGAATCAAAATACCGGGGCTTCCTCTGGGGGCACCCAGGAAGGGGAAACTCCATCAAACATATACATGATGAGTGCTCACGTGGATATCGCCACGAGATCCCGTGATTATGGCGAAGATGAGTCTTCGAAAGCCAAGGGTGCTCCCGATGCTACTGAGCCGCTTCACATCACGAAGCCTACTGTTGAGCCTATACCTCGGATGCCCAAAGCATCTACTAAGCGTACGACGATTAATCCAAATGCCAGGGCTGCCCAGAACTACTCTATTGTGGAAGATCTGGCGCAAAGTCCTTGTGCCATGTCGGCTCTTGAGGTGCTCCAGTCTTGTCCGGCTCAGCGCAGTTCTCTACTCACTGCTATTGGGGTTGTCGATCCAAAGAACTCTCTTATGATTACATTTGATATGACTAATTTTAAAAAGAGACTCCCCCATCATATGGCTTTTCATATTAAATCATCGTACCAGAAATGCAATATTTTCCGGACGGTCGTTGATGAGGGTGCTTCCACATGTGTGATGTCTCTCACATGTTGGAAGGGAATTGGATCTCCCGTAGTTGTTCCATCTGCTACTCTTCTGACTGCGTTTGATGGTCATTCTCATAGACCGCATGGTATTGTCCCAGCTTTTCCCATCTGTGTTGGGGGAAAAACTGTAAATATAGAGGTTGAGATAGTTGATGCAAGCTTGGACTACAACCTTATGTTGGGGAGAAACTGGATTTATGAGATGGATGCCATTGCATCTTCATTATTTCGAATTATTTGTTTCCCTCACGAAGGGAGGATTGTTACAGTGGATCAACTGGACTGTCCTCCTGTAGACCCGAATGCATCTACTGACTCAACTATTCCAAAGTTGGATAAGGCCAAGTCGCCTGTTGAGAATTTAGGGGTTGGAATGTATTCTTCGTTGATGGGTAATTTTGATATTCCACCTCCTACTGTTCATATAAATGCAATTTCATCCTCCAGGGCTCCTCTTCGAAGAGAGTTCTTCAGAACTCATTATTTTTCGGACCCTTGGACCTTACCTTCCCCTACCTCCACATTAGCGGAAGGTCAAGTGGGTGGAATGGAATTTCCAATGTCTGCAGCTAAGATTGCTTATCAATCTATTGTTGACACTGCAGAGTCCATTCCAGCTCCTCTTTTATCGGAAGAGTTGGATGGAGATGTGGCTCCGGCTTGGACACTTAGTTCTTCTTCCGCCCAGGATTTCCTTGATACCACTCTTCCATCTGAAGAGGCCATCCTGGAAGCTATGACTGGTATAGATAGATTGTGGGATGATTTGCATCATCGGTCTTACTTTTTATCTGATTTGAGCGAATTTGAGTCAATTTTTCCAAGTCCTTTGTCTATTGGCCATGTTCACCCAGTCCTAAACCCTTTAGCACCAACACAGGTATATGCTGAAGGGAACATGGCTGTGATTTCTCCAACTATCCCGGTGAACATTTCCAGGAATCCCAATGTTATAGAGAATGTCTTCATCGGAGCTGAATGTTCCCCTGAAGAGATTCAAATTTACACCGATCTCTTTAAAGAGTTTAGGGATGTGTTCACTTGGTCTTATGAGGAAATGCCTGGTATAGATCCATATATTTTACAGCATGAGATCAAGACTTACGAAAATGCTAAGCCTGTGAGGCAAAAACTTCGTCTAGTCAATCCTAGGAAGGCTGCAGCTATCAAAGCCGAGGTGGAGAAGCTGCTTAAGGCGAGATTGATTTTCCCTATTCCTTTGACAGAGTGGGTTTCGAACCCTGTTCCCGTAGATAAAAAACAAGGAACAATTCGAGTTTGCATTGATTTCAGAGACCTTAATAAAGCATGTCCTAAAGATAATTACCCTACACCATTTATAGATCAGATTATTGATGATTGTGCCGGTAATGAGATTTTTTCCTTCATGGACGGTTTCTCTGGATATAATCAGATTACTATCCGTCCTGAAGATCAGCATAAGACTGCCTTTATTTGTCCCTAGGGTACGTTTTCTTACAAGAAGATGCCTTTTGGTATTAAAAATTCTGGGGCTACCTTTCAACGGGCCATGTCATATGCCTTCCACGACATCAAACATATTATCGAGGCATACTTGGATGATTTAGCTGCTCGTTCTCGAAAGAGAATTGATCATCATGCTCACCTCCGTCAAGTATTTGAACGATGTCGTTTCTACAAGATTAGGTTGAATCCGAACAAGTGTGTTTTCGTGGTCACATCCGATCAGTTATTGGGATTTATAGTGTCTAGGGAAGGGATTAGGGTAGATCCCTTCAAGGTTGAGGAAATACTTTGGTTGCCTCCCCCGTCGTCTATTCGTCAACTTCAAAGTCTATAAGGAAAGGCTAATTTTCTTCGGAGATTTATCGTAAATTATGTTGAAGTTACCAAAGGATTTATGAGATTGTTGAAGAAGGGAGTCCCATTCTTTTGGGATGACTTCGCTCAACGCTCATTCGATGCTTTGAAAAAAGCATTGAACTCTGCTCCTTTATTGAGTCCCCCTGATTATAGCAGGGATTTCCTTTTGTATCTTGCAGCAGTAGAATCTACCATTGGTATGGTTCTGGTTCAGGAGGATGATGCTCTTGCAGATAATGTTATATACTATCTTAGTCGAGGCTTGGTAGGACCTGAACTTCGGTATACTCCGATAGAAAAACTAGCTTTAGCAGCTGTTCATGCTTTGCAGCGACTCAAACATTACATTCTTCTACGAAAAACTTATGTTTTGGCAGCAGCCAATCCATTTCAATTTGTTCTCAGTAGGCGAGTGATTGGGGGAAAATATAATAGATGGATTGTGATTTTTCAAGAATTTGATCTTGAGTTTATGTCTTCCAAGTCCAAGAAATCATTAGTTTTCGCGGAATTAATCTCCGAGTTTCCCTGTGGAGAAGAGATAGTCTATAATGAATCCTTCTCGGATGAACATTTGTTTCTTATTTCTCCACAGGATCCTTGGTATGGGGATATCATTGTGTATCTTCAGACTGTGAAGTTTCCCCCTACTTTTTTGAAAGATGAGCACCGTAAGTTGCGTCACTTGGCTAAAAATTACTTGATTATTGGTGATGTTTTATACCGTCGAGGGGTTGATTCAATCCTGATACGTTGCTTAACTCTCGAAGAAGCTGAGGCTGTGCTGAATGATTTCCACAGTGGAGCTTGTGGTGGTCATTTATCTGGGCTTGCTACAGCCCAAGAAATCTTGCGTGCTGGGTACTTTTGGCCTTCGATTTTCAAAGATTGTGTGGAGTCGGTCAAAAAGTGTCATCCGTGTCAAGTTTATACTTGAAATGTGCGCTCATCCAGCTCTGCTTTTTCCAGTCATTACCGTTGGTCCCTTTACAAAGTGGGGTATTGATTATACTACTTGTAACCCGCCTTCAGCTAAAGGTCACAAGTACATTATTGTAGCAGTAGACTACTTTACGAAGTGGTTCGAGGCTATGCCTACTTTTGGGAATGATGGTGAGACTGCAGCTCTTTTTCTTTTCAACCAGGTTATTGCTCGTTTTGGTATTCCTAGAGAGATTGTCACTGATCATGGCAGTCATTTTTAGAATAGCATGATGGCTGAGTTGGCTCTAAAATTAGGTTTCCGGCAGGAGCATTCATCTCCTTATTATCCTCAGGCCAATGGGCAAGTGGAAGCCGTGAATAAATCCTTGAAGAAAATTCTTCAAAGGACGATTAATAAAGCTAGATCCAATTGGCATATCATGCTATATCCTGCACTTTGGGCATACAGGACGTCAGTAAAAACTGCAACTGGCTTTACTCCGTTTCAACTAGTTTATGGGCTGGAATCCGTATTTCCCATTGAATGTGAGATTCCTTCTCTTAAGTTAGCTGTTAAACTTCTTCCTGACACTTCTAGTCTTGAAGAACTTCTCCTTCATCTGGAACATCTCGATGAGCAGCGTTGAGATGCCGCCACGATGAATGAAGCGCATAAAAACCGATTTAAAGTTTAGTACGATAAGGCGGTCAAGCCTAGGGTTTTTTCAGAAGGTGACCTTGTTTTGGTCTATGCCCAAGAAAAAGATGCCCTGGGGGCATGAAAGTTTAATTCTATGTGGTATGGTCCCTTTATCGTTAAAAAAATCCTTAAAAAAGGAGCATATACCTTGGTTGATTTTGAAGGGAATGAGTTGTCAGAGCCTAGAAATGGGCTCTATTTGAAAAAGTATTATGCCTAGGCTTCGGCCTGGCATTTTGCTTTTGTATATAGTAGTTTTTCTTTGTACATATCTGGTTTTTCGATCTTTGATGGGATGGTGACGTTTTTGATCTGCTTTGGCAGGTTGTGTCGAATGTCATGAGTCATTTTGGTTTCACCGATGGTGCTAGTAAACACACCCGGAACTTGGCTTCCGCGACTTGGGTGCTTCATCATCCATCCGGTCAGCTGTTAGTATCAAGAGGAGTCTGCATTGGTACTACTTCCAATAATATAGCAGAATACATTGCAGTTATTTATCTACTCTCGGAGGCGATATCTTTGGGTGTTGATTCGTTGGTAGTTTTCTTGGACTCCCAGCTGGTGGTGTCGCAGTTGAACAATACTTATTGGGTTCGAGATCCTTTTTTACTCCGGTTGTTCTTGAGGGTACGTTTGTTACAAAGATCATTTCAATTGTTAACATTCATTCATATTCCTCGAGCAGACAATTGGATGGCAGACTCATTAGCTAATCAAGCAATTGATTGGCATATTAATCATTCAATACATTAAAATTTAATCATCAAAAACATCATACATCTATCACATCACATCATAAATCACTGTATATATCATCAGAGTGTTCAAAAAATTATACAAAAATTTGGATCCATAAGTCGTACAAAATTAGGGCTTATGCCCGATCATGTTCAAATCTCAAAAAATATACAGTCATCCGGTAAATCATATCTATCTACTCCTGTGGTCCCTGCCCAAAAGTTGTGTTTCTATATAACACGATCGCAGTCGCGACTCGGCGGAATAACCGCACCCAGTCACGAGGTACTCCTACTACCCGTCTCTGGATGGCCTCGGGTAGATCTTCCACTGCAGCCATAGGCACTTGGCGGGTTAAACCCTCCAAGTTCCTTTGTACAACATGGAGGGTTTTGTCTGAGTCTATTGTCTCCGCCTCGCCTTTGCGGCACTTATGCCGTGGGTAGCGATCAGGACAGACTGGTCCAATATCTGTATCATGATCATTACGATATTTTAAGTCACTTTGAATCCAATCAAAAACATGTTTCATTTTTTCACACATATTGAAAAAATCCAAAAAAAATCATATAATTAAAAAATTGCAATCTTATCTACTGTACCCCATGCCGCGCCAGGTGGAAGGAAGAGGTCTGGATCGCCACGGAAATCCATCCCGACATAGGGATAGTCCTCCACAGCGATGATTTTTTCTCCCCACCATTGGAAGAACTCGTCATCCCAGGTGGTTCGGGGAACTTCACTTCCCCCCAGTCTCTTCATCAAGTCAGCCCATCGGGCAATTCTTGGGTCTCTTGGGCTGCTGATAGAAGAGATCACTTTGGGTCTCAGCCCAGGAATCTTCTCGAAGAAGAATGTCATCAAGATTGTACCATATCCAAAATGTTTTGTCTTTGTTTTTCGGATGGAAGTCAATTGTTGCTTCATATTCATTAATAGAGCTGTGCACCAATCATATATATGAGTTAAGCATTCCACAGCTATACTCATTTGAGTCCTGGATGCCTGGTGTAAGGAAGAAAATCCTGCTACCCTGCCAATGGTAAATAGGATAATTTTCATGTGCAAGTCTCTTAAATCTCTTATAGCAATTTGAGTCCCAAATTTCTTGGACCCCTCTACGCAGTAGACGTGGACATAGTCATCCACGGTTAGCCCTCCCAAGGGCTTGCCATGTAAATCTACTGGCTCCCCCCTCCGGGAGAGTCCGGTAATAAAATAGATGTCTTCCACCTCGATACGTATGGGCGTTTGATCTATTATGAAGCAATCTTCTTCCAGTTCCCAATAATTCACAAGCATTTCAAGCAACCGGACATTACTCTTCATATTTGGCATTTTGAAAAATTTGAGCAATCCACAATTTCAGAGAATATTGAGCGATAATTGATCCTGCATTACTTCATTGTCAATGGCACTATGCTCACGTTCTCTCCATGATATAGTCATCCTGCAAAAATTCAATAATTTTTCCATTAGAATCACGTTTTTTCATTTCGGGTTGCGCATACGCGACTTTCTCTGTACACAGTCGCGTATATACGCGGCTTGGTCAATATAAATTCGCGTATGCACAGAACCGTAATTTTAAACAAATAATTCTACGGTGAAATTTCCAAATTTCTACTTTATTTATGGACAAATTTAATAACAAGGATGGATTAAGAGCTTACTTGACAAATTCGGCGAAGTTTGACGGTCGATTGCTCCTGTTTTGACGAAAGAGGCTTTTTCTCCAGAGCTCTTTTTCCCAATTCAGCAAGTAACAATGAACCAAATGTGAGGTAACTTGTGTATTTATGCCCAAAAAGTTGAAAATTTTCGCAAAAATTTGTTATGCTTATTTTTTCAATCTATCTTAAGCTGCATAATCCGGATGCTTGGAAGTGCCCAGATTGGTATATTTTCAGGTACATTTTGATGAAGTCGAGCTTTTTTCCGGTTTTTGATCCATGACTGCTGACCTGTCATGGCAGGTATATGATCTTCACTAGCATATAGGTTAGGAAATCCACTTTCCGTTGCATTTTTCATACTAGCCTCCTTTTGATCACTTGCCATAGGGTCGATCCCATCAGGTCATGACTATTTAACCCATTTCAGTCGCCGATTTTTAAATCATGACTTGGTGGTAGAGCCTTCCTTTACATGGGCTTCCTAGTTAGTTCCTCGCTAGAATTTGTTGCCCATGCTGCATTTTATGTAGGCTCGGGAGTCCTCTTTAGTCCCGCCATGACTTATGTGTTGAAGCTTCATTCTTCTTCTTCTTCACTATCATTTTTTCTGGCTATTACCCTAGAGGCCCCCTGGTGTTGTTAAGTTGTATTATTGCATTGCATATTGGCTACTTGTTTATCCCGACCTTAAGCCGGCTTCATTTTGGACTCAATGTTTAAGCCAACTTTTGACCTTGACTGTCTGCACAAATTAACCATTGCACGCACTTAGCTATCTCGACTTGACACCCTTTTACCCATGGATGGAACATTCCTTTGAGTATCGCTGACCAGTTTCTGCCACCTTGCATTGAGCATAGGATTGTTCCTATCCTAGGAACTAGTGCATCTGTTTCTTGATACTCGTTCTATCCATTGTACCATAGCATTCTTTTATTCTTTTTCAGGCTTATTATATGAAAAAGACAAAAAAATTAAATATAACAAAAAGAGCGGGAACGGGATGTAACTTCATAATTTGATTGTAGTACAATGTCAGTTTGCCACCCTTGAACAAAGCACATACACTTATATATTTCCTTCATTTGGGATGGTTTTAGTTTTGACCTAGGTTCAACTTTTGCCTTGTTTCAGTGGTCAGTTCTCCCCCGGTTGGTTATCTCTTCCAATCATATGGAGAGTTTGTTTTTGCCTCCTGCATAACAGACTTATACAGTGTCACTTTTTACTGCCATGGTCATCACGAGTCGTGCTTTTGTTCAAGGGAAGTCTAACCAGAGTCGGCCATTCTGCGGTGTCTCTTGACTCATTATTTAGTCGGCCTTCCCGGTCTGGTCAGTATCTTGTTCTATCACATCAGATGTTTTGGTCTTCTGCTCGTGCTGGTTTGAGAAGGTCCCCATTGACTTCTTGCCGGTGGGTTTGTCTCTTATCGACTACGACACATTGCTCTGAGAGCAAACCTAGAGCCACACCCTGGCCCTATTTCCATCATTGATAGGTGACCTTGTGCTCAGCATTTGATCATCATTATGGGTCTTTGACTGAGTGGTTTTCCTTGTGTTCGACGTCAGCATACATTATCAAACTTGGGATTCATGCAGTAACTTGATTTCCATTTGACCCTATCGGTGGATATCTCGCCTTTGTGACAGATTTCATTATTGGTTGGTTAAGAGGGTTTCTTCCGTGCGCTAGCTTCATCTTGTGCATGTCGGAAACGTACTTCGGTTTGGTTCTGTCACTCTGCTTCGTCCGATTCCTTCCAAATCTTCGCCTGTGGGTTACACTCGCACTGGACTGATGTGGGATGCCTTAATGCCTTCTTTCCAGCAGATAGTTTCCCATCGACTCCGACTCCTTGCTCTGGGAATAAGATCTAGAGTCTTTTTTTCAGTACCTTAGGGTTTGCAGTCATAAGTGGCAGACTCTTCGCTATCGACAGTGGGGATTCATCATTGCTTCCTGATTGGTAGATTCTTCCAAGTGTTCGACTTCAACTCATTCATTCGCACTTGTTAGATTGTACTGGGGCACCTTGACACTCATTTTCATTATTGGTGGGTTGTCTCGCGTTGGTTAACGGTTTACATTATTGACAGGTAATCCAACGATTTCTCACATGGTCGACTTCAGCTCATTTATTCCCATTGTGTAGAATTGTGCCATCGAGATCGGTCAAGACCTCGGGTTGCATCAGCATATTTCGGTTCACTTTTGACAGTCCATTCAGTTTCTGCCAGTGATGCCGTCCACCTTTATATGTTGCAGTGTTAGTACAGCAGCATCCTATATGTTGGCTCCCGAGTTGCGTGATTGTACCATGTGTTCCACCCCTTATGATTTGGTACTTGGAGATTCAGTTACTTTTATGATCAGGCATCCAGTTTCAGCATCATTGATCATTTTTCTATATGTGATACTTGGACATTGATTCCGACTTGTACTTATGGGCCCTGCTCAGATGATTCATTATGTACTTTCAGTTCAGCTATACTTGTATACATTCTGGATTCATCATGTACTTTCTATAAGATATATTTTTGACTGAGCATGGGTATGCCCACCTCAGCATGATTTGACTCTCTGTTTTCTTTCATTGGTTTTTGACAGGCTGAAATCTGGTGAAGTCCTCTCTTGTCCTTGCAAAGTTATTTCTATGTGCATAATACATTTCAGCCATCATGTACCCCTTCTAACCTCATATATTAGGGGGCATCTGTTATAGCATCATTTTTCACCCTCATGTGATTCATGATTGTCTCTTCGGCCTTGGGCACCCATTCCCACAGACTTGAACAAAGTTCATAAAAAACAGTGTTAAAAATCCCATACGCGGGCATGCCTAGACTTTTCCGCGTGTATACGCTAGTCCATACACACTTTTCCGCGTATGCCATTAAAATCATTAAAAAATATATAAAATTCCCTATTTTCGGGCTGGGTTGATGGTTACTCTAGTAGTTCAACCACCCCAGCACGTGGCCAACTGTTTCCAACAGATTGAAACTACTTTGAGGGAGTATAAAAGCCCCTCACATGCATGGCCTAAGGGAGAGAGAAATTTATAGACATTATACTCTGTTGGAGCCCCAATTAAAGTCTGATTTCCCGTGCCTCCTGCACTTTCCCAGATTTTTTTACAGGAAACCCTTGTTTCCTGGAGATGTTCATCAGTTTATATGTCATCTCGTGTGCACAAGTCTTGAAAGTATCCTAGCGAGGCAAGGGCGAGACTGATCCAGACGATGGTCTGTTCGAAGATCGTGGAAGGATTCAGGTGATCTCTCCACTTTTTATTGCTGTACATGCTGTTCGTAATGAAGAAGAACCATCTTGTTCCTAAATTCACGTGTTAATATCTGCTTGCATATGTGAAAAGATCATTATTTAAGCATTTATTATTTTTTATATGATGTTTCACATGGATTACACTGACATTTAGGAGAAGTATATGCTGTACAACTAGATTTCCGTGCATGTTCTTTCTTGATTTCCAGGTTGAAGAGGAAGAAGGGTTGCTGGGGGTTTGAGCCCCGCGGGATCTACATCAAACGTAGGATTACGGGTGAGTTCTACTATCGATGTTATCTAGTTTTTAGCATACAAGTGTGGTTGTGTGAGTCCTTCTTGAATAGCATGCTCTGATCTGTGGAGGTTTTGACCCAACAAACCTCTAGGGAGTTGTTTTCCGAAACAACTGGGCCCCACGCCCATTGACGCTCTGTCTTAGTGAGGCACGCGAGATGAGGTGTTTTTGGAAAGTTTTTAAAATAGACACAAAGTATCCATGCCTAACAACTTCGTGAGCGGAGTCACCATGGTTTGTTCGACTGAATAACGTTGAAGTCCTCCCTTTGGCTTCTAGTTTCCTACAATTTTGAAACTCCCCAAAGGGATAATAAATCTCTTCCACCTTATGAGGTATCCCAAACCACTCCTTCCTCTCCTATAAATAATTCCTTCTCGCATTGTTTCAACTAACTAAACAATCCTTACTATAGCTGGTGTGTAGAAGAAGGAAAAGAAGAATACCTTATCGAGAGAGAGAGTTTAGGCCCATTGCCTCACCAAATCCAATCCCCGACGAATGCTTGATACGCGCCGGACTGAACCCGTCGAAGGAGGCTGCAATGTCAAGGCATTAAGGTTGTAAACTTCTTTTCGCTATCATTAATACATGACTCGTTTTTTCGTTCCAATTTTGTGTTCGATCACATGCAAAATGTTTGATTCTCCTTGACCAATCAAATAGATGTAGGTGAAAGTATGTTTTCATATGTTTTCATTGTTCACTTGATCTTTGTGCAGGTACACAGACATTATCACTAAAGGATTGCGGCGTGTGAAGACGAAGATCAAAGGATCATTGTTGCAAGCCACGACAAGAGTGTTGGACTGAGGTAGGTTATCTATCCCAACTTGTTTTTCATTTATAAGGTAGGAGTCCAAAAGTCCAACATGTTCCCTAGTTGGTAGAACCACCATAGGGATAAAGGGATCACCTCTATCCGCAGAGGGGATTTGCCTGCACAACACTTAGGTTTTGGGGTTCCCTATGTGAGCTACTGACATAAAATTCATCAACTGGTGACACTGCTGGTGTAGGAATAGGGTTTGCAACCTTTCTACTTGAGCTTATGGTTAGCCTTTTAGCTCAGATAGAGGTAGGGTTAATTTGACAGAATACTGATGAATGTACAAAGTTAGATGGTGGGCTGTGTGAAACAGTGGCAACACTGGTTTTCTCATGGATGTATTTCTTCTTTGGCCTCCCTACCTTTCCTCTAGAATTAATGATGCCAAACCCTTCCTCTCTTAAAAACCTATCCCAAGTAATTTTATTCTTTCTGAGATGATAGACAACTAAAATTTAATTAGCCCTCTGTGATAAAAATTGTGCAAGGAGTAGTTTGGAATTTTCTGTAGCTTGAGGGAAATTTTAAGCAGAGATTTATACAGAAAATAGGGTAGGTTCAGAGGTATCTCTCCTGAGATGTGGGCAAGGAATCTCAACTGATAACGATGAACAAAGGAAAACCTCCCTTCGCATGTGATGTATTTCTGGACTGAGGTAATAACATGCTGCCACTTGGCTTTAAAACAAGAAATGTGAGCAGTTGAATTCCATTTCATATTAGTATATTTGGGCTTAAGGTAAGAACTTACTTCTTTAGGAAACACTTTGCTTTTAAACCAACGTTCATTTGTTGTAGAAGTTTGGGTTGCACGGGCTATTATAGCCTCAGAAATGCTGAATGTTTTGCTGCCTAAATTGACCTTTTCACCATCAAAAGACTCAACAAAAGCTTGAGCTAGAGCCACATTCTCCCAATAAAATTTTGGAGGAATTTATACCAACCTGCAGATTTGAACTGTGATTTTTCCATCGCATCCACAAATCTTGTATTAGCTGGCTCTGACCTATTAACATTTCCTCATTTCCCCATTTTTTCAATAGCTAAACTGCTCACAAGTACAACTGTTGAACTCTGGTTGCAATATTGTCCACGAAGCCTTGATTTACCTTCTTTGAAAACTGAGACTGCTTGCTGGAGGACTGGTCTTTGTTTACCTGTAGCATGCACAAAGGACTTAGGTTGAGTGATCACTGAGCTCTCTTCTCTAATTTAGCACCTGCAATTATGACAAGGAGTAATGACTTGTTTTTGAAATAATTCAAAAACTAGCGCCAAGTCATCCTACTAAGCTTCACACTCCATATTCTCATTAAATGTCAGATTCCTCGTACTATGACTTCTGCTTGTCTTAGGTGAAATAACTACAAGTTAGAAGCCTAGGTAAGTTAACCGTTCATTAATAATAATCCCCTTGGATCGAATAATAATTAATCTTAATTAAAAGAATAATTATATTCATAGCATAAGGGTTTTCAATAATCTTCAAATGTGAATGGTCCTTGCCATTAAAACATACTCTGCTGCTCCTATATACTTGATGAACAACTGTCCTTTCCTATGCATTGAGATAACCAAAATCTCAGTGAAATAGCTGCGCTTTTCACTATGTGAAATATATAACTTTCATTTCTAAGAAATAGCTGCCCTTTAGTACATTATTGTTTTGTCAATGAAATCAGAACAAAGGTAGCTATTATTCCAGACAAGATGACTATAACTTTATTACCCAAACAACGACTGACCGTCGACACTAAAGTAAGTCAAAATAGTGATTTTAACTTATTTTAGGACTCTAAAACACTATGACACCTATTCACTTAAAAATACCTTGATGCTCGGACCCTTTTTAACCTTTATTGGAAATGAGTCAAACTTGGACATGGATTAGGACATTAAAAAAAAATTGAAAACAATGACACAATGGCGATCACACCATTAACATTTTCGGTACTAACAATTTGTATAATAAATCTCTCACCATGTTATATTTGAATGGTCAAATTTAACTACTATACTTTAATATTAGTTATTTTTTATTAATCTTAATTGGTTTAAAAAATATCGTTAAATTGTGAATTTTCAATTTCTATTAAATTAAATATTATATATAAATATTACTTGAGTCAATATCTTACTAAACCATTCATTTTTGGTCGTTGGATTTGATTGTATTAAAGTAGCTTTCGTGAAAAGTGTTATAATCCATGGTTTGGTTATAGCCGATGGTTTTGTACTTTATACAATTTATTAATTTTTGTTTGTTAAATTTTCTTTTATAAATTAAGATGACTAAGATAGATCATTCTCAAGTGAAATTATTTGATGTTCGTTTATATTTTACGTTTTATATTTATATATGTTTGAATTTGCATTTAATTAAAACCTATGAATTATATATATATATATATATATATATATATATATATATATATATATATATATATATATATATATATATATATATATATATATATATATATATATATATATATATATATATCTCAACATTTAAAAATGTTGACAAACTTTGTTACAATATGCCTACACATCTCCCTTGTATTGGGTTGTAGAGCGCCTCTTGACACAATCACTTCAACGTGGCACCTATAAAACTAGTATTACTTTTTAAAGTGATTATAGTTATTTAGAAACCATCATAAATAAAAAATTATATAACAAAGTAATTTCAACAAGGAGAGAAGCCATGGATCAAATCAATTTCCATCAATGAAAATAAAAGGGTGAAACAAGAAATAAGAGAAAGATCATGCCGTGAAGAGATTTTCTTAAGATGCTAGTGAACAAATTTAAAGAGGAGCATGTAATGTTTGAATGTAAGAACATACACACATAGATGGAATATCATTAAATACAAATGCCAACTGCTTTGCAACTAGCCGTTCCCTAAGGAATATTATTTAACATCACATTTATTATTCATTTAAATGTATGCCGAACATAAGCAATAATTTATTTAGATAATGCTCAAATGCATATGTATGGCTCCTCTACTAATTGAGAAAATCAAGGTCTTTGGTAAATTTCCCTCGATAAATACCCATTATCACTAATTTTTCCATCATTCAAATCAAGAACTTATAGTGTTAGTGTTGGATTGAAAAGTTGAGTATGTTTTATAACCTTGTGAGAATCATACTTTCATAAAATTTTGACAGTACAATTGAGAATTGATCCGGAATGGATCATTATATTATTTTTCATTCATCTTGACACTTTTAGAATGGAAAAGTGGAGAAATCAACTCACAAGACCATTTTTACCGGTGGGTCCCAAATTGGCAAATTGAGGTATGAAACCTTTTGGAAGAAGTTTAAGGCATCAAGTAGCGTTTTTTGGTGGGTATTTTTGTTTCTTATGCATAACACCCCTTGGATATATTCTATATAGAGATACCTTCCCAATTACACAAGAATCACCTCCAGCCAAAATTTGACCTTCCTGTTTTGACCACCATGATTCGAGAGGATGATAGGTCAACCCCCAATATTCATGGAAAATGGACTAGCCATGTCATCACGTTGAAGAAGATTCTAGAAGAATAGGTATTGTAACCCTAGTTATGTGTTGAAGGAGTCAAAATTAACCACTGGAAGGTTATGAGACTATGTTTTAACTGAGCCACTAGGAGGAAAAGGGGTTCCTGTTGTGTAACCAGCTCCAAAAAGAGAAGAAAAGAGATATTCACGCCTTAGAAATAAGCCACTTCGAGGGGGCAACCTCCAATACATTACATGAATGAACAATTCTTGGATGATACAATTCATAAAACCTCCTTTCTATATATAGGAGTCCATGGGGCCATAATGTAATCCTAGTGGGCCACAATGTAATCCTAGCCGACCTAACAATAATAATTTAAGGGCACAATAATAACAAAATGGGGGTTACAAGGGTACAATAATAACAATAAGGTACTATACTAGTAATATAGGGACCTAACATGCCCCTCTCCTTCAAAAAAGCGTTGTCCTCAACGCTTGAGTAGCTCTGGGTGCTTCTGTATAAAATTCTCATCCTCCCATGTAGAATCTTCAGTGGGTAAGTTCTTCCACTTGATGAGATACTCTCAAATTGATCGATTCCGTAGTTTTCGAGTTCTTGTTTCCATGACCGCTTCTCGTTCCAATATGATTTTTCCTTCCTCATCAAGTTCTGGCAATATTGTTTGAACTGGAATATTTTCACCTATAACCTTCTTTAAGCATGAAACATGGAAAACTAGATGTACTCGCGAAGAAGCAGGAAGCTCCAATTTGTATGCCATAGTGCCAATCTTTTGCAACACCTTGTAAGGACCATAGTATTTTGGCGATAATTTATTATCTTTCTTAGCTTGCTTGAGGGACATTTGTTTATATGGTTGTAGCCGTAAAAATACCCAATCTCCTACATCAAAACTTCTCTCACTGCGATGTTGATCTGCCTGTTGTTTCATTCGATTTGTGCCAAATTCAGGTTATCCTTTAAGAGTTGGAGAACTTCTTGCTGATGCTCGATGTGATCTTCCACTGCTTGAACCTTCGAATTTTCCCTTAAAGATGATGTGATGGATGGTGGATGATATCCATAAAGTGCCATAAATGGGGTCATTTTTGCTGCAGCATGGAAGGAAGTGTTATACCACCATTCAGCAAGAGGTAACCACTTGACCCATTGTGTTTGTTTATCAGATACAAAACAACGAAGATATCCTTCCAAACATTTATTTACTATCTCAGTTTGACCATCGATTGAGGATGATAAGATGAGCTATGAGCTAATTGAGTACCCAAACAAGAAAATAACTCCGTCCAAAAATTTCCAGTAAAAATGGGATCTCTATCGCTCACAATAACCCTTGGGCTTCCATGTAGCTTTTGAATTCTATCCATAAATGTAGTAGCAACCGTACTTGCTTTAAATGGATGAGATAATGCACAAAAGTGTGCATACTTGGTAAGTCTATCAACTACCACCATGATGACACTCTTTCCTTCGGACTTAGGTAAACCTGTGATAAAATCCATTGAAATCTCCTCCCGACGTTGACTTGGAATGGATAAAGGTTGTAGAAGTCCTGGGGTCTTAATTGTTTCCACTTTATTCTGCTGGCAAACCAAACATTCCGCCACAAACTTTCGAATATCAGATTTAAGGCCATCCCAAAAAAATTCTTTCTTCACCCCGTGGTAAGTTTTTAAAAATCCTGAGTGTCCTCCTAAAGGAGAAGTGTGCAATTCCAGAAGAATCTTTGTTTTAGTTGGGAATTCTTGCAAAGATATAAGCAATCTTTGTACCATAAGGAATCATTTTTCCAACTAAATGTATCAGATGTACTAGGATCTTGCTGCAACTTTTGAATGAGTGTCCATACATCTTTGTCCTTCTTCCATTCATCTCTTGTTTCGGTTATCCAATCTGGTTGGATAATAGAAATGGCACAAAGAAATGCTTCCACCTCTTCATTCTTTCTTGAGAGTGCATCTGCAATAACATTAAGCTTTCCTTTTTTGTAGATTATTTCAAAGTCATAACCCAACATCTTTGTGACCCATTTTTGCTGCTCTTCTGAAGATAGTCTTTGTTCCAAAAAGTGTTTAAGACTATCATGATCAGCTTTTACCTTGAAGTGTCTTCCCATTAGGTAAGTTCGCCATTTCTTTAGTGCATGCAGTATTGCTAACATTTCCTTCTCATAAATAGGTTTTTGTAAATAGTTTCCTTTGATTGGACGACTTTCAAAAGCAATGGGTCTTCCTTCCTGCATTAAAACTGCACCAATTCCATTTCCTGAGGCATCACATTCCACAATAAAGGTTTTTGTGAAGTCCGGCGTAGCTAAGACCGGTGCTAGGCACATTGCCTCTTTAAGATGTTCAAAGGCCTTAGTTGCTTCAGGAGTCCATGAAAATGCATCTTTCTTCAATAATGTTGTTAGAGGTGCTGCTATTCTCCCATAATTCTTAACAAACTTGCGATAATACCCTGTTAACCCGAGAAATCCTCGCAACTGCTTTATGGTTGTGGGGACTTTCCATTCTTAATGGCTTTAATTTTGTTAGGGTCTACTTTAACACCCTCGTGAGATACAATATGACCCAGATATTCCACCTCTTGTACTCCAAAGAAACATTTGGATGTTTTTGCATATAATTGTTTCTCCCGCAATAGTTTGAGCACCCTGTCAACATGTTCAACATGATCCTTCCAAGACCTGCTGTAGATTAGTATATCATCAAAAAATACTAGCACAAATTTTCTAAGGAAGGGTTTGAAAATTGAATTCATCAACCCTTGAAATGTAGAAGGTGCATTGGTAAGGCCAAAAGGCATGACCAAAAATTCATAATGACCCTCATGAGTTCGAAATGCGGTTTTTGGAATATCTTCAATCTTCATTCTAATTTGATGATATCTTGAACAAAGATCCAACATGGTAAAATAAATTGCTCCATGTAATTCATCCAATAACTCATCAATCACGGGAATGGGAAATTTATCTTTAATGGTGAGCTTATTGAGCTCCCTATAATCCCGACACATTCGCCATGATCCATCCTTCTTGTGTACCAATACTACAGGAGCAGAGAAAGAACTTTGACTAGGTTGAATTATACCCGCCTCTAACATTTCTGCAATCATACGTTCAATTTCGCTTTTTTGGAAGTAAGGATATCTATAAGGCCTGATGTTTGGAGGAACACTTCCTGGAATCAAATGAATAGCATGATCATGATCACGAATAGGTGGGAGTCCTTCGGGAGTTTCAAACACCTTGGAATGATTGTCCAAGACTTGTTGGAGATCTGCAGAAATAGATGATTTTGATGTTGGAACTTCTAGTGAGCATAATTGTGCAATTACGCCTCGTTGTTCTTTCTTTAGAAGCTTTGTCATGCCATTAGATCTTATTATCCTTCCTGGCTTCCCTTCAATACCCCGTAATTCGACTTCCTTTCCTTCTGAAAAAAAATTCAAGAAAAGTTCTTGAAAATTAAAAGCTACCGTCCCTAAGGATTGTAACCATTGTACTCCTAGTACAACATCAGCACCTCCCATAGGAATGGAAAGCATTGGACTAGTCAACACATATTCCCCCATGGTTAGCTTGATATTATGGAATTTTCCAGAACAATTTATAGTTCCTCCATTTGCAACCATCACTTGACATTCTGGTGCTGGGTATAGGAAACAATTTAATTCCTTGGCTACCTTACAATGAATAAAATTATGGGTGCTACCCGAATCAATCAACACTATTACCTTTCTCTTCTTGATTTGTCCTTTTATCTTGAGAGTTTGAGGAGTGGTAATTCCTGCCAGTGCATTACACGATATGGTTGGATTCATTTCTTCCTCTTCTGGGGCTGGTTCCTGGTGTATATCCTCTTGTTCATTTTCTTCTTCCTCTTCACAATCTATGTAAAATAATTTCTTCTCAGCACACTTATGACCTTTAGTGTATTTTCTATCACAACCGTAGCAAAGCCCTTTTGCTCTTTTTTCTTCCAATTGTTGTGGTGTCAACCTTGTAGGTTGTGGAAATCTAGGCGTAGCAACACTTCCTTCTTTATAGAATTGAGTGGTAGGCTTCCTTGTCGCCATTATTTTACATTCAACTTTTCTTGCCAACCTGAATGCCTTCTCCAATGAATCCAGTTCCAGAACACGAACTTCATGTTGGATGTTATCCTTTAAAGTGCCTATGAAGAGATCGATCCTGTGTTCCTCTGGAATATCAGTTACCCTTATATTCAATTTTTGGAAGTCCTCAATGTGCCGCCCCACTAAACCCTTTTGTTTGAGATTTATCAATTGGCTAAAGAAGGTGTTGCTCTTTGTATCCTCATAATGTGCTATCATTTCTTTCGTAAAAATTGACCAAGTGACAATTTTTTTACGGGAGCAAGCCATCGATACCATACAAATGTATTTTGTTCTAAATGTAAAGTTGCAATGCGTACCTTTTGTGTGTTTTGCACGTTATGGAGATCAAAATATTGCTCCATTTGTAGTATCCATGTTACAGGATCCTTTCCATCAAACTTTCTCATATCCATTTTTGGAATATGGTGGTTCTTCCCACCAACATTAGAGTTTATGAAATCACGATTAACATTTATTTTGTTCTCATCATGAGGTTCTTCTACTATCTTTTCACCATTAGGAAACATTTCTTGTATCATCTTGGTCAAATCTTCGATGTCTGCTTTTAGATCATTCTTCATGTTTTTCATGTGGTCTTTCATGTCATCCATCTTAGCTTCCATGCCATCTATCTTGGTTTCCACGCCTTTCTTCAAAACTTCCATGTCATTTTTTGTTGCTCTTTGCGAGAGCGAAATTTGTTGCACTTGCTCTTGTAATTTTGATATGTCATGTTGCCATTCTTCGTTTTCATGAGTCATAGTAGAGCTTTCCAAAGGCTTAATTGGTGTTGAATTCTTTTTAGGGGCCATTTTATACTTCAATATTGATATCTATTCTACAATAGGCCCTTTCAATCAATTCAAATTGATTCTTCAAACAAGACTTATGCAATTCGGAAAAAAAAAATACACACCTTTTACTTGCTTTGAGGAGCTCGATATTGAAATTGTATTATCTCTGTTATTTCAGAACTTCAATATCTGAAATTAAGCACTGAAGTAGCCCTCTGAATTATCTTTTGAATGCCACAGGTATGACCTGATTTGGATTCTCCAAGACAAAGTTGTGTCCAATCTCCCACAATGACCTAATTTTGGACTGGTTCAGTAGAGCGAACTTGTACGACTTGCCACGTGTCACTGTTTTGTTCTTTGTCTCTGAAATTGATATCCAAGAAACTACAGGCCATGTACTTGCGACAACTTTTGACGGAACTCCAATCCAATCTCTAGAGAGAGAGTTATTGAACTTTTCCCACGATCACCTCTTTGAGATGAAATTCAGGAGCCTAAAAAAGCACTACCTTCCACAGATCATATCTCCAAAAATATTGCGAACCAAGCTCTGAAATTTTTTGACGAATTTCCTCAGGATTTCAGCTTCGCACCATACAAATTTCAGATTCTGAACCTTCGTAGAAAAATTTTTATAGCGAAAATGCCACGATGACCTGTTTAGGAGCTTGAACAAAGACCTAACTTCCACAGATGATATCTCCGCAAATATTGCGAACCAAGATCTGAAATTTTTAGACAATCTTCCTCAGGATTTCAGCTTCGCACCCTAAAAATTTCAGCTTCTGAAGCTTCGTAGAAAAAGAGTTATAGCGAAAATGCCACGATGACCTGTTTGGAGCAGCGAAACCCTAGAATCCCAAAGCTCTGATACCAAATGTTGTGTAACCAACTCAAAAAGAGAAGAAAATAGATATAAACGCCTTAGAAATGAGCCACTTCGAGGGGGCAACCTCCAATACATTACATAAATGAACAATTCTTGGATGATCCAATTTACAAAACCTCCTTTCTATATATAGGAGTCCATGGGGCCATAATGTAATCCTAGTGGTCCACAATGTAATCCTAGCCGACCTAACAATAATAATTTAAGGGCACAATAATAACAAAATGGGGGTTACAAGGGTACAATAATAACAATAAAGGGGTTACACTAACAACAATAAGGTACTATACTAGTAATATAGGGACCTAACAGTTCCACTCTATTCAAGGGAAGTTTGTTCCATAGATGAGTAGAGAAGCCAAGAGTGCATAGGGAGAGAAAAAAAGAAGAAGGTTCATGCACTATAGAAGCCCAAGGGTCACATATCTTACTTCTTTATACTTGCCTCCATTTCCATTCAGAGAAAGAGAGAATAGACCAACCTCGTTTTCTAACTAGGTTTTCCCTTGAAAGGGTTTCCATATATTGTGTTATTTATGGTATTGTATTTTCATTTGTTCTCTATTTTCTACATTTTCTAACATGCATTACAACAATAACTTAATAAATCCAAAAGTCTAAGAAAATTACCTTCATATTATAAATTTTATATTTTCAGTATAAATTTATCAAATCTATTATGACGAATTATTGAGTGAATATCCATGAAAATTTATAGATCATATTGGTATATAAGCAGGTTTCTTTGGGTATATTATGGGGAGTTGCAAGGGATCAAGACCTATTAAGCTGAAATTCATAAAACCCAAACCATAGTTAATGAATTTGTCATAACCTTCAATATCTCGTACCAAAGTGGTTTGCACGTATAGAAGCACAAGTTGCATATATAAACCATAATGTGAGCCTCCTCATGGTGGCCCTAATGAACAAGCTCAAACTATTTTTAGAAGATGGAGGTTTTAATGCACAATTTGGATCAAAGATGAAGTCACCAAATTGGGAAGAACCAAAGAGGGAATCTAAGAAAGAACTCGAAAAGGATCAACCTAGTTTGAGTGTTGTGAACAATTTATAGTCTTTATTCAAGATGGAAGTGAAGATCAACATCAAGCCATATCAAGTTGAGATTGTTGCTCTAAAGTTAAATAATTATTTGTTATAATTAGAAGTTAATTTGTATTCATCATATAGAGGAAGAATATAATATTTTTATTGCTTGGCTAAAATTAGAGGGCAATGCCCTGATCTGGTGGGAAAGCTACACAAAGACATTAAGTATTGAGGGATATCCTCTAGTGACTAAGCAATAGGATTTAAAAACTCATGATTTTACCCTGTTAGGTATGTAAAGTACTAGTATATTTGGGGGTATTACTTAAGGCAGAAGTAGGGGAAAAGTGTAGAGGGGTACATCAATAATTTACAAAAATGGCCATAATGCTAGGTATCTCCCAAAGAACATAAACATACTCCTCAAGTATCTAAGGGGTCTATACATATACTTCCTAAAGTAAGCGATGTTTCTCAAACCCATATCAATGGAAGAGGCTTGCGTACAAACACAGTACCTAGAGAACACATGTTAAAAGAAAGGGAAATCAAATGGGTCGAAGAAGAAGGAGCACCGAAAAGCCTCCAAGGAGGGGAAGAAGAAGTGGAAAGGGGGAAAATACAAAAATACAACAACAAAAACACACGAGTACAAATATCCTAACAACCAATGGCATCATTGTAACATTGACAATCATAAAGAGGAGAATCTTTGGAAGTTGCCTCTAGAGCTCAACAAAAAGAATAAAAAAAAGGATGCTTAGAAGAAAAATATCATGGCCACTAATTTGAGTAACCAGGTGGAAATCAACTCAAATGTGGATGAGGAAATTTTTCACATATTGGTGCAAAAGGGGGTGAATTTGAGTGGCCTTTAGCAACATGAAGAGAAGGAAATGGCCAAGCTCTTCCATGTAAATATGCATGTCAAGAAGACAAAAATTGATGCTTTTTTTTTTAAATTCGGGATCACAATCGAATCTGATTATAGTAGGGCTAGATAACAAATTGGGATTGGATGTTTGTGAGAAAAAAATCATCCCAAAAGGGATGTACTAAGGAAAAAAAACAATGATTGGATGATCTTTATTTATAAAGGAATGAAATAAAATATAGATATAAACAGAAACACAAATATACAACGAAAACATAACTTCAATTCATTAATACCAAAGTACTGAATATTTTTTACTTGCATAATGGAAATAAACTAGCTCAAGCAATGTTAGCTTATCTATGAGAAGAGATGTGGTAGCTACCTGCCTTATGAGTTGTGTTACAATGAGGCTCGAAGGCCTGTTTATTATTTAGAAACAATGGAAAACCCTAAACATCCAAACACCTAACCCTAAGAGATGAAGTGTGAAAATTCCTTAAACCAGAATCCTATTTTAGTAACTGGTATTACTTCTCTTAATTGTTAATTAATTAAGAATTTTATCTGCTACAATAAATATAGAAATAAACACACTGCAACCGTCACAAATACAATTGCGGAAGAATAAGCAATGTAAGAAATGCTACCACACAGACATAAAATGAACACAATTATTTTTGGACCAAAGTCCCCAGAAAAACCCAACTCGGGAAAAAATTGCAACAAATGAGGGTTTTATTTGATTATGCAACAGTGAAATCTGAGTACATCTATGGATGCCCAACTAGCAATCCAAACAACAATAAAATCTGGGCAAAATACTAAAGGGAAATTTCCCTTCTCCCACAAAAAATTTATGGCACGACCTTGCCTACCAAAACTCGACCTCCTGGAGCTTTGTGTCAGCCTCTGCATAGCTAGCTAGACGAATTGCCTTGGACTGGGCTCTGATGAAGTCATTTTTCCTTTTGATGCTGAGTAAATCGTCTCTCTAATCCTCTGGGACTTCTTCCCGGCCTCTGGTACTGAGACGATTTTTCCTTCCTCCAAATCGAACTTCCTGGTTGAAGTAACTGCGATGTCCCTTAGTGTTGCCTCTTTGGGATAACTCAGCCTTCTTACTGCTGCCTCTCTGGATCACTTTCATTTCCCCTTACAGTGCTTTGATCTCTCTGACCCTCTCTCTTCGACAACTGGTTGTTGCTACTCTAGAGATCGATTTCCTAATGGAATTGAACCGTTGAAGTGTATTTTCAATCACCACATTGATCTCCTATTATAATCCTTTGTTGGAGCTCCAAAGACCAAGATTAAAACATAATCGATGGCTAGGATAATCTATGGATTGATTTGTGTGAGTGTCTAGAATATTCTCATTTTGACTTAGTTAATAATGGTTAATTAACCATATTCCATAAGTTTAGACTTAAGAAATATTAAAAAACTAGCTAATAATCTAATTAAGCCACTTCTAGCTAGAATTTCTAGAAACAATTTATGGGTTTTGGAGATCTTATGTATTCTAGTTTTTCCACAAATTTTTGTGGTTAGAACACATCTGATTCTAAAAAATCTAACACTCCCTCTTAGTGATTAATGTGTTCTATTTTTGCACCTATTGCCACAACAACCTGTCTATGCATCATCTCCTGTCACACTGCTGATGTCTGCCTACAGTTTCCCATGAAACACTACGTAACTCTCATATGAGCTACATTTGTGATGCTTATGACCCTGCTGAACTTCTTCCAACACTGCAACTGCCTCTCATATGTTGTTGCTACCACTGCAACAGGAAAACATCCAAAATACTGAACCAACTGTGTTTAGTATTATGCATCTGTCACCCGAGTCTTGACTGATACTAGCATCTTCACTAACACTGAGGAATCTGTGCTGCTATTGACTCTGCACTACTGCCAACTTTACAATGCGCTTCCCAGCATCCGATTGCTAGTAGTCTCTACAACTGTCACTTTGGAATATTAGTGCACCAATTGCCACTAGTACATATTGATAATGAATATTGTGGGCCCCATAGCCAGGTACTGATCCAAGAGGTGGAATCCTCAAGGATATTTCCCATCTGGCACACTAGAGTCTCATACTCCTCCTCTACCTGGATCTAGTGCCCCACTATCTCGTTTCAAGCCTAGTCCTTGGATGGGACCCTTCCTTTCTTTGTAACTCATAATAGACAAATTGCACTCCCTCTGACATCTGCCTCCGGAAATTGGAAGTCGATTTGATGCCCAGATCTGCATTCCGGCTAACTCGCATGACCTCCTTCGGAAATCTAGTACGACCATCCCAGCAGAGCTGCAAAATCTGGAAACTCAAAACTGGAGAAATAACCCTTGAAAATCTCTGTCTTTCCCTCTGCCCAACTGCAGAATCTGCAACTCGAACTCCCTTCTAGAGTGAGAAAATATACTCACATCAACTACCAATCTGCAATGGAAAATCAAACTTCTGAAACTCGAAATTCCCTGAGAGAAATCTTCCCTCTATGTGTGCTCTTCTCTCTTCCACCCCAACGTTGGTTCTACACTCGCAATCTATTGCAAAAATCTCTGTGTCTAGTTAGATATCTTCCCAACGGAAAATTTTGAGCTGCTTCCTCTGCCTCTGGAGCTACTCAATCTGGAAAAATCGAATTTTTCTACTCTTAGAAAAATTGAATTTTCTCAAGCAACTCGCCCTCTTGGAAAAGTGATTGCGATTCCCATGGGAATTTCAGCCTATTTTCCATACTGAGTAGCGAAATTCCTTCTTTTTTGCCTCTGAGCTCTCCAGTTGATCAACTACGCTCTAATACCATGTGAAAATTGTAGGTTTCAACCCTGAACAGAAATTATCTACACACGAATCTTATAACAGAAAATAAACAATAGCGAGAACATAAAACAGATAAACACGGAGATTTTCCCCTAGATCCCAAATCAGGACGACCAACTTGATTTTTCATTATATTCATTTTAGTGTTACAACACATATATATACATGCCGAAGCATACATAAACCCCAATCCATAAACCCTGGATTAGAACATAACCGTAGTTCCCTTGACCAGATCTACAAAAATACCAGCGGCCGAAAACCATCGTACCCCAATACCATGTGCAAAACCATGCACAAAACCATGGACGCAGACTACCCACCGGAAATTAAGGACCAAAAATTTTCGCGGGGGCGCTGCCTCATACCCCCTCATACATCCACTAGTACAATAATATAAGATACAAGATACACTGATGGTCTAGTTTATGTGGTCAATGATCACAACTTCTTTGTCCTATCATGTACATTGCAGGTCCTTCACTTCTGTTTTGCAACACTTTCCTCTATTAATGCACCAACTCCTTTAGGCCACTAAACTCAACACTCTAATTTTCCCTCTAGTTAATCATAATTCCACCTACAACCAACACGTAGGGTCTTCATGCTCACTAGCTTCTCCTTCTTCCTTCAAGGCCACAACACTTTGAGAATTCTACCCATTGTTTCTCCTCATTTATTTTGGGACTTTTTCTTCCCACTATTGTCTTCCTGTTTTTCTCCAATGAAGGCTAGCATAGGGCAAGAGGGATGCCACCTATCATCATTAAATGTAGCTTCTCCAATCATGAACATGGGCTATCAAACTGCTCCTGGTTGGCCAGAGCTTGAGCTCCTCCAAACTGCCACTCCTAGTAACCACCTTTTTCCATCAAGGTGCTTTACTTAGGGCTTAGACTTGGGCATTTTCATGCTGCCCTCCAACATACCTCAAATGCCCAATACCAAATACAAACAAACCATCCAATCTGATCCAATCTAGGCTCCAATACCTAGAAACAATAAAACATCATTTACATACCTTTAAGCTCATTATTTTGGGCATTTTCCTTCTTCTTTTGGGTTAGGCCTAGTTAGGGCTAATTACAATCAACTTTAGCCCTAACCCCCTGCTCACAACACCCCCTAACAACTACAACCTCCTCCTTCTGGCCTCCTCCATTCACATGTTACCTTCCTAGGGAGAAATTAGCATTATTTATGGCCTTCCAACCCTCTGCAACCCACTCAACCCTTCTCCCAAGCTCTGATCAGGTATGCGTCTCCCTGCAACAGTCTTAACCAACCTTCATCCTAGACCTATAATAAGATAATTCACACAAACTTCAAACAAAATTAACCTGCCACCCAACTTATCCCAAAGTGATCTCAATCCTCTCGACCTTGCTATAGATTTAGTTAGGCTTCCAAATAGTAAAAAATATGCTCAACTAGCCCTCTTCTCCTTCACTGGAATTTTCCTCCAACTTGCGGCCAAAACAAAGACGATCTTCTCCTATGCAAGTTTCCTTTGTGTTGCTCAAGCATGTGTGAAATGAACTCTAACTCTCCTCCTTTTATATCTTTCACAAGGGCTCCATGAAATTCCCTTACTGGTCTTAACAAAATTTCATAACTAAACACCAATCCCACCTTAACCTTGTGCCACCATGCCCACACAAAAACTTCAAAATTTATTTTCTTCACTTCTAGAGCTCAAATTTTGATGATTTTAATTACCCCTTTCTCCTCTAAGGGTCCTATAACACTTCCATGTGTCAAACCATTGAAATTACTAGTGGTTCCACAACCACCATCTTGGGTGTAAATCCCACATTCTTGGGTTCCAAACCCACAAAGCCATTTGTGGTGCTATAACCTCCAAACCCTGAACCCTAAGGCTTGGAGTTCCTCCAAAGCTACCAAATCTTAACACTCCCTCTTAGCGAACAAGGTACTTCCAAAACTAGGAAGTAACTCGTCATAATCATTGTCACTACTCACAACACTCCCTAGCTCCTGACGCCCATAACTACAACAACCATTGTAGCATGGAATACGCCTCTCTCAGAAGTTTAAGTGTCATTAGAAGCATCCTAATTCTTCTTATTTTCCTGAAATGTCTTCCATTATCTCCATGATTCCTTCTTACCAGTTGTAGAAGCACCCTTGCTCCTCATATACCACACACTCTTCTTGGGCTACAAAGTCTCCTTCTGAACTTGCAAACTCCCTCTAGAAATTGACTTTCTCTTAGCCTCTAGAACCTGGACCTTCTTCTTTGGAACTTGTACCTGCTCCTATGATGCTGACACCTTCTTCTTTGGAACATGCACCTTGTTCTCCTTCTTCTTATCATGATTTATAGGCTTGGTCGTCAGACTGTATACACCATACTCTCTAACTCCAATCATGACGCCTACAGAGCTAGAGCCTTTGGGCATGAGTTTATCCTTCCCATCCTTGAATAAGACCTCAAAGCCATTTTTCTTGATCATTGAGGCAAACATCATGCTATATTTGAGTCCTGGTACAAATAGTATGTCGTAAAATCGCATCACCTATCCTGACTCCATATTGAATGGAACAACTCTTGATCCTCTTGTTGAGCCCTAGAATTGCCTTCTCTTTTGCAAACCTTCACTTCATTTCATCATTATTTTATCACTTCATAAGCCTAAAATCAATGAAGAATGATTAGGATTGCTTAAAGGTTACATGCAATTGATTAACATATTGTATTTTCTTGGTTTTTGTTGTTTTAATAATTTTGTGCAAAATAACTACAGAATACAGACGTTCCGTAGCTGATCAGGCGTTCCGCAGCTATTTTAGTGTTTAAACAGGTTATAGGTGTCGTATGAGGGAAAGATGCATATGGTTGAATGCCAGAACTCACCTACATCATTCCTTGCCCTCTACAAAGTCTGAGCAAAAATCTGCAAGTGGTTATGCACGTGGAGGAAGCCAAAACTAAGAAGTAGACTTCTACAAGGACAAGGACTCTGCAGATGTCTTCAGCAAAGTACGAGTCCTCAACAGGAGTTCTAATTCGATTTTGATTGAAAAAGACACCTATGCCTATTTCTACTCAATGACAGTTATGTATTTTGCTTATAAGAATAACTCGGTGAACCGAGAGACAGTCAGCTAGTTGATGTTTTGTTGTTAGTTTTCCAAGACTGTGATACTCTGTTTCTGAAGCGTTTTCCTTTAATGAAAGAAGTACAACTTTGATGCATCATCTGAAGCAATTTTGAGGAGTTAAGGATTCGTGTACCAATCTGATGGTAGAGGGCCCCTACTGTCCGAAAGGCTTTGTGCATATTTTTAGATAAGTGATTTTTAACTCTGTTTATTCTTAATCTAGGCAGTTTTCTGAGCATCATGTTTTTATGTTTACTTACATCGAATATTACAGTCAATCCCGTTCTCATGAATTGTTCCAATATATCACTAACACGTCAATGAGATAGAGTTGTAGTACTTCGGAGGTTAATTGCATTTTAGTTCAGTTCTGTTCATTGTATTTCAAGTTTTATTAGTTAATTGTATTCTAGTCCTGTTAAATTAGACTTAAAGGCCCTCATTATTTTACAAACTTCTCTTGTTCTTAATCTCTTCTAACACATCATAATCATATGGACAAGAATTAGTTATACCATTTTGAATTCTTGACTGTTCTGCAATTTCTCATAATTTTACAAACAACCTTTTTCCAAAGCTATTCCAAGAGATCTCTAACCCTTGAATGAGGCTTAATAGTAACATTTTGAGTTGTAGAGTGGGTTAATTCTAATGTCATAAGTTATGTTAGCATAGGATTCCTTACTAAATTACAGATAATCTTTTCTCAAATTATTCCAAAAAATTTCTAACCATGGATAAGATTTTCTCTGTGATATTGTAAGTTGTTGTTTATTAAAGAGAACCTCATTACATCAAACTTATCCTTTTCTTAAGTTGTTCCAACATACCTCTAATGAAATGAATTGGACTGAGTTAATGTTACGAGTTACTTTCCTTGTCAAGCTTTGCAATTTGTGAATTAGCATTTTCTGTTCTTAGGTGTCATACACGATTTAGAGTAGATTTTGTTTTGTTTTAGTGTGATCAGTAACTTCTCTTTGCCAACAATTTAGTTCTTTTCCTCTTAACACAAAAATACAAAAACCAAAAACACTAAAAAAACACTAAACACAATCAAGTAGGAAGAAGATACCTAGGCACATATAGTGCACTTCACTTCAATAGTTTACTAGCCCTGGTTGACAATTTATGACATCAATTTAGGAACACTAAGTTGAGTAAACATTTTGGCGCCATTGCCGGGGAAGTGTAACTAGGTAACCTTATTTCTTACATTAAAAAAAAAAAAGAAAAAAAGAAAAAAAAAGAACTTCAATCACCTACCACACCCACTATATCATGTGGTGCAGTAAGAGCCACACATCCACATCATGAATTCATATTTTTTCAGGTAGAAGAAGAGGTGACAAAGGAGGTTGAAGAAATGGATGGAGATGATGACAATGAGGAAGATCCTTTTGGATTTCCCATTCAAGAAACTGATATCAACGTTCAAATGAATAACATCCATCCATATGTACTTCCTAACTTCAAAGGTATGAGATCAGAAGACCCAGAAACCTTTCTTTTTGAATTTGAAATAATTTGTAGATCTTATGACTACTCATTGCACATGCAAAAATTGAATTTTTTTCCGGCAACATTGAAGGATAGAGCTCTTAGATGGTTCATGACTTTAGGAAAAAAATCTATAAGGACATGGGATGATATGAAAAGAGTATTTTTTGGAAAAATATAAAGGTTATTGCATGCACCATGACCTTAGAAATGAAGCCTTTAAGATGAACCAAAAAGATGATGAAAGCCTAGAAGATTTAGTGGAGAGATTTACTTATAATATCAAAAGATCTAAATTGCATAATTTAGGATCAGATGCATTAAAAACTCTCCTACTAAATGCTATAAAGGATGAATGGATTGATCTTCTTAATATTGTGGGAAAAGGAGATGTCTATCGATTGTCATTTCAAGAAATTTGTGAACTATTCAAGAACATATCAAGAGGAAAAGAAAAGTGTGTAAGATCCCCTCAAGATCCATTTATGGCAAGAGTAAGTAAGTCAGCATCAAGATTGGTAAGTCAAACTGAACCTAACAATTTGCTAAACATTCTTGGTAATTTAAATGAACAAACTGACATGCTAAGAATGAAAAACAAGCAAAAAGTTGCTTCATTTATATTTTTCCCTAAATGTAGAAAGAAACATGCTTTGCATGAATTTCCACGTGATAACATTAAAATGTGTAAAATTTGTGCAGGATCACATACTATTGAAGATTGACCATCATTACCAGGGTTGAAGGAAATTTACCAGAAGGATAATGGAGCAAATCAAGCACAAGAGCAACTTTGCTATGTAGCTCCAAGAGGACTATGGCAGTCTCATCATCCCAATATGATGCAATATCCTTATGCACAGTTTCAAGGTTATGCACAACAACCTCAAGGTAATTGGAAAACACCCTTGCCTTGGCAACCTTGGGCATCTCAATCCCAACCTCAAAACCAATATTGGCAACAAAGTTGGCAAAGGCCCTACAAAGGAAATCCACTATCTCCTCAATCTTTCCCTCTCTATCCTCAATACCATGATCAATGTTATCCATACCATTTACCTCCACTACAACATCAATATCACCCTCATTTGACCTCAATTCAACCTTTCCCATTATCATCCACACAAACACCCCAAAGATTCCCCACTCCACTACCTGCACAACAATTTCATATCCCCAACAATAAAACACCTCAATAAACTTACAATTTTGAAGTATTGCAAAATGATTCACCAACTATCATTGAAGAACAACAACTAAAAGAAGAAGACTCAGACAAGGTCCAAGAATCATGGATGTCTGTTGATAAAGAGAAGTTATTGGAACTAGAGATTGAAAAGTCTCATGCATGCCTATCACCAGATTCTATGAATGAAGATCACATCTCCGAAGACTTGCATTTCATGATAGAGGAAAGACAAGGAAGACAAGATTACATTGAATCTTGGTTCAAATCAGTCATCGGATCCCAATGCTCAATTATTCAATATCTTCTGACATCATCTAAATCAAGACAGTTGGCATCTCATATACTGGTACATATCAAAGAGTATCTTTCAAACCTGCATATGAGTTTATCTATCATCTTGTTACAGACATGGTTCCATTGGAAGTATTCATATACTTGAACAAGATTTTCTTTTTCAAGTAGAGTAGGACATTAAAAAAAAAAAAGTAAAGAGAAAAATAAGTCCTATTGTGAAAACCAGCTTGCTGGCGCAATTGGACATGAGCTTTGCTTGAAAACCAGGCAACTGGCGAGCAAAGTTCACAATAAGTTCTGCAATTTCATGATGGTTTCAAACTTTCATGGTTCTTCAAATCATTTTTGGTTCTATGCTCGAGTTGGATGATGTGGAATTTCTTAAGGTCCACCTTCCAACAAATCTTGTCCCATCGACCTCAACACTTTATCTGGGATCAATATTAGAGATTATTTGGAGTGCCTTGGAGCTTGCATTCATCAATGGCAAGCCTCCTCGTTGATAACAATGGGAATACAACAATGTCTCTTGATTGTCAAATCTTGCAGGCGACTCGACTTCGACACATTCATTCGTCCCTGTCAAGATGCACTGAGGTACCTTGACACTCATTTACATTATTGATGAGTTGTCTCGCATTGGTTAAAGATTTTCATTATTGATCGGTAATCCAATGATTTCTTCCCATGCTCGACTTCGACACATTTATTCGCATGGTAAGAATTTTACCATGAATGTTGGCTTTGATGAAGACTAATGGTTTTATGGAATCAACAACAACTTGCAAAAGTACATTTTATTAGTTTCTTGTAGCAGCATGTTCATCTTTTTGTCAATTCAACAATAGCTGTAGAAAGTGGCAGTTTCTGCAGCTATTGCTGTAGCAGCCTGTTTTTGTTTTTTGCAACTTTTTCCAGAGGCAGTTTTGGCGCAAATATTGCAAGAGACTGGAGTAGAAATAAAAAATTCTGAGCTTCTGGGTTTTCTCAGAATATGATAAATTGAGTAAGACGTGGACATAATTTGAAAAAAAGCAATTTTTAAGGGCATTTCAGATGGGGTTTTAAGGCAGATTTTCATTTTTCAGCATTATGGACAGATTAGGACAGATTTCAGTATTTTTGCACAGCAACACCTTTTCTTCATCAAAATGAAATTATAAAAGTATGTGGCAGTAGAAAAGGTAAAAATACATAGTTTCCCTTTTTAATCACTCAATTCGGCCTTAAAATGAGTTCGTGGCATACTTTTTTGTTGCAACATTGGGAAAAATGAAGGATGAAACAGGGCAGAAATTGATTTTATCATAACTTTCAAACCGTGCATCCGTTGGTCCTGAAATTTTTATGGTAAATGCATTGAGGTAGGGTGAATAAACACAGAAAATCTCAGAAAAATTCTGTGTGTATTCTTCAATAAATTGGCCACTTTCACCTACATCCATTTCTCATTTTTCGGGAGATCCGTGCAACCAATGGCCGAGATTTTTCGTCGGAAGATGCATAATAATATTGGTAACAACCTCAAAAAAATTTCAGGGAAGTCTGATGTACCATTTGAGAGAAATTGCAAAACTCATTTCATTTTACAAATCCACTCCATCTCACTCCACTTTCACTCCATCTCACGCCACTTTCATTCCATTTCACAAGTCATATTCCACTTTCACTCCATTACATTTCACATCCATATTCCATAGCCATAATTCATTTCTTTTTACAGATTGCATGTTGCAGCCACATCTTATTCAGCAGTTCTGACACAATTTTACAGCCTACAAAGAGATGATGATTACAGGAAATTGAAGGATTCTGTTTTGAAGACCAACATGCTAAAAGAGGACCAAAGGAACAACATCAAGCACAGTAATTAACAAGGTCAAAATTCTGAGGTAAATTGTGAAAATTATTTTAATAGCAAAAAGTTAAAACATGAAATAGATACAATGTGTATAATCATATGTTTCCTAAAACAACCAATCATTCGAATTGATTGACATATCTTGGCCATATCCCTTATCCAACATTCCATAACGATCCTCATTAAAACCTTGATTAATGACCAACAGACATAATCACAAACGTAACCTACTAGTCCACATCTCCTTAAGATTGTATCATCCACTTATTTCACCACAAGTTCATCATAAATTCTCCATCAGATCCATAGCCACTTCATTTTCCCTTATAGCTTAATTACCTCCATCCATTCACCTCCATTACACTTTGGAGCCAATCCATCTCTAAGTACAAAGAGGTAATTCTGAGGGTGAAGCATCATTCTACAGCTAATCCATCTTCAGACACAGAGATATAGTTTCAAAAATAAAGCATTAGACTTTGTAGTCAATCTAGCTTCAAGCATAGAAAAGTAATTCTGAAACGAAGATAATCTGCACAGAGGAGAAATGTGGCCAATTGTCAGGACAAAACCAGTTGGAGTCAAGTATTTGGAAGGATATCCACAAGTCAAGGAGCTACTACAACAAGCAGGGAGGTTAAATTTTATAGAGAATAGAGAAATTTGATGGCTTCCATAAGGAGATTACAAAATCATTTTCCAAATCTTTTGATGGAGCAAAAGAAGAAAAACTGACATGGTTATTGAAAATAATATTGACACTCCACTACAGGAGGAATATGAAGAACCAATTTCTGAAAAGTTAACAGAGATTAGGGCCAAAAGAAAGGAAAAGATAGCAAATGAGTATACTGATGAAGAAGATGAGAATCCACCAAAGTTAAGGAGAAGTTCTAGACTCAGAGGAATGATGAAAAAGACATTGGTTAAGGAAACAGGAATTATAAATGTTGAAGATGAAGAAACCCAGAATGACACTAACCAGCAAAATAAGCAGAAAGATAAGGTTGGATGTTCTAACAGAGGTTTCAGAGCACATGGAATAAGTTTTGATGAAATTGCAAGAGGACATGCAATAGTTTTGCAGTGGGGGTATGTTGAGCCCTATAATTGCCTTCTCTTTTACAAACCTTCACTTCATTTAATCATTCTTTTATCACTTCATAAGCCTAAAATCAATGAAGAATGATTAGGATTGCTTAAAGGTTACATGCAATTGATTAACATATTGTATTTTCATGGTTTTTGCTGTTTTAATAATTTTGTGCAAAATAACTACAGAATACAGACGTTCCGTAGCTGATCAGGCGTTCCGCAGCTATTTTAGTGTTTAAACAGGTTATAGGTGTCGTATGAGGGAAAGATGCATATGGTTGAATTCCAGAACTCACCTACATCATTCCTTGCCCTCTACAAAGTCTGAGCAAAAATCTGCAAGTGGTTATGCACGTGGAGGAAGCCAAAACTAAGAAGTAGACTTCTACAAGGACAAGGACTCTGCAGATGTCTTCAGCAAAGTACGAGTCCTCAACAGGAGTTCTAATTCGATTTTGATTGAAAAATACACCTATGCCTATTTCTACTCAATGACAGTTATGTATTTTGCTTATAAGAATAACTCGGTGAACCGAGAGACAGTCAGCTAGTTGATGTTTTGTTGTTAGTTTTCCAAGACTGTGATACTCTGTTTCTGAAGCGTTTTCCTTTAATGAAAGAAGTACAACTTTGATGCATCATCTAAAGCAATTTTGAGGAGTTAAGGATTCGTGTACCAATCTGATGGTAGAGGGCCCCTACTGTCCGAAATACTCACCATCTTAGAATCTGCAATAGTCACACCGATGACGACAAGCTCATCTTGAACTTGAGAGAACCTCTTCAAATACAAAGCCAATCCTTCACCTTATATCATCTTGTTGGACTTAGACTTAAAAAACTTTACCAATACCCAATTCTCATTCTTATTTTGGAACTAATTTTGAAGGTATACCCACATCTCATGTGTAGTGTTCTTCCCCGTGTTGTAGTATCACAACAACTCCCCATTATCCAAGAAAGTAATTTAGAAAGAATAATGGAGACCCTTTAAAATTTTAGAATTAATATTCAATTCTTAGAAATAAAACCCAAGTTAGCATTTCCTTAGGTTTAATTTTCTTTTATAAATAAGAAAACCACTAAAAAAATCTTAAAACTAAAAAACTTCAAAGCAAAAGCATATAACGGGACAAAGTTGTGATAAAGTGAATGGTGAAGTAGCAAGTTGCGAAGTGCTGAGTAGCGAAGTAGCAAAACGTCGAAACACTGAAATTGCGAAGTAGCGAATTCCCGAAATGCCGAAACTCCAAAATCTGTTTTCTAACAAATACCGATATCGCATTCCATCAATTAACATATACCAATATCGCATTATGTTTAAAACATCGCATAGTCACAATTTCACATTTCGCATTTCACATATTTCTTGACTCACTAAAGCATGTCGACTATCAAATCATCGATGAAACATCTCGATATAATGCCATTTCTCATAATCACGTGGACTTATACTTTCGAATTTAATGTTCATTCATGTGTATTTGTAATCTCGAATTTTTCAATTGATTATTTAGTCTTAAAATTAAATATCAAACGATTCCCATTACGCATGAATTCAATTGATAAGACTGTTAACAATGTTTCGAAGTGATTTTGGCTTATAATCTCTGGTTTTGTTTGAACAGGATAATTCTAAAACGTGAGGCATAAAAGCATGTCACGATTGATTAAAGACGAAGGAAATTCGCCACCCTACCATAGTTAGTCATGCAGCAAGAGGAGAACAACGAAATGGCTCCCTTAATCACAGATACCACATGCAGTCCAAATATTGTTCTTCAGGTTGGGAAGTGATTTAATAACTCCTCGAGAATGAGTAACCTCAAGTAATTCGAGACAGGCAAGCCGTAGCTGATGATACTTCTTCCAACGATTCAAAATCCCGGACAGATGCAACTAACTCCTTTCTTTGGAGAATTTCCGCTCGTCCAAAATGATTCCATACACAGACTTAGTGAGATGGGTGTTAGAAAATGTGGATATAAGGGATAGACAATTTGTTACCAGTAACAAAACTTTCATTGGTTCCCTCAGGCCAACAGATTTAAGGAAGATGTAGAAATTAGAAGAACCTCAGAAGAAATATGACTCACAATTAGTTAGAAGTTCATGCAAGAGAACGAAAATCTTGCAGTAGTAATAAATGAGTGGAGAAATGACCCTAACCGGCATAAGCGTGATGACAAGGGTATGTATTCAGTTGCTTCTCTTAAAATTCCCTACTCTCAAATAGCTGCAATGATGTGTCGCCTGTCTGGGTCTATAAACACTGATAATTTTAAAGAGAATTGGACCCCTTGATAGAAGCAACCTCTAATGGGTATATTCTAAATTTTGCAACCAATATTTATGATAATTTGATAAGACTCATCATGACCTATAGGGAAAATCAAAATGTTACAAACAATACAACCCCTCCTTTTAACATGAGCTCTTATATCATGGATGCACTCTATTTTTCTTGTGAATTTCCCTCATTTGGATGTAAATGGACCGAAGAAGTAGAAACCCCCATCTTTGTCTAGATATATTTAATGTGGGAATCAAAATACTACTCTCATATTTTCAAAATCTGCAACGAAATAATGCTCCATGTCTACCAAGTCATTTTTGAAGTGAAAATCCCTACAATTACCCTTGAAGCTGATGAAAGTTTTAAGTATATAGGTTTTGTGAGGATTACTTTACATACATCTGTGTTTTTTGAAACTATGCCCCTGCACATGTCCTATCTCTGTACATACTAGACAAATTATTGGCCAAATAGATTTCCTATCAAACAGTTGGCAACGGTTTGACAAAAGTCTTGAAAGATGCCAAAAAGGCCATTTGGCCAACTTTCCTTTTTCATGTGGCTCATATGCACTAAACAGTTTCAAGCATGCTTGTCTTGAAATTGATCGTTAAAACCGTTTAAATTCCCAATTTTTCCCAATAGAAATTACGATTCTTATGGTGTTGCTAGAGAAATAACAAATCAGGTAAAGCTTCGAGCATTTCCAAGCAAGCCTGATAGGTTTGATGATATGTTCGAATCAATTTCCGAGTTTTCTAGAGTTCAACAAATAGCAGTGGAAAGACTCAGTCCTGAAGACTTGTTAAAGTTTAAAGAGTATTGAGAAAAAAGAAACGCTCATCTGTCAAAATATTTTTTCTAAAAACCAGCACCAAAAATAGAACATATTTTAGTTTCAACATCTTCATCTCAGGTACCAATTGCAGAGACATGAATTGCAAATATTGAGCAAGATGAAAAACTCACCCAAGGCTGGGAATAGCTTGAGAAGGTACTATCTACAGATGATACTCCGACCACTCATGATACTATTCAATTAGATACCACGCTTATTTTTGGCACTACAAAATCAATACCTTCTATAGTAGAGCCAGGTGTACAACACAATTCTATTGATAAAGATAATTCGAAGAGTCAAGAATAAAGGAAAGAAACCTCATTCACTGCAGAGGTTCCTAAGAAAGGTGTTGAGAAAAGTGAAAGCCAAATAAATAGTGATATAGAAGAGAATAGATAAGCTACATCTGCCCAATACATGGAAGTCATCCCAACTTTCCCCATTGATGAAATTATCCTCAACATTTAGGAATTACCTCCGTTGGACATATTCTATAGTCCAAAACATAAAGCTTCCATGACCAGATCAAAGAAGAGGCAAAGGATGGAGAAATATCCAGAACTAACTACAAATGTAACACCAATGCAAGTCCTCTGTAAAGAGACTCAATCGGCTCCAGAGGAAGAACTTCATAAATTGTTTCAATTTGCAGGTGCTTACGTAGATGCAGCCATTCATAAAGCTACAAAAATTGAATCATTAATCAGAGAAAAGGATTAGCAAATTTCTCAAATGGAGCAAGTTTTCTTGAATGAAAAACAAAATATTGAGCAGGAGCTACAATTAAATATCACTACTCTTCAGCAAGAGTTTTAGGGTCTCAAAATTAAACTCTAGAGAGAGCTTGAAGAAAAGGATCAACTGATTCATCAGTTACAACAAAGAATTGAGAAGTTCCAGGAAAATCCAGAAATCAATGTAGTCAAGAAGGAAGCAGTAGAGTTGGAGACATTACTGTCAAAAGAACAAACAATTTTCTATCACAAGCTAAACCAAATTCAAGAGCTAGTTAAAATCAATGATCTATTAGTCACTCAGAAATATGATTTGAGGACTTATTACGATGAGATTTATGATAAAGTGTCTAAGTATATAGATTGGCAAGACACCGCATAGGGTGGAGCGTCTGAAATCCCTCGTCTTGAAGAATTAATTAAAGACATAGTATTTGGAGACTAGGACATCAAAATGAAAAGTGTCGAATTAGCTATTATCAGAGCTAAGAATCTATCTTCCAACATTTTTGAATACATAAAAGATTCTCTTTTGCAAGCCAACCTAATTCAGGATTTTCCAAAAGATACTTTTCCAGATATAAAATTCCTAAGGCAATCTTGGCAAGGAACATCAAGAAGAAAATATCTTGACATTCAAAGCCTGACAAAATCAAATATGGAAAGTTACTGGTACTTGTTGATTAAACCTCATAGCCAGTGGATAATGTTGAAGTGTCTCTCCAACACAACATAAAAACTTCTTCCAGCATTATAGGATGCAGTATTCATGGGGCATAAGTGAATGCAACCAATTCATTCCCCCTAGCTCGAACATATGGTGAAATCGTGCCAGCTGAAGGATCAATTAGAGAATGAATCTGGGAAAAAGTCATGAGACTGTTCCAACTGATGCAATTTATTTTCCTAATTTTTAGTTATATAGTTTTTTGAGTAATAGTTTTAGAGACTTCTTTTACATTTCTTCTATTTTTGTAATATTAATTAGTATTTACACCCCTTTCATGCATTTAGAAAGGGGTCCAAAATTTTGAGAAGGATGCTTTTGGAACTTGCGCTATTGTTGGAACAGAAGTTATCTAATTGGAAACATGAACCCTGAAGATACCTTTTTAAGATCTAAAGATATGATGCAACAGGTACTATTATCTGTGTATTAATTGTTTTATGTTTCTGATATTTATAACAAACTTATTTATGTCTACTTGTTTCATTTTGATAAGCATTGAAGTGATAGATGTTCGTATTACTATTGATATAATATATTGAACAATATGTTGTTAAATGTGAAACTAAGAAGTCTTTTATGTGATTGATGTTCTTCATCAACTAAATTGATTAAATTGATTTAGTTTCTTACATGCTTGTGAAATATTTTTCTACAATCATATAAAAGAGTCTGATCCCAGGAAATAGTTATATTTAGTTGCAATTTATGTTATCAATAGAAATAAATCACCATGTTTTTGTTTATTCTATTCCCTTTTGTTATTCATATAAACTCTCTTTATATAGGAAATTAGTCCCTATATCCCTAGTCAGACCCACCATTTCAATAGAAAAGGAGTTGCTTTAAGCTCTCGACCGGGTGGAATCCCCAATGTTGAGGCAACCACCTTTCAGCCTTCAACATTTTTGGCACTAGAAGGATGGCCATCCGACTATGTATGGCATATAAGGAAAAATATCAATAAAAAATCCATCATAAGAGTCAATCCCCCTCCAAAACTCCTACAACTTTTAGATCTCGTTCATTATCTCCAAGTCAAAAGTTGTAGATTGACCTCTCTCATCTCCTGAAGTATTACCTCACACACATTATTTATATTATATTCTTGAATCTCCTAAAGTTTAGTATTTGATTGAGAGATTGGAAAAAATAACCATATCTCCAGAAAAGCCTATTAATCCTAAAACTTATTAAGAAAGGGTTACATCCCTATTCCAAGGTACTAGTGTATTAACCCGATCACAAAGTGAAAAACTTGGGATAACTCCTTTTGAGTTTCCTATTCAGTCACATCGCACAAAAGCTACTACATCACCATCTCAATCAGATATCACTGAGATCACATCATCTTCACCTCCATTTACCTCTACATTCTCCTCTTCTCAACCCATACCTTCTTACATATCCATCTCTACTCAAAAAATTAGTGCTGCTATAAGTAGTACTAGTCCAACTGTAAGTTCTTCTCCATCTACATTTGCTTTTGGACCTACTAACTCATCCTCAAAAACAACATGGCAAGTAATGGCTAACTTACCATGGACTAATCCCGGCGCTATTCAAATGGAAAATCTAAATATTCTCCTAGTGCATCCAGAAAAATGGCTACTTAAATATAACCCTGATGATGGTCTTCCCGCCGAGGAACATCTCAATAATTTTATGTTAGCCATGAATCTCAATAGTGTTGTACATGAAGATGTTGTTGTTAGATTGTTTCCATATACCTTCTAGGGATATGCAGGATCCTGGTATTTTTCTCTCCCATCCGGCTCAATAGGAAATTGGGATACCTTTCAAAAACAATTTCTTGCCAAATTTGGTGATGATAGAACAATTGCATCATTGATCAATGCTATTTCTAATATAAAAGCCAATTCAAGGGAAAATATCAAGGACTTCAACTCCATATTTAACAAGTTATTGAACAAAATCCCAGCTGCTTCTAAGTCTGGAATTGATGTAAAAATATAGTGGTACATATCCTCCCTTCCCTCTAATATAGCAAGTTTCGTAGATAGAGCGAATAGGGCTACCCTTGTAGAAAACATGAAAGAATATTTGTCTGTTGAAAGAAGAATTGTTACTCTAGAAAAGAAGACATAGGTAGAAGATAAAAAATCCAAAAAGGTAACATTCAAAGACGAGTCAAAGAAGAAAAATCCTAAAGATCCTTTTGATCTTGAAGGATTGCAAAACGTTCTCAAAACCATGTCCAACGAAATGGTCAAAATTAAGAAACAGGTTGTTGAAACCTCTTCAAAGAAACCCTTTATATCATTTAGAAAAAATCAATCATCTATCTCTCAGCCTCCCAATGTTATTTCTAATGCAGAATCTAACCAAGAAGAAGAAGATGAGGAAACAACGACTTCTACCGATGAATCCCAAGAAGAAGAAGTGGCCAAACTACATGGATTATGGGATTTCATTTTAGCCTCCTCTGATGAAGAATCAGAAACTGAAACCATGCCAGTTAGCACAAGAAGTAAAAATTCTATAGAGCCAACAAAAATAACATAGAAACAGAAAAATCCAACTTTTATTGCTAAAGAAAATCTGTCAACAAAAAACCTCCAGTTAAATCATCTCATCAGGTCATATCCGATTCTCAGCCAATCAAATCTACAACCAATCCTCAGTCTAAAATTTTAGTAGTATTTGATACTATTAAATACAACGTACTTGAGGATATGAAGAAGATTAAAGCCAATATTTCTGTCCATGAACTTAACAAATTAAAGCAACAATAGAAAATTTTAGAGTTGAATGCAATCACAACATCTCCTCTTCCTACAACTGTTATAGCTAAAGCTGCTAATGGAATGCGAAAACCCCCTATTAACCATTCCAACAAAGTTAATGCTTCATATTCTATTTTTATTGGTGATAGATCTAATTCTCATACACCTCCTTTTCTCTTAAGCTATGAAATCTACAATAAGAATGTTCATAACTGTTTAATTGATTATGGGGCCTCATCAAATATAATGCCATATTCAATCTGTGAAAAATTAAATATCACACCCCATAAGTCATCAGTTAATATAGTTCAATTGGATAGAACAAAGGTCAAGGTATTAGGAAATATAAATTCGGTAAGTATTAGATTGTCATCAAACTCAAAAGTCGCTCGAATCATTGATATACTGATTGCGGACATTCTTGAATTTTACGGTTTAGTTCTTAGCAAAGATTGGTCTGAAAAATTACATAGATATTTTGCAACGGACTGGTCTCACATGTGGCTTCCACATAATGGAAAGCCTAATCAAATTAGAGTTGACCATGAAAAACATATGATGTACTCAGTTACAGACATTGGAGAAGAAAATGAGCCTATAACATTTAACAACAATATTCTGGGTAATTACTCTGCAGAATCTCTCGGATGCGGGTGCTCCAACGGACAGCTGATGCGATGGGACATAGGTGCGGCGAGGTGGATCGACACCTGCCCACCCCGGTCAGCGAAGATCTCAGTTTAATGTGTAATGGATTTGAGCATTTAACTCTCGCAGATACCAAAGGATTCGCTTCATTTGGTTTTGTACCACATCTCAGGCTCACCGGACTGGCCTCTGCTCTCACTTGCTTATGCACAGATCTCTTCAATGCACCAGTTAATATGGGGGAATTCCAACACACGTGGAGGCAGATTAAGAGGGAGAATCATGATAAAGCCATGGAGCCAAGGTCTCTTCCGCACTGCGTTCGCCTCCCGCTCCTTTATGATTTCACTTCGGCTCCCATTCTGCGTGGTATGGTAATCGTTAATCCAGCCATCCTGAGAAGATCGAAGGGGATTCTTCTCTCGAAGCAGCGTTCCAGGTCGAAATACGTGCTCCCTCCTCTGAGCAGTCGGATTTTGTCTTCAGTCACTGTTCTCGCTCTGAGTTTTCATTCCCCTGCAACTGCGGCTGATTGGTCATATCTGGTTTTTTCTATGCCTCGTTTGCGCCACAGACTTCGGAATCTTCGTGGAGGCACAAGGGGCCATCCTGCTAGAAACCACTCTAGCCCTTCTTCGGTATCGGCCTCTCTTTCCAGCGGTATTTTACCCGGCCATTATCACCGTACACGCAGTGGAAGTGGGTGCTATCTTGATACCCATCATGGCTGGAGCTCCCCTGATCCTCGACCTCCTGCTACCTCGCCTCCTACCACAACTGGCTCTGCGCGTTTTACCTTCTCCAGCTCTGTTGTTCGCGCTAGAATCACTGCGCTCTTCACGGTGGTTTTTCATGAGGAATCCAGCGCCCCTCCTGCTGGCCCGGAGATGGATCCTGCCCAGACTTCCACTTTTTAGTGGGGGGCTGGCAGTGCTTCATTGCAGGTGCTGGAGGTCCCTGACAACAGCATCCCTGGTGTGGCCATGGCTCCAGCTGATCCCGGTCCATCTGAATCCGAGGAAGCTCTGGCCAGAGATTTGATGGCTTCAGGTTGGTGCCGAATTGTAGAAGAGCTTCCTGATGATTAGTCTGCATTCTGCTTGTTTTTCTTATGTTCCTACTACCCATACTATTGGGCTTGTCTATGTTCAAGCGGTTTTCTGGTTTTTCAGCTCTTTTTTGTATAATTTTGGTCCTATGTACACTCAGGAAACTCACAACTGGCTCCCCTGCGTGGGTTTTTGTTATGTTTGTCTGACTGGTTTCCCTTTCAAAGGGCAGTCTCCACATCTGGTTTTCATGACATATCTGCCTACAGGGCAGTAGCTCTTGACTGCGGTCTCGTTGTATTTTTATCACTCTGTTAATAGACTACTCTTATTTAGAAAAAAAAAAATACTCTGCAGAATCATTTTTAGGGAATTTCAATGCGCAAAGATCACCTTTTCCAAACAACTGTATTAGTTCACAAGTAGAAAATTACTCCTAGACTGATTCCATTAAATGCTTCAATTTTGAAGAAGAAGCTGTAATCCAATCTCTGTTTTGGAAATGTTATTTCAATGGATCAAGATCCAATGGTGGTGCAGGAGCAGGATGTGTACTTATTAGCCCAAAAGGCACAAAAACCATGCTAGCTTGTAAGTTAGAATTTGAATGCACTAACAATATTGCTGAATATGAGGCATTGGTACAAGGCCTCCGTAAAGCAATTAGTCTTGATATAAAATATATTCAGGTGTTTGGGGATTCAAAGATTGTTGTAAGACAAGTACGAAATACTATTCATTGTCTCTCAAATCACTTGAAACATTACCAATCCTTGGTTCAAGACCTTACATCTCATTTTATAGCATTCAATATCTCTCCTATTCCTAGATTACAGAATGCCAACACTGACCTTTTAGCTAATGTTGCTTCCAAGCTCATTCCACCAGAGGATTTTAGTCCCGAAAGATTCTCTATTGAATTGATTTTTCGACCATCTATACTAGATAATGTTACTAGTTGGCAAATTTTTAATGATGATAGTGATATCTTAAGTTTTCTTACTTCCGATAAAATATCTTAGGGAGCACAATATCGCTTTTGGGGCCAATATCTTATGGCGGCAGGTAGCAAGGAATCCGGAATGGGCACATATTTCTTTGTGGAAAAAATATAGCTTTGGAAAGTGTCTTCGCAGCCTGGAGAACTTCCAATCTAATCGACAGGGCTCCCCAATCCATCAACTCTGTAAGCGTGCTCTCCCGCTGCTGCATGACCACTTGTTCTGGATTCCAGGAAATGGGAAGCAGATCAACTTGTGGGAGGATAGGATCATGAATGCAGAATCGATAGGGGAGGATCCTGACTTGCTGGAGCTAAAAATGTGGATGATTGCAGATGGTCGATGCACGATGTGGGACATTTTAGAATGGGATAGCAGCAACTAGGCAGGGTGGCAGAAGATAGAGATTCCTGCTCATCTGGAGAAATCATGGGCCAAATTCATGGTAGGGCTGGCTGGGAAAGCCCCTCTAAACGCAAGAAAAAAAAATATATAAGGGGTTGGGGTTCCTCAAAGGGATGTTATTCCGCAGCAGAAGGCTACAGGTGTCTTAATGCCATTCCCACTGTCCCTTGCAACCCTGTGATTTGGAAAGGGATTTTGCAGGTTAAAAGCATCCCGAAGATTGATATGTTCACCTGGAAGCTGGGACATAGTAATATCCTCATAGCTAAAAACCTGTAGCATCATGGATTCCACGACCCCTCTCACTGCCCACTCTGTCAACAACAGGAGGAAAATTCGGTCCACATCTTTCTCGAGTGCCTCTTCGCTCGGGACATTTGGAATGAAATCTTGCTGATTTAGAACAATAACCCCTTCCTCTCAACCAACATCATGGGTATGCTGTCTAATTGAGGAGACTTGTTTCCTAAGTCCTTCCCCAGGAGAGGCTGGCCATACAAGGTGTGGATGATTATCCCCAAGCTCATCTGCTGGAATATTTGGCTTGAAAGAAACAATCAGATATTTTAATAGAGGGCCCTAAAACATTAGAAAATTGGTGTGAAGATTATAAGCTTATTTAAATAAATAATGCAGACCAAGGTGAACCAGAAGCAGGCTGGTAGCTTAAGTCAGCAAGGTAGGGAGTGGTGCCAGTAGTTGGGGTTAAACCTTCCCACTGGGAAAAATATGGAGAAGTGCAAAGAAGAATGGAAAATCAGATTAGAGGATGAGGGCTTCGACAAATGGAGAAGCAACACTGTAATATTCCCAAATAGGGAAGCAACAATATATGAACATAAAACTGGAAATAACAGTGAATAACATTACACCAAAATGCATGAAAACCATGGAGCCATTTTATTATGTAAATCAACAGCAAATAAGTACAATAGAAGCAGGCACAACTCAAATAATCAAGGCAAGCAAGCCTCCCATGAATACATATGCAAAAAATGAAATGCTGCTACATAGCAGAATGCCCAAGAACAAGTACAACACAGTTTTAGATGGTGTACTGCTACTGGAAATGTACAATAATATAGATCTGAAAATGTATGGCTCAAAAAGTGCCGGGAGTAAAGATCTAAGCTCCCAAATACATTTTTAAGACAACCCAGGAAGGATTTCCTGAAATATGCAAAAATACAAAAATGCCAGAATGCAGCCTTAGGGTTGAATAGCAGCTGCAACTCAATAAATGGATGAAGATGGCTGTAGATGATACATATAATGAATGTATCTCCTCCAATAGATCCTTCAGGTGAAAGGCTGATCCAATCATTGAAGATCTCACCCTCCAATCAAACACTGAAACCCCTCACTGCAATTGTTCACTGAAATAACGCAGTCAAAGAGGGATACTGCGTTGTAGGTGATGGGAATATGTTAGCCTGGTGCCAAGATGTGAAAGAAAGCTCAATAGAATATCTTTCTAATCTTCCAAAGAGAAAAATGCTTCCTCCTCTGAAAAACTAGCTCCGAAAGTGGATACTGCGCTCGGGAACACCCAGTGCTAAGCAGCAAAGCAATCTAAACTAAACAGCTGAAGAAAGCAAATAGTCATGCAAAACATAAAATAAATAATCAATCACATGCCCCACTATGGATGCCTTGCCCTCCTTATAAACAATTGTGAGCCTTCTTACCTTGGGTCCCACTCATTAAGGTTTCCACCATCATGGAATCTTCCTCCCACTAACACTGCGCTGTCTCTATTGATGACCTACTCCATCCATACCAGTGCTGTTGACTTGGTCAAACTTGACCTTTTCCACATGTATTTTCCCCTGTCCACACATGAGGGTGCTAGATACAACCATTATTATGATCCCTTTTCACATCAAGAGGGATTTTATGCCTATTTTAAGATATGTATGGGCCTCCTTACCCATTTATTCCTCTAACTAGGTGTTAAAAACAAAATAAATATTCCCATTAGCTTTATGCTAATTTAGGAATATTATAGTCCTCCCCTCCAAAATGTTGCTTGTCCTCAAGCAACTGCAAGGATAGAACTGAAGAGCCTCCTCACCTCCTCCTATAGTATCCTCATATGATAAACTCCTCCAAGGAACAAGATGCTGTCTCATCAATACATCTCCAAGTTGCCCCTCCCAAATATGCAAGTTAGCTTTTGGTGACCATCCCAAATAGATATCATCATGAAGAAGTAAAATACCCATGGAGGCAACAATTTTCTATCTAGAGGTCCTCTTCAGGCATGGAATCTGAAATACATTGGGAACTATCATTCCCATGTGAAACCTGCATCCCCAAGCTATCATCCATACAAAATGAGTCACCTTCCAACATGGCAACTCATGAAAAATTCCCTCCATATGAAGCTCCTGAAAAATTGGTGAGCTGCATAGTTGAACATCATGGATCAAATTTCCCATCCCACGGTGTATCCCTCTCCACTTATGGTAAGTGTAGAGCTGTTGCTGAATTTGGGCTGCAATGATGTTTCCTTCATGAAGCAAAAAGGCAATTGGATCTTCAAAGATCCACTCTTTGGTTCTTGCCCATACTACCCCATATAAAGTGAATATGACATGATCATCATATGGGATCCAAATGAGAGAGGTAATAAAGATTTTGCATGGTGCTGTAAAGTACCAACAATCTCCCAAGTAATCACAACACAATTTTTCTAACTGTTGTTTCAGAAAATAACACGACAATCTGTTTCTTAACAAACTGCTAGTTGTGTATGTCATCACATCTACTAGTGAATAGTAAATGGATTTGTATATCAACTGAGCATACAGAAAATAATAAAACACTTGCGCAAGTCCATACAGGAGATGGCTGTCCCCATCATAGAAGTTGGCCCAAAATTGACCATGAAGCTCATTGAGAGGCTTGCCCTCTTGTGGAGCAATGCACTGTATAGAAATGGTAAGAGAATGCAAATACCGTGTTAGATAATAAATAAATGCTAAAAATAAATTCTTACAACCAAATATTCTACTACCATAATATATGGGTGCCATGCAATGCCTCCACCCATAACATACCTTTTGACAATGGATATGTCACATGATGGCTAAACTCTTTTAAGAGTAGCCAGTGCAACCTTGCCTCCTGCTGCCCTGTGTCATAGATCTGCAAGTGGCTTTCCAACCTCTTGCTTATGAACATCACCCATCCAACCAATGGTGAGTGTCTATCATCATGCTCAACATGGGCATCCTCCTAATGAAGAATACCATCATATTAATTGGAGACAAGATGTATCTCATCAACCATTTGCCTATCCTCTGCTACACATGTGGAATGGTCATTGGAATGTGCCACTAATGGCTGGGCCGCCAACTCATCACTGCTACTCAAGGACAGCGTTGCTAATCTTCATGATGGTGCATCTGTTGTTTCAAGATCATGTTCACTGCTAAACACATAGTTCTGCATTGAATTTCCTAGGACAATGCTCATTCCATCCTCCAAAAATCTACACTCCAACCCAAGAGTTGTGTGCAAGTCAACAATGAGTAAGCAGGATAAATGTTTATCTCTTCCTTGAGTCTATCAAGGCTCCTTAGCATAGTGATAGTGTGCTGATCCAAATCAGTGGTGTACCTTTACCCTAGGTTATGAAATGACATATTTTCACAACCCTCCATAAGTTTTGTTGAAATAACAGGAAATGGAAACTTAGGCATACCTTGGTGAAGCTTGGGAACACCTTGTATGGCTACAAGAGTTCCTTCCTCCAATGTGATGGTTCCCCCAACTACTGGTGTTGCTAGATGCTTTTCCATAGTTGTATCAGCGCTGGTACAAGTCTCCTTAAGTGGTGGTGAGGGCTCCTCCTCCTCTGATTTCTTCTTGGCAAATTTTTTGATCACCCTTTGAGTAAAATCTGCAAAAGCAGTCACCCTTACATGGCTCAAATGGATGAACCACCAAATGTTTGCTTCACCCTCAAGGTGCAGCGTTGCAATCTCAACAACCTCTCTTTCTACCACTGTATGTAGTAGGAAGAATGCATCTAGTTTCCTTACCCAAGCCCTTGCTGTACATGTGGATGACCCATCAAAAGTAGACAATAGAAATCTATTGCCCTTGATTCTCCTACTGCTGCAAGGTATCCTTTCTTCCTCAAGCTGAATGAATTGTGGGAGAGTTAGAGTCTCCTTCAAAGCTATAGGTTGATATTTATAGTCTGCAAGGTATTCACTTATAATCTCATGATCCAAGTGTCCTCCATATCCATGCATATTTTCTTCTTCTTCAAAAGAAAAGGGCATAGTTTCATTGCTTCTCTCCACTCTTCTTTGCTTGACCTCCTTGGTGAGGCCCTTCTTAGATCTGAAAAGGGATGAGATGAAACTCATTATTTCCATCATTCTGATATTTTTCTTCTTCTTCTTATTCTCCTGATAGCATAATGGCTGAGATCCACAAGCTGAGCCAAGATTATGCTTTGATACCACTGTAATATTCCAAAATAGGGAAGCAACAATATATGAACATAATACTGGAAATAACAGTGAATAACATTACACCAAAATGTATGAAAACCATGGAGCCATTTTATTATGTAACTTAGCAGCAAATAAGTACAATAGAAGCGGGCACAACTCAAATAATCAAGGTAAGCAAGCCTCCCATGAATACATATGCCAAAAATGAAATGCTGCTACATAGGAAATGCCCAAGAAAAAGTACAACGTAGTTTTAGATGGTGCACTACTATTGGAAATGTACAATAATATAGATCTACGAATGTATGGCTCACAAAGTGCCGAGAGTAAAGATCTAAGCTCCCAAATGCATTTTCAAGACAACCCGGGAAGGATTTCCTGAAATATGCAAAAATACAAAAATGCCGGAATGCAGCCCTAGGGCTGAATAACAGCTGCAACTCAATAACTGGATGAATATGGATATAGTTGATACATATAATGAATGGATCTCTTCCAATAGATCCTTCAGGTGAAAGGCTGATCCAATCATTGAAGATCTCACCCTCCAATCAAACACTGAAACCCCTCACTGTAGGAATTTACAAGGTAAGTTCTGTAGATCAAGAACCAAAGGTCACCGCTCACAAACAGATCACAAATCAGTACACTAGTATAATCACGTGGTTAAAACCCTCAAAGAGGGAAACAGTCCACGCCCTGAGCCAATGCGGCCACTTCAGGGAATTTATTAATATAAAAGAAAAGTTAAATATGTTTCTCTCATAAACAGTTACCGGAAAAATGACCCTCCATGCTCTTTAAATAGAGATCATGGACCAATCGGGTGTTAAGCCACAGATCAAGTGCCGTTAATACCGAGGTGAGAGATAACTATCGGATCACTACAAATCGTGACCGTCGGATTATAAGTTACAAATGTACATGGTAAAGAAACACACTTTACCTAACTCTACACTAGACTAAGTTATTCTTAACTATTTCCTAGGTGTTGGAATATCCTAACATCCCCCCTTAAGAACAACTTGGGATAGGATTGAAGGATTTACAAAGGTGACACAAAAAGAGCCTATTTCCTATGTGTCGAAATATCCTAACATCCCCCCTTAAGAACAAATTGGGATAGGATTGAAGGATTTACAAAAGTGACACAATAGGAGAAGGAAGGAGGCATTAGAGCCTATCCCCCCTTAATGACAACTTTCTTGAAATCCAAGCATGGATCGAAGTTTGTTAAACATCGCTTCTGTGAGAGCCATCGTAAAGATATCAGCTACTTGATCATTGGTCGGAAAATACTGCACTTCAAGAACACGATCATGAATGATATTTCTAATGAAGTGTATGTGGAGTTCAATGTGTTTCATACGCTGATGATGAACTGGATCTTTACATAGCTGAATGGAACTCTGATTATCACCCCAAAGTGTAGTTGGATGCTGCTGCTGAAGACCAAATTCAGATAGGATCTGACGAAGCCACATGGCTTCCTTGCTGGCTTCAACTGCACCACGATACTCTGCTTCTTCTGAAGAAAGGGAGATGGCACTTTGTTTCTTACAAGACCAAGTAATAGGTCCTAAACCAAGAGTGAATACATATCCTGCAGTGGACTTCCGATCATCAGGGTCACCAGCCCAATCAGAATCAGTGAAACCAATCAACAAGGGAGATGCTCCTGCACTGTAATGAATCCCGAACTGAACTGTACCTTGAATATACCGAAGTATTCTTTTAGCTGCGTTCCAGTGACTTTCATGAGGTTGGTGCATAAACTGAGCGACAAGACCAAGGACAAAGGAAAGGTCAGGACGGGTATGGGTTAGATACAAAAGTTTACCAACAAGTTGACGTTATAAGGTAGCATCAACTTCAGGGGTAGTGCAGTTGACTGAAAGCTTGAATCCAGACTGAAAGGGAGAAGGGGCAGGCTTACAGTCTTCTATGTGAAAGTGGTGTAGAAGATCACATGCATACTTGGAATGAGAGAGGGTAATTCCCTCCTTGGATTGCAAGACTTGAAGACCAAGGAAATAATGCAAGTGTCCTAAGTCTGTCATTTCAAACTTCTTTTTGAGGCTAGACTTCACATGGTTTATATGATTTGGATCACTACCAGTAAGGATAAGATCATCAACATAAAGAACAAGGATGGTGAAGGAATTTCCCACCTTCTTGGTGTAGAAAAGCCATTATCTAAGAGAAATCTATCCATTTTGGAATACAAAACCCGAGGAGCTTGTTTGACACCATAGAGAGACTTCATAAGGCGACAAACAAGGCTAGAGTCTTTTTGGATAAAGCCAGGGGGTTGTTCCATGTAGATTTCTTCATGCAAATCTCCATGTAAGAAGGCGGATTTAACATCCATCTGATGGAATTCCCATTTAAAGGAGGAAACAAGGGAAATAACAAGGTGGATAGAATTCATTTTGGCAACAGGGGAGAAGGTTTCAGTATAGTCAATGCCTTCAACTTGTAGAAAAACTTTAGTGACAAGACGAGCTTTATGTCTATCCACTTTTCCATCTGGTCCAAACTTTGTTTTGTAAACCCATCTACATCTGACAAGTTTTCTTCCTTTTGGAAGAGGAACAAGATCCCAATTATTGTTTGCCAATAAGGAACGATACTCTTCGTCCATAACTTCATCCCAATTTGGATGACCGGAGGCTTCTTCAAAGGTTTATGGATCAATTTTTTCTGGAACTTGAGTCAATAAGGAAGAGGCCCTTTCAAACTGAGAACGCGTACGTCGTCGATCGGCAGGGTCACCTGCAAGAGTACCTGCTGCATCCCGAGTAGAGCGGACCCATCTTGGAAGCGGTGGAGTATAATGAACAATTTCACGAGCTGGAGAAGGATTTTCATCCTCGTTGTCATCATCTGAAATAGAAGGAATGCTATTAAAAATAAAAGAGAGAGAGAGAGGTGGCACATATGCCGAATCAGGCTCGCAGGCCAAAGATGGCACACCCGCCAAACTAGGCTCGCAGGCCGATATATTTTCATCAAAATTTACATCTCTTCTAATGATTATATTTTTGTATTTGGGTTGAAGAAGTCTATATTATTTGACATCTTACTCATTGAAACCCACTGCAATTACTCACTGAAATAACACAATCAAAAAGGGATACTGCGCTGTAGGTGATGGGAATATTTTGGCCTGGTGCCAAGATGTGAAAGAAAGCTCAATAGCCTCCCTTGCTGATCTCCCAAAGAGAAGAGTGCTTCCTCCTCTGAAAAACTAGCTTCGGAAGTGGGTTTGAAGGGTGAAGATGTCTGCAAGTGAAGGAATTATTTGGCTGATAGAAAAAGGCAAAGATAGTTTTAACCCATTGGGATATGGAGTCATAGGAGGATTTTAATTGGACAACAAGGTTCAAGAAGGATCCATGGGGAAAGTCACTTATGTCAAAGGATCTCTTAAGGTGATTTATGGAGTGAAACAGATAGGAAGTGGAGAAAAAAACAAAATGAAGAACAGTGCACAGTCTAAGATCAAGTAAGTGCTTTTAAACTATCTTGCTTTCAACATGTTCTTAGAGAGAAAAAACATAAAAGAATTATGTGATCAGGTAAGTACTTTTAAACTAGCCTGCATTGAAGTACTTTTAGTTTAGAGAAACAAAATATAAAAGCATTCTGAGATCAGGTAAGTGCTTTTAAACTAGCCTGCTTTGAAGTACTTTCATTCAAAAAACATTCAAAAACAGTTAGAACAGCTTGAGATCAGATGGTTACTTTGAAACCAACCTGCTTTCAGCATATTCTAAAGGAAAACACTGATGATCATCATAATGAGCAATCTAGATCAGGCAAGTTCTTTGAAACCAACCTGCTTTAATATACTCAGTATTAACAAGAGAAAAACATAGAAAATAAAGATTTCAGTAAGAGTAGGGTACTATTGAGAGTAAGTCCTAGCTCTATGTTTGCTGTTCCTTATCAAAGAAAATGAATAGAGTGAAACCTTAAAGAAAATAACAATTGACAGTGAGGAACACATCACCATTGACACAAATCCGGATCCCATAAATCAGTAGCTTGTATTTGATGTTCAAACTAGTTACAATCAGCAAGCCCAGAGGGTCTCTACAACTTCAAACTTCTCATATCAACTTATCTATCTTCAAATTGCACATAGTGCATCAATAGCTTCAGAAACCATTACATGCATTCAGATGTCTAGAGACCAACATTTTCTTATGTTCTACAGAGGTATTTATAGAGAAATGAGGAAGTGGGAGGATTTCCCAAGGATCAAATATCATTAATTATGTAATCATTTCTAACTCTACTCCATAACATCTGTTCTTGCCTTTCGAGGCATAATGATCGAAATATGTGCTTCTGGACTGTTCTTAATCTTCGAAAATGGTTCTGCCGACAATTAGAGATAAGATTCTTTGATTTTTATTAATTGTTCAGCTATCCTCAGGTAAACACCTCTTGTTCAGGTAATGACTAAGCTTCCTTTGATCTCTGTGAGGCTACAGGTGTCTTAAGGAGTTGGAGAGGGTTCAATTAGGCTCGGCTGATGGCAGTGGAAGATTTTTCGGCTTGACAGATGTATTTGTATTTCCCTAAACACCTTTAATTTACTTGATAACTGTGTTTTAGGTCTTCAATCTCCTGTTTCTGGTGTGTTCTGTCTTCGACACTGATACTCTTTGATCGATGCTCGATTAACTGTGTTTTCTGGTGTGCAGGGCTGTACAGGGGTCGAATGACATCAATGCCTCATGAATTCATTGATAAAATGCGAATTTAAAACCCTGCAAGTGATTCTATGGTGAATCGCAGGTGGGAGGATTGTCACCCTCGACCTGTGAATTTTTCTTCAGCATGGCGGAAAAAACCATTTAAAACCTGCAAAAATACGAAAAACTATTAAAAAATCCTGCATATATAGGCTGACTGCTTCAGAAGGCATGTGGAGGGAGCATAGCCATTGGATGGCATCATCCAACAGTCGAGATTGATCGTGAGGAGTGAATGGAAAGGCATAAAAGAAAATCAAATCAGAGTCGTCGATCGCGCAGAGATCGACGGTCGGGAGCGGAAAATGGAAAGTCAAAGTGGAAAACATTGACTAGGTGATCGAAACAGTGCGATGAAATGTGGGCCGTCGATCTACAGATAAAATCGACGACGGATATTTATTGAACGCCGCGTTGTAGCCTGGTTAATTGTCAGGCATCTTTGGTGAGCGATAGCCGTTGGATAGCCCGCCTGAGATCGGACGGTATACAACGATATCGCGCCGGGTTTGTTGCCAAACTTTAATGCATGATGGGGGGGGTGGTTTTTGAATAGTACACGGGACACGCGTCGGTCAGCATATGGAATCACTGCCGATCGGGAAAAAGCCACCCTTGCCCCAAAGGTGGTGTGATGGATACCATCGGTTTCTGAACAATAGCCGTGGCGCAGGGACCACTGGCAGATGAAAACGGACCGTTGGATCTGCAATTTAAATGGACGACTGTGATGTGATCGGGCGGTGAAAAAGAGTGGGGACCACGGGCGTGATGGGATTGCGAAGACCGTCAGATGGCCGGGAAATCAACGGTTAGAAATGTTCCCGATAACCAAACGTGCTAGGCACTTTTCGGGCTAGTGCCTGGTTTCGGCACCCGGGTCACGTGGGAAAAAGGTCAAGGGAGCTGGCCGAAGGGGGCTAAGACCCATATATGTCCAAATGTGGGGTTTTAAACCCTTTTCAATGCATTTTGAGGCTAGAAATGGGCAACGATAGAGGGAAAGAAGGGAAAAAAGGCTAAACAAGGGGTATGTGTAGGATTTATAGGGGATTTTGGGAGGATTTAGAGGGTAAGAGGGGAATTTTGACAAGGGGGAAAAAAGGGTAAAAATGGGGCATTTTGGGTGAAGGAAGGGGAGAAAAGGGGATTTTGCAGCAGTCTTTCTCATGGAATTTTAGCATAATTTCTGAGTTCTGAAGGGAAACAACAGTGAAGACTTGGATAGAGGAGATGATGTTTAGCAGAGGCTTCAAGAGATAATATTTCTACAATGAAACTATTCCTTGAAGGCTAAACAATGATTTGGCCACCTTTTGATAGAACAAATTTATAAGTGGCCGAAAGTGGCTCCACTTGGGGATGGTGCCTTCTTGAAGGCATCAAGAACTTAAGACCTGCATTCTCTGGGAGGCTGATTTAGTGCTTCATCCATTGGGCTGCCTTCTTTGCTTGGATGCTCTTCTTTTTCCTGAAAACATATTAGTAGCTATGGAAAACAATGGATCTTCATCAAAAATCTTTCTACCTACCCAATCCTACTGATCTAACAATTTTTCTTAATTTTAGAGTGCACTTGAACTGGCAAACTCTTTACAACATTTTATTTCTTTTGTAAACAGGAAATCTAATCTATTTCTACTCCTTATTTCTCCATGGACTCAGATTAAACAGTTGAGTCCATATGATTCTCTACCTAATCTACTATCTGTTGGGATTAAACTGTCCAACAGATTTTATTCTCTAAATTCTACAACAGAAATTTAAAAATAGTCAAGCCAAGATTAAGCAGTTTGACTTGCTGTGATCTATGGCATAAAAAACAAGTTGCACATAGATATTTATTTTGCAGAAAAAATTAAATAAAAAATGGAAGGCTTAATATCTGACTTTGCGAAGCACTTCCTTCACCTTTCTACAGCTCTGATTGCCTCTTGATTGAGCTATTCTTTCTTTTTCTCTGGTTCAGATTTTGAGCTGATTAGAACCAAATTTACCTCTATTTTGACTCAGAATAAAACATATTTTGGAGTCAATTTCTTGCTTGATAACTTAGGTTCAAGTTTTGATCAGGTTTGAACCTTTAATTTCTAACCTAATCTATCTACTGATAAGCCAAGTTTAAACAGTTTGGCAAATAAAATTCACTATCCTATCAACAGTAAATTTAAAACTAATTAGTCAAGATTAGGCTATTTGACTAACTAGGAGTGTGTTTTTCAGGAGTGGCATTTGAGCTTGCACACTTTCAGATTTGTTTATCTTTTTGGTATGGGGCTATACCTTTATTATTATTATTATTTTTTACAATCTGCCCTCTTTTCTTTTATTTTTTATTGTTTTTGTATTTTTTCCTTTTGTGATACTGAACAAAGAAATGGTATTTACAATGGAAATGAAAGCTTCAAAATTGAACTCAGCAATAGTAATGCTTAAGAACCCTGCCATTGACAGGACCCCCAAACAGATCTGTGCCATCTAACTCTTGCAGAAAAAAGGCATTTGGACCAATGGTGGATTGAATAATGTAAGGACCTTGCCACAAACAGTCAAATTTGCCATGTTTACCCTTATCCTCTCTTCTGGAGTCCCACTTGAGTACCTTGTCTCCAATGTTGAAGTCACAAGCTTTTGTTCTTTTGTCAAACAACTTATTTATATTCTCTTGCACCTTCTGAGCCCTATTTTAAACCTCTTCCCTTATTTGCTGGAGATGTATTGTCTAATTGATCCTCCTTATCATGTTGTCACATTCTGACTGTATTTCTTGGACTAACTTTATCACTGGTACACCTAGGCTGGTAGGAAACACTACATCTGCTCCATAAACAAGTTGGTAAGGGGACATTCCAATGGACTTCTTTGTGGTCAACCTTTCTGCCCACAAAGCATGCACCAACTTGTTATGCCATGATTTTTTATTTTCCTCAAGCAGCTTCTTGATGATGGTCACCAAAATTTTATTTGATGATTCTGCTATCCCATTACCCTGAGGGTAATAAGCAATAGAATGACCAAGTATAATTTGATACCTGTGACAAAAATCAATCATCTTTTTGGAACCAAAAGCAACAGCATTATCAGTAATAATCTTCCTGGGGCAACCGAATCTGGACAAGTTATAGTCTTCAAGAAATTTTATAATGACAGAATCTGTGGCATTCCTAGAAGGGATGGCCTCTATCCACTTTGTGAAGTAGTCAGTGGCTGTGAGAATCCATTTGTGTTGGGCAGATGAAGCAGGATGGATTTCTCCTATGAAATCTAGGCCCCATTATTGAAAAGGAGCTTCAACAGTGATAGGTTGTAATGGTAAAGGGAGGAGTTTTCTTTTGCCTTCAAAAATTTGGCATTTGTGACAGGCAACTATCATTTTATGGACATCTTGAAAGAGGGTGGGCCAGTAATAGCCATCTCTAAGGATTTTATTGGCTGTGGTTTTCCAGTAGAGATGACCTCCACATTCTCCTTCATGGAATTCATGCTTGATCCTCTCTGCATAAACTTCAGGCAAACATTTAAGCAATAAACCATTAGTATTTTTCCAATATAAACATTCATTCAAAATGCAATAATTCCTAGCTTTCAACTTTAAAAACCTTGCCTTTGTTTTTGATAAATCAGGAGGAGCATTAAGATTTGTAAGTACATACAAGATATCAGTGTACCAAGGTGAGCTTTGAAACTGCTCTTCCATAGTGGGAGCAGGTAATTCTTCCTGTTCATCCAAGGCATCTACCATGTTGATGTCAAGGGCTTGCAGATTAGATTCAACCATTAATTGAGCTAAGCCCTGACCTTTAATGAGTTTGGTGGGTTTGATTTCCAAATCATACTCTAGTATTGCTGCAATCCATTTGCCCCTTTTTCCATCTGGGTCTTGTGACAATATGTCTTTTATCACTATGTTAGGCACATAAGCAATGATGTGAGAATGTAGAATATACACCTTGAAGTCCTTTAAGGCCTTTACCAAAGCATAGGCCTGTTTTTCCATTATGTTATATTTCAAGGGTGCATCCCTTAAAGCCTTACTGAAAAAAGCAATAGGATGTTCCTGTCCCTCTGGGTTTTACTGCAATAGGACAACAACTACAGTATGCTCTGAGGCAAAGGAAAAAAAAAGAAAATCCTTTGAAAAGTCAGGGCTGATCAGGACAGGTGCCCGGGTGAGTGCATGTTTTACCAATTCGAAGGATCCTTTGGCTTCTACAGTCCATTTCACTCCTACTTCTTTCTTGAGCATATTAGTCATGTTTCTAAGGAGCTCTGCTAAGTTGGGAATAAACCTCCTCAAGAAGTTAATTTTTCCAATAAAGGACTGTAATATTTTTATGTTCCTTGGTTGGCTAATCTTTAGTACTCCCTCAACTCTCTTTGGATCTATTTTAATCCCTTCTTCTAATATGATATGGCCAAGGAGTTTACCTTCTTGTAGGCCAAACACTGTCTTTTTGGGATTTAAAGATAATCCAAACCTTCTGCACTTTTCAAGGACCTTTCTTAGATGTTTCAGGTGCTCTTCATCAGATTTGGAATAAACTATTATGCCATCAAGGTAAATTACAATGAAGTGCCCTATCTCCTCTAAAAATGCAATGTCCATGGCCCTTTGGAAAGTGGCCCCAACGTTCATTAACCCAAAAGGCATTTTCACATACATGAAAGTGCCCCAAGGAGTGGTGAAAGCTGTCTTGAGTTGGTCTTCTAGGAGTACTAAAACTTGGTTATACTCTGAAAAACCATCTAACCGAGAAATCCTCTTTGAACCAACTACCCTTTGTAGAATGTGTTCCATTTTGGGTAAAGGGTAATTTTCCTTTAGGGAGGCTCTGTTAAGGTTTCTGAAATCAATACATAATCTGATTTCTCCTGTCTTTTTTCTCACAGCTACAAGGTTAAAAACCCAATCTGAAAACCTCACAGGCACTATGATTCCTGCCTCATACATTTTCTTGATTTCCTTTTCTACTAGAGGCAGTTGTATTGGATTAATTCGACGCATTTTTTGCCTAAAGGGTTTTTGGTTTTCTTTCAATGGGATCTTGTGCTGGATGATTTGTGTATCATAGGATTTTAAGTCTTCATAGCTCCAGGCAAACACATCAAAAAACTCTTTAAATAAGTCAATGAATTTCTTTTTCATGTCTGTTGGCAAGGAGCCAACTAATTTAATCATTTTAGGCTGATCTTTGGTGCCTATGTTTCATTCCTCGACATCAAAATCGGCGTATTCTACAATGGGTTTCTTTGCTACGTCGTTAAAATCAAATAGGTCTTCTAATGGTGCTAACCCCCAAGGTACGTTCTTGTCCTTTGATGAAAATATTTCAATGTCTTTGTTTTCTGTGTCCTCATACTCTTCAGTATGAGTTCCAAGTTTTTTAGTTAACATGTTAATTTTTACGGAACCAGATAGTTTATCTCCTTCAGGGGACTCTTTGTTGAGGCAATTTTCGTCAGATTTAGAAAGTGAATCAGATAACTCAAAATCGTTCCTGCCAAGCAGGAAATCCTCTCTGTGCTTGTCGCCCTCGAAGACCTACCAATATTTTTCATTATCTGGCACTGCAGGTCTATATTTTGTTTGAATGATGATCTGTTTATCACCAGGTGATTTTTGACATGAACTAGCAGTGCAGGCCAGCCCATTTGCAATTATGTTTTGACTTCTTGGGACAAACACGAGCTCATATCTTGTAAAAGTGTTTATGAAATCTATGGCATTATTTTGGTATACCCTTAGTCTAGGATGCTTAACAACATACTCTCCGTTTAGTTGTTTGATGACTAATTCTGAGTCTCCCTGAACAATTATCTTCTTGGCTCCTAGTTCTTTCAATAGACACAATCCTAGGATGAGAGCCTCATACTCTGCGATGTTATTGGTGCATTTGAAATCTAGCTTGAAAGCATGGCATTCAGAGTAATTTTTCTCAGTGTCGACCAACCATACCCCAGCTCCTGCACTCTTTTTAGTGCAAGACCTGTCAAAGTTCATGACCCATCAGGGATTGTTTGTAGGCTTAACATCATTTTCATCCCTATTGCATTTTTCATCATTATGTTCTATTATGGGATTTGCAACATGTTGTGCTAGGTCTTGTTCTTCAGGATTTTCATGGAGTTGAGTGTAAGGGGTAGTCTGTTGTTTGCCATCTTGGCTTTTTTCACTCTGGTTCATTGTTTCAACACACTGTTCAAAATTTTCTCTCTCGTTTTTTTCCATATCTAGAACTGCCATCATTTCTAGATTAGGGGCCTCTGACTGGTCATTTGAGTCAGTGTGTTCTGGCTCTGACTGCTTTGTGGATTCATTATTGTAAAAGATAAATGAATCCAGGTCAGTATGGACAGAGTAAATGGGAGAATTTTCAGGGTTTTCTGAGCTACTGACCATGAATTTGATGTGTGACTCTCTGTATAGTCTTCTAAGCTGGCTAAAGATAGGAATAGTGGCATATGTTCCATCCATCTGTATGGTACCTTGCAGCTTGGAACCCCATGATCTTGACAACAACATGCCATACTTAGGAGGCACATCAACCACCATAATATCCATCACCATGCACTTGGCTAGGATTTGGGTCAAACTCACACAAAGGTCTTTGATTAGACCCAGACACTTCACTCTGTTCGAATCAAAAGAATATAAATCCTTGTAAGGTCTGGTTATTTCTAGTCCTAGCCTTTCCATTATCACCTTTGGCATAAGGTTGTGAGAGGCTCTAGAGTCATGCATAGCATTATGCAGGATCTTGTCATGAACATTTAAACTCACATAAAAGGGGGGAACAGGTCCCTCTTGATATATACCTTCAATCTTAGGACGAAAAATGAGCTCTGGCTGGTCATCATTAAGATTGACTGTATCATTATTGTCCTCAATATTTAAAGCCTTCAAAATTTGGGTCCTATATACAATCCGGGCAGCTAACTCAGTTAGGGGAACAGAGATTCTGATCTTTGAAATTTCCTGCTCAAGGCTGAAAGGAATTTGGCTCTTCGAAGGACTTGTCTCAGCCTTACTAGCTGCCAGTCTATCAGCAACATTATCTTGCTGATTTGTTCTATTAGTATTTGAAAAAATGGTCTTAACAGGAGTACTAACTGAAGTGGTAGTACTACTAATGTCTGCACTCTGTTTTTCATTGTTTTGAGTGCCCTTCTCTCTACTTTTATCATAATTTACAGTCACTATTTTATCCTTTTGTTTGACAATTTTAGGCTTGGTTGTAATGCTATTTTGTGAAGATTTGTCAGAGGTTTTGGTGTTGAGAGTTTGTTGACTGGTTTTGCTTCTAAGGTCATATTATTTTTGGGACTCTATGATGACATTTTCCATGTCTTGAAAATAACTTTCATCATCATCTCTGTTGTCATCATAAGGGGTATAAAGACCTTGTTCTTTATCATAATGAATCTCAAAGTCATCATTATCTACTCCCAACATGTTGATATCATCTTCCTCTGTTATCATATCTGTTTCCTCAACATCACTTATATAGTTTTGATGAAAAGGAGGAGTGATCAGTTGATCATCTTCCCTAGGTCTATTTGGAGGTTGGTTCCTTCTAAAATTCTGATTTTGGTTTTGGTTTTTGTTTTGAGGAGCAGTTTGGTTTTGACTTGCTTGTGCTCTCTCAAGGATGCTCATTTTCTTCATCATCTCCTCCATCATTTTTTCCATCTTTGAGTTGGAATTAGAAGGTGCATTTTCCTCTCTAAAGGACACTCTCTTTTCAATTTTCATTCTTGCTCTCTTCTCCATCAACTTGACTTCCACAGAAAGAGCACCCTTTTGCATATCTTCAAGAGTTACAAAATCTCTCTCTCTCAGCTGATAGGCCATCTCGGGGTGAAACCCTTCAGGAAACTTATTTAAAGCTGAGCCCTGTGGAGGTTTTAGTTCTAGGGAAAGTGCATTATACACACTATTGAATCTAGTGCAATAAGCTTGCACACTTTCCCCAGCGTCTCTATGGAGGTTCTTGTAGTCAGAAAGGACTTGGAGAGGGTTTTTCTTTACTTCCCATTTGTTTAAGAATGTTTGATGGAGGGCTTGGAGATCATTAATACTATGGGGGGTTAAACCTTTAAACCATTTTCTTTCTTCTCCCCCTAAGCTCTGAGCAAATAATCTAAGCTTGACAGAATCATTGTCAATTTCATTTGTGATGTAGTTGTAGCATTGCTAGCATCATACAATGGAATTTTAGACTGATAATCCTGTGGAAGATTGACTAATGGTACATGAAGAACTAAGGGAGCATACCATGCTGCCATGATATGTGGTGGGGGTGGATTCACAGGAAGGAAAGTGGGCTAAAGTGGGGTGGTTTGAACAGTGGATGTAGGATGAGTAGAAATGGATGGACCAGGAATATATTGCTGAGATGATATTGGATGAGAGACACCTGAGTTGTGAAGAAAATGTGAATCAGGAGGTGTTGCTTCTCTGCTACCAGGATGTTCACTTGTTTCAGGAGATGAAAGTGAAGACTCAGAATCTGACTGACCTAAGTCACTAAGAGACCTAGTTCTAAATGGATTTAATAAGTCAGCTTGTGATTGTGGTAGAGCTGAAAGATTTTCAGGGACTGAATTAGCTCTCAAGGGTGATATGAAAATAGTTGATATTTTAATCCTAGGAGACCTCCTAAGGATACTTTATGGGTTATCAATTATCTCAGGTGGACCAGGGTCAGGATAGGCTCTAGTGTGAATCTTTCTAGGAGCCATTATGTTGTGTTTTTTAGACCCAACTTAAACAAAAATAGTTTAACCAGATATGACAATATTTAAGAGGTCAACTAATCTATTTTCAGACCCAACTTAAACAAAAATAGTTTAACTAGATATGACAATCTTTAAAAGGTCAACTTATATGTTTATACAAATTTTAATCCTACAGTCCTCTAACTGAGTTTGAATGATATCACAATGATAGAGTTCTTCCCAGTGGAGTCTTAAGGTCTGTTAAGGATTGTGGAGTCGCCAAGTGGAAGTTTTTAGCTCTTTTGGAGGTAAAAGGTTTAATGGTCCACTACCATGTTTATTTGCAACCAATCTAAAACATTTGGGTTCTCTGAGTTTCTGTGGTTGTATGGAAAACTAAATATTTTTATAAAAGTTGGCCAAGCAACTATGAACTCAAAAGTTCCCCAGTGGAGTCGCCATTATGTTAGGTCCCTGTAATTTAGCAAGATTGGCAAAATTCCAACTACAGGGGTAACATCAAACTGCTTTGGGATTCAAGGATCTAGCCCTCTTGAATCCAGAGAGGGATCTCTCTATAAATGAGTTTAAAGATGTGATCTTTAAAGCCTGAAATGTGGTATTAGGCTAATTATGAAGAGCATGAGTTTTTTGTTTGTTTGTTTTCGTTGGGAAAAGACATGATGAAGGTGAAGGCAGTTCAAAATGAAGGGTGAAGATGTCTGCAAGTAAAGGAATGATTTGGCTGATAGAAAAAGGAAAAGATAGTTTTAACCCATTGGGCTATGGAGTCATAGGAGGATTTTAATTGGACAACAAGGTTCAAGAAGGATCCATGGGGCAAGTCACTTATGTCAAAGGATCTCTTAAGGTGATTTATGGAGTGAAACCGATAGGAAGTGGAGAACAAAACAAAATGAAGAACAGTGCACAGTCTAAGATCAAGTAAGTGCTTTTAAACTATCTTAATTTCAACATGTGCTTAGAGAGACAAAACATAAAAGAATTATGTGATCAGGTAAGTACTTTTAAACTAGCCTGCATTGAAGTACTTTGAGTTTAGAGAAACAAAATATAAAAGAATTATGAGATTAGGTAAGTGCTTTTAAAATAGCTTGCTTTGAAGTACTTTCACTAAAAAAACATTCAAAAACAGTTAGAACAACTTAAGATCAGATGAGTACTTTGAAACCAACCTGCTTTCAGCATATTCTAAAGGAAAACACCGATGATCACCATAATGAGAAATCTAGATCAGGAAAGTGCTTTGAAACCAACCTGCTTTAATATAATCAGTATTAACAAGAGAAAAACATAGAAAATAAAGCTTTGAGTAAGAGTAGGGTACTACTGAGAGTAAGTCCTAGCTCTATGTTTGTTGTTCCTTATTAGAGAAAATGAACAGAGTTAAACCTTATAGAAAATAACAATTGATAGTGAGGAACACATCACCATTGACACAAATCAGGATCCCATAAATCAGCAGCTTGTATTTGATGTTAAAACCAGTTACAATTAGCAAGCCCAGAGGGTCTCTACAACTTCAAACTTCTCATATCAGCTTATCTATCTTCAAATTGCACACAGTGCATCAGTAGCTTCAGAAAACCATTACATGCATTCAGATGTCCAGAGACCAACATTTTCTTATGTTCTACACAGGTATTTATAGAGAAATGAGGAAGTGGGAGGATTTCCCAAGGATCAAATATCATTAAATATGTAATCATTTCTAACTCTGCTCCATAACATCTGTTCCTACCTTTTGAGGCATAATGATCGAAAGATGTGCTTCTGCACTGTTCTTAATCTTCCAAAATGGTTCTACCGACAATTAGAGATAAGATTCTTTGATTTGTATTAATTGTTCAGCTGTCTTCAGGTAAACACCTCTTGTTAAGGTAATGACTAAGCTTCCTTTGATCTCTGTGAGGCTGTAGGTGTCTTAAGGAGTTGGAGAGGGTTCAATTGGCCGCGGTTGATGGCGGTGGAAGCTTTCTCGGCTTGACAGATGTCTTTGTCTTTCCTTAAACACCTTTAATTTACTTTAGAACTGTGTTTTAGGTCTTCAATCTCCTGTTTCTGGTGTGTTCTATCTTCGACACTGATACTCTTTGATCGATGCTCGATTAACTGTGTTTTCTAGTGTGCAGGACTGTACAGGGGTCGAATGGCATCAATGCCTCATGAATTCATTGATAAAATGTGAATTTAAAACCCTGCAAGTGATTTTGTGGTGAATCGCAGGCGGGAGGATCGTCACCCTCAACCTGTGAATTTTTCTTCAGCATAGCGGAAAAAACCATTTAAACCCTGCAAAAATACGAAAAAATATTTAAAAATCCTGCATATATAGGCTGACTGCTTCAGAAGGAATGTGGAGGGAGCATAGCTGTTGGATGACATCATCCAACGGTTGAGATTGATCGTGAGGAGTGAATGGAAAGGCGAAAAAGAAAATCAAATCAGAGCCGTCGATCGCACAGAGATCGACGGTCGGGAGCGAAAAATGGAAAGTCAAAGTGGAAAACGTTGACTGGGCGATCGAAACAGGGCGATGAAATGTGAGCTATCTATCTGCAGATCAGATCGATGACAGAGATTTATTGAATTCCACACCGTAGCCTAGTTAACTGTCGGGCATCTTCAGTGAGCGATAGTCGTTGGATAGCCCGCCCCAGATCGGACGATATACAGCAATATCGCGCCGGGTTTGTTGCCGAAATTTAATGCGTGATGGGGGGGCGGTTTTCGAATAGTACATGGGACACACGTTGGCCAGCGTATGGAATCGCTGCTGATCGGGAAAATACCACCCTTGCCCCAAAGGCGGTGCGATGGATACCGCCAGTTTCTGAACACTAGCCGTGGCGCGGGGACCACCGGAGGATGAAAACGGACCGTCGGATCTGCAGGTTAAATGGACGGCTGTGATGCGATCGGGCAGTGAAAAAGAGTGGGGACCACGGGCATGATGGGATTGCAAAGACCATCGGATGGCCGGGAAATCAATCGTTAGAAACGTTCTCAGTAACCAAACGCGCTAAGCGCTTTTCGGGCTAGTGCCTGGTTTCGGCACCCGGGTCACATGGGAAAAAAGTCAAGGGAGCTAGCTGAAGGGGGCCAAGATCCATATATGTCCAAATGTGGGTTTTTTAACCTTTTTCAATGCATTTTGAGGCCAGAAATGGGCAACGATAGAGGGAAAAAAGGGAAAAAAGGCTAAACAAGGGGTATGTGTAGGATTTATAAGGGATTTTGGGAGGATTTAGAGGGTAAGAGGGGAATTTTGACAAAGGGGAAAAAAGGGTAAAAATGGGGCATTCTGGGTGAAGGAAGGGGAGAAAAGGGGATTTTTCAGCGGTCTTTCTCATGGAATTTTAGCAGAATTTCTGAGTTCTAAAGGGAAACAACAATGAAGACTTGGATAGAGGAGATGATGTTTAGCAAAGGATTCAAGAGATAATATTTCTGCAATGAAACTATTCCTTGAAGGCTAAACAATGATTTGGCAACCTTTTGATAGAACAAATTTATAGGTGGCCAACACAACGATTGATTTATATTTTAAGGTCTTAAGTATGATTTTAGGCTAGTTATTAAGAACAAGGGTTTTTTTTGGTTTTGGTTGGGCAAGGATATGATGAAGGTGAAGGAAGTATAAATGAAAGGTGAAGGTGTAAGTAGGTGAAAGAATGGTTCAACTAATAATATAGGCAAGGAGCAGCTTCAATCCATTGGGCTATGGAGTCATAAGAGGATTTAATTAAACATAAAGGTTCAAGAGTGGTCCATGGGGCAAGTCATCTATGTCAAAGGATCTCTTTAAGTTGATTTTATGGAATGAAACAATAAGAAATGGAGTGAGAGAAATAAAATAGATGAAGAAACAAAGAGCAGCCTAAGATCAAGTAAGTACTTTGAAACTATCCTGCTTTTGGCATGCACTTAAGGACAGACATAAAAGTAATCTAAGATCAGGTAAGTACTTTTAAACTAGCCTACTTTTGATGTACTTTCAAGAGAAAACATTTTAAAAACTTAGAATAGATTAAGATCAAGTAAAGACTTTTAAATTAGCTTGCTTTCAGCGTATTCAAAAGGAAAACATTCATGATAAACATAAAAAGTAGTCTAAGATCAGGTAAGTACTTTGAAACTAGCCTACTTTTGACATACTTTTAGGGAAAATTTCAAAAAACCTTTGGAGAAAGCAATAGAAGACAGGAAAAACCATAAACTTTCCTAGTCCAACTCTACTTAGCATGTAATGAAAACATCATTCAAGAACAATGTTTAAAGTTTAGACAGTAAGACATGGGCTCACCAACATTCCTTGACTGCTTGGACTGTACTAAATCATTCTTAAATACACAAGGGAGGAAAACATAAAGATAAAGCTTATCAGTGAAAGTAGGGTACTTCTAAGATTAAATACTAGCTCTATATTTATTTTTCTTTATCAGAGAAAAATGGACAGAATGGAAACATAAAGAAAATAAAAATTTACAATAAGAAACACATCACCATTGACATAGACCAGGATCCCAAAAATCAGCTTGTATTTGATGTTCAAACCAGTTATAATCATCAAGTCCAGTGGGTCTCTACAGCTTCAAACTTCTCATCTCAGCTTATGTATCTTCAATTACAAACAGGGCTACAACAGCTTCATAAAACTATTTACATGCAATAGATATCTAGAGACCAACCCCTAAACTATCTTCTACAGAAGTATTTATAGAAGAAATGAAGAGGCAGGATGAAAGAAAAGATCTCTGGGTTAAATTAATACAAGGTAATGCTTCTCTGTCTTTGAGAAAATCAATAGAGAAGATTTCTAATATTTCCTCTGTAATAATTGGTTTTCATTAAGTATTAAGCTATTTGGCAGATTTTGTTGACTTTAAAACTCTTTTTAGGCAGGCTGGCAATAACTCTGGTTGTCTTTAAATAAAATATCACTGACTAGGCAATAACTATGCCTTGTTTTGATTTATTGAAGCTGCAGGTGGCACTTTGGCAGCTGAAGACGATAAATGACCTCTGATGTGGTAGTGGAGGCCTCTTTTGCTGATATATCTCTTTTTTTCTCTTTAAAACACCTTTAATGTGATTTTGGTCGGTGTTTAGGCTTAATTAGGCCTTTATCTTCATTTCTTCAAGTCTTTGTTCCTTAACACTGTCTTTATCCCTTAAACCTGTGGATTAAAAACCTTGATTTTCAAGCTTAGGCATTAATCCCTTTACTGCTAATTCTTCATTCTGATACACTTTGATTGTTTCTTTATGCAGGTGGATTTATGTAGTTGGAGGGCTTCTTCTAAACCCTGGATCGTGATCCAGATGATTTAAACCTGGATTCAAAACTCGCAACTCCTTTTTCCTTTGATTTTAAACCACAAAATCGTCATTCTGGGCCTTTTTGTCACCTGACTGTGACTGGGGAAAACACAAAGAAAACACCGTTTAAAACCCTGAAAAGCATGCAAATTCATTAAGAAATCTTGCGGGGATGGTTTAAGACTGCTTCAGAGGTTTAAAGGAGGGGATGGAGCTGTGCGAAATGGAGGAATTTGCAGCAAAAAAGGGAGAAAACCCTTGGCAGAAGCGAAACAGGTGCAAATGAAGTTTGGGCGCGACAGTGAACAAGAACTGCCAGATTAGGATAATCAACGGCGGACATTGTTCAATGGAGTGTTTGGGAGAAATAGATGGAGGAAAATGAATTGGGGTTGCGATATAACGTGGGTCGTTAGATTAAAATAATGAACGGTCGAGATCGACCGATGAAGTCTTTCGAGAGCAAATTATGTGAAAAGTGAATGGGGGAGAGATTGAGTTAGGACTGTCCAATCTTAGAGATCGACGGCCAGGATCAAATCAGGAGTTACATTGCGGAGGGGGGAGCGATATAACGGAAACCCATTAGTGTTCTTCATGCAGCGCTGAGGGGGGTGGGCAGTATTCACAAAAATAACGCAATTCCATACACCTGCTGACACCTGTCCCTTCTAATACCACCTATTTCACGTAGTTTTTTGGTGTTAACTCGCGGGCGTAAAAAAAATGTGAAACGCATCATCCACCGTCGGATCGGAGGCTCCAGAGCCGATAGTGCAGATCACACACGACATGAAAGTTGCACGGAAAGGGCGATAGTGGAATACACGTGGCAGCGCGTGAGTGGGTGGGTATTTTATGAGGTGGGAGGTAGGTCCCAAAGGAGTCGGGTCTATCGGGTTGAATCCCGACCGTTGGATCTTCACAACAAATAGTCAAGATTTAATAAAGAGGCAGATATTTGGAATGAAGGAAAGCTTGATAAGTGAACGGGCGGGTGTTTGAGTTATCGAGTTAAATCCCGACCATCCGATCTTTTAAGTGGACAGCTAAGATTCCAATATGGGGCAGAGAAATAAAAAGGGAAATGGGAAAGCAGGTGAAACAGATGAAGGGTGAGTGCCCGAGGGTTGTTGATCCACAGAGATCAACGGTCCAGATCTGTTTTAAAATCATAACGTAGGGGTGATGAAAATCAAAGGGAATAAGGGTTCGGAAGAGGTTTTTTAGGCTTAAAGCACCCGATTGCAGGGCTTTGGCCACATGATGCAGAGGAGCTAAAGGAGATAAGCCCTCGGGGGCTTAAGACCTATAAAGTGTAAAAAGGTGATTTTTAGGCTTAAAAATAGGGTTTTGAAGCCAAACTAAGGGTTTCGATAGGCTAAATAAGAGTTTTTAAACAAAATGAAAGGAGAACATAAGGTTTTAAAGGGTATTTGGAATGATTTAGGAGTAAAATGGGGGTCTTTTTAGAAGGGTTTATGGAGGGAATAAGGGTAAAAAGTGGAATTGTTTGTGAGTGAAAAGAGAAGTGAAATGATGGGAAAATGGGGCTTCTTAAGGAGTTTTCTCTTGGTAAAATAGCAGGTACTTTAGGATTATGAGGGAAACAACAGTGAAGATTAACTCAAAGGGTAAAGATCTTGATAATAATTTAAGAACTAACAATTTGAACATGAATTGTTTCTTAAAGGCTAAAAGAGTTTTAGCCACCATTTGATATGGAAAATTTTATAGGTGGCTAACAGATTCTAAAATAAAAATTCGTCCTGCAGCAAATCTAGTGACAGAGGCCAAGGGTGACGATCCTCGAAGGCCCTATTGAATGCAAAAGGGACATAAAGGGTAAAATTCCAGGTTATAATCAATGCGTCATGGGCATTGATTACACAATGAGCCCTCTAGTGCAAGCCACCTGTACACAACAATCAGACAAAGACCGAAGATGATCCAAGAAGGCCTAATGAAGCCTAAAGCATAAATCAAAGCCTAAATCAGTGATTAAAGTGTTTAAGAGAGAAAATCCAGCCAAAGAAAGCCTCCAACGGACACATCATCGAGGTTATTTCCTCCTCAGCCACCCCTAAGGATATCTGTAGTCTACTTTACCTTTCAAAGACACCGTGACAACCATCTTGATGACAAAAAATCTTTAAAGCTGTCAGAACAGTTATTGCACAGTCATGGGAGGCCTCAAAACTGAAATATGACAGTTACTTGTCTCATAGGTCAAACAGAGTACTTCGGCCACAATTATCTTCAAAGAACACACTTCAGAGTTATTACCATTCTACCATATATGCCTTAAAGATAGGAAAAACTACTAAAATGGTACAATTAGTTAATGCAAGGGTCATTAAGCAGAATGGGCATTCGAATACCTCTCCCCCTCTATCTTAACTAATATTTTTGATCTTTCCTTCAACACCCTTCCTCTTTCACCTATATGTATTCACAGAAAACTCATTGTAAAAGGTTGGAAAATGGTTAATTTTTGAACTGTTATTGAGTAAGAGTTGCTGAGTAGTTTGTAATATAGTAGGCTAGGAAGAGAAGTATTGGACTGTAGAAAGCTATTGGACTCAAAGTATGTAACTGGTCTTGGACATCAAATAGACAAGCATATTCATTGGATCCTGATCTAAATCATTGGTGATGTTATTCTTACTGTAATTGTTATTCTCCTTATGTTTCCACTTTGTTCATATTCTCTGATAAAGAACAGCAAATACAGATTAGGATTTACTTCCAAAAGTACCCTAATTCTGGCTGATAAGCTTTATCTTTATTTTTTCTTCTAAATGTGTGTTTGAGAATGAATCAATAGAGTATAACCAATCAAGGAATGTTGGTGAGCCCATGTCTTGCTGAGTAGAACTTGAGATGTTTTTCTTGAACAATCTTTTCACTGCATGCTAAGTAGAGTCCTAATCAAGGAAGTTTATGGTTATCCTTGTCCCTTGTTTAGTCTTAAACAATTTTTTTGAAGATTTCCCTTAAGAGTATGCAGAAAGCAGGATAGGTTAAAAGCCCTTACTTGATCTTAGGCTACTTTTTATGTTTATCTTAAATGTTTTCCCTTGAGAGTATGCAGAAAGCATGATAGGTTAAAAATCCTTACCTAATCTTAGGCTACCCTTTGTTTTCTTATATGTTGGCTTCTTTCACCACACTTATTAATGTTTCATACCACAAAATCAACTCAAAGATATCTTTTTATATAGATGACTTTCCCTATGGAAACCCTTAGATAGTTGTTGTGCAAGTAAACCCTTTTATGACTCCATAGCCCAATGGATTAGCACTATTTCTTGACCTATCTTCCCATGCTGAAATATCCTTCAATTTATTCCCTCCTTCACACTTCACATGACCTTCTCATTTAATGATTCCCAACCAAAAACAAACAAATCCCTCGTCCTTCATAACTAGCCTAATATCATATCATAAGCCTTAAAGCATATCATTCTAACACATATATAGAGAGATCCCTCTCTGAATCTAGGAGGACTAGATCCTAGGATTCCAAAGTGGTTTTGATGTTGCCTTGTCATTTGGCATGCCAATTTACCAAATCATAGGACCCCAACATAATGGCGACTCCGTTGGGGACTTCTGAGTGAATTACATCTTATACATCCTAAGGCCTCAGAAGACCCACAAACCTCCTTAGATTGGTATTCAATTGCTGATGGTGGACAACAACTCATATTAAAACATTTGAAATCATCCACCTGGCAACTCCACAACTCCTAAAGGACCAAAAGACTCCACTGGTGATTAGTAGGCCTGCTGATTACCCATAGTTTCACAAAGACTCCACTAGGACAACCCACACTACCAATAAAACATTGTGCACACCCATGATTAAGAAACTTTGAGGATTAAGTTTTATTTGTTAAAGACTAGCTTGCCTCTAAATATTGTCATATCTGGCTAAATTTATTTTCTGTGGGTCTAAATCTTAACATACTATCTTAAAAAAAAAATCATACGAGAGCTTATCCTGACCCAAATCCTCCTGAAATAGTTGATAATCTAGAAATAATTCTTAGGAAATATCCTGTATCTAGGGATCCAACTATCATCAGACCCATTCATAGAACTAACTCCGTGCCTGAAGTCCTTACAGATCTATCAGATACCCAAGTCAACTTACCCTTTTCAAGAAGTTTACCAAAAACCAAGTCACTTAGTGGTATAGATCAGACAGAATTTGAGCCTCCTATTTCACCACAACATAGTGGCCACTTCACATCCCAACATATCAAAGACCAAATCACTCCACTAATAGAAGACTCTGAACAATTTGCAAAAATGAAATCAAGTTTCATAGTAGAGCTTCGGTATGAAATATCAAGTGTACTGGCAAAACTTGAATGTGAGGACCTTCCAAAGGTTATCCTTCTCAGCTCAAAATTCAATGCTGAGGTTCAGAATTTTTTTCTAGAATTTATAGTTGAAAGATATGAAACTGAAATTGAAATGTTGAATTCACAAGATCAGTCATACCAATTCAGGGACCCCAGAGAATTTTTGGAAAGTCTCCCTCCCCCTAAGCAAGAAGAAATTTCACTACCTTTTTATGTGCAGGAAAAGGATGATTGTTCTTTCAAGAGCCACACTGAAGATGCAATGATCAAAGCTGTCAAGGATGCAAATAGCTTACCAATCATGGAAGGCCTAAAAGAAGAAATTTTACATCATGTTTTTATTGATCCTGTGACAGAGTATATGGAGGCCCTGATTGGCTCAATTTCCCAAGCAATGACCCTTTGCAAGAGCCAAATACATCAGGAGTGGTCACCACTGGTGGTGGCCTTAGTTTTGAAGACCCACATTCAAAGTACCCTATGGTTATCTTTGACAAGCAGTCAGATTTTCTACCCTTTTGTGTTACTGCTTGACTGGTTGCACTGGCACTATTGTATCATATAAAACAACAAAGATTTCCAAGTTAGATTAGGGTAGGTAGGAATGTCAATAAAGCTCAACTTGTGAGAATTTAGTTAGTTTTTTTTTTTTTTTCTTGAAAGAAAATTTGAAAAAAATACAAAACCAATAGGAAAAGAGAAAAGAGGGCAGATATAAAAGAAGAAAGGTACAACCCCATACCAAAAAAGAAATGAAAAATCTAAAAGTGTGCAAGCCTATATGACACTACTTGAAAGAGAACTATTATTTAGTCATATAGCCTAATCATGACTAGATATATTTCAATTTATTGTTGATAGGTTAGTGAAGAATATTTGCCAAACTGTTTAATCTTGGCTTATCAATAGATTAGATTAGGATAGAAAAGAATGGTTCAAACATGATCAAAATCTGAACCAAGAAAGCACAAAAAGAATGGCTCTAATTAGATCAAAACCTGAGCCAAAGATACAAAAGAGTGGTTCTAACATGCTGAAAAATTGAACCAGGTAAAGAAGAAGAAGACAGCTATAAAAAGATCAAAATCAAAGCTGAAAGAAAGAAAGAAGGACTCTCATTGTTTTCAAATCTTAAGCCTTCCAAGTTTTGTTTTACTTTTCTGCAAATAAAGGTCTATGTGCAATTTTTTTTTGCTGTCATAGACATCACAGTAAATCAAACAACTTAATCCTAGTTTGGATGTGTTTTCAATTTCTGTTTTAGAATATAGAGAATGAAATCTGTCAGATAGCTTAATCCTGATAGATAGTAGTTAGGTAGAGAAGTTATGAGTTCAACTGTTTCATCTGAACTCATGGAAGTTATAAGGGTAGATTTTGATTAGTTTTTCCTATTTTAAAAAGAATAAAATGTTGATGTCAGAGGGTTTTCAAGTCCAAGTGCACCCTGTTGAAGAAAAAATGTTAGGAAAGTAGTCTATGTAGGTAGTTGTTTGGGGAAGGAAATTGATTTGTTATGATGTAATGTTGATCATCTTTTCAAGCAGCATGATCAAAGAAGAAAAGGTTGTCAAAATGAAAAGCACAGATCTACATTCCAAAGATAAATCTCTGAGGTTCTTGATACCTCCATGGAGCTGCCATGCCCAAGTGGAGCCACTGTTAGCCATCAATAAATCTTGTCACAGCAAATGATCACTAAATATGTTCTTAAGCCTTCAAGAATAAATCTTCATGGAAAACTGCTAGTTCTTGAAGCCTTCTTGGTGTCTTTTATCTTACAAATCATCTTCACTGTTGTTTCCACAAAAGATTTTTCAAAGAAGCCTTGCTGTTATAAAAGAGACTGTTTCAAAAAACCTCTTCTCCATCATTTCCCTCCTAAAATCCCCTTTTTCCCTTTATTATTCCTCCATTTCCTCAATAAATCCCTTTAAAACCTTGTAAATCTTCTTTTACTTGGTTTAAAACCCTTCTTTTATCGCATCAGAACCTCTAAAAAACCTCAAAAAAACCTTAATTTAGGCCTAATTCCACTCCTTTTAGTTATTCAAGCTCAAGCGCCTTTCAGCTTAGCCTTGGCCCTTTTTTCTTCATATAGCCTGGTCCTATGACCAAGTGCTAAGCCCCATCGGCTATCGCATATCGCAGCCTCCCGATTCTGCTTTACCCCAGTGATGTCGCACCCCTGATAGAAATTCCGCCGATGGAATCCTAATCGTCGATCTGCTTCCATCCGATGGTCTATGCTCCATCAACCATCGCAATCTTACGTTCTGCCTTCCCTTCTCTCCGCAATGTGCATCGCACCAATAAGATCTGAGTCATTGATCGCTGTCAAATCCAACAGTGATTAGCCCCCCTCTGCTTCATTTTCTTCCGCCGCGATCACATCCTAGCCATTGATCATTATCCCGATCCAATGGTCCTCCTTCCATCGCACTTGCTTCTCCAATCGGCCATCGACACATCGCGATTCCAAATTCCTCCTTCCCAGACCCTCTTCTCCGCCAATTGCCGATCCCCCGATTCAATTGCAACCATCCGATTAACCCAGATCAACGGTGCAGGTTCACTGCGGGGGCACATGACCAAAGTGGCCTGTACTCCCTAGTGCCCCTGCAGTTGACTCATTTGACTGCAGAAGATCTTCATCCAATGGCCCATATTCACTGCGGAGGCACCCGGCCCGCAAACCTGTCCGTACCCTCCATCCCCCGCGTTTGATCTCCACCATCGATCTAATCTAGATTGGACAGTTCTCGCTCCATCGGGTCTTTGCTTTTTCCCTGACCCCTCATCCACCATTCTAAATCTCCACTTTGATCTGGACCATCCATTCCTTCAGATCTAATGGCCCTTACCAAACCCCACCATATAATCCCGCCGGTCCCACCCGACTACGCTGGGCTTTTCATCGTGTTTCTTCTAATATGCACCGTTGATTTCCCCAGATCCAATGGTAAGCATTCCATTTCACACCCGTTTCACCCAACCCATCCATAGTAAATTTTGAACATGAAATATATAGTTTTAAAGAGACACGTGTCACCCATTCGACTGTATCGCGTCCATTTCATATAATACCGCTTACTTCTTTAGTCCCACGCGAATTCCATCTTCGGTATTCCTAAAACTACCAATATTGTTCTTTGTGCCTGAAGCGGATTCAAGCCATAGTATCTGTAGTTCTGCCATTAGCCCATTTTCACTGCATTCACCATTCTCCTCACTGCTCCCCCGCCCGATCCTTCTGAAGCAGTTTAAGCCCCGTGCAAGTTTTATTTAACAGGTTTTAGTGTTGTTTGCAGGTTTAATGGCGGTTCTAAAATAAAAAGCCATCCCGCAACAAATCTAGTGACAGAGGCCGAGGGTGATGATCCTTGAAGGCCCTATTGAATGCAAAAGGGACATAAAGGTTAAAATTCCAAGTGATAATCAATGCGTCATGGACATTGATTACACAGTGAGCCCTCCAGCGCAAGCCACCTATACACATCAATCAGACAAAGACCAAAGATGATCCAAGAAGGCCTAATGAAGCCTAAAGCACAAATCAAAGCCTAAATCAGCGATTAAAGTGTTTAAGAGAGACAAATTAGCCAAAGAAATCCTCCAACAGACATGTCAGCGAGGCTATTTCCTCCTCAGCAACCTGTAAGGACACCTGTAGTCTACTTTACCTTTCAAAGACACCGTGACAGCCATCCTGATGATAGAACCTCTTTAAAGCTGTCAAAATAGTTATTGCACAGTCATGGGAGGCCTCAGAATTGAAAAATGACAGTTACTTGTCTCAGAGGTCAAATAGAGTACTTCATCCACAGTTATCTTCAAAGAACACACTTCGGAGTTATTACCAGACTACCAGATATGCCTCAAAGACAGGAAAATCTACTAAAATGGTACACTCTATTAATGCCAGGGTCATTAAGAAAAATTGGCATTCGAATACCTCTCCCCCTCTGTCTTGACTGATATTTATGATCTTTCCTTAAACACTCTTCCTCTCTCACTTATATGTATTCACAAAAAACTCATTGTAAAAGGTTGGAAAATGGTTAATTGTTGAACTGTTATTAAGTAAGAGTTGATGAGTAGTTTGTAATATAGTAGGGTAGGAAGAGAAGTATTGGAATGTAGAAAGCTATTGGACTCAAAGTATGTAACTGGTCTTGTACATCAAATAGACAAGCAGATTCACTAGATCCTGATCTAAATCATTGGTGATGTTATTCTTACTGTAATTTTTATTCTCCTTATGTTTCCACTTTGTTCATATTCTTTGATAAAGAACAACAAATACAGATTATGATTTACTTCCAAAATTACCCTAATTCTGACTGATAAGCTTTATCTTTATGTTTTCATCTAAATGTGTGTTTGAGAATGAATCAATAGAGTATAACCAGTCAAGGAATGTTGGTGAGCCCATGTCTTGCTGAATAGAACTTGAGATGTTGTTCGTGAACGATCTTTTCACTGCATGCTAAGTAGAGTCCGAATCAAGGAAGTTTATGGTTAGCCCTGTCCCTTGTTTAGTCTTAAACAACTGTTTTGAATATTTCCCTTAAGAGTATGCCAAAACCGGATAGGTTAAAAACCCTTACTTGATCGTAGGCTACTTTTTATGTTTATCTTAAATGTTTTCCCTTGAGAGTATGCCGAAAGCAGGATAGGTTAAAAGTCCTTACCTGATCTTAGGATGCCCTTTGTTTTCTTATATGTTGGCTTCTTTCACCACACTTCTTAATGTTTCATACCACAAACTCAACTCAAAGAGATATTTTCATATAGATGACTTGCCCTATGGAAACCCTTGGATATTTTTTGTGCAAGTAAACCCTTTTATGACTCCATAGCCCAATGGATTAGCACTATTTCTTGACCTATCTTCCCATGCTGAAATATCCTTCAATTTATTCCCTCCTTCACACTTCACATGACCTTCTAATTTAATGATTCCCAACCAAAAACAAACAAATACCTCGTGCTTCATAACTAGCCTAGTATCATATCATAAGCCTTAAAGCATATAATTCTAACACATATATAGAGAGATCCCTCTTTGAATCCAGGGGGGCTAGATCCTAGGATTCCAAAGTGGTTCTCATGTTGCCTTGTCATTTGGCATGCCAATCTGCCAAATCACAGGACCCAAAAATAATGGTGACTCCACTGGGGACTTCTGAGTGAATTACATCTTATACATCCTAAGGCCTCAGAAGACCCACAAACCTCCTTAGATTGGTATTCAATTTCTGATGGTGGACAACAACTCATCTTAAAACATTTGAAATCATCCACCTGGAAACTCCACAACTCCTAAAGGACCAAAAGACTCCACTGGTGATCAGTAGTCCTGCTGATTACCCCTGGTTTCACAAAGACTCCATTGGGACATCCCACACTACCAATAAAACATCGTGCACACCCATGATTAGGAAACTTTGAGGATTAAGTTTTCTTTGTTTAAGACTAGTTTTCCTCTAAAGATTGTCATATCTGGCTAAATTTCTTTTCTGTGGGTCTAAATCTTAACATACTAGCTTCAAAAATAATTCATACCAGAGCCTATCCTGACCCAAATCATCCTGAAATAGTTGATAATCCATAAAGCATTCTTAGGAAGGCTCATGTATCTACAGATCCAACTATCATCAAACCCATTCATAGAGCTAACTCTGTGCCTGAAGTCCTTACAGCTCTATCAGATACCCAAGTCGACTTACCCTTTTCAAGAAGTTTACCAAGAAAAAAGTCACTTAGTGGTATAGATCAGACAAACTTTGAGCCTCCTAGTTCACCACAACATAGTGGCCACTTCACATCCCAACATAGCAAAGACCAAATCACTCCACTAATAGAAGACTCTGAACAATCTGCAAAAATGCAATCAAGTTTCATAGCAGAGCTTCGGTATGAAATATCAAGTGTACTAGAAGAACTTGAATGTGAGGACCTTCTAAAGGTTATCCTTCTCAGCTCAAAATTCAATGCTGAGGTTAAGAAAACTTTTCTAGAATTTATAGTTGAAAGATATGAAACTGAAATTGAAATGTTGAATTCAGAAGATCAGTCATACCAATTCAGGGACCCCAGAGCATTTTTTGAAATCCCCCCCCCCCCCCCCTCCCCCCCAAGCAAGAAGAAATTTCACTACCTTTTGATGTGCAAGAAAAGGATGATTGTGCTTTCAAGAGCCACACTAAAGATGTAGTGATAAAAGCTGTCAAGGATGCAGATATCTTACCAGTCATGGAAGTCCCAAAAAAAAGAAATTTTACATAATGTTTTTATTGATCCTGTGACAGAGTATATGGAGGCCCTAATTGGCTCGAGTTCCTAAGCAATGACCCTCTGCAAGATCCAGATACATCAGGAGTGGTCACCACTGGTGGTGGCCTTGGTTTTGAAGACCCACATTCAAAGTACCCTATGGTTATCTCTGACAAGGAGTCAGATTTTATACCCTTTTGTGTTACTTCTTGACTGGCTACACTGGCACTATTGTATCATATAAAATAACAGAGATTTCCAAGTTAGATTAGGGTAGGTAGGAATGTCAATAAAGCTCAGCTTGTGAGCATTTATTTATTTATTTATTTATTTTTTTTTTTGCCTTGAAAGAAAATTTGAAAAAAATAAAAAAACAATAGAAAAAGAGAAAAGAGGGAAGATACAAAAGAAGAAAGGTACAACCCCATACCGAAAAAGAAATGAAAAATCTAAAAGTGTTCAAGCCTAAATTCCACTACTTGAAAGAGCAATACTATTTAGTCATATAGCCTAATCATGACTAGATAGATTTCAATTTACTGTTGATAGGTTAGTGAAGAAGATTTTCCAAACTGTTTAATCTTGGCTTATCAGTAGATTAGATTAGGATAGAAAATAATGGCTCTAATCAGATCAAAACCTGAGCCAAATATACAAAGAAGATTGGTTCTAGCATGCTGAAAACTTGAACCAGGTAAAGAAGAAGGGGACAGCTCTAAAAATATCAAAATCATAGCTGAAAGAAAGAAGGAAGGACTCTCATTGTTTTCAGATCTTAAGCCTTCCAATTTTTCTTTTACTTTTCTGCAAATAAAGGTCTATTTGCAGTTTTTTTTTTATGTCACAGCCATCACAATAAATCAGACAGCTTAATCCTGTTTTGGCTGTGTTTTCAATTTCTATTTTAGAATATAGAGAATGAAATCTGTCAGACAGCTTAATCCTGACAGATAGTAGTTAGGTAGAGAAGCTTATGAGTTCAACTGTTTAATCTGAAATTATGGAAGTTATAAGGGTATATTTTGATTAGTTTTTCCTGTTTTCAAAAGAATAAAATGTTGATGTCAAAGGGTTTGCAAGTCCAAGTGCACCCTGCTGAAGAAAAAATGTTAGAAAAGTAGGTTGTGTAGGTAGTTGTTTGGGGAAATAAATTGATTTGTTATAATGTAATGCTGATCATCTTTTCAAGCAGCATGATCAAAGAAGAAAAGGTTGTCAAAATGCAAAGCACAGGTCTACATTCTAGAGATAAATCTCCGAGGTTCTTGAAACCTCCATGGAGTTGCCATCCCCAAGTGGAGTCACTGTTAGCTATCAATAAAAATTTTCACAGCAAATGATGGCTAAATATGTTCTTAAGCCTTCAAGAAGCTATCTTCATGGAAAACTGCTAGTTCTTGAAGCCTTCTTGGTGTCTTTTATCTTACAAATCATCTTCACTTCTATTTCCACAAAAGATTTTTCAAAGAAGCCTTGCTGTTATAAAAGAGGTTGTTTCAAAAAACCTCTTCTCCATCATTTCCCTCCTAAAATCCCCTTTTTACCTTTATTATTCCTCCATTTCCTCAAGAAATCCCTTCAAAACCTTGTAAATCTTCTTTTACTTGGTTTAAAACCCTTCTTTTACCTCATCGGAACCTCTGAAAAACCTCAAAAAAACCTTCATTTCGGCCTAATTCCACTCCTTTTAGTTATTCAAGCTCAAGTGCCTTTCGACTTAGCCCTAGCCCTTTTTTCGTCATATAGCTTGGTCTTGTGACCAAGCGCTAAGCCCCATCGGCTATCGCATATCACAGCCTCCCGATTCCGCTTTACCCCACCGATGACGTACCCCTGATAGACATTCAGCCGATGGAATCCTGACCGTCGATCTGCTTCCATCCAGTGGTCTGTGCTCCATCGGCCATCACAATATTTTGTTCCACCTTCCCTTCTCTCCACAATGTGCATCCCACCGATAAGATCAGAGCGATTGATCGTTGTCAGATCCAACGGCGATCGACCCCCCTCCACTTCATTTTCTTCCACCGTGATCGCATCTTAGCCGTTGATCATTATCCTGATCCAACGGTCCTCCGTCCATTGCACTTGCTTCTCCCATCGGCCATCGACACATCGTGATTCCAAATTCCTCCTTCCCAGACCCTCTTCTCTGTCGATTGTTGATCGCCTGATTCAATCACAACCGTCCGATTAACCCAGATCAATGGTGCAGGTTCACTGCAGGGGCACCCAACCAAAGTCGTCCGTACTCCCCAGTGCCCCCGCAGTTGACTCATTTGACTGCGGAATGTCTTCATCCAACAGACCATATTCACTGCGGAGGCACCTGGACTACAAACTTGTCTTTACCCTCCATCCCCCCACATTTGATCTCCACCGTCAATCTAATCCAGATTGGACGGTTCTCGCTCCATCGGGCCTTCGCTTTTTCCCCGACCCCTCATCCACCATTCTAAATCTCTACTTTGATCTGGACCGTCCGTTCCTTCAAATATAACAGCCCCCACCAAACCCCACCATATAATCCCGCCGATCTCGCCCGACTACGCTGGGCTTTTCATCGTGTTTCTTCCAATCTCCACTGTTGATTTCCCCAAATCCAACGGTTAGCATTCCATTTTGCGCCCGTTTCACCCAACCCATACATAGTACATTTTGAATGCGAAATAGGCGGTTTTAAAGAGACACACGTCACACATCCGACCGTATCGTGTCCATTTCATATAATACCGCTTACTTCTTTAGTGTCACACGAATACCGTTTTCGGTATTCCCAAAATTGCCAATCCTGTTCTTCTGTGCATAGAGACCTAGTCCTGAGTTGTGTGCAAGGACCCTGCTACTATGTGCACAGGCGGAAAGGATTGTACTGAATCGATGATATATTAATAAAGAAGAATATTTGGTGAACTCTGATCCATTGTGATTTATGTATTTATGCATGAATATATTGGTTTAATAAATTTTTTATTACTGCAAGTTATAGATCTATTTCTAAATGTGCATTTATCTAATTTAATTATATGTTAATGATCTATGTATTCGCGCAAGGGTTGCATCTATATTAAATATTTTATAGAAGAACTATCTATGTGATTTCACAAGTGTTATTTCTTCTCTGATAAGCTAGATCTGACTAAAGTATAATAATCTATTTTACGCATATAAGTTAAGGGTTTTTTCTAAAATTAGATCTAGGTTTTTGTGAAGTCTTGCACTGGAATGATAAGCTTTAGATCTGATAAGTAGGGTTAAGTTCCACATCATAATCTCCCTCAGGGTGTGGAAACTTGGTTCCAACACCCCCTCGGACTGCTTCAGGTGAGACTTTGGACTGCACAACCAAATCACTGTCGAAAGGGCGAGTAGTTGAAGGGTTTTGTTTGTTGCAAAGAATAATTTGAACCTAGGTCAAGTTCCCTCAAGCCAAAAAATGTTCCATTGTCAGGACCAGGATATATTTGAGTGAATTTTGATGTGGAATCCAACGAAGAACGAACTACAATATTGGCTTGATAAGAAGGTGCGCGAATTTTCAATCCAAGAAAACCAAAACCCTAAGTTGTTTATTGAAAAAAAATATATCTATACAGAGATCCATGAAATTTTCTATGCTTCCTTTGCAATAGAATTACAAGAGTGGTTATCTCGGCTTGCTGAGTTTTAGACCTATGCAAAGGAAAGATTGGCTCAGCAGTTGGAGAAATCTAGCAACAAAATTACCCGCGCAGTAGATTATTGGATTGATATCATTCTGAATGGGTTTGTGACTGAATTTGATATTGATAATTTTATGTCATATTCTGAAGCCGAAAGGAGATTTTTCAAAGGCCCTAGAGGAAATTTTCTACGCTCATTGAAAATATGGATTAGAGTGATTTTATGTGAAAAAGGTACTCTATGCATCCACATTGAGGGAATGTCCCGAAGAGGCCCATCTAGATCCATGTGTAGAGGTTCAGGAAATACTAAGCATAGCGGGAAAAATTACAGAGTAGACCTAGAAGAATATTTTGTTTACAAACGCTTCAAATTAAATATGATAGAGACGAGGAGTATGAAACAAGTAGCTCTGGTGAATCGACGCACTCAGAAGAAGAGAACTTGATCATAGTTCAGATCCCATCTAGTCCACTCCCAAATTCATCTCACACTAACAATTCATCCACTCCACCTCCACCTCCACCACCGGAAGTTGATATGGCTACTTCCATAAAGCTGCAGGATTTTAGGGATGTGGGAAATGAAGATGTTGACCAATTTTGGTTCATCACATATTTTGTGTGGACAGTGCAACAGATCAATAACGATAATGTTAAGAAAGTGCAACTTGCTACTACATTTCAAGAACGTGCATTAGAGTTGTACATGAGGTATATGGCAAGAAACCCTAATGCAAAAATTCATGAGCTTAAAGCCGCACTAAAGGAGTAGTTCAATAAGCCAAAATCATATGCTCAATGTGTGAAATAATTAAAGGAGATCCACCAAGAAGTGAAATAATTTGTATCAGAGGCAGATCAATGGTTGAAGAGAGCCATTAGGGATGGAGGATTTACTATCGATGACTCGCAACACAAATAATGGTTCATTGCCATGTTTTTGCTGCATCTGCACCAGTCCTTGAACCAGCAAAAGAATGTGACACAAGCTGAAGCTATGGAGATCACCGTGAAGTTATTACCCTCACCTATACCAACTACACAGGTTGGGGTGCAGAAAATCCAAAGACAGTTAGCTACATTACACTTAGATATCCAAATTTTGAGAAAAGAGAAAGAAAAATATGTGTGTAGGAGTATGGTGCATACGTTTTAAAGCTAAAAGGCATCACAAGGATCAGTGTCTTGTATATAATAACTGTCTAGCAGATGGAGGACCAAGTCTGATTAAGAGTGCGGTGGGGCCTAGTGAAGTGACCACACTATGGTGCGTGATTTTTCAAGTAACTGGATTGCACATGAGAGACTTCTTCCCTAGGATTGGTAAATATATTTTGGAGCTCAAGAAAATTTACTAAACATTTTTTCGATATGTGGGACACGATGAAAAGAACAGTTGCAACTTTGATCTAATGGTTGAGTAGCTGCTTCCTATAGGATGTAGGCTGAGGGTCGAGGGATAGATTCACCTGCATCTCCATCTGGGCGTAGTGGATTTCAAGGCATAGGATGAGGAAGAGGATGAGGAGCTGATCGGGGAAGATGCCAACTCATTTTCTATAATTTTGGGGATGTTGGCCATTACGCACGTGACTACATGAACCCAAAACAACAATATTGCAAGTATTGTAGACAATTTTATCATTTTATTGAATATTTCCCTGTGTTGTTTACAAAAATTCAGGAAATTAAAATGCAGACACCCATGTATAATTTTCAAATGATGAGATTAGAACTACGTGGAGAAGAACCTAGCATGAATATTGTGACTAGAAGTGGCGTAGAAACTATTGAAGATAAAGCAGAAGGTAAGAGACTTGCTGCCGATGTTTGGGTCCAGAAAGCTCTAGAGAAAAAGGAGGGGTTTAACTTACAAAGGGAAAAGGAAATATTTGTCAAAGCAAAGGAGGACTTCATGGATCATGGAACATTAACCTCTAAAGTACCAAGAAAGCCTGTCATAAATATTATCGAAGGGGTTGAACCTGCCAAGCTGAAACCATTTTTCTTAGGCTTGTATAAAGCTTCTGCAGAGTAAGAAGGTGGTTGAAAATCTTCAAGCTCTGATTGATAACTGCATCAAGAAAGAATAGCCTCAGATGGAGAAAAGGGTTTTCAATAAAATTTATAGGAAAAAATGAAGAATTGGTCGAAAGATGCACTTAACTACTTAGATAGGTGAGTTTGAAATGGATTAGGTTATTTTGGATCTGGGCTCTGATGAAAATGTACTACCAAAGAAGACTTGGTGGAGAATGGGAGAACCTAATCTGGAGTGGTCCACTATTCAGCTGTGCATGGAAAATTAGCAGAATATTATCCCAATGGGTAGACTCTCTGGGGTGGTAGTTGACATTGATGGAGTTAAGGCACTAGATTACTTTGAAGTGATTCAAATTTCTGATGATACAGATCCTTACCCTTCATTTTTGGGTCTAGATTGGGCTATTGACATGGATGTGATCATCAACCTCAAGCGCAAAAGTATGGTTTTTAAAAAAAATGGAACCAGGGTCGTGGTTCCTTTAGACTCTACAGAAGGAGAAGGATACACAGAAAAAGTGTGCACAAAAGATGATGTTGATCTTAACAAGCTGACTGCGAGGGATGAGGATTGGATCAATCCTACAGCATATGCTTAGCTGGGATAGGGATAGTTCGTGCCAATCAGGCTCAGATGAGGAGTTGGAGAATGCATAACCATTTTCATGAAGTCTCTACACTGTGTTATAACCGAATAACCATATATCTATGATATATATCCTCGGAGGTATTTGAATTACCCTACTATGATGGTATAGCCAGTGTCAATTACTTTTTAGAAGAACTGGAAAATGTTTTTCTAGAGGCACAATGGTTCCATGTGCTTGATCTCGTTTTGCATTCAACCCCAGCGCGGTGGTGTGAGATGCACAAGGAAAATTTTGCTAATTGGGAAGAATGTACCCATGTGATGTGACTACGATTCAGACACCCTAATACTTGGTTGTAAGGAACATATATAGGCAATGAGGATTCACGCATTCATTTAGCTAGGTGGACTATAGCTTGGGGAGAAGAAACAAGGCCAAGATGAGTGCATACATTCATTCATATTTTAAGTAGGATACCCATGAAATGGTATCTGGAGATTGAGTTGTGACATGGAACGACGGAATGGGTTGCGCTAATGGAAAGCTTCATTTTAAATTTTAGTTTTGAGAGCAGATTCCAATGCATCAATACTGAATTACCTGTGATTCAAGATGTGGTGTTTGACATGCCATATAAATCAAAAGAATGAGCCTTACCAGCATGGGATGTGTAGATGAAGGATATAGTTTAATGTTGGAATGTGACAATTGAACATAATGAGAAGGACCCAAGAAACATCAATATCCCTGAGTCTGAAGCTTAGCTCGCAGTCATTGGCCTGAGGTTGAATTTCCAAATGTGACTGGACCTATGAATATTAGGCAAGTCAATATTGGAATAGAAGAACAACCTAATATTGCCAAAATAGGGAATTACTAGGATGAAGATACATTGGCTAACGTTGTGGAGATGCTCGCTGAATATCAAGACTTGTTTCCCACAAAGTTTTTGGATTTAAAGGGGATTATCTTGGATATTGGGCTAATGAACATCACCTTGAAACCAGACGCTAGACCTATCAAGTAGCACCCTTACAGGTTGAATCCAAAATATAAGAAGAAGGTTAAGGAGGAGTTATAAAAAATGGTTGTTGCAGGGATCATTGAACCAGTAGAAGAATTAGATTGGGTAAGCCCCATGGTGGTCCAAGAAAAGAAGACCAAAGGAGAAATCAGGATTTATGTGGATCTTCACAAGTTGAATGATGCCTGTGTGCATGACCCTTTTCCAACTCCACTTTCTGTTGAAGTATTGGACAATGTGGGTGGGCAGGAGGCCTACTCACTCACTGATGGACTTTATATATACCATTAGATAAGGATCACGCCTGAAGACAGAATTAAGACGACCTTTGCAACATAATGGGGATCATTCCAATACATAGTAATTCCATTCGGTCTGAAGAATGTGTCAGCTATATTCTCACGTATGGTGATAGATGCTTTTAAAGAGTATGTACATAAGTTATTAGAAGTGTATTTTGATAACTGGAGTGTATTTGGCTAATTGAAGAAGCATGTTTAAATCCTATGCTTGATGTTGGATACTTGTCGGAAGTATCAGATCTCGCTGAAACTGAAGAAGTGTATATTTTGTGTCCCTTTCAGGATTTTACTAGGTCATATTTTCTATCAACAAGGATTGATTGTCGATTCAACTAAGATTTTTTTTATTGTTAACTTGGAGGCTCCAATTAATGTGAAGTATTTGCACTCAATTTTGGGGCATACTAGCTATTACAAGAAATTTATCCAAGGCTACGCGTTGATTACTGGGTTGATCGAGAAGTTGTTGAAGAAGGACGCCTCTTTTTGCTGGGACGAGGACTGCCAGAAGAGTTTAGAGATGCTTAAGTATAAAATGTTGACTGCGCCTATATTGGTATTCCTGGATTGGACAAAATAATTCCATGTGCACGCTGATGCTTCATGTATCGCATTAGGAGTTGTATTAGCGGAGTCAGGAGCTAGAGATATCGATCACCCAATTGCATTTTCAAGTATAAAATTGTCAAGTGTCGAGCGCAATTAATCGAAAACAGATAGATAAGGGTTAGATATCGTCTATGAGTTGCAGAAGTTCTATCACTATTTGTTGGGAGGTTAGTATAAGAGGTTCACTAATCACTCTTCTTTGAAGTACCTAGTCAACAAGCTTGCGTTTGGGGGGGAAGTTAAGTAGATGGCTCTTATTGTTTCAAGAGTATGATTTTGAGGTGATTGTAAAGCTAGGAAGATTAAATGCAGGTCCAGACCATTTTTCGTGCATTTAAAGTGGATACGAGCCAACTAATTTGGACGAAGGATTACCATACGCGTAGTTGTTTTCCATTAAAGTAGTTGATGACCACTTCATAGATATCATCCACATCCTCAGCACTGGAAGTGCGCTTATGAATTATACATTTAATCAGAAGAAAGCGTTGTTCTTACGCGCAGTAGACTTGAATTTGATTGTTGGCCAGTTATATAAGATGGGAGATGATGAGGTATTGAGGTGATATGCGTTGAATTTCGAAAGGCAGAGAATATTAGCAAAAGCACATGTAGGGGTTGCAGGAGGTCACTATGCAGGTAAACCAATTACATAGAAGTTTTCAAGGGTTGGTTTGTGGTGGCCTACGATGCACAGTGATGTAAAATAATATTTTCATGCTTCTGATGCATGTCAGAGAACAGGGAGACCCTCGCGCAGAGATGAAATTCCACTACAACCACAAGTTACTTTGCAGGATTTTGATAAATGGGCCACTAATTTTGTAGGACTAGTCAACCCTCCAGGGAAGAAGACTAGTGTGCACTATATCATTACAGTAGCTGATTATCTGACCAGATGGGCAAAGGCTAAGCTTGTGAAGGATTGCAACACAGAAAATGTTGTGCACTTAATTTTTGAGAATATATTGACAAGGTTTGGGTGTCCTAATATTTTGATGAGTGGCCAGGGCACACATTTTGTGAATGAGACCATTCAAGCCTTGACAATGGAGTTCAAGATACACCATGAGAATAGTACACCATATCATCCACAGGCAAATGGTACGTTAGAAGCCTTTAATAATATTTTAGATAATGCACTCACAAATATCTACAATGCTAATCGTAATGATTGGGATGTGTGCGTACCTGTGGTTCTGTGAGCATACCAAACTACATGCGATAAATTTACGGGATAGAATCCTTTCAGGTTGGTGTATGGATAGGAGGCTATTAGGTCGATGGAGTATATTGTCCCTAGTCTGCGCATCGCAGCAATAACCAACATGGTTGACCAATATATTATGGAGAGAGACTGGCATAACTAGTTGGGAAGGAGGAGGAATGATTGATTTTTTGTTTCCATCAGCAGGTGCAAAAGGCATGAAAAAAGTCTTTGCATGACAGGCACATCAGGCACAGCAAGTTTGCGTGCCACCTAGTAAAGTTAAAAATTCATTGGCTTGGACCTTATATTTTCAAGGAGATCACAGATGAAGGTGCGGTATGTCTAGCTACCTTAAGTGGAAAATTCCTTCCTAGGTATTTGAATGGAATTCGGTCGAAACCATACAAGGATGATCCCATCCCTGCATGCGCTAAATGACTATATGGCTGGAGAAGTTTCTTTGTGCCCTAGATAGTTGTGAGAGGGTGTAGGACCATAAAGAAGTTTTTGAAGCATTGGATAAGTGTTTCAGTGTGACAAAGATTGAGGAAGTGTAGGTATCTTCGACAACCATGTAGAGGTTGTGCTAGGAGGTTGAAATAGTCGCAGATGTTCCAGAATCTAGCCGTTGAAACAGTTAATATGGATAATATAGCTTTATTACAATTTGGAGGAACGAGTAACTTGAATTTATGGAGGATATTATGTCATATTTGGAGTCGTTTTAGCATTATGAGTCTGCATCAACAGACATCAGGTCGTTTAAGCCATGCCATCGCTATAAATATGGAAGGAAGGGTTGCATTGGTTCCCTTTGCTTTCCAAGATATGTGTGCCCATTTTTGTCATCGTGCTTGGTTTAGTTTATGTCTGAGCACTCAGAAACCTTCTTCGAGACGATGTGCCAAATAGGGTTAGGTCATTTAATCCTTGAGAGTGTGACTTCTATAGAGCTTACGCCCTTGTCGACGCATGCTACTGAAACACCTGCACTGGAACCTCAACCTTAGAAGGAAAATAAAGGATAGACATTGAAGATATTAAATTCACTGTGCAATAAAACCCAAAAGCCTAAGTCAACCCAAGTTGAATGGCAGAATAGACCAATGGAAAAAGAACCATAAGTACTAATATAGGAAGACATTGTCAAGGAAGTAAACCCAATGTCGTGGCTGCCCAAGAACATGGCACCCTCGCGAGCCATATGTTGAAGTAACGAAGGACCTGGATAAGTTCAAGTCACATATCAAAACATTGGTGCTCCAGTAGAATGTGCCTTTTGATGGGGATATGTTTGCAAAATTACCTCTGTTGATGTTAGAATATTGGGACCTAGCTGACCACGTGAAGTTCCCCGAACTTGTGCCATCTGCATACTTGAAGAAGGTGCCCCATGACGGAGGATTCATCAAGTTTGAACCAAGGTCATGGGAATTGGGATTACATAAGTCCGAGCTACTGAACCTTCTAAACAATCCACAATTTCGGAGCAACATGATAAATGATATTCGTAGGTGCCAGCTGCTCACCCTAGTGCATGATAATTTTATATGGCTAGGAGAGCCCATCCCAATTGAAGATATGTTGATTCATCAGATTACCAGGTTTCCTTACCAAGGAGAGGATCCTACAATGGCCTTCAGAGGGAAGGGGCAGGATAAAAAGGTCATCGAATATGTTAAGAAGGCATATGGGGTGAACAAGAATACCAAAGGATTTGTAGTCCAAGATATTAATTATTCGGTGGTTAAATGTGCTACCCCGATCCTCACATGAAAAATGATGAGGAAGTGTTATGCAAAAGAAGTACTTGCGCCCGTGATTAAGTTAGCTGGGAAGTGTGCGAAAGGGGTGCAATACAATTGGGAAAAGTACCTCTGCAATGATTTTTTGGAGAATGTTCAAGAAGTGCAAGAGGATGGAAAGCTTTTTTATTATGCTTGGTTGTTGTTGTTGGTCACGTTGATTAGTTGGAGACCATCGATGCAACCCCAGTTGCCAGATATTGAGGCTTCGAATCTGAAAAATATGCATCATTATGGAACTTGAAGCTTCCTTCCATGGTGAGATAAAGTAAGATATTTTTGGTTCTATTTGATACGGAGGTGTTTCAAATAGTGAAATCCAAGCCATGACTGTCACCTACATTGTATGAGCAGTATGAACACATTGCAGACTTCAAGGCCACTGTTCACAATGTGCATGTCCACACAAAGAGGGACATGGTTGGCATCTGGTATGAGCTGCTATATACGGTTACGAAGGATGACCTTGCATGCACTATGACAAAGTGGCCTCCCTTATGGTTAGAAGCAAGTACAATGGGGGTTGCGTCATCATCAACACCACTTAAGACTCTTACGAAGCCGTAAATGCTGATAGACCAACCAAAGGATGCGAAGAATGACAAGGATCCAACCACTATAGTGGAGACAATTGACCTACACAATGAAAATGACATGGAAGATAAGGAAGGAGACATTGCCAATGCACCTTTGACGTAGGCAGACACATGAAAAGGGACTAAGAGAGGGCCTCAAACCCCACTAGGTTTGTGCACAAAAGGGAAAGCATCTAAGAAGACCACGACTAACCATTGAGACTGACAGAGGAATATTTTGACAATATTAGAAACACAATCCAGGTGATTACCGAAGATGTATGGAAGAAAGTAGAGTGTTAGTATAAATCGGTCCTTGATGATGTGTAGCAAGGACTCCAGTAGCTCAGAGTGCAAGAAAGCGTGCAGTAAGTGAGCATAGGACAAGAAAGCGCGCCACCACTTAGAATTGTCTTGAAATTTCCCTCAGATAACAGAATTTCCCAAATCCCAAGACATGCGCTTCATTTTGAAGGCCCGAACTTGCACACATCCTTCTAGGCTTAGCAAGAGGTGGGAGTTGACTTGGCTATCTTTCTCAGTGGAAAGTTACATGCCATGCATATGATGATCACAAATGAGTTGCAATACATGGAGTACAAGGCGTTGTAAGTCACCACAGAAGCTTAGAAACAAGTCTAAACAATGCATAAGGGACAATAGATGGTAGAGGATGTGCGCTACACTTCTAAAAGCGAGCGTGCCAATTTTGAATCCATGGTCAATCAGTTGTGCTCTGGCCTCCCAAAAATTATCGTGCCAAATACTACATCGCCCACCATCAAAATGAAAAATTTGGTAGCCACACTGAAAGAATCAAAGTCAGAAGTAGCAACAGTGTGTGCCAAGCTTGAGCAGAAGATAGTATACTTGCAGATGAATTTGCAGCCCGATACACCTCTGGAATTTTGCACGCAGCGCTCCGCAATGGTACGGGAATCAACTGATAGCATCATTGTTGTTTTGGATTCTTGTAGCAATCTGTTGGAGGATGCCATGGGAATTTGGACCTTCGTTCAGGATGAATTCATCGTAAAAAAGATAAATATAGATCTATGGGCCAAGGAGCAGCAATTCAACGAGATTTGGGTCATTGTGCTGACCCTGGTTTTGGCCCAAATATTAGCCCAACTATAGGAAAGTCAAACCATTCAGGAAGAAATCGATACACTACACCGATGGGAGAAGTTACTCAAAAATAAAATGTAGCATTGGTTCGAGGAGGCCTTGCAACTTTCCTAGAGCATCGATGGCACCATCAAAGGCCTACAACAGACTCAAAGAAGCATCATCCTGGCAGTCGAGGGGCCAACGATAGAGAAACTAGTTGAAGAAGCATAGAGCACCGCAATGCAGAGTACTGACATCATTCAACCATTCAAAGCTTCCATTTAGGCTTTCAAAGACAAGATGCACGAACTAGGAAAAAAGTGACTTGGGATGAGTCACTAGATTGTGTTGGGGGCATGTTGGGATAAGTTCCCCTGGGATCAAATTTTTGGGTACAATTTTGGTTAAATTTTGTCAATACGTGTTGCGCACAGAAGTCAAGGGGCTTTAGGGCGGGTCAAAGCTCCTTAATGATTGTAATGGATGAAAATGGAAACCATGGTTTGAGACCATGGTATGTGTGCGTCTGAGTCATATAAATATGTAAGAGTTGAGTTGAGTAAGGAGATCAATATATGTTATGTTTCTCTAATTATAAATATTTTGATCTAAGTTTTGGGCAAGTCTATGTTGGGTCTGGGAAGAAATTCTCCTTCTGGTTGTGTGCGCAGAGACCTAGTCTTGAGTTGTGTGCAAGGACCCTATTGTTGTGTGCACAGGTGAAAAGGATTGTACTAAATTGATGATCTATTAATAATGAAGAATATTTTGTGAATTGTTCCATTGTGATTTATCTATTTATGCACGAGTATGTTGGTTTAATTATTTGTTGATTACTGCAAGCTATAGATCTATTTCTCAATGCACATTTATCTGAGTTAAGTATATGTTAAAGATCTATGTATTCACGCAAGGCTTGCATCTATGTTAAAGATTTTACAAAAGAACTATCTATGTGAATGCGCAAGTGTTATTTCCACTTTGATAAGCTATATCTGACTAAAGTATAATAATCTATTTTACACATAGAAGTTAAGGGTTTTATTTGCAATTAGATCTGGGATTTTGTGAATTCTCACACAGAAAGATAAGATTTATATTTGAATAAGTAGTTTTAAGTTCCACATCATATGCTCCCTCAGGATGCGGAAACCTGGTTCCAGCACCCCCCATACTTCTTCGGGTGAGACTTTGGTCTGCGTAAGCATATCACTACCGAAAGGGAAATTAGTTGGAGGGTTTTGTTGGTTGTGTAGAACACTTTGAACCTGGGTCAAGACCCCTTAATCCAACACACATGAAGACTCAATCTGATCCACAACCCTTTAGAGGGAAAATATGGAGAAAAAAACCATATGTATAATGAATAAAAAGCAACACGAAGGACAATTTAGCAACACCACATAACCATGCAGTCCATGTCATAATTTTCATCTACGATCATGAGTCACCATATGCCACATAATTTTTGTGGATGATGTAAATTTATATTCGAAAATGTATTGTAAAGTGGAATTCCAAAGGACATGTACATAATTTGGATTCATATAAAGTCAAAAATTAATGGGAAATAAAAAAATCAAGAGGGTAGTCATAGTGTCACAAGGAAGGTGAAGCATCACCTCCCCAATGGTTATATATACACCCTCATTGTATGAGAAAATAACTTTTCACCTTGGATCCTCCTGTAAGGCATTAGAGAGACAAGCCAGTTCTTTTCAAGAGAAAGGTGTGGCTCCAACTATACATTATTGGAGCTAGTGATGTTTGTTGTATACATGTGTCTTGGAAATTTTACTTAATATCAGAAGCCTCATGGCTAACACATTCTTGTTGGAGCTTGGAGCGGGGTCCCCTGGAGTACAATTTTGGTATAATTTTGGTAAATTTTTGTATACCTTTTATTGTGCGCATTGTGCGAAATATTCAAATGGGCTTTGGGGAAGGTCAAAGTCCCTAATCGATGTAATGGGTTTTAAGGGAAAACCATGGCTCTCAAACCATGGTTTGATACTATGGTATCTTCACACTAAGATTAGTATAAATATGGATAGATCGATTCAAGTAAAGATATTGATTAATGACACATGCATGTTTTGTAATATTTTGATCTAAGTCTGGGTTTGGGTAGAAAGGCTCCTGCTGGCTGTGTGTGCGGAGACCTAATAATTGGTTGTGTGCAGACTCTGCTGGTTGTGTGCATGAAAGGGAAAAATTGTACTAGAAGTCCAAATATAGTAGAACTTTCAGAGGTGGTGGATTCACTATTGATGATACGCAGCACGAGTGGTTTATTTCCATGCTACTTCCACATCTTCACCAGCCCTTGAGTCAACATAATATTGCCACACAGGCTAAGACTGTAGAAATTGAAATGAAACTAGAAGCTTCACTGGTACGCATTGTGATCAGAACCCAACAGATTCATATTCATATAGAAGAAATGCATTTTGAAATTCAAAATCTGCACAAAGATAAGGGAAAGTAGGTGTATTTTGCATATGATGCAAATTTTTTGGGCATCATAAGGATCAATGCCTTGTATTAATGATTATCTACATGTTCAGGAGGACCTAGCCTGCTGAATAGCACGACTGAGCCAAGTGGGACACCTGCATTATGGTGTGCAATTTGTCAGTTTATGGGTCTGCATGAGAAAAATTACTTCCCAAAAATTAGAAAATATATGCCTGTGCTAAAGAAGCCTTTTTTCAAGTTCTTCTCGTCACTAGGACATGATGAACAACATTGCTGCAGTTTTGATTTGATGATGGATAAATTTGAGCTATATAGAATGCAAGTTGAACCTAATTCACCAGCATCTTTGTCTGGGAGTGGTGGATTCCAGACTAGAGGATGTGGAAGAGGAGGAGGATCAGCTATTCGAGGGAGGGGACAGCTCATCTTATACAATTGTGGAGATGTTGGCCATATGCGAGCGATTATCGAAATCCACTGCGACAATAGTGCAGGTATTGTAGGAAGTTTGATCATGTAATTGAATATTGTCATGATTTAATTGATAATATGTAGGAGAAGAAGATGCATACTCAAACCTAGAATATTCAGATGACAAGGGAGTAGCTGCACAAAGAAGAGCCCAACATGAATGTTGTCACTAGGAGTGGTGTAGCCACTAGTGAGGACAAAGGAAATAAGTCGAATACTGATCTTTGGATCAGAAAAGTACCTAAGAAAAGTGATGAATTCAATTTACAACGTGAAAAAGACACTTTTGTAGACGCAAAGAAGGGGTTTGCAGAAGCGAGCGCGTCAACATCAGGTAGACCTATGGATGTGGCCAGAGTAGATGAAGAAATAAAGCCATTTTGACAAGCTTTCATCAAACTAGTGTGCAGCAAAAAGGCAGTGGAGAAACTTCAAAAATTGAAAGATAACTGTGCAAAAAAAGAACAGCCTTAGATGGAACATAAATTTTTCAACAAGATATATAAGAACAAAAGAAGAATTGGACAAGAGATGTGATTGACTGCTTAGATCAGTGCCTATGAGATGGATTAGGTCATTCTGGATCTAGGATCTGATGCAAATGTCTTACCTAATAAAACTTGGCAATACATGGGAGAGCCTAAGTTGGAGTGGTCTACTATTGAGATGCGCATGGCGAATCAACAGAAAATAATTCCATTAGGAAGACTCTTGCAAGTGGTAGTAGATATTGAAGGAGTTAAGGTTCTTTCATATTTTGAATTCATACAGATTGTGGTTGATACTGACCCATACCCTTCGCTGTTGGGTTTGGATTGGGCTATTGATATGGATGGAATCATAAATCTTAAGAGGAGAAGCATGGTATTTTAGAACAATGGGACTATTGTTGTAGTTACTCTAGATCTTGCAGAACGTGTGAGATACACAAAGTCGGTGTGCACGGACGATGATGTTGACCATATCTATAAGTTGATTGTGCGAGATGATGATTAGATCAACCTGAAAGCTGATGGAAGGCTTAATTGGAAAAAATATAGCTCTTGATTCTCAGATTCAGATGAAGAGTTGGAGAACCGGAAAAACTAGTTACGTGAAGTATCTACATTGCAATGCAATCGAGTGACCAAATCCATTCGCTGCATATCATCAGAGGTATGATAATTACCATATTATGATGGTTTAACTAATGTGAACATGTTTCTAAGAGAAATTGAAAGGATTTTTCTATAGGCACTAAGATTTTATGCATTGGATATAGCACTGCACACTCTACTCTAGCTTGATGGTGGGAGACTCACAAAGGAAACTTGGGCAACTCAGAATAATGTACTCGAATGATGAGATTGCGCTTTGAGTGTCCAACTACAAAAATGGAAGAGGTTGATTCTAGGAAGGGTTATCTGCGCAAACATCCACCCAAATGGGTTGAAGTATGGTGCGAAGAGCCGTGACCAGAATGGGTGCACATGTTCATCCATAACTTGGGGAAGGTGCCTAATGATTGGTACTTGAAAATGAATTTGCGCCAAGGAACCAATGAATGGTCTGTGTTGACCAAAAGTTTCATTTTAACCTTCAGCTTTGAGAGTGGTTTTGATTTCTTGGGTAAAGCACTACAATTTATTCAGGAGGTTATATTTTATTTGACAAAGCCAAAGGTAGATCACACTTCACTAGCATGGGATGCGCATATGAGGGATATTGTAAATTATAGAAATCTAATAGTTGAATAAAATGAAGAAAATCCAAGGAATATCACAATCCTTGAATCTGATGGATAACGTGTAGTTGATGGACCTTAAATAACGTCATTGGATGTCATGGAGCCTCTGAATATTTGACAAGTAAAAATTGGTACAGAAGAGCAGCCAAAATTGGTGAAGATCGGAGATTACTGGGATGATGATACAATGGGAAAGGTTGATGAGTTGTTAACTGAGTATCAATACCTGTTTCCTACAAATTTCTCTGAGTTGAAGGGGATAATTGGAGAGCTTGGTTTCATGAAGATCACATTGAAACCAGATGTACGACCCGTGAAGTAGCGTCCGTACCGATTGAACCCCAAATACAAGAAGAAAATTAAGGAAGAATTGGATAAAATGGTTGTTGCAGGCATTATATAACTAGTGGAAGACTCTGATTGGGTGATTCCTATGGTAGTATAGGATAAGAATACTAAAGAAGAAATAAGGATTTGTGTGGACCTGCACAAACTGAATGATGCCTACATACATGATCTATTTCTGACCCCATTTTCTGATGAGGTCCTTGATAATGTCAGAGGACAGGAGGCTTATTCATTTATAGATGGTTTCTCAAGATATCATTAGATCATAATTGCACCGGAGGATAGAAGTAAGACAACCTTTGCAAAAAAATGGGGATCTTTTCAGCATACCGTCATGCCACTTGGGTTAAAGAATGTGCCTGCTATCTTCTCGCGCATAGTAGTAGCTGCATTCAAGGAGTACATCCACAAGTTATTAGAATTCTACTTTGATGATTGGATTGTCTTGGGTTGTTGAAGAAGCATGTATCAAGTCTGTGCATAATTATAGATACTTGTAGGAAGCATCAAATCTCACTTAATTTGAAGAAATGAAATTTTTTGTGTCATTCGGGATATTGTTGTGTCATATTGTCTGCCAACAAGGATTGATGATGGATCCCACAAAGTTTGCAGTGATTGTTAATATGGAAGTTCCTACTAATGTTAAACAATTGTGCTCCATTTTGGGGCATACTGGATATTATAAGAATTTCATTCAACGTTATGCGTTGATCATTATTCCCATGTAGAAATGGATTAAGAAGGATGCATCATTTTGCTGGGATGAAGAATTTCAAAAGAGTTTTGAATTGCTAAAGGAGAATATGTTCACTGCGCCCATATTGGTCTTTCCAGATTGGTTGAAGTTATTTCATGTGCATGTTAATCCCTCCTACATCGCACTCGGAGCTATTTTAGCACAGCCAGGAGCTGGGGATATTGATCACCCTATTGCATTTGAAAGTAGGAAGCTATCAAGCGTGGAGTGTAATTATTAAATTACGAAGAGAGAAGGATTGTCTATGGTTTATGCATTGTAAAAATTCCACCATTACCTATTAGGAGGCCATTTTAATATGTTTACTGGCCACTCTGCTTTAAATTACATGGTCAATAAGCCTGTGTTGGGGAGATCTGCAGTTGGTTGTTGTTGTTTTAGGAGTATGATTTTAAAGTCATTGTGAAGTCGGGGAGGCTGAATAATGAGCTAGACCATATGTCGCGCATTGAGAATGGATAAGAGCCTACTAGCTTGGAGGATGGTTTACTAGATGCGTAGTTATTTTATATAAAGGTGGTTTATGATCATTTCCCTGATATCATTCATTTATTCACTAATGGACGTGCGCCTGAGGATTATACATTACAACAAAAGAAAGAGTTGGTTGCGTGGAGTTGACTTCACCCTAATTGTCGACCAGTTGTATAAGATGGGTGCAGATGAGATCTTGCGAAGGTATGTGTTAGAATTTGAGAGATGAGATATCTTAGTTGAATCCCATGGAGGGGTCATCGAAGGTCTCTATATAGGGAAAGAAACCACGTAGAATATCCTATGAGTTGGTTTATGGTGACCCACAATGCACAAATATGCATATGCGCATTGTCGCGCATGTGATGTATGCCAAATAATGGGAAAGACATTGTGTAGATATGAGATGCCCTTTCATCCATAGATTGTGTTTCAAGATTTTGATAAATGGGCCATATATTTCGTTGGACCAATTGACCCTCCATGAAAGAAGGCATGTGTGCATTACATAATCACTGCGACAAATTATGTGACCAGATGGGCTGAAGTTGAGCTGGTGAAGGATTGTAGTGCAGACACAGCTGCGCACTTCATCTTTGAGAACATTTTGAGTTGGTTTGGATGCCCCAAGATTATAATGAGTGATTGAGGTACAAACTTTGTGAATTAAACTATTGAAGCTATGAAAGAGGAATTCTGGATTCATTATCAAAAGAGCGCTTCATATCACCCACAAGAGAATGGTGTGGTATAAGCTTTCAATAAGATATAGGAGACTGCGTTCACTAAGGTTTGCAATGCTAATAGGAATGATTGGGATGTGTGCATACCTACGGTTCTTTGGGCATGTAGAACCACATGCAAGAATTTGATAGGAAATACATCGTTTAGGATGGTGTATGGGCAAGAATCATGTCTGAAGTCTATGTTTGGTATTGATCCACTATTTGAGGAGGAGTTGCGCCATAGAGGTTTAGGTCACTTAATACCACCCAGTATGACTATTACCTGAGCAAGAGAGGAACTCACTGCATAGGCCACTGAGACCCCTGTGCCATCTCAAGCCAAGAAGGGACAGACCTTGGGGTTCTAAAAGTCACCTAGAGAAAAAACCCCTAAGCTGTGCTCCATTGCGGTTGGGCACCGAAAGAAGCCAATGGTTGAGTTACAAAAGACTGTTATGGAGGAAGAAGATGTAGTAGATATTGGTCTTATCTTGTGGTTGCTTGCCTATGTCACACCATGCAAGGCTTCAGTGAAGGTCCCGAAAGACCTAGATAAAGTACATTCATACATCAACATGGCTTTGCTACTGGAAAACGTACCAGTTGAGGGTGATATCTTCGCCAAGATTCCGCTACTAAAAACGGAGGATTGGGACCTCACAGATCCCAGACATTTCTCGAGCTCATGCCCTAGAGGTACTTAGACCAGGTTCCTTACGAAAGGGGTATAGTGCACATTGAGCCAAAACCCTAGGCATTGGGCATGCACAAATCTGTGTTGCTCAACTTATTACAGATTCTGCATTTCGCACGCAACCCAATCAATGACATCTGCGTGCTTCAGTTTCTCGCGCTCATCCATGATGATTTTTTATGGCTAGGAGAGTGCATTCCCATTGATTCTGACTTGATACATCACATCACCAATCTTCCCAATCAGGGGGCGAACCCTATGACCGAATTTGGAGAAACAGACTAAGAAAAGAAGATGGCTGAGAAGATTAAGAAATATTATCAATTCATGAGCCACAATCGTGGTTTTTCTTGTCAACAAAATTAACAACGGGGTTGTACAATTTGGCACTCTCATCCTATCCTGCAAAATGATGAGGAAGTGTAGACCGAAGGAAGTCCCAGCCCAAGTTATTGTGCTCGTTGGGCAGTGCGAGAAGGGTGTGCACTACAATTGGGCCCAGTACTGATGTAAATAATTCTTGAAGAATGTGTGTGAGGCACATGAAGAAGGGAATAATTTTTATTACACCTAGTTATTGCTCCTGATAGCGCTAATTGGATGGAATATGCCTGAAGAAACACAGTTTCCAGATATTGAGACTGACATGTGCAAATCCATGCGCTATGCAACACTATGGAACTCCACAATTCCCGCGAGAGTCATTGAAAATAAAATATTTTGGGTCCTTTTTTACTCTGCATTGTGTCGAGAAATCCAATCAAAGCCAATGTTGTCCCCAACCTTGTATGATAAATACAAGTTAATCGTTGACATCAAAGCAACATTCCATAATGTCCATACCCGCATGAAAGGTGTTTTCGAAGGTATATGGTATGGTTTTCCATACTTGGTCATAGAATATGACCTAGTGCACATCACAACAGAGTGGTATCTAGCTTATTTCTAACTACACACCATTGGGGTGTGTCATCGTCCATTCTGAGACCCCAACAAAGCTAGGAACCACTACAGGAACGCGGAAAAAGGGAAAAGACACTGAAGTAGAGCCTACATCAACCACAACCTATGAAACAATTGACTTAGAAAAGGGAACAAGGCCTTAAAAGAAAAGTTAAGGTGTCGAGGATATTAAAGATCAAATTGCCAAGGGGACCAAGCGCGGCTCTCAGGCCACAGGAGGTCTACAGAAAAAAGAGAAAAGGGTCCAAAGAAGCTCATGAAGAAGACCTCGCTTTGACCGAGGATGAATTTAATGAAATTTCCAATACAGTGATGTCTGCAACACAGGACATGTGGAAATATATAGAGGCACAGTAAAATGTTGTGCTCGAAGGAGTACAGACTAGAATACAAGAGATCAAAGTACAAGCGAGCCTAATCAAGCGAGTGTGGCCCAAGCGAGTATTCCTGCCACTAGCACGCAGCTGATCAGCTAAGTGTTTACATCGACCGGGGATACTCGCCTGATCCACATCCTCGCCCCTGCCATCCAATTCGAGTCACTGACTCTGTGCGCGACGCTCAAAGCATGTGGTGAAATCAATGTTGATCTGGTTGTGCTGCTAGCAGGGAATCTCCACATGATCCACATCATGATTCTGGATGAGCTTCGGTTCAAAGAGGACCGATCCTACTACACTGCCACTGAATCACAACAGCAAGCAACAGAACTTCAATAAAAACAACAGACAGTGGAGGAGGCATGTTGCGCAACTGAGGCTCGGCGCACCGCACTAGAAGCCAAAATTGAATGTCTGCAGTGACCTACCAGAGGTCCCTACCTTAATCACACCTACAAAAAATATAGAGGGATTGGTAATTGCACTGAAAGCATCGTGCACCAAAGTAAAAATTGTTTGGGTTTCATTTGAACATAAAATTGTAGACTTACCGATGAAGCTGCAACTGGAAATGCCAACAGAAGACAGAGCATAGCGCCACATATAGCATCTCAGCTACCATGATAGAGTGTGGCCAACTCCTAGATGAGGCCATGGGTGTCTGAACTTCGGTTTAGAATGATCTAATGGTGTAGCAGCTGCACAATGAATTGCACGTGAAAGAGCAACAATTTGAAGATATCAGGATGGTGACGCCTACATTAGTGACCGTGCAGTGACTTGCCAGCCTTCATGAGGGCAGGGCCATTCAAACAGAAATCAAATATTTGCATTGCTGGGAGCAGTTATTGGAAGCAAGGATGCATTCGTGGGCTGAGGAAGCTTTGTAGTTGTCTCGGAGCTTGGATGGTGAGCTAAAGAGCCTTCAGCAAATGTAACGTAGCATAAATATAGCAGCTAAAGGATCGACGACTACTAAGCTCATGGAAGAAGCATAGGGTGCTTCTGCGCAGAGTGTCGAAGTTGTTTTTCCACTAAAGATATCTCTCTAAGTGCTCAAAGTGAAGTGTTTTGACAAGTCACGAGTCGAAGTGTTTTGAAAAGTTCTCAAAGTGTCAAAGTGTTAACACTTTGGAAGTGCTCAAAGTGTCGAAGTGTTTTTATAAGTCATGAGTTTGTGTTGGGGGGTTGTTATAGCGTGGTCCCCTGGGTACAATTTTTCTATAATTTTTGTAAATTTTTTTATATGTTTTCTTTTGCGCATTGCGCGAAAGATTCAAATGGGATTTGGGGCGGGTCAAAGTCCCTAATCAATGTAATGGGTTTTAAGGTAAAACCATGGGTCTCAAACGATGGTATCTGTGTGCTAATATTAGTATAAATATGGATAGATTGATTCAAGTAGAGATATTTTTTAATGACACATGCATGTTTTGTAATATTTTGATCTAAATCTGGGTTTGGGTAGAAAGGCTCCTGCTGACTGTGTGCGCGGAGACCTAAGTCCTGGATGTGTGCGGACTCTATTGGCTATGTGCCCAGAAGGGTAAATTGTATTGGAAGTCTGAATGTACCATAACTATTGGATCTCTTAATATAGAACACTATTTTGGCGAAAGATGGATTGTTATGTGAATGTTGTTCATTTATCTCTTATTTTATTTGAGATCAGAATTTTTTCTGTGATTGCATATTTATTTTTGTTTATGCTTAAATGCACCTACGTGAATGAATAAAGTATATTATGTGTGAAATACATGGTTGATGAATAGATATGATTAAAGTAGATATGTTTAATACGCACAAACATATATTACATTATGGGATAATCTACAAAGAATAGATCTGTTGTTATGTTGATCTGTTGTTGTGTGCATTTGTATATCATCTTTTATAGTTTTGATATAAGCATGTTTACGGCTACCAGATTAAATTCCTCCTCGGTATTTAGAAACCTGGTTCCATCACCCCCCCCCCCCCCCCCCATACTTCTTCGGGTGAGACTTTGATCTACGCAATCAGGTCATTTCCAAAAGGGCCAGTAGTTGGAGGGTTTGTTGGTTGCGCAATAAATATGAACCTGGGTCAGGACCCCTCAAGCCAACATTCCTTCATGCATGGATTATGAATATTTGTAAGACTATTCTATGAATGTTTTTAATTCATGTTTGCTTTCATATGCAATGTTATCACAAAATTGGACCTGATAGGCTGCTTGATTAGACAATCTCATGTAACTATTTCAAACCTAATCTTTTGACTGAGGCTTAGCCTCCTCAGCCTGAGAGGGCTCTCCCAAAATTTAATGATATGGATAAAGATATATAGATGGCTAACTCTATTTAGGAAATAACTGATAAATGATAAATTTAGGTTGAGAATCACATCAGCATGTATACATTGGGCTTATGGAGTCAAAGAAATTTAGTAATTCAGTGAATCTACTGAACATGGAAGTTAAGGCATATTAGAGTTTTAGTCATAAGGTACACAGACATGAAAATTTTATCACCAAAATCGTACTTGATTAGGATGTCGATCAGACAACTTCAGTGTAACTATTTCAAACCAATCTTTGGACTGAGTCTTAGCCTCCTCAGTCTGAGAGGGCTCTCTCAAGGGTTAATGATATGGAATAAAGATATAGATAGATGGCTAAATCTATTGCTTTTGTTTTGGTTCAGGTTGAAAATATGAATGCTTGCTACCATTGGGCTATGGAGTCAGTGATAGGGCTCTCAATAACAAAGGCTTTCCTTGTGGAAGCTAAGGCTTGTATATACTTCAATGAAAGAGTAACACATTCAGAAAAATACCAATAACTTGAGGTTAAAAGGAAGTCAAAGCATGTGATACATGAATTCTGAGTAATGAGACATCAAGACATTGAAAGAAAAATATTTCAAAAGATAGTACATAAACTCATTGAAATATCATAATAATCTCAGGTCAAGGAAAGTGGTATTGTTACTGTATATATCAAAAACTCCAAAAGCTTTGCAATAAAATAGTCTGCTAAGATAAAATTTTCCAACCTATAGGTTGAAAATAATATCAATATGTAGCCATTGAGCTTATGGAGTCAAAATTCCAGTGATCCAGTGAGTTTACTTGACACAGAAGTTGAGGCAAGTCATAGTTTTAGTAGTAGGACACACACATATGAGACATGGAAACACACAGTAAATTCACTTATAAAGGAAGTCAGAGCATCACAAGGATGAATTCTGAGTAATATAAATGAAAACCATTGCAATAGAGATACATAAAAGGTAAATATATAACAAGCAAGCACCAAAAACTCCTTCAAAATCTTAATTTGGCCAAGTAATCCATCTCTGTATTGCTGAAACAGTGATTTTACAATAAGCTGCAATTTTGCCAAAAAGTCTCAAACCCTTGACAAATTAGACCCCATGGCCTTTAATAGACATCTTACATCATCATATGATCTTCCTCTAGGCTAGATACATCGAATTTTTTCCTAATGACACCTTGCATAACCATAAAACATCAACTTTAATGATAAACAAACACCTATCCTACTTGACAGTCCTATTTCAAATAGGACTCAAACTGCTCATTATTATCATTAAAAACATTATATAATAAAATAAATCACATATATTACAATTATACATTCATATTTTCGAATTTATATGATGGGATTCATCACTTTATGATCACTAAACTGACCTCCTTAAAACTAGGAAACAATACCCTGTTTTTTAGGCAAATGGTCTTCTTCTTCTTCAAACACTTAGGCTGTCCTTTAATCTTCAATTCGTGGTCCTTGAATGTTAAAAAATTTCTTAAAATTATATTTAACTCTCCCATAACCTCCAGATGTCCAAAATCTTCTCCAAATCTTCTAAAAAGGCTGAAAAACAGTGCGCTACGAAAGTAAGGCAGTTTCATAGCGCACTTTCGTAGTGCTACAAAACAAGCCTTTGTCCTCCAAAAACTTGATTCTTTCCTCTTGAATCATTTTAATCACCCTTAAACACATCTTTCATAGCAATTTAAGCCCCTAAATCAGCCTTTAACCCCTTAAATATTGATCAAAAGAAGCAAAAAAGGCAGCTATAACAGTTTCGTAGCGCTTTTCTGCTTTTTAAGCCTGGAGGCGCTACGAAACTACTGAGTATGCATATTTTTTTCATAAATTTGTCAAATGAAAATTTTGGTTGTGCAAAAACTCAAAATATAACCTGTCCTCATCATCTACAAACCATACAAACCATAAACCAACTTCATTTTAGCTTCCTTGAGGCATTTCTTGCAGATTTCTCCTGTTTTTTTCCTGAAAAATAGGTCTTGGGACAGAGCCTATATCTCCTAATACATGATGTATTTTGAGGAAATGAAGGTGGTTTTTTTAGGCCATTATGTCTTGAATAATAACCTCTCTTTTATTTTTTAAACACATCTCCTACTGTCCAAAAACTGCCTTTGAAAAACATGTGTAAAACAGGAAAACTCTGTTTTCTAAAAATAGGGCTTCAAAGAAAGCCTTGTATCTCCCAACTGATAAAACCTGTGAGAAAAGTGAGAGAGGTTATTGTTATTTGATAATTTTTTGAAAATAAACTCCCTCAAATTCCTAAAATACCTTTATTTTTTCTCGAAAATAGCCTTTGAAGTTGACTGCACAAAACTATAAAACATAGTTTTGCTTCATATTTCGCTACGAAACTTTCAGCAGTTTTGTAGCGCTTTCTACCTTTTTTACACTGAATGCACTATGAAAGTAGGGATTCTTGGCTTATTAGGTATTTTTGGCACAAAAAATTTAGGAAATGAAATGAATCCTAAAATTATGAATGATATGACATGTAGGAATTTAAAAATGAGTTTATTTAAACCTTAGGGTAGGATCAAACTATAAAAAATTTAATGCTTCCCTTGGTCAAACTTAAAATGACTCTTAAAACCCTATTTTGACCCATGAACATAAGTAATCTTGTAAAAATTATGTTTTGAATTTTTTGGGTGATAACATGTACTAAATTAGTTGAACTATTTTAGTTACTTTAATGTTTATCATATTGAGAATGTGATGTAATGGTTTCTATGATTTTCGCATCCTTGTGGACTATTCCATTGGATTTCAGACAAATCGTCCTTGTTTGTGTTGGTTGTAATGATTGTCACATATTTTTGGATTATTCCACTAGATATTAGATATAACCTTCTTGTTTGCATGTGTCTCGACAAGGGTGGTACTATTACCTCTATCTTAGGGGCTCGCTTTTCTTCCCCTTCATAGTAGAAGAATCTTGATACACCTACAACCGAACACTCACCAGGCACACCCACTTTCTTTTCAAAGGCACATATGAATTCCTCTCTCTTGCTGATAATTAGGGCCAAGGAAAACCTCTAACAAAATTTTAACCAAGTCATATTCTGGATGGGACTCCTATCCCAAATGATGTGAGGAGACCCCCTTGGTTGACAGATTTCCAGCACCCATAAAAAAATGGCACTATAGGGAGGGCCATATGACAAGTTGTGCTTGTTGAGTCTATTTTCAATCTCTTATCCTAAATGTCTCCTTCTAAAATCATTTTCCTGGGGTGTTTCTCTAATTTATCCATTTGTCAATTTCCAATCCCCTATGAGCCTCTTTATCACTTATTTCAATTTAAGTTTGACGGTGAGGATTAAACATCCATAATCAAGCACATTTCTGATTTTCTTAAGTTTTTTGAACCTTACAAAATTGATGATGAATACTTTTATTGTGCTTTTTTCTTCCTCACCCTTAAAGTACGTGTTAATCGATGGTTTCATACCTTACCATCTACTTCCATCCATTATTTTCATCATTTCCTCTAGGAGATTTATTAATCCTTCGATAGGTATGATTACCAAGATGTTCTTAAAAGAATTAATTAGTTAAGAATAAATCCTAATGAATCAATTGAGGGTTCCTCTAATCGATTCCTTCACCTTTGTTTTGAATTTTTTGAAGAAAATACAGATTTGGATTTCCTAAAACAAAAGTTTGAACATTTGGTTCATACCTCGTTTTATAGTGAATATGAACCCCCTAATGTGTTTACTCCCCCAAATCTTGTAAATCATGAGGCACCTCTAATTCCAGAGGAGGAATTTCCTAATTCATTTTTTCCTTATCCTCCTCCTTTTCCAGTTCCAATGAGGGTGCCTTCAAGCGATGATAATAGATTTGGTAAATATACACATCGAACTCCTAATCCATATTCTCATCCTCCTTCCACTTTTCATGATTCAAATTAAAAACATGAAATACCGGAATGGCTCATGAATGCTATAGTGAAAACCAATTTTTCCATTCCTCTATATGGTATTAACACTCATAACTGTAGTCTTGAATCTTATTTGGATTTTTGTCATCATCTTTTATCTATGTTCCATGGATATTTGTACCATGATCTTCTTGATCAATGTGCTCCACCAGCTAGTTTTCCAGAATCTCTTGATTTTCGAGATGTTGATCCAAATTGCGATCAGGATCAAGGTAGTCACATTACATAGGCATAGGAGCAGGAAGGTGAAGATTCTTTCAACATTTATTCTCTTTTTCAAAATCCTTCGTGTGAAGATGGTGTTTCCTCATTCTTGGATGATATTGAATCTTGTAATCTTGGTAGTCAATCAAATGCAATCAATTTGCATAATCAATCTCAATTCTTGGGAAACAATCATTCTGATGAGGATGAATCTATAGATATATATAATTATGTATGACCAAGTGCGCCAATTTATCTTTCAATTCCTCAAGGATATTTTATTTGGAAGATTTAGATTTAGAATTCGATCTGGTCAAAGGGGATGTTCTTACCAAAACCTCCTCTTCATCTCACTATCCCTTGTGCCCTACTATTTGCGATGCATATACTTGTGATGGAGACACTCCATGCTCTTCAATATCTTCATATGATGAGTTAAATTTTCAATTGGTGCAAGGTGGTGAGGATATCCATGATGACATAGGAAATAATTGAATCATCTAGTATACTTTCCATCCCTTATCATCTCTTGTTTCGCATAAAGACGATTCTTCAAATCAGTTTCCTCAGGAAATTTCCCTGATTCATTCATCTTCAGATTTGTGATCAAAAGAATCTTTAGACTTGAGTGATATGGTTTTTGAAGTTGTGAAATTCAATCAAGTTAGTGACAGACATGGTTGTCATCTGGTTAGTAGTGGCCTTATTGAAATTAGTGGTAGTAGTTATCCTCACACTATGCATGATCTAGTTCAAACTTCAAAGTGTGATTTTACAATCCTTAAAATTCTTGGGACTTGTCAGGAAGTAGAGGCACTTAACCTTATGTTTATGTTTATTTCGGAATCGGTGACTCTAGTAAAGTCCTCCAACTAAGTCAGATCTAGTTTCTCTCACGAAAACTTTCTCTTTGCATGGTTTCATGGATGTAAATTCCTTCTTGAAATATGTTTGGTATTGCGGATGTATTCTTTCTATCTTTCAAGATTTTATTTATGAACGGATTCATGAATCTTCTTCAGTTGATTCATCTTCATGAAAATATTTTGTTTCAAAAATGGGTTTGGAATGTGTTTCTCTCGTAAAGTCATGGAATTGTGAATTTGTTCATTTCAAAGACTATATTTTGCCAAAGGAATAATTTCTATCATATTTTTTTCTTAACAGATAGCTCCTAGTTTTTCTTGTGAATGTTTTATTGCAAATATTTCCCTTCATCACACCCAAGATCCTATTGAGTGATAACAAATGCACAAGTTATTTGGCGAATCAAGTTATTCTTCACTCATCGTATCCTGGCTAGTTTCCTATGTTTGTTGTAATGAAATTCATTATCACTTATTTCTATGATCACGATGGTAGTGAAGTATGTTACATGCTACAAGGAAATTTTGTGTTACATTTATCATGCGAAGAAGATGATTCATTTGTTCAAGGCATTCGTAAAGATGTTCAAACTTATCTATCTTTGTTATTTTCTAACATAGAATCTCTTGCTACAAACGGTCCATCTTATCTTAATATTAATTGTCATTGGTTTTATCATTTTCCCACCAGTATATTTGATGAAATTTGTTTCAAATCGATTAATATTTATGGTTTGTCTCGTTATTTGAATAATTTTCAAGTAGTTGAAGCACTTCAACCTTCATTGATGGTTATGTTTGGCCCTTACTATATTGACAAGCCTTCTGAATATGATCATATTCATTTTCTCTTACAATATTTTCATCTTGATCCCACGCTTTTAATTGAAAATTGATCTTTTAAAATATTTTAGGATTCTCAAGGGGACTGTTTTGAGTTTCATGATCCAATCATTGAATGGTTGGGGAAATATTACATGGAAATATTCGTCGTGAATTCCCTCATGCTTGCTAAGAAGTAAAGTGCACATAAATATATGCTCAGAAGAAGCTTCCAAGGTTTGTTTAACTTTGGTCTTAATGAAGGTAAGAATGAAAACTAGTTAAAAGTAGTGGTTGAGAAACATTTTTCTGTTGACATGAAATACCTTCTTTTTGTTGTGCAAGTTCTTCAAGCTATTATATTTTCTGTTACACATTGTTTTATCTAAGTTTTAATCGATCATATATTTTTAATTGCAGGTCAGAAAAAACTAAGCTTCCTACATTGAACATTTCATTATAGATAGCCCCGACCTTCTAACTTGTTACGTTAGGAGTATGTTTAACTGCATGTTAGTTTCCTTTGGACATTCATCTTCCACTCATTTTTTCGTAATTTCTATTTTGTTTTCTAACTTTAATATTGCATCCTCTTTTCGATTAGCCTCCTTTTATTTTTTTCCTCCTAGTTATGTTTTTTTAAGAAACCAACTCACAAAATAGAAGAAAATATAGATCAATGAATTATAAATCAACCTCTACGAGGGGGAAAATTCCTTTACATTACATAAATGACAATTCTTGGATGATACAAAAGACAAAACTTATTAGGGGATTTTTTAGGTCTAAAATGGGCCTCCTAAGAAAAATGTACAACAAAAATAAACTTTATAAGAACCAATAGGATTCAATATGATGATGTCAACCATGGGGGATGATTCACTATTTTTGGAGTAAAAATTGGAAAGATTAAAAAATAATATAATAATAAAACTATTTTTTCTAATCGTATTTTCAAGTTATATCCCTATGTTTTTACTCAAATTTCGAGTGGGAGTACTCATTGGATGCAAAATTTAATTCCTCATCCAAGGATTACCCATCTTGCATACTTTCGATGGACCGTGCTACACGAAAAATTAGAAATGCATGAAAAAATATGATTGCATCCATGTTTTTCATGTATTTATCATTTTTTTTGTAACAGAGCCCGTCTAAATTATGCAACATGGGTACTCCTTGGATGAGGAATAAAATTATTCATCCAACGAGTGTTTCTACTCAAAATTTTAGTAAACCCATAGAGAGATAAGTTGAAAAAATAGTTTTTTATTTTTTTTTTCCCTCTAAAATTTGATGATGTAGTATAATATTATTTTATTATTTCCATTATTACTTTATAATTTCCTTAGGAGACCCATTTTAGATCTCAAAATTCCTTTAATACCTCCTTTCTATATATAGGAGTCCATGGGGTCACAATATAATCCTAGCCAACCTAACAATAATAATGTAATGGCACAACAACAACAATATGGCTTTTTATGGGGCAAAATAATAACAATATGGGGACTACAGGGGTACAACAATAACAATAAGGGGGCTACACTAGTAATATAGGGACCTAAAATTACCCTCTCCTTAAAAAAAGTGTAGTCCTCAGTGCTTGAGTAGTTTTGGATGCTTCAACTTGTTGTCCTCACTTCCCCTTGCCCATTCATCTGAGGGTGGTAGGCAGTAGAAGTCGTATGCTTTATATTGTGCCTCATCAGAAGATTCTCAAAGATATGAGAAGTGAATTTTTCCCCCTGATCGGTGACTACTTCTATGGGGTACCCAAAATTGTAAAAACATTCTCCCTCATAAATTCTGCTACTTTCTCCTCGATTGCTACTCTCACAGCTTTTGTTTCAGCCCAGTTTGTCAGGTAGTTAGTGCAGACTATGATATACATTTTCTTTCTAGATGGTGGATCAATAGGTCCAACGAATTACAAGCCCCATTTGTCAAATGGCTCAAGGTCCACCTGAGTGTGCAAAGGAATCTCATCCCTTTGTGTTGTTTTCCCCATCCTTTGGCACTAGTTGCACCTACTAGTGAATCTTCTAGAATCCTGGTGAAGGGCAGGTCAATAGTATCCTGCCTACAAAAATTTGAAGGCGGTCTTTTTGGCTTATCGTGACATGCAGAGAGGATATCAAAAAATTCTTCCTCCCTCACACATATTCTAAGGATTTGTTTAGGGCCTAGCTTGAAAATATTTCCCCCAATCCATGTGAAAGGGGCGCTTTTTCTAATTTTTTTTTCTCCTTGAAATTATGAGAGATTAGGAGGGAACTTTCCAACAACCAAGTACTTAGTTATTTCAGCAAACCATGGAGAGAGCGTTGATATAGCAAAGAGATGTTCATCTAGAAGTTGGTCATCCACCATTCCTTCTTCACTTGAAAATAGAGTTAACCTGGATAAAAATTCAACAACATTATCCTTTCCAGGTTTATCAACAATGGTTAGGTCAAACTGATGTAAACGTAACAACCATCTAATTATCCTAGCATTAACATCTGGTTTGTTCATTAAATATTTGAGGGTTGCATGGTCAGTGTAAACAAAGGTCTGATACCCAGTTACATAATGTCTAAATTTTTTTAAAGCATGTACAATGGCTAACATCTCCTTCTTTGTGATAGTATAATTGAGCTCGGCATTAGACAAGTTCTTACTGATGAAATAAATTGCATAAGGTAATTTTTATTCTAACTACCCTAATGCTGCCTCCACGGCTTTGTTGAATGCATTTGTGTGAATGTGGAAAGGAAGAGTCCAATTTGGACCTCGGAGAATGGGGGTAGTAGTCAACTTTCCCTTAATGATCTCAAAATCCTCTTGACAAGGACTGGACCAAGTAAACTCAGAACATTTGGCCAATAAACTGAATAGTGGTGAAGCCATCTTATTGAAATCTTTTATGAATCTTCTATAATAGCCAGCTAATGTTGGAAATATTGTCATTGATATCAAAGGATCAAAAAGGAGTTAACCAGAATTATCAATGATGGAAAAGGAGCAGAGAAGCAGAGGTTATAACGAAAAGGAGCAGATCAACCAATGTGCAAAAATGGGCAGTAGAGAGACAAAAGAGTAGCCATAGAAATATAACCTAAAGCAAATAGAACCAACAAAGAGGCAAAAGAGAAACATGGAGAAGCTTTAGCATGATTACTTAAGGCAAAGAAGCAACAAAAGAACAAAGGAAGTTAAGTCAACCAAGGCAGCGAATGCAGCTAAGATGGCACCAAATGTAGCGAATGGAGCAGAGACAGTCAAGAGGCAGAGACAACAGAGGCAGCAAATGCAGCATAGGCAATGAATGGAGCAGAGAAAACAAAGAGACAGAGACAGTAGAGGCAACGAATCGAGTAGAGACAACAAAGAGGCAGAGACAGCTGAAGGTAATTGGATTTGCTAGACACTTTTATGTCCCTGTAATTTGTCAGATTGGAAAGACCAAATGTACAAGGGTAACTTCAAACCAACTTTGGAGTCCTCGAACCTAGCCTTCCTGGACTCAGAGGGGGCTCTCTCTATATTTGTGTAAAATATGTAACTTGTTTGTTTTAGGATGTTGATTTTAGGCTACTTAAATTGATAGGGTTTGTTTGTTTTGTTTTGTTTGGTTGGGTTTGTTGTCAAGAAGAATAGATAGAGTAAGAGAAACTTAAACCATTGGGCTATGGAGTCTACAAAAGGTCTTTTAAAGTACTACAATAGGTCAAGGGTGTTTCATAGGGCAAGTTAACAAAGCCAAATGGATCTAAATAGGTTTAGTGAGTGTGAAATGAACATTAAGTTGTGAATGTAGTAGGTTTAAAGGGAAGTTAAGAATCCTTTAACATAAACTACAATAAGAAGATTCTATAAGAGTATTATGCATCAATAAAGAATCAAAGGACAAGGCACACCATAAACTTCTTTGACCTAGCTCTATCAAGTAAACTTTAAAACAATTATCCAGCAAACCCTAGAGATCAGGGAACTCTTAACTTCTCTAGCTACCTACCTTTAGAGAAAGAAAACATTCAAGATAGCACATAAGTAATGATTAAAGAGTAGGGAACTCATAAATTCCTTAATCAAACTATAAAGACCTTCAAAGTAACCATTTCAAGATATAATAAAGGATAGGGCATACCATAAAGTTCTTTAGCCTAAACCCTAATAATAAAACTTCAAAGAAAAGCCTAGAAAACAATGATTCAAGCTACACCAAAGGACAGGGCATACCATAAACTTCTTTGGCTTGAATCTATTTAATCATTTTGAAGACAAACAAGCTAAGTGGAATTAAAGAGCAATGAAGAACTCTTCAATCAGACCTAGTAGAGGAAAACATTTGAGCAATAGAAGCAGACAAACCTAAGCTGCCTCTAACAACATATCTTAGCCTAAAATTTATGTTCTAATGCAAGAGAAAATATGGAACAATATGAGAGCATAAAAAAACAATAACTAGATTAGAGCAACATCACCATTAATCAGGTTCATGAATCCTATGAAGGTGCTTACTCTATTGATGCTTAGTCCAAAAAAAACCGCACAACTCCAAAGCCAATTTCTTCACAACTCCAAGTCTATGTATTCATCTCAATAAACAACCCACAACCAACATGAAGCCTCCATGCAGTATTTAACTTGCAAATGAGGATCAAAACCCTAGCTAGGGTTTAAAAATGTCATTAATTAGACATTTAAGTCATTTTTTCCTATGAGACAATGCAATTCCCAAGGCACAAATATCCCAAACTCATAAATGCAAAAATAACTTCTAAGCTAACCTCTGAGGTAATTTGGGAATCATTTGACCCTTAATGCCTCTCAATAAATTTCAAAATAACCCCAAGTGTCCTTTGTTGAATTTCTACAAGGGTGCAACATAAAGGTTCAAGGGCACAGTGCTAGGCCAAGGGCGCATTTCCAAGTTTCAAGGGCGCAGTGTCAGGCCAAGGGCGCAGCGCCAAGCCAAGGGCACAACGCTAAATCTGGAAAAATCACCTGTTTTGCAGCTAAGATTTGGAGGTCTTCCTAGTGTCCAAATGAGCTCCATGATAGCTTATTGGATATCCTATCCTATATATTTTCCAAATATTTATTTTTTTTCCCTAATGGAGTCCATTTTCCTGCTCAAAAATTCATTCTCCCAAGAATTCTCAAGCTGCAGCGCCAGTGCTGAAAAGAGGGCAGAAAAGTGATTTTTTGCTTGTTTTTGGCCCTTTTAAGGGACCAATTTTTCTCCAAATGACCTAAAATATTCTGAGGGTGATTTACTTGGAATGAGGATCATGAAAATGTAAACATTTCCTCAATTTATTGCCCCAAAAAATAGCGTAGCGCCAGTGCCGTTGCGCATTTGCCCCTTTTTTCTGCTGGCCAAACTGTCTTACTAAATGCTGATGTTTTTTAAAAGAAAACATGTTGTAGGAGTCCAAATGTGTCCTTTTAAGAAGTAAATTCCCTGGGTTGATTTATTTGAATTAGTATTTGTGCTAATATTCTTTTGAATTTCCCTTTAATCTCTGTTTTTAGGCCTCTCAAACTTATTTTCCTTTTAACCTCTGTTTTAGGCATTTAACTTGGATTTTCCTTAAAAAATCCTTCTAATATATTTTATATATTTATCTTCATCTCTATATTTTTATTTGTCTTTAATATTTCTAATATTTTTTCCTTTAAGCCTGATTTTCCTTATCCCTGAGTGGAATTGATCTTGGAACACTGATTAAGATAATGACATTTTCCTTCACATGGGTGCAAACTTATCACTTTCACTCTGCATGTCTCTTTGGAATTTTTAATTCACTACCACTACCACTGTCTCTGTCTCCTTCCTCTGAAATTTTAAAATCCTGATTTGGAAACCCTAGGGTGGAGGTGAAATGGATTAGGGGAAGGAATGAGATGACAGTTTTGCAAATGGAGGAAATGTGTGGATGGGTATAGGTGTAGGAAATGGGTGAAGGGAAAACTAATTCAATGAAAACCCTTAAGAAATGTAATGACCCCTAATTATGACTTATTTTCCTTTAAGGAGGATGAATTAGGGATGAATCAATTATTTCAAGCTAACTTAGGGTTTCCTTTAGGGTTTCTCTTCATTGATTAAATGATGACCAAGATAGCTTGAAAAACAGGGTTTTGCTATGCACCTACCTCTTATCAGTGCCTTATAAGACTGGAGACAATATTTGGAAGAAATTTGACTTGATTTGGGTGATTGGATCACTTATAAATCCTCTCTGTCCAAGGGCGTAGTGCTAGTGCTAAGGGCGCAACACCAAGGGTTGAGGGCACAACGCAAGTTTATGAGCGCACAATTCCTTTTTCAGACCATATTTGGAGGCCTTCCCGGTGTCCAAATTGGACCCAATATAGCTCGTTGGAAAGATATTGAAGTATAATTTCAAAATATATATATTTTTTTCTGATTGGAGTTGATTTTACCTATCAAAATTTGATTCTCCCAAGACTGGGAAAAAAGTGTTGAATGAGGGTGCAGAAATGAAGAGTGTTGGTGCAGGAAAATTTTGGAGGCCTTACCAACTCCAAATTGAGCTCATGATAGCTCATTGGAAATATTTTCCAGTATAGTTTTCATTTAAATCATCAAGAAAATTTTTTGGACACTCCAGCTATGAGAAAACTTGATTTTCCCAAGGTCACTCTAGAAATGCAGCAAAACTCTTGTAGCACCTATAAATTTGACATTCCTCCCAAACCATGATACCTTTGTAAAAACAGAAGTTCTTCCTTGACCTATGATGGACAAAAACCTCTCTCACTTTTGTTAATTTCATCTCCGTTTGGTCAAAAACATAGTTTGAAGAAAATTTTTCTCTATGAGTGACAAATGGCTTGGCTCTTAGAATGAATTCTTGGAAAATGATGGAGGCATGATGTTTATGAGTTGGTATGGGTTCATGCTTGCTAATATGAACTACTAGATGGATCCTCTGCTCCTATACCTCTTTTTCATAGCAAACCCTAGCCCAGTGGAAGAGGAAATTAGGGTTTAGTGCTTCTGTTCAGTTCACCTTACCTTTTCCATATTCCATAAATATTTTCTGATAGAATTTCTTCATGCTTGGCCTTGTGTGCTTCCTCCATGTAATTTTCTACAAGTGATCACTATTTGGCACTCAAATGGACTAACAAGTATATAAACGCTAGTTCTCTACAAGACCAAGTTTTTCCCCTTTGCTTTGATGCAAGCTGTCATCATTCAGGAGTAAATAGTATACCTCATCAGTACCTTCTACTGTTAGAACCTTCAACACTCCTGCAGAAGTGCCAAAGTTTGTCCTTTTTCCTCATGTGCAGACTCTGAACTGAAAATATAATATTCTTTGGAAATATTTTAGGCCCTTCTTTAATAACCATGTATTGATATTCTATTACATCTGAGCCAGATTCTTGAAAAGGAAAAGTTGTGCCTGAAACATCCAAGGATGACCTTAAAACATGAAAAAACCCTAATGACCTAGTGGGAGGGTCCTTTGACCTGATTTTGACTGAAATTATGATCTGAATATTTTCAAGTGATAACAGATTATGGTCATAGGTAATTATGTCCAAAAGGACATGGGAATGAGTTAGCTATAGGAAACTCTAGAGGGAGGATGGAGTCTATTGACAAGGGAAAATAGGGAAATGAGGTTATAAGCAGGAAAGGAGGATGAAAATGAGAGGTATAATCCCATGATGAGTCTTTTAGGAGAAATAGGGTGGCTTTGGGAAGTCCAACTAATGAAAAATGAAAAAGTTTTTATAAGGATAATGAAGGCAGTGAGATTTCTGAAACTCAAGATATTCAAGGAATATTGTTTTCAGAAATCTATAAACATCCTATATTCATCTAAATATAGTGAAAAATATTGATGACTAATAGACACAATGAGGACCAAAGATCCTACACATAGCAGAAGAAGGAAGAGGTGACAGATGAGAGGAAGAGATGAGAGCGGCGAGAGAAGCAAGAGTTTTGAGTCACAGAGTGGGACAGTTTAAACAAATGAAAAATCGACTAAGGCAGAGAATTATTTGAATAATTCCAAGGGAGGTGAACAGACGGTCATAATTAGATCGCAACAACAAAGGAAAGAGATGGATGGCTAAGATCAAACCATGCAGAAGAGGTGAAGAAGATCTGTGTGAAAGCAAGTGGACAATCGGGATTAGATCGCAAAAACAAAGGCAAGAAATGGATGGATATGATTCATCGTAAGATAAGCAGGGCAGAAATACAATCAAATTGCAAGCAGCAATGAGGACCGTAGATCTGGGCAGATCAGCAGTGATGATCGCATCTGTGGATATCAAAAGCGCAAATCACAAAGTATAGCCGGTAAGTGTTAAGGCGTCGCAAGGTAAGATAAATCAGTTGCGATGCAAAGTGAAGAAGGGACATTCGATGACACAACACAATATCGCACATCACAAGAAATAGAGTATAACCACAAAGTAAATATTATAAAGTGTGAAGTTCGATCAGGTGAGGACCATTAGATTCGGGGGTAGATCAAAGGCGCATGGTGAACCACCTACCGCACATCGCAGCGCTTAAAGGATATCAATAAGGCTTAAAGGATATCAATAAGGCAACCACAAGTTAAGTTAAATATTTTGTGATGTGAAATGGAGGGACACATGTTGGCCCTACGCAACATTACATACCGCAAGAAATAGGAGGTAACTTCAAAGATATCGCAAGGAATTTTATGTTGGTTGCGATGCAGTAAGGTTTATGCGATGCGATATGATAAAGGGAATCCACGTGGCAGCACCGCACATGAGCACAGATCGCATATTGCAAGGTTTAAGGTTTATCGCTAACGGTAGAGTGGGAAACTTGCGGGCAAGGATTTGTGATGAGATATGATTGGTCAAGCGCTGTGGGACCCAATAGCCTTTGTTCCATGTATGTTATATGTGCCATAGTGTAAAGTTTACTTTTTTGACTACTAATTGTATGTATATTTAAATATATATACGTTGTTGATCATTTAAACGTATGTATGTTGATTAAATCCCGAATTTGTAATCTGTCGTGGGTATAAAGGGAGTTTTATGTGGGCCATATCCCATAGGTCACAAAGGAATAATCTGAATGCAATTCAAAGGATGAAGAACACAGGCAGAACAGTGATGCGGTAGCACGGGCACATGAAAAGGCTGAACGCAAAAGAAAAGCCACAAGTAATAAAAGAAAAGGGCGGTTATACAAAAAAGGTGGAATATAATGGCAGAAACAGAAAAGACACAAGACAACAAGCAGGAAAGGACAAACACACAACAAAGAAAAGAAGATGAAAGGGCTGAGTAAATATGTGATTGCAACTGAAAATGTATTATTTATTTTTTATTGTTTATGATGCAAAGGCAAGTCTCCATAGGCAAAGCAAAACTCCACTGTAATACTAAAATGTGTACATACTGTTATACTATTCTGAATGTGCTGGGCAAGAAAAAGAGAAGGTGGAAGGCAAAGAGTCATACCTTTTCATTTCATATTCCCATATGGGATGAAAACAATTATGAGGTGATCTCTATAAATGATGTTACTGTCATATGCATAAAGAGGTTAGAGAGTGGAAGAAGAAGGAGAAAAAGATAGAGAAGTTGTGAAGATCCAGAGATGATTTAAAGCAGATATAAAAGCTGGAAGGAAAACAGTGAAGAAGGAGAAAAAAAAATTGATATCAAAGTAAATCAACATATGATTTTATTGTAGAGTGATGAAGTTGGTGCTTCCATATCAATTTGTAGCTTGATAGATGTCCAGTTGTAGTTGGTTGAGGTAGGAGCATCCTGTGGGTTGTAGCCTATAGAAAATACATCGGAGTTGGTGCTTACATTTCAAGTTGTAGCTTGAGATATGTCCAGTTGTAGTTGGCTGAGGTAGGAGCCTCCTATGGGTTGTAGCCTGCAAAAAATAGATGGGAGTTGGAGCTTCCTTGCAAGTTGTAGCTTGCAGAATTGAGGTAGTAGCCTCCTGTAGGTTGGAGCCTACAGTAAATCAGTGGTGAGAGGGATTTGGAGCTTGCCTTTGCATCATAACATTAATAAGATGTGGTTTTATCCCTTATGGGTTTCCACTTATATTTGTTTTCTATGTGCATGATGATTATGTGTTGATATTTTGTATTTAATCTGCTTAATACCTACTGCTCACTTATTAAGATTGGTGTTCCATTATACATTAAGTTGATCATGAAATGAAGGTGTAAATAAGTGTAAAAGAAAGTTTTACAAGACCATGAATGCATTAAACTGATTCACCCCCCCTCTCAGTTTAACTAAGGGTTCAAAAATTGGTATCAGAGCCAGTTCCTTCTGTATCAGTTTAAAAACTGGAAGGAGATCCTAGGTCCCCAAGATGGCTAGTCTAGAAGGATGCTCAAAAAATAAATCCCCTTTGTTTATTAGCACAAACTATGCCTTCTGGAAAATAAGAATGAGGACGTACATAATGTCTCTAGGAATAGAATTTTGGGCTGCTGTGGAATCAGGATATGCCCCAAAGGATTCTGACACAGAGAAAGAAGCCAAACAAGATTTTATAGCTAATGAAAAAACCATGAATGCACTCTTAAGTGGTCTGTGTGGGGTAGAATTTATCAAAGTAATGCACAACAAGACTACCAAAGAAATATGGGATACATTAGAAAGTATCCATGAGGGAGATAAAAAGGTGAAGATGGCCAAGCTGAAAACCTATAGAGCTCAGTTTGAAAAATGTGAAAATGAATGAAGATGAAGATATAGCCAGTTTCTTCTTAAAGGTTGCGGAAATTGTGAATAACATGAAAGCTATAGGATAACCCATTAAGGAATGTGTAATTGTGCAAAAGATATTGAGATCTTTACCATCCAGGTTTAACCCTAAGGTTTCAACCATAGAAGAAACTGCAAATTGGGAAACCTTGACCATGAACCAATTTATTGGAATCTTAACAGCTTATGAGATCAGACTTCCACAAGGGAAGTCAAATGTGAGGGAGGAAACCTTTAAGGTAGACAAGTGCATGAAAGAGAAGGAAGATACATGTTCATGCTCAGATGAAGAAGAGGCCAAATTCATCAGAATATTGGATAAAGGCACAGGTAAATACAAAGGTAAACTTCCATTTAAGTGCTTTAAATGTGGAAGAGTGGGGAACTATGCATCTAAATTTCCTTATAAGAAAATAGAGAACCAACCACAAGAGACAGAGAAAAAATAAATAAATAAATGGCAGAAAGGGAAGAGAGTCAATAAAAAATCATTTTATGCTCAGCAAGATAGCAGTGCATCTGAAAGCTCGGATGAATCCTTAAATGAAGAAGGAACCTCTGAATTTGTGTTGATGGCCAAGGAATATCCTGAAGGATTCCTTCTGGAGGATGAGGAAGAAGGTAAGGTAGATCTTGAGGGGTAGCTAAGGAGTGCCCTGGAGGAAATAGAAATACTTAGACTCAAGTGCAGAAAACAAAATACATTATCCTTAAATATGTAAAGGAAGAACCTGATTCGGAAAACCTCATTCAGTTGAAAGTAGAACTTGAAGAAGCTAGGAAGCTGGAAGACATTCTGCTTAAGAAAATTAAAGATAAACATCAGGAGCAAGAGAAATTGGAAGAAGAAGTAGTATGTCTGAGAAAGAAACTAGAACATGCCCAAAGGGAGTTATCTATGAACACTCCATGAATGAAAAGCTCTGAACAGTTGGAAAAAATACTAAATGCTCAAAGAGTTCCTCTCATAAAGATTGGGTTAGGCTATGAAGAAGAAACATGTAATTCCAAGGTAGAAGATAATAGGAATATCACTTTTGTAAAAGCTGTAAAGGATAATGAAGTACCTCGAAAGATTCCCACAGAAGTAGAAGCCAGCAAGAACATGATTTGTAAAGAAACTAACAGAAACAAGCAGCAACATGAAAGGACAGAGAATGAGAGGAAGAAACAATTAGCTGCAAAAAGACCATACACTCTGGAATATGAATTGAATAAATTCAGAAGCTGTCAAAGGAGTTTCTCTCCTCCCATAAGAATAATCACTTGTTTTTCCTGCCATAAACTTGGACATATTACAGCATACTATAACACAAAGCGAATCCATTCCAACTAGCAAAGGATGAGAAAATGAAAATACTACCTCAAGAAAACAAATGGAGAGGACAACCTTTCACCAGGTACACTAATCTATCATGGATATTGTTTTTCATGCAATGAATTTGGACATAGATTTTTTGACTGTAAATTGTATTCAAAAGAGGGAACAAAATTCCATACATCAGCTCAACCTTTCTAAGGTAAAATAAGATGTTATTCATGCCACAAGCTTGGTCACAAAGAAAAATACTGTACGCTACCATATACATTAAATAATTCTAGACAGATGATGGAATCCAATCAAATCAGACAAAACTGTGAATCAAAAAGAAGTGCAGACATTATGAAGAACACTAATAAAGTATGGAATTAAAAGAGAAAGGGGAAGCATGTTACTTCAACAACATAATGACTCCATCATAGTCTCAGGGGTAGCTGCTCTAGGAAGCAACGCAAATATCAAGCCAACAATAAATAAGAAGCAGCATCCCAGGGGGAGAGCAGTTCATGTTTAGTCCCCATAAAAGTATTCTAAGAAGAGCTCTATGGAATAAGAATGGAGAAAAGTTCAGAAAGGGAAAGGACTATTCCTCTAATAGAGAACTATAGAGGAAGAAAAATACCTGAAGCATTCAATAGCCAACAGTTTGATGGAAGGAGGGAAGGCAGAAACCAGCCATGGTGGTAGAGAGAACATCATCCATGACCATGTAAGCTAAGAAAGCAACATCACACTAAGTGATGAATGATTAAAATCACAAAAAATATTCTTTGAGATATAGAACTGGAAAGATCCATAGAGGATGATCACATTGTGCATCACACTACAAGAGTTAGTAATGAAACAAATTTAAGAAGGATGAGTAAGAGAAATGTTTAGCATCATTATATTACTCCATCTTTCATCTATAGAAGGTACCCTTGGAAGAAATTTGTTAAATGAGCGATAAAACTATGAGTGGTCTGCCCTTGTAGATTCTAAGTAAATAAATTGAAGATGCCTTCCCGAACATCATTATGTTAGAACAATTGAATTGTATATAGAGCAGCAATGATTCTAGAGCAGTCCTAGAAAGGAATATGCAGTGAAATTCTCTTAAACCAAAATCACAGAATAAGAAAAAGGTTAATGATGCCAAGATCAGATTCAGTATATTGATGATTTTTGTTAAGAACAGTGGAGAACTCAATAGTAGAAACTATGAAGGTTGTCTTAACTATGGGTGCATATGTGAGCTGAAGTGAAATTACTACATAGTTTATCAAAGTAGTATCAATTGGTACTTGGATCAAGCATCCTGCCTATCAGCAAAATACCAATTGTTATCAGTGAGGCAGTGGTATGGTACAGGTCCTCATATCAGAGTATTACGGTAGAAGTACATCAAGGTAGTATACCTAGCGTGATCTACATTATTAAAGCATAAAAAGGTCAATGAAAGTGAAAAAGGATCATTATCTTGTTTACACTTGAAGTAGTATATTGAGCATTGAAGCAGTATATATTTCTAGATATAACTACATGCCTTCCTAAATTCAGTACAGATATATCTTCAAGGCCTCTTACTTTAGATCATTCATAAAACTGTGTGAAGTCTGTTTTCCGAGATTTCAATTAAACAACTTGAAGATGTTTTGCTGAAGATCATCATGATAGAACAATTAAAGTATCTGAAGTGTGAAGGACTAGTCATGTTAATCTTACATTTGAAGCTCAAGAGTCTGTTATTGATTTATCTAAAGCATTCTTTGGCAGAAAGGATTTGCTGGTATTTCACCATTAAAGAGAGGTTGATCATTGATGTACATACCCCCTTATGTCATAAATAAAATTGCATAGTTTATAAGTGATACTGACCAATACATTGAATGTATCTATCCTCAAGGGTTTATTTTGAAAGTACATTGTACAAGCAGTAAAGTCATTTGGTCTCTTAGATTGAAAGATCTTGTCTAATCTCACAATAAGTTGTAAGCTCTGGTTCAATTCATTGTTCACATCAGTAACAAGGACTTTTCAGTTGTTAAGTGTAATATCCCTGTCAGCAGCCTAGCTCATATCACCACCAATAGGCAGTAAAGGTGAACCACAGCTATAAAAGATATATTGGCATCTTCATATTTGAATAAATGTGTACTACAAATTTGTATCTCAGATGAAGATCATAATATGGACTGAAGTATACTTGGAGAAGACTTTATATGTCGTATGGAGCATTCTCAGTATTTTAGTATTGTTCCAATGATGCATCTCTGATCATAAAAGTCTGATTATATAAGTTTTTTCTATGAAGTGTCCTTATCATCACTTTCAGCTGTAAATAAGTGCAAGGAGTCTGTGCTTTGGAATGGTATCATCTTACTGTATATATACAAGTTCAATGATTCTCAAAAGTGTTCTCCCAACAACTCTTGTACACCAGTATGGAGCAGCAAGGTATAAAGTCAAAAAAAGGAGGACTAAACAAAACTCAGAGAGATGAAATGCAAAGATAGAATCTAAACTGGTAGATGTGCAACCCTTTTCCATTGATTTCAAAGGGGGAGGAAAAGTAAGAAAAATAAAAAAGGCTCTTCTGAAAATCAAGCAGAGGAAGAAATACACTTCTTAGAATGAAAGGGGGAGGAAGTATTGGAGTATTGGTGGATGTGTTGCCATTAATTCCAAAGGGGGATACTGTTGGAAATATTTTCATTGATGTCAAAGGATCAGAAAGGAGTTACACGAGAATTATCATTGATGGCAAAGGAGGAGATAGGCAGAGGTTATAAGGAAAAGGAGAAGATCAGGTAATGTGCAGCAATGGGCAAAAGAGAGGAAAAAGAGAAGCCATAGAAATATAACCTAAAGCAGAGAGAACCAACAAAGAGGTAAAGGAGCAGCATGGAGAAGATTTAGCGTGATTACTTAAGGCAAAGAAGCATCAAAAGAACAAATGAAGTTAAGGTAGCGAAACGAATCCAAGGTAGTGAATGCAGCTAAGATGGCACCAAAGGCAGCAAATGGAGCAAAGACAATAAAGAGGCAGAGACAGCAAAGGCAACGAATGAAGCACAAGCAGTGAAAGGAGTAGAGACAGCAAAGAGGCATAGATAATAGAGGCAGAAAATGCAGCACAGGAAATGAATGGATCAAAGATAGTAAAGAGGCAGAGACAACTGAAGGCAATCAGATTTGTTAGACACAACGAGGACTATAGATCATACATATAGTAGAATCAGGAAGAGGCGAGAGCGGTGAGAGCCGAGAGTTAGAGACGAGAGCAGCAAGAGGCGGAGTCACAGAACAGGACAGTGTAAACAAACGCAAAATCGACTAAGGCAGAGAATTCTTTGAAGAATTCCAAGGGAGGTGAATGGGAAGGCACGATTAGATCTGGCAAGAGATGGACAGGTGATATCAAAGTAGACATAAGAGATGAAGAATATTCATGCAAAGGTGAGTGGACGGTCAATATTAGATCGGAAAAACAAAGGCAAGAAATGGACGGATATGATTCATCGTAAGATAAGTGGGGAAGAAATAGAATTGAATTTCAAGCAACAACGAGGACCGTAGATCTAGGCAGATCAATGGTGATGATCACATCTGCGGAGATCAAATGTGCAAATCGAAAAGTATAGCAGGTAAGTGTTAAGGCATCGCAAGGTAAGTCAAATTAGTTGCGATGCGAAGTGAAGAGGGACACACGGCAGCACAGTGCAATATTGCACATTGCAAGAAATAGAGTATAACCACAAAGGAAATATTATAAAGTTCGAAGTGCAATCAGATGAGGACCATTTGAACTGGGGGCAGATCAATGGCAGACGACGAACCACATACCGCACATCGCAGTGCTTAAAGGATAGCAATAATGCAACCACAAGTTAAGTTAAATATTTTGCGATGCAAAATGGAGGGACACATGTCGACCCTGCGAAACATCACATACCACAAGAAATAGGAGGTAACTTCAAAGATATCACAAGGATTTTTATGTTGATTATGATGCAGTAAGGTTTATGTGATGCAATGCGATGAAGGTAATCCACGTGGCAGCACCGCACACAATTGCAGATTGCATATCGAAAGGTTTAAGGTTTATCGCTAATGGTAGAGTGGGAAACTTGGCAAGGATTTGTGATGAGATATGATTGGTCAAGCGTTGCGGGACCCAATAGCCTTTTTTTCGTGTATGTTATATGCACCATAGTGTAAAGTTTACGCTAGTGACTGCTAATTGTATGTATGTTTAAATATATATGCGGTGTTGATCATTTAAACGTATGTATGTTGATTAAAGCCCAAATTTGTAATCTGCCACGAGTATAAAGGGAGTTTTATGTGGGCCATATCCCATAGGTCACAAAGGAATAATATGAATGCAATTAAAAGGATGAGGAACATGGGTAGAACAGTGGTGCGGTAGCACGGGAAGATGAAAAGGTTGAATGCAAAATAAAAGTCACAAGTAATAAAAGAAAAGGGAAGTTCTATAGCAAAGGTGAAATATAACGGCAGAAACAGAAAAGACACAAGAAAGCAAGCAGAAAAGGACAAGCACACAGCAAAGCGAAGAAGCTAAAAGGGTTGAGTAAATATGTGATTGTAACTGAAAACATATTATTTATTTTTTATTGTTTGTGATGCAAAGGCAAGTCTCTGTAGGCAAAGAAAAACTCCATTGTAATACTGAAATGTGTACGTACTGTTATATTATTCTGAATGTGCTGGGCAAGAAAATAAGAAGGTCGAAGGCAAAGAGTCATACCTTTTCATTTCATATTCTCATATGGAATTCAAACAGTTATGAGGTGATCTCTATAAATGATGTTACTGTCATATGCATAAAGAGGTTAGAGAGTGGAAGAAGAAGAAGGAGAAGATAAAGAAGTTGTGAAGATCCAAAGATGATTTAAAGCAGATATAAAGGTTGGAAGGAAAACAGTGAAGAAGGAGAAAAACTAAGCTAATATCCAGGTAAATCAACATATGATTTTATTGTAGAGTGATGAAGTTGGTGCTTCCATATCAAGTTGTAGCTTGATAGATGTCTCGTTGTAGCTGGTTGAGGTAGGAGCCTCCTATGGGGTGTATCTTACAGAAAATACATAGGATTTGGTGCTTTCGTTTCAAGTTGTAGCTTGATAGATGTCCAATTATAGCTGGATGAGGTAGGAGCCTCCTGTGGGTTGTAGCCTACAGAAAATAGATGGGAGTTGTAGCTTCCTTGCAAATTCTAGCTTGCAGAATTGAGGTAGTAGCCTCATGTAGGTTGGAATCTACATAAAATCAGTGGCGAGAGAGAGTTGGAGCTTACCTTTGCATCACAACAATAATAATATGTGGTTTTCTCCCTTATGGGTTTCCACTTATCTATTTTTTATGTGCATGATGATTATGTGTTGATATTTTGTATTTAATCTGCTTAATACATGCTACTCACTTATTAATATTGTTGTTCCATTATACACTAAGTTGATCACGAAATGAAGGTGTAAATAAGTGTAAAATAAAGTTTTACAAGACCATGAATGCATTAAACTGATTCATCCCCCTCTCAGTTTAACTAAGGGTTCAACAGCTAACCCTAAGAAGCTCCTGACATCTCTCTTGTTTTGAGGAGAAGGTACCCTTTTGATAATAGTCATTTTTCTTGGGTCCACCTATATTCATACTTGGGATATTGAGTGTCCTAATAAAACTCCTGGTCTTTTAAGGAATTCACACATTTTTGGGCTCAGGGAGAGATGCATCTTAATGAATCTTCTCAACACTTCTCCCAAATTGGAGAGAGCTTCCTGGAAGTCGTCCCCATAAGTTTTGAAATCATCCATGTATATTTCAATGGAGTCATGGACTAGCTCAGAGAAAATTCTCAATACAACTCTTTGGAAGGTAGCTAGGTAATTTCACAACCCAAAGGGTAGGACTCTATAAGCAAACGTACCCCAAGGGCAAGTGAAAGTAGTCTTATCATGGTCTTCAGGGCTGATTTGGATCTAGTTGTACCCACTAAACCCATCTAATAAGGAAAAGAACTTCTTTCCTGCAAGGCCATCTAGGACTTGGTCTATAAATGGCAAAGGGAAATGGTCCTTCTTGGTGTCTTTGTTAATTTCCCGATAATCAACACAAATTCATCATTTTCCATTCTTCTTCGGTAGGACAAGAGGAGATACCCACTCATTTCCTGATATAGGATAAATGGAACCTGCATCCAACCATTTCTACAGCTCTTCCTTGACTATGTCCTTTAGAGATGGGTTCATCCTTCTTTGGGGTTGTTGCACAGGCTTTCATCCTTCGTTTATGTAAATATGATGTCTTCATACTGAAGGATGCACCCCTTTCATGTTCTTGTAATCTCAATAAAATGCATCTAGGTTTTCTTTTAAAAGCTGGCATAACCGCTTTTCTTCTTCATCAGAGAGGTTTGAGTTGATTTTCAAAGATATGAATGGGCCAAACTCAACAGCCTTGGTTGTTTCAGAGGTTGAATCGACTGAGTGCAATTCCATCCAAGGTTGGCTTTCAGACTCTTTGACTAGGTTTTCAAGTGGAATGTTAGTGGGGGATTGGTTTTGAATGGAATGGATGATGAGTTTGTCTTCATTAAGCTGCCCCCCTCTAAGAACAGTATCTATGGTACAAATGGGGGTAGTGTTATAAACCTCATCTTCTTCATCCTCCAACCATATAGGTAGATTGTGATCTATGGAAGGTTGGGTTGGAGGATATAATACCAATTGTTTAGACAAGGGCCCATTTTTAATAGTCATGTTTCTAGCCCGACAACTGATATAAGCATCTACAGTAGCTAACCAAGGTCTCCCTACGATGAGAGGATATCCATTGAACTTGGTTTTTGGTTGCAAAACCAGGAAATCTGTAGGATGCTCCCAATATTCAATTGAAACCATAACATCCTCAACAATTCCTTCCGGAGTTACTATGGACCAATCTGCAAATTGCAAAACTATTGTGGTTTTCCTCAAAGTCCCTTGGAGGTTGAGTTTCAACATATTTTCCTTGGTCATGACATTGATGGCAACCCATAGATCAATCAAATTATTGGGGACTATGACACCATATATGTGCACATCTACAACTAGACTGCCAGGGTATAGCTACTTTGGAAATATCACCCTTCCCAACATTAAGTCGGACAGATGTCCTACCACATTGATGGTGGGGGTATATTTCTTCTTTCTCCTGGGTTTATTGAAGCACTTTTCATTGATGAGCCTATTGTAAATATGGACATCCTTAATGGCCTGGGGAAGTGGTATCTTTACACACAAATGTTTTAACTCTCCCAGAAGTTTAGTCTCCTCTAGGGTGTGTTGACTAGGATGGATCAAGTGCTCAGGAAAAGGAGGTTGTTGGATATGAGTGTTACCTTCTTCCTTTTCTTCCTCAACCTCTATAGGTGGAGATGGAGGTTGGTTTTCTGGGAGTACTCTTCCCAGCCTGAGATTAATATCCTATATCTCCACATCATAAGATGGATCAGATGTCTCTCCATTATAAGCCTATTGTGTCCGTTTGTTGTTTGGGTTCAGATTTGGTTGCGCATTCATTTGAGTCAGCTTGGGTGGAGTAGCATGAGTAAGTTGAGGTTGAGGTTGGGGTGGAGGCATTAGAGTAGTTGGTTGATTGTGTTGAGGCCTATAGCGTTGGGATGGATTGTTCCACAGAGGTTTTTGAGGAACATACTTATAAAATGGTTGGTTAATAGGCTGAGGGTGATATGGAGGGTTGTAAGGCCAAGTAGAAGGTGTATGCCATTATGGAGGAGTGGGGGTGTACCAAGGTTGCATGGGTTCACTCTGATTAATGTGATAGTAAGATTCAGGTGCATCTTGCATACCTTGTTGATATGACCTAGGGCCTTGAGGCCTTCTTTGTTTGATGAAATAGAGTTTCTCTGGCCCCACTTCCCCACCTTGATATACGGCTTTAAGTCCAGGTAAGGAGGGACACTTTTCTGTGGCATGATTCTCATCACAGACTAAGAAAAAATCTATGAAACTTAATGTAAATTCATTTCTAGGGTGCTTTCTGGTGCATATAGGGAAAAATATAGCCAAAGCTCTTTTTGCTTCCTCTTGCTTCCATTTGACCTACATTGTGTCCATTTCCAAAGAAAAGTTTTGTAGCATGTCACTCTTTAAGTCCTCCAGCATATGTCCAATCTTATGTTTGATGGAGGTGGAAGAGGAATGGGTATTGGATGTACTTTGGCCAACTTTTCCTTTCTTCCTGACTGCCCTAGAATGGTTCCTGAAGAAATTTTTGATTGTTTCATAAGGCAGTTGCTAGATATCTCCTCCTGATAAAATATTTAAGGTTTCTATCACCTCCTCTCTGATCCCTCGGAGAATTACTAGTTTGAGTGATCGAGGATCAAGAGCGTAGTTTCCTCTCTTATAGTTTAACTGAAACCTCTCTTCATAGTCTTCTAGGGATTCATCAGGCCTTAGAGTCATCCTGAATATCTCATCCTTAATTTCCTTGGACCTACAGTAGTCTTTGTACATGTTGTTGAAGGCCTCTTGCATCTATGCCCAAGTAGTGATTATGTTCCCAAGTAGACTCATGAACCAGCGCAAGGTTGCATCCTTAAGGGTGGATGGGAATAGCTTCAGTTTTTTATCATCTGAGGCATAGTCATAGGTCCTACAGACAATAGAAAATTAAAACATGAATGTGTCAGGATCTTCTGAGGTAGGTCCATGAAAGTGTAGAAGAGCTCAGGGGCTAATGTTTTTCATCTTATTTTCCCCATATTCCTCTCTAATGGGAAAATCTTCATGGGTTTTAGTGTCATCTATGGTTGGGATAGGCGAAGCAGGTCCCTCAGTTGAAACAATATCTTCTTCTTCTTCCTCAATAGGTTCTTGAAAATTTTCAGAAGGCTCACCTATGGTGTGTTCAACCTCACAGCCACTGAAGAAGAGTGAAGGGTGACTGTGTGGTGATGTGGGGGTTTTAGGTAAAAAAATCCTTGAGTATCCCTACTCCTACAAGGCATGAAAATTAGACTTTTTGTAAATTTTTTAAATATTTATGAAACAACATGAAAAAGAAAAGCAAAAAAGAATGCTAAAACAAAATCAAAGCATCTACTAGACACCTCCCCGGCAAAGGCGCCAAAAAGTAGTGAGCCCTGGTATTGCACCAAGAATGCTGCAACTCCCAGAGGCTGCCCTACTTTACTTTATCAACCCGGGGTTCGTACAAACTTGGAGGTGATAGCTCTATATACACAACAGATGATTTTTACTCATGTCACCCTCTTATAGGCTTTACGAAAGGGTGCTACTTCTAGGGTTTCTAGGTGAAGCTTGTCACACTTCTAAAATTAGGCCTAGGGCTACAAATAATTCAAAGCCATGGCACTATAAGCAAGTACAAAAATATACTATAGAAAACAAGTACATCTAACTATTCTACAATGAAATAAATCTACTTATTGGACTATGATAAGAATTGAAAAGCAACCTAGGTATCTTGCATGAAGTAAATTGCTAAATTGAATGGCATAAAGGAAACTAATATAATCACACTTTTTTGGGCCAAATGGATAAATTCACTCTACTTACCCTATGCTCTATCTATCATAATTTTATTCATACAACTATTCATGACCTAACTATGCTTGAAAATGTGTTGTTTTGCAGCTAGGAGAAGAAAGTGCTAATGTGGCTTATGGAAGGCTTGAACACATGGGGGCAAGGTTGGAGGTGTATGACTAATTTTTTCAGGTTTAGAAGATGGTGATGGTGGTTTATGGGCTTAAGGAGAGGCCATCAGGTGCTATTTCAAGTACTGCTACAAGTTTCCTGTAGTGATACAAGCAAGTCCTAAATTTCTACAGGAAACAGGCTGAGGGAATTTTGAGGCCAAAAATAGGTGGAAAAAGGATAGGGAAGGTGGTGTGAAGGTGGATGAGGATGAGTGGGAGGTGGCCCACCCATTTTCCAAGCTCAGAACCTCTTGGGAGGCTTTTCTTTCACCCCTAGGTTTTTCTCATGGTGTAGGGATGAAAAATCTGAAAACATGGATGATGGTGATTTTGAAGAAAAAAGGGTTGATGGAAGTTGAGAGATGAATTTGGAGGTGTTGGTGAAGTTATCCTTGGTTGTGCTACCTGTACCTACAATCAAAATACCTATTCATGCAATAAAAATGGAAAAATTCATGATAGACACAATGGAAAGATGACTTGAATTTGTAAATCAAATCTACTCTAATCTACGAACAGAGATCTACCACAGCATACTGAACATATTCATGGAATCACAACAACTAATCTCATCCATTCAAAGAAATAATAAACTAAGAATCATTTTTGGTTTGTGGGGAAGGTCTACCCTCCTCAAGCTCTATTAACAAAGATGATAGGGGGAGGCTTGACTCACAGCTTTGTGAAGTTATCACTTATTCTACCACTCATGTAAGCAGACTAAATCTACATCAAAATACAAATGGAAGAAAACTAAAAATAGTAAATAGAAATACCAACAAAATAACTATATATTCATAAGCAAAACTATCTAAATGACATGAAAGTAAAGAAGGATTAAATAAGAGAGGTTGAGGCTCATGGATTGGGCCCTAACCACAAGCCTATCTCTTTGAAACTAGATCAGTAAGGCAAAGTCAGAATACTCATTTCATTTCAAAAGATAGCCTCATTACATCAATAAAAAAGTCTTAAAAAACTGATTACAAGATAAAAGAGCCTAATGGATTTCTCCAAATATAGAATCCTAATAAGCTCTTTCTTAGCTCTATTTAACCTAAAGGGTAGCTACCAACAGCTCCCTAGAAAATAGGTGATGATTCCACCTGAATCCAAGTGATGTATGGCTTGAGTGCACTTGATCTTGAGTTTTCTTGGCTGCCTTTGATTTTGAGTTGTTGGAGGGAATCTAGAGGATCCTTTGGTCGCCTTTGGGAGTTAAGGAGGGTGGAAAACCCCTATAATCTCTCCTTGTTGTCTACTCTGAGTCTTTATGACAAAATCTCCACAAAAATTCCATATCTTCATGATTTTCCCGCATTTAATTTTATGTTATGTACTCAAAGTATGTTAAGCCTCAATCACCACCTACACTAGCATCATAAGAAAATAATATAAATAAAATTCAAGAAAAAGATACTTAATAAGGCGAAAAGGTGACCATTAACCCCTCAAAATGTACCTAATGATAGAGCTCATCAATACGTTCAATTTCGCTCTTTTGGACATAAGGATATCTCTAAGTCTTGATGTTTGGAGGAACACTTCCTGGAATCAAATGAATAGAATGATCATGACCATGAATAGGTGGGAGTCCTTTGGGAGTTTCAAACACCTTGGAATGATTGTCTAGGACTTTTTGGAGATCTGGAGAAATAGATGATTTTGATGTTGGAACTTCTAGTGAGCATGATTTTTTAATTACCACTCGTTTTTCTTTCTTCAGAAACTTTGTCATGAAATTAGAGCTTATTATATTTCGTGGCTTCCTTGTGATACCCCGTAATTCAACTTCCTTTCCTTTCGAAAAAAATTTCAAGAAAAGTTCTTGAAAATTAAAAGCTATTATCCCAAATATTGTAACCATTTTACTCTTAGTAATACATTAGCACCACCCATTGGAATGGAAAGCATTGTAATATTCAATACATATTCCCCCACAGTTAGCCTGATATTATGGCACGTTCCAGAGCAATTTATAGTTCCTCCATTTTCATCTATCACTTGAAACTCTAGTTCTGGGTATAGGAAGAAATTAAATTCCTTGGCTACCTTACAATGAATAAAATTATGAGTACTACCCAAATCAATTAACATTATCACATTTTTCTTCTTGATATTTCCTTCTATCTTGAGAGTTTGAGGAGTGATAATTCCTACCAATGCATTAGAGGATATGGTTGGATTCATTTCTTCTATCTCTAGGGTTGGTTCCTGGTGTATATCCTCTTCTTTTGAAGTTTCTTGTTCATTTTCTTCCTCCTCTTCACAATCTATGTAGAATAATTTTTACTCAACACACTTATGAACTTTAGTGTATTTTCTATCACAACTATATAAAATCCCTTTTTCTTCCAATTTTTGTGGTGTCAACCTTGTACATTACGGAATTCTAGGAGTAGCAACAATTCTTGTTATAGGTCCATTTGGGCACCATTCCCAATGACCTTCTTAACTAGACATCATCTCCAGAACCAACGAATAGGGTCTATCATTCCCTATCATTTCAGTTTCTACATGCCCTAAGACAAAGAACAAGACAAATCATCCATGAATTTCATCTACAAAGGTTTCCAAGATTTGAAGTTTATAATATATCATGTGAGAGCTCACCAACGCTGCCTCTAAAAGGACTAAGTGCATTGCATATGCAAGTGACCCCACTCAAGGGTGCTATGAAAAGCACTTATCGACACTCAAGGGTGTGTTGATCACATTGGGAGCGAAATTCTCATTGTTCTGAAATCTCCACTTGGCCAGTGCCTTCTAGAAGAGTTCACATGTGTCAAAATTTGAATCCATGTGTCCATTTAACATCTAAAATATTTGGAACATGTATTGCCTATTATTGGAAAGTCATTGACTGTAAAACTACCTTCAGATCCTCTATAAATTGAGCACATATCTTAGTGTTTGAGAAGGAAGAATTGGAGTAGAGAAATGTTGGTGGAATTTCAATTAAGGAATTGATTTGAGTGACATGCTGCTGGAGAGATGTGCATTGTGATGAGGCTGGGATGTTGCTGGAGATGGTGACACTAAATAAATCACTGAGTTGTAACCTCCCCTTCTATCCAATAATAAATATTGCTACTTACTTTCCCACATATGTATCTATATAAGCTCATGTATTTCATATTATGAATTCTTATTTGATGCATATGGTTCATGTTTTATTGATTTAACTGAGTAACTTGAATAGACATCTGTATTATTTCTATCTTTTGATGTTTAGTGTTCATCCTTGCAGAGAATATTTTGGCAACTTAGCTCAGATTTGAAGCTATAGCAAGAGCGACAGAAGTAGAATAGGAAGCACTTGGACTCTAAGTAAGTTCTTTGATCTGTTCTATGTGTTTATTTACAGTTAGGAACAGTAGTTGCAAATTATTTAACCTGTTGTTCTAGATGAGCCCTACATCTAGGGAAGAATGCTTTATTTGTAATCCATAATTCCGTATAACAAATTGGCGACTCCGTTGGGGATTTTACCCTTCATCCTTTGTGTATTTGCTCTGTTTATCTCTATTTATCCACCCAGTAGCATTTACTTTTAAATATTAGGCTTTTTGAAATAAAATTTGCATTAGAAGTGTGTTTAGTAGCTTTAGTTTTGAATCTATGCTGCGCCCAATGCACTGTTGGTCAAGATACAGTGCTTTGCAGGGCACTCTCTCCCATTCAGGGGTGCATTGCAGAGCACTCTCTCCCATTTAGGGGTGCATTGCAGAGCACTTTCTCCCATTCAGGGGTGCTTTGCAGAGAACTGTCTCCCACTCAGGGGTGCTTTGTAGAGCATTGTATCCCACTCAAGGGTGCTTTGCAGAGCACTGTCTCCCATTCACGGGTTCTTTGCAATGAAATTTCTCCCCTTAAAGACTATGTTGCCCCCTAATCCAACAAAATTCCCTTTGAATTTTTCATTGTAATTTTATTCAGCCTTTTGTTTGTTGTGTTTTCAAAGTGTCTGATGCCTCATATTGACCAGTGAATTTACCTACTCCTTCCTCCTTTGAAAGAAAATTTTGTTCAATGTTTATTTAAAGTGTTTTTATTTATCATTGACGAATTAATTTCAGAGTATTTTCATTGCTGCATTAGATCCATTTTCTTTTTAAAAAGGAAATTGTCATTAAATTATTCGTTTCCTGTAGGAGAAATTGTAGTTATATTCTTCATTTTTCCTATTAAAGAGAAATTGTTGTTCTATTCCTCATTTCTCGAAGTAAAAGGAATTTGTTTTCATTGATTTGAAGCACTTAGTTTCCTTTTCTACATTCGTAACATTAAACGAAATGAGAAGAAAAAATTTCATTTTCATGTAGTGAATTGTGTGTTTTGCAAAAGGAACAATTAGGAAAGCTGCATTTTAGTTTGTATTCTTTGTTTGTTTGCTCGAAAATTGATTGCTCTTTCCCTCTAGTAGCTAGGATTTTCATTGAAAAACTAAAAGTGAAAGATTTCTTATCATTTTAGTTTGCATTTTAGGAATTTCCAATACATCATTGCGGTGAACCTTGAAAGGAAAATTGATAAAAAGGATCAACTTAAAATCTATCTCAATTTACCTAACAAAGCATTAGAACCATAACGATAACATTTAGAAGGTCTAGGCTAGAGACGTTTTATGGCATCATAAAACATCGTAGATGTCGTTAATTGTCTGCGATACATTCCGAGTGTGATACCACACTCCACGTACGTAAGTATATCATAGCTCATCCACGTACTTTCGGGTATATCGGGCGGTGTTATAGTACGAAAAGTATAAAGGGGTGCTCTCACTGTGTGGTTTCGCATTAGAAAATGCTAATACAAACTTGGGCCTCCACATACCTTTGGGTATATTTTGGAGGACAAATTCAGGTTTCTATTCATCCATAGTGAACCGAGTCAGCCGCCTTGTAAATTGTGATACACCGAACACAGTGTCGAGGAGATTTCTTTCCTGTACTTCTTGGTTCGCCTCGAGGTATTCTGTAGTTCACAGTTTCTTGGTAAACCTTTTGCCTAGCATTACCCCTTTTATTTTTTTTATTTTTTTATTTTTGGTTAAAATAAATTAGTCATCATGGAAGCACATAATCATTTCCCTCGTTGTTCGCATAGATTAGGATTGAAACCACCTTTACCACCAAAAGTTACTCCTGGTCGACGAAGGTGACATCACTCTACCAAAACCAGTACCATCAGTACCTCTGGTGAAGAATCATCTTCCCATATACCAAATTTGGTACAATTTGTTTCTACAAATCTTGTTTTGTCTACTGTTGTCGAGACAGAGTCCTCACAACTACCCATGGTCACGATCCATCCAATCTGTGAGACCATACCTCTCGAACCCGACGTTGTTCAACTGGAATTTGATTTGGATCCTATTGTGCTTTAGGGGGCAGTTGTTATTGGTCATAATAGACATCATCCCCAGGACCAATGAAATAGGGTTTATCATCCCCTTATATTTCAGTTGCTATGTTCCCTGAGTGGAGAAAATCTTGATCCCGAAGTCGAAAAATCGGAATTTGTTTCTGTATTGGTCACTCCACAATCTATTGTAGCCATTGAGTCTCCCATATCACACATTCAACCACCTAAAATATACTTCACACCTGATGGTGAAGTTATTCCACCTGGTTTGATTTCGATTGAAGAAATATCACAAGCGAATACACCTTTAATTCCAAATCATTTTCGGTAGGATCTTTAACTGTACAAGTATTTTTCTCAATCACCTTCCTCTGATTTTGTTGATCCTGTTTCACTTCGAGTTCCCATAGATTCTATAGGGTATACATTGGGTCATTTGACCATGGCTGAGATAACATCCCAGACTGAACCATCTATTTCAGCTGTGACAACATCTACTGTTACTTCATCTTCGATGTTTTGTCCATTGACTTCTCCCATGTCATCATTTGGAATCCTATCTGGTTCCTCCCTTATGAGCACTGAATGAATTGATCCTTTATTCACATCTTCAATGCAATATCAAGCTGGTCCCATCAGTTATTCTCCTTGGTGGCCAGTGATTTCATAGAAACTACCCTCTGAAATTCCAAAATTCAATGAAAACCCTGGAGAAGACCAGTCAACACATGTTATAACTTATCATTTGTGGTGCTCATCAAAATCCTTAAATGATGACTCTGTTAGACTACGTCTTTTCCAAAGCACACTCACTAGTCCAAATACACTATGAGGATGGTTCTTTTTACTGTGTCAACCTCATTAAAAAAAGAAACAGGTTTTGAGGATAGTTTTTTTTCTTGTGTCAAACTCGTTAAAAAATGAAACAAGTACCTATTAGGATGGTTCTTTTACTATGTAAACCTCGTTAAAAAATGAAACAGGTCATGAGCATAGTTCTTTTCATGTGTCAAGCTCATTAAAAAATGAAATAAATCCTCCCATATAATGAACCTTCATTCCATCCAGCTATTAGTAACTAGTATTCTACTTAGGTGAATGAAATTAAGCTTGGGGGGAATATACTCTTGCAAGGGGCATTCGACATGTAATCTTGCAAGGGGCATTCAAAACATTCTTACCAAATGCATGCAATCGATCACTAAAGTTCGGGGGAAAAACTGGTTCAGAGCTAAAAAATCCAAATGGTAACTTTCAAATGGTAAAAATGAATATCAAAACTCTTTTTATTTAGTCATTTAATTGTTTGCAATGAATATTTATTGCTATTAATCCATTTGATGTTTTTCTTAACAGGTTTTACAACTGATGAACAGATTAGTCATGCAGATTTATTTCGGGAGTGATTTGACCACAAAGAATACTTTTTCTCCTTAATTTTCGAGCTTTGTTAAAAACGAAAAAGAATTTGAAGTGCACTTTTATCACTTTTTCGAGCTTTGATAATAGTGAAAAAGGAACCCCTGGAGTCTTCTTTCAACTCTTTTCAGACTCCGATAATGTGAAAATATTTTCAAGCACTTGTCTTTTCGAGCTCGTAAAAGTAAATGAATTGATATCTACTCAATATAAGTTTAACCCTTTTCTAGACTGAGATAGATTATTTATGAAAAAGGAATACCTTGGTAAAACATGACTAAAGAGGTTCTCTCAGATATTATTTTACACGTTTTCGGATCTGAGCAACAAATTTACGAAAAAAGTACTCATGAAGTTTTCTTTTTTCCTCTTTTTCAAACTCTCTAAATATGAAAAAGGACCAGTCTATCACTTTTGTTAAGCTCGTTAAAACATAAAATAGAGACAGGTTTGTCGATCATGGCAAGAATCGAGTTTCATTCATCGTTAGACTCGTTAAATTATTAAATAGTGATACATTATTCACCCGAAGGGTTGAATTATAGATCAAGAAAATGTTATCCTCCTCAATCTTGTTAAAAAATAAAGAGATACTGGTCGACAAATGACTGGGGAAAATTTGGAAAAGTGAACAAAACTTTTTACGGTAGCAGGTCACTCTTGAACATGACACTTCACTCCATCACCGTGACTGTTTGGGTTGGTAAATCTTCTTGACGGTTCATTCATACCTATGGTTCATCATACCTTCACTTTGGTTTTGGGTCAATGCTGCCAACTCATCTCAGTGTCTCTGATATGTTCAAGAGAATTCATCCAGTGAATACTCATCCTTCTGAAATACTCATAAACCTTCATTCTCATGACATTCATCCCTGAACATTTCTATATCAGGTCATACATTTGTCACCGAAATCAGTAACTCTCTTTTCTTAATAAGGTGGCTTCCTATCAACAACAAATCATTATCCAGGAAGTTCACTTAGAAACATCATGTTCTAGTACCATGAGGCTCGTTACAACATCAAAAATATCCTTGCTTCCGGATTTTTGACTGAAAGATTTTTTTTGTCGTTAGACATCAAATCATCTATTCATGCCTTACGAAATGTACTGCAGTACCTTGAGGGCCATTGACATTAATGGTTGTTCTCTCACGTTTGTTAACAGCTCACATAATTGGGTGGTAATCAAACGATGTCTTTCCATGTTCGACTACAAATCATATATTTGCATGGCTAGACTTGTACCCGAATGATTGAGTGAATGAGATAAGAAGACCCCGGATCTGGTTTCAGCCATCTGGGCTGCGATTTTAGGATTTTTGTACACATCATCTGTATGGTGACCTTACATACAGATCGTCATCCAAACATGGGCCTACATCTGTAGGCATGTCTGTATTGGACAACATTCCAATGTAGATGACTTTCTGAATTATGTACATGTTATTAGGTTGTTTATGTGCTAAACATGGGAATGCCTACCCTTAGTAATTATGATCGAGAGGATATATCATGATGTAATGTATTATAAGATTGACGCAGGTCGCCACTCCACTTCATCTCCAGCCCATCGCAGTGTAAATCATCTCAATCAAAATATTGTTATTATTATTCTAACTTCATGCTTTAGGGGGAAATTGTTATAGGTCAATTTGGGCACCATTCCCAATGACCTGGTTAACTGGACATCATCTCCAAAACCAATGAATAGGGTCTATCATTCCCTATCATTTCAGTTGCTACATGCCCTAAGACAAAGAACAAGAAAAATCATCCATGACTTTCATCTGCAAAGGTTTCCAAGATTTTAAGTTTATAATATATCATGTGACAGCTCACCAAAGATGCCTTTAAAGGGACTATGTGCGTTGCATAGGCAAGTGACCCCATTCAAGGTTGCTCTGCAAAGCCCTTCCTGACACTCAAGGGTGCGTTGGTCACATTGGGAGCAAAATTCTCATTGTTCTGGAATCTCCACTTGGCCAGTGCCTTCTAGAAGAGTTCACATGTGTCAAACTTCGAATCCATGTGTCCATTTGACATCTACAAGATTGGGAACATGTCTTTCCTATTATTGGAAAGTCATTGATTGTAAAACTACCTCATCTTCTCTATAAATTGAGCATAGATCTTAGTGTTTGAGAAGGAAGAATTTGTGTAGAGAAATGTAGGTGGATTTTTCATTGAGGAGATTGATTTGAGTGACAGTTTGCTGGAGATACCTGCATTGTGATGAGGCTGGGATGCTGCTAGAGATGGTGACACTAAATCAATCACTGGGTTGTAACCTCCCCTTCTATCCATTAATAAATATTGTTGCTTACTTTTCCACATATGTATCTGTATAAGCTCATGTATTTCATATTATGAATTCTTATTTGATGCATATGGTTAATGTTTTATTGATTTAACTAACTTGAATAGACATCTGTATTATTTATATCTTTTGTTGTTTAGTGTTCATCTTTACAGAGAATATTTTGGCAACTTAGCTCAGATTTGAAGCTATATAAAGAGTGATAGAAGGAGAATAGGAAGCGCTTGGACTCCAAGTAAGTTCTTTGATTTGTTCTGTGTGTATATTTACAGTTAGGAAAATTAGTTGCAAAGTCTTTAACCTATTGCTCTATATGAGCACTACATCTAGGGAATAATGTTCTATCTGTAATCCATAATTTTATATAACACTTCCATCTTTATAGTTGTGAGTGGTAGGCTTCCTTGTCGCCATAATTTTTCTTTCCAACCTGAATGCCTTCTCCAATGAATCAACTTCCCAAAGGCGAACCTCATGTTGGATTCTATCCTTTCACGTCCCTATGAAGACATCAATCTTGTTTTCCTATGGAATATCAGTTAACCTTATAATCAATTTTTGGAAGTCCTCAATGTGCTCCACCATTGAACCCTTTTGTTTGAGATTTATCATGCTAAAGAAGGAGTTTCTCTTTGTATCCTCATAATGTGCTATCATTTCATCCGTAAAAATTTACCAAGTGACAATATTTTTACGAGAGAAAAGTCATCGATACCATACAAAATTATTGTGTTCTAAATATAAAGTTGCAATGCATACATTTTGCATGTTTTTCACATTGTGGAGATCAAAGTATTGCTCCATCTGTAGTATCCATGTTACTGGATCCTTGCCAAAAAAATTCCTCATATTGATCTTTGGAATATGGTGGGTCTTCAATCCAACATTAGAGTCTATGAAATCACGATTATCATTTATTTTGTTCTCATCATGAGTTTTATCTACTATCTTTTCACCATTAGGAATCTTTTCTTGTAGCAACTTTTCCAAACCTTCCTTCAAACCTTCCATGTCTTTCTTCAAATATTCAATGTTGCCTTCTATACCATCGATCTTAGCTTCCATTCCATTTTTCAAACAATATATCTTAGCTTTAATTCCATTCATATTAGCTTCCATGCCTTTCTTCAAACCATCCATTTTACCTTCCATTTCATTTTTGGTTACTTTTTGCGAGAGCGACATTTGTTGCACGTGGTCTTGTAATTTTGGGATATCATGTTGCACTTCTTCCTCTTCATGCGTCATAGTAGAGTTTTCTGAGAGATTAATAGGTGTGGAATTATTTTTCAGAGGAATTATAGAACCCAACACTGATATATATGATTCAATATGCCCTTGGGATCACTTCAAAATTATTTTGCAAACAAAAGTTATGCAATTTTAAAAAATGATACACACATTTTTCTTGCTTTTTGAGATGCTCGAAATTGAAACAAATGTATCTATGTGATTTCATATTCCCAGTATTTAAGATTCAATCCTGTAGTATCCCTATGAATCTTATTTCCAATGCCATAAGTCAGACCTGATTTGAATTCTTAAAGACAAATTTATGCCCAATATCTCACAATGACTTAATTCTGGACTGGTTCAATAGAGAAAAATTTTATGGCGTGCCACGTGTCAATGTTTCATCTTTAGGCTTTGAATTCGATGCACAAGAAACTAAATTCTGTGCACTTTCGGCCTCTTTTTACAAAATTCGAATCCTATGCTCAGAGAGAAAGTTATGATGCTTTTCCCATGGTCACCTCCTTAAGATTAAATTCGGGAGCTTACAAAAACCCTAACTTCCTCATATCATATCTTCGAAAATATAGTGAACCAAGATCTGAAATTTTTACACAAAGTTCCTCAGGATTTTGGCTCAAATGGGTGTTTTTTTCAACATCTTAAACATCATAGTAAAAAATTTATAGTGTAAATTCCACGATGACATGTTTTTAGCATCAAAACCCTAGAATCCAAAGCTCTGATACCAAATGTTATGAAACCATCTCACAAAATAGAAGAAAAGAGAGATAAAAAACTTAGAAATTAGACTCTTAGAGGGGGAAACCTCATTTACATTACATAAATGAACAATTCTTGTATGATACAAATGAAAAAACCTCCTTTCTATATATAGGATTCCATGGGGTCACAATATAATCCTAGCCGACATAACAATAATAATGTAAGGGAACAACAATAACAATATGGGCCTTTATGGGGCATAATAATAAAAGTATGGGGACTACAGGGGTATAAAGAATAGCAATAACATGGATATGCTAACAACAATAAAGGAATACACTAGTAATATAGGGACCTAACATGTTTCAATGTTGTGTTTTATATTTTATGTCTTGCATGAAGGGTGTCATATGTGGGCTCAAAAGGCAATGTGGAAAAATAGAAAAGGATTTGTGACACTGCAAAATTTGGCCAACTCTTTATCTTTCTTCCTTGTCTTTGTTACACCTTTTGTTCGATGATGTGTTGATGCAAAATATGATCCTTGCGTAAGGAAATCCTTGTGTTGACCATGATCTCCATGTCTATTCTGGAAACCTCATGCCTACACTCAGGTCTTTATGTTTCGGTGTTTTTAGGATGATCCAATCAAGTAGAGAAGGAAAAGGAGAAAATGTAAATGATAAATCTAATATCATAGGTCTTATATATGCTTCTCTAAAGGGACAACCTCTTATTCTTTCAATAAGTTGAGATCCCTCTACTGCCTAAGAAATAAATAAATGTCTATGCAAATTCCTATATATAAAATAGATGAATAAAGGTGAAAGAAAAGAAAGGATTCTTGTGTAGAGAGGTGAAGAAATAAATTTCTTCGGGGTAATGTCCATGCCTACTGGCAGTGGAGAAATGTGTGTGTCCCTGAAGTGACTCTGTTGGGGTATTTTCCAAACGTGCTGGCTCCAGAGCAACACTAGATATGAAAAATTACACTATGAAAATCTAAAGCTCACAAAATTTATTACCCTTCATGATTCAAAACATTTTTTAACTGCTAACCTTATGTTTGTGTTTAACTGAGTAAAGGAGTGAATGGTACTATATTTTTTCACTGGGTAAGGGGGGAAGCCATGGTAATCTGAACAATGAATCAATACCTCTTGAAGAAACAGACCTTGCATGAAAGAATTAACCAAGGAATAGAAGTTGGAGTTCTACTAGTGTGTCGCCAAGTGTTGTCGCTACAAAAAACACCCTCAAAAATTTTACCTACACTTAAATTTTGGAACCTACTGTGGATTTTTCGATCAGTCGTTCCATGGTCACTTCTTAATCAATAGAAGCCACTTTCTCACACATGCTCAGTTCACGAAAAGTTCATGAGCGTATTATTTTATGAAATCTTGAACAAGCATAACACAACCCATCAAGATAATGTTTATGCAATTTTTATCCCTTGTTGACAGTTAGCATGCATTTTTTTTTCATTCCCTCGCTTTTAGTTTTGTTTGTACTTCTATTTTGGTGAGTTTTTCAAATTATCGCCTTTGCACACCTTCGCTTTCATGAGTTTCATTTTCCTTCTTTCTATTGTCGCTTTTTCTTGCTTTTACTTTAATTAGTGTCTTTTTCATTATATCTACTCTAGCATGTATCACCTTCACTGTCATTCATGTATCGCAAGTGTCATTCACACTTTTCTCTTCATGTAGGAAATGACGTTGTTTGGAATGTGGAGTGTCGCATAGTGCATGAAATCTAGTTTTGGTGTGTTCCAAGGGGTAGTATTTTCATTAATGTGTTATATTTACCATGTAAACATGTGTCGCACTCATTCCCAAAGTTTCAAGCATTATCGCATAAGTGTCATCACGGTCGTCGCAAAGTGTATATTTGGTGTTGCACTTGTCATAAGTTGTCGCAAAGTAGTCACACTGAGGGAAGTATGTTTCTCATGTGTTCTAGATTATCTATGTTGTTCATCAACTGTTCTAAATGTTCTATCGAAATTAATTCTTGTCACTATTCACATCAGTTGCACAGATTTGACACTTAGTCAAATTTAGAAAAATTCCTAACTAGACAACCTAGCCTCATCCAACCTGCTTGAATTACACATTACATAGTATCTTCCCTCAATTTGCAACCATATCTCTTGGAACTACATAATTTTCATTTCCTTCCTTCTAGGACTATTCACTGTGAAATCACAATCCCCAAGCCTGACCCCATGAGCTCCAAGATTATGCAATCCTTCTCTCCAACTAGGCCTGAACTATGCATTGCGCAATATCGGTCCTCAAGCCCATCCCTTGAGCTCTTGAACTATGTATTTTAAAAATAATATAGCCTCCTCTGCCTTCCATAACTATGCAGTGGGAAAAATCAGTGCTCAAGCCCTTAGCCTGGCTCCCTGAGCTCCCCAACTATGCAATATTTTTGCTCATTCCAAGCCTAAACTATGCATTGTGCAGTCTCAACTCTCAGTCTAGGAGCTTTAGCCCTTGATTCCATAAAATATGTAGTCCTTCTATCCAAGCCTCAAGTGTTGCGCATTGCGTAGTCTCAAGGCTCAAGCCTCCAACCTGAGTTCTTGAGTCCCTCAATTGCACAATCATTTAACCCTAGACATCCTAAACTATGCATTGTGTATTCTCAAGCCTCAATCCTGGACCTTGGCCATTGGAATTGTGCAATCCCTAAGTCAGAAACTCAACCAGTCACTCGTTCCAGCCCTAATAAGTTGTTTCATGAAACATCTTAGGCTATGGGTTTATCGGACTGATGTCATCTTGTCATGGGTGGATTGCAGTTGTAGGTATTCTATTATGTCATGACAAGATGATGATAAAGGATATGGAGAAGGAGACCATGTTATAAGACACCTAAGGAGCTGAGGAGATAAGATGATCATCATGAAAGAAGATGAAGGAACATCGGATTACAATAGAAGACCAAATATCAGGACCACATGAAGACTTCATCTTATTTGAAAACCTTTAGAAGGCGGATATGGAGAATAAAGCATATCTCAAATGAAGACAAAGCAACAAGAAGCACATCTTGGCATTTTCACATCATCATGCAGTCCATGTCATCGGTGTCATGTTTGAACATGAGTCACCATATGTGTTACAGGTCAAAATACCTCCTCATCAGCTCAGAGGGGAAGACAAATATGGAAGGAGTACAAAGACCTAAATTAAACCTATTTCTGCCAGGGTAACGCCGGTCTATAACAACACAAGAGCGTTATAATGCAGCTAATCAGTGAATGGGCCGCGTTAGTGGCTAGGGAAATGCTCTGTTTACACTGGAGGGAAGCGTTACCCGTGTTTTAAGTTTGAATCAAGAAAATCCCGCAGAGAATGATTTGAATCTCTGACTTTCCCTCACAAGAGAGTCAGTTCACAAAAGAAACCGCAGAGCACCAGCTCATTATTGGTCATTACTATAACAAGACTGAACTCCAAAGGAGGCAAAAGCATAGAGATTAAAGAAACATCTAAGTTTTTTCCATTCCAAACTAGTGGAAAGAGAAGGGAAAAAATGGCTTTCTCCCTCTCCTATAAGAAGGAGCTGAAGGCTCTTAATTGAAGGTCGAAGGATTGCTAAGGGTTTTGGCATACTTGTGGAATAGAGAATAGTGTTTTGTTGTGAAGGCCAAGAGTCAAAGAGGTTCCTAGAGAGCTTGTTGACTTAGAATTCTTCACTTGAGAGATAAGAGAGATTGGGAGACTGAGGAGGGCTTGGTACAACCGATGGTTGTAATCCTCCTTCTTTCAAATCAATAGAACTATGTTCGTTTTGTCCATTCAATGCTTAATATCATCATTCTCGTTTGAACGTTTACATTGCATGATATGAATGGCTCAGATGTGTAGAATTTAGTAGTTCATTATATATTAACTTGATTTGATAGGATATATGCTATGTTAGAAATTACACGGGTGCTTTGACTGATTGCAGGATTAAGATTTGGAGCCGGCGAAGAAGGACTCTTGTTTTGCTGCCTAGCGCTCTCCAAGGGACTCCAAGATTGTCAAATAGGTAATTCTCTATTGTATTCCATTCAGTTATGAAAAGTTAATATGAACATGCTCATGCCATCTTTGTGAACAACACAGCTAATCTTACTGTCTGCCTCGGGCACCGGAAAGCCCTGAGAGGGATATTCGAAAACTAACCACCCAAGAAGTTTACCCTATAGCAGAATTGGCGACTCTGCTGGGGAGTTTCCCCATAGTTTATGGACTATTCTTTCCCTCCTCTCTTCTGTCCTCTGTTCACAGACCCTTCCGACCATTTTTTGATGCCCAGTAGACATATCAAACGCTCGCAGAGTTCAATCCTGTGTCTGTTTGGCCAACTGAAGAACTTTTCCCTGGCTAACGCTACCTTTGTAGGTTGTCCAGTGCGTTATAACTCAATCTCTGTTAAAAAATAGTGAGTTAGTCACTGTCTTTACTCACAGACAGAGCATTACTCAACCAAAACCTTGCTGTTCACTGCTGTGATGGTGTTTTAGTTGCAGAGTTTTGGCCATCAGTACCTTTAGCTGACTGAATCCCTGTGCTTGTCTGCTAAGATGTCATTTATATTTGTTTCTCTTGTTTGAAAAATTCAGTGTCCAAAGCATTTACTTTTTAAGAGGAATTTTTTATTTTTTTTATTTTTCTGCATATAGCTGAATTTATTCTGAAATTTCCAGTTCATAGACTGTTTAAAAGAGGTAGATAGAATTCTGAATCTTTAAAAATTGAACTGAGCTATTTGAATGTTAGTGCATGGATGTTGAACAGAAACCTCTCCTTGTAGAAACACTCTTCATCGAATTTAATATCTAGAGCATGTTTTGCATGGTTTCTTGAGTCAGAGTCTCATCACATTTCATACGTCCACTCCCCCTCCGCAAGACTAATAATCAAGAACACTAAGAATAAAGCGATAATAAAATCAATCAACTCTTTTTACTCACACAAACAGTAGTTCATGCTAGGATCTTGGGTTAGGAGCAGTGAGAAAACTACCCAAGGTCTCAAAACTTGAAACTAGAGTAATTAATGAGCGAAATCCTACTGCACTCATATTATCGGGACCGTTCCTTTACCAGAGCTTAGCGCGAGACAACACTTGGGTGCACAAGAAGGTAGCCCGCCTTCGACTGCACCCTGTGGGTGTGTTATATATTGGGGTTCCCTTCGGGGATGTCGAAACTAGATCGGGGATCTAGGTATTCTTCCCATATAGCACACTGTCCTTGAATGTGGACCCCCCTGATGATGTCTGTGATTTGAGGTATCTTTAGTGGCCATACTCTTTAGGGAGTTACACAAGGTGACTAGGACGGGTTGTCCTGGTACTTGAAACAGATGGACCCACTCTGTCTTCGGTCTTTAGGAGGGTAATCGTCTTCACGAGAGTGCTTACACCTATCATCTGAGGTTCGGGCGAAGCTCTAGAGTGACCGTAACTATACTTTCGACCAACCCTCTCTGTATACTATTGTGATACTAGATTTCATCACCAACGAGCGGTAGTACTCAGACGGGGCACCCTATTCTGGCTACTTGCTGATTTATTTTAGAGAGTCCTTTTTCTTTTTTAGGTGTGTGGTTACTGTCACTGGGAATTTATAAAACATCACAATTTATTAAAATTTGTTAAAGTTAAGCAGGTCACCGTGGCGTCCCCCGACCCATGCCGTCTGTATAGACGACAACAAGGTCTACCTCCTCTAACTATTGAGGAAGAACTGAACCTTGGTGACCCTGTGCCTTCCACGGAAGAGCAGTCTCCATTGACTAATCTTGATTTTCACATAGCCTCATACCAGCTGGAATTTCCGGAGGACCCTTTCATTGAAGGTGTTGTACCTCATTACAACCCTCCGCTCACTGATCCGTTGGGGCCTGTGATAATTCAGATTCCACCACGCCAAGATATGTCTTCGGCCACGCCAACATCCATTTCACCACCAGCATCCACTGGGTCGATGCCAATGGCAACCACCCCAAGTTTGCCACCATCCTCCCCGCCGGTGGTCAGTTCTATGCCATCAGTAGGTAACTCCAGTAGTCAACACATACCTATTCCCAACCCTATGGTCATCGCAATTGTCAGTAGCTTACCGAATCCTTCGGCATCTACTTCTACCATGACCACGTTGGGACCCACGGTAGCTCCTCCCACGAGTATGACTACTTCGGTACCTTTTAGCAACCCTTTCGGTTGGAACCCTCTGCTGAGTTCGAACCCCTTGGCCTCTATGCCAGGGGGCAGTGTCACCAGCACTTAGGTAGCAGGGAATATTTCTCTTCCTATGCAATCCTTAGGACAAATAGGACAACCTATTGTTAATACGTTTCCCTTAAGTGGTTCAAATATAGGTGTAGGGTCCATACCGTTGCCAAACTATGCGAGTAGTAGCATGCCTCCGGGAAACTCTATTGCATCCATTTGGACTAACCAACCCCAAACTCCATCTGGAATGGGAGGGCACTTTTATAATGGGGGCAACCAATAGTTCGCCCCACAATACAACATGCCCTATGGACAACAACCGTATGTCCCTACTCCTCCGCCTATAGGAAGTTTTTACCAAAGTCCTGCTTATCCTCCTAGTAACACACTGATGGGTGGACCCTATGGTCTAAATAGTCAGCCCATACTGCCTTGGTTATATTCGGGGGAAAATCCACAATGGCCATTCTTGGCAGCTTTGGACATCCCCGATATCCATAAACTGACTAATGATCCCATCAATCACAACTTGCTTTGGCCTCCTGTGCCGCATAAGATTCCTTCCGACATCTCGAAGTTCGACGAGAAACAAGGGGACGACCCAGCCGCACACATCACTACCTTTCACCTATGGTCTATATCCAATTCCATGGTAGATGATAGTGTCCGACTTCGACTATTTCCCTGCACACTTACAGGCAATGCTGCCAAGTGGTACATTGAATTACCACGCGCCACCATCAATACGTTTGGTGCTTTAGCAACGGAATTTCCAAAGAACTTCCAACTACCAATTAGATTTGAGACCAGAATGGAACTTTTAACCTCGCTCCGCCAAGACACCGCCACCCACATCTCCGATCACATTCATGAATGGAGACGTAGGAGGAGGCTAGTCAAGGCGCCAATTCCAGATCATCTCTTAGCCAATTGGTTTTGCAAGTCTCTCTTACCCCACATAGCTAAAGACATTGGCCTTTCTGGTGCGGTCACAGAAGATCAACGCATCCGTCGGGCCCAACATTTAGATTTAATCTATTCGCAATATGGCACGCTGTATGAGTTGCTCCCCCATGCCCCTGGCAACCCAAATCCTCCGACTACTCAGAAAACTGGAGCTCATGCCAATGGTCTCGTTGGCATGATCTTTGGCGTAGCCACAAAACAGTCTCGGGGGCAAACCTCCCAGCCATCTTCGGCTGCCACCACCCCTCACCAAATGACTAATCTTCCCACCGTTGAGGTAAATACGGTGCAAACCTCACAAAAACCTAGCGGGAAAAATAAGAAGAACAAGAAAAAGTCATCTTCTTCAGAAGAGCAGTCGGATAATCAGAATAACACTAATCAGAAAAATGCTGCCAAAAATGACAAAGGGAAGGATAAACCCATGAAATTTCCTTGCAAAATCTATGCGGAGGACCACTTGACATACAAATGTCCTCGGCTGCAGGAATGCACCGATTTTATTGCTAACAAGGATTCTGGGTGAACACCTGCCGTTCTTCACAATCCTTTCCCTAATCAACAGCAGCAACATCAACACATGGTTGACAATCTGCCACAACCCCATCAACAGGGAAATGGTGGTTCATATCCTTCCGGCGAAGGACCATCTGCCATTTATGGCATTGAGAGTGTTGACCTTCAGACTCGAGCTAAGCTTTACGGAAACCCTACCATAGATGCTCAAGAACCTGGTACTAGTTCCAATCCGCCGCCGCCAAACGATTTGTATATCGAACGACCTACTGCTGACCTCGTGATTCATCCCCCCAAAGGGACACTTTGACGCACGACTCATAATACCTCTGCACGTACAGCCCAAAACTACAACATTGTAGAAGATTTGGCGCAGGCACTGTCAGCTATGTCTGCTCTTGAAGTATTACAAACCTGTCCAGCACAAAGGAAAGCCTTGCTTTCGGCCATTGGTGGAATAGACCCCCAGGATTCTATGCTAGCTATATTTGATATGGAAAAGGCTAAACCTCGCCTCTCACACCAACTCACATTCTAGGTGCAGGTTGTGTCGAAAGGGAGACCAATCCATCGCACTGTCATAGACGAAGGTGCTTCGACCTGCGTTATGTCACAAGCTTGCTGGCTCAATTTAGGTTCTCCTACCCTCACCCCGCCATCGAATTCCCTCAAAGCTTTCGATGGCCACACTTTCCTCCCAAAAGGATACCTTGCTAGCTTTCCCATCACTTTGAGTGGGAAAACGATAAACGTGGATGTTGAAGTCATAGAGCGTCATCTAGACTATAATCTACTGCTTGGTCGCAGTTGGTCGTATGCCATGACCGCCATTGTGTCTTCGGTTTTCCGACTCATCCTATTTCCATTGGATGGGGAAATAGTCACAGTGGACCAACTATCCTTATACACCCCTAATTATGCCACGTTTCCAAGTAGCACTATACCCCTAATAGGAGGCTTTCCTGACTCTTATGTCAGTATCGGTACCGGTCTTCTGAAGGCATCATCCCTACTGGGTTGTTTTCCTCTCCCACCGCCATCGATCCCAAACACGGTTGCAATGATATCCACCACTTTGAGTGGCTCTATCGACCCATGGATCATTCCGGCACCTTCAGACATTGATTCCTACGGAGATCAGATGCTGCTCTCACCAGCAGAGTTGGCTTACCAAGCCATCCAAACCGCATCTAAACCCTCCATTTCTATGGTTTCGACCGAAAGTACAAAACTCCCTCCCATCACTGTTCTCTCTAAGGATCTCCTCAATTAAGTCTTGTCTACAGACGAAGCTATTCGAGAGATCATGTCTTTAGAAGAACGACCTTGGGGAGAGTTCCACCATCGCGCTTCGATGATTGACTCGGACACAATAAAAACTGAAATCCCATCTTTTGACCCACCTGAGATGGTTCCCTCCGCTTACACGACTGTCCAAACTATTGAGTCAGAAGGGAACATGGGTAATCTTTCTAAGACAATGCTCATTGATATCTTGGTCAAAATGGGTATCGTGGAAAAAGTTCAGATTGGAGAAGCTTGCAATCTTGAGGAAATTGCGCGCTTCACATCCATTTTCAAAGAATTCCGCGATGTTTTTTCTTGGTTTCACAAGAAAATTCTCGACATAGATAATTATATTGACGAGAAAGAGATCAAGAAATTCTGAGCATTCTTTTTATGGTATTTTTCTTGCTCGTTAATCCGAAAAACCTCGAGTCCTCTTCTTCGGGCTCGTTCAACTTACTCGATGAAGCTTCGAGCATTCTTTTTAAGGTATTTTTCTTGCTCGTTAATCTGAAAAACCTCAAGTTCCCTTCTTCGGACTCGTTAAACTTATATGAAGTTGGCATCGAGCGTTCTTTTTGTATGGTCTTTTTCTTGCTCGTTAATCCGAAAAACCTAGAGTTTTCTTCTTCAAACTCGTTAAAATCATGAAGAAGCACTAAGCTTTCTTTTTAGGAATCGTTTTCTTGCTCATAAAACTGAAAAAACCCTGAGTTGCATTTGTTGGGCTCGTTAAACTACCACGACATCAAATGATAGAGCCATTCTTTTTTCTTTTTCAAAGCTCTTTAAACTGAAAAAGTAATTGAGTTTTCTCCGCGTGACTCGTTAAAATTTCATGGAGGTAACCGAGTTTTCTCCGCGTGACTCATTAAAATTTCACGGAGGGCACCGAGTTTTTCTTTGTTGGACTCGTTAAAATTTCACAAAGAATACTGAGTTCACTCTTTCTCCTCGTACTCATAACAAAATGAGGTTGACATTTATCGAACATAGATTTCTTAGTTTTCCAGTTTCGATGGACTAACTTACGAAAAATGAACTGTTTCAGGCTTACTATTATCCCTTTGCTGCGCCCAGTTATCAAGACATGACAAAGGTACCCCAACAGAGTTGTCTTTCCTGACATTTTTCAAACTCTCTAAACATGAAAAATTCACCGAGTTTACTCATCTGGACTCGTTAAACCTAATCAGATGAGGCACAGAGTTGTCTTTCCTGACATTTTTCAGACTCTCTAAACATGAAAAATTCACCGAGTTTACTCATCTGGACTCGTTAAACCTAATCAGATGAGGCACAAAGTTGTCTTTCCTGACATTTTTCAGACTCTCTAAACATGAAAAATTCACCGAGTTTACTCATCTGGACTCGTTAAACCTAATCAGATGAGGCACAGAGTTGTCTTTCCTGACATTTTTCAGACTCTATAAACATGAAAAATTCACCGAGTTTACTCGTCTGGACTCGCTAAAATTAATCAGATGGGGAAAAATTTGGACAAAGTGGATACTACCTCTGTTACATTTTCAAAAAGGTTGATTTGGCAGCAAAATTCTTGAACATGGCACTTCCCAGAAAAACTCTTTCGCAGTTAGCCGAACCCTACCATCTATGAGTATTAGCCTTCATTTCCCAGTGTCCTTGCACCGGTAAAATCCTAACACACTCTTTGGTGTTCGTCAAGCTTCAGCTGCCTAGTACCCTGCTAGAGTGCCTTCTATTGTTCAAGCAGATCTCGCTATCTACTGCTCCCGTTATCAACCAAACCGCTCATTATGCCAGAAATTATTTGTCGTCCGACATTCCCATTTCCTCTTCACTATCTCAATCATAAACAAAATCAGTTGGTTTCCATTTTGTGTTGACTGATGTATGACACCTCAGTGCCTACCTTTCGACAGATCTCTTCCTATCGACTTCAACATCTTATCTAGGAAGTTGATCCAGAAACCCATCAGTACCCAGATACTTGCAGACGTCAGTGGCAGGTAGTCCTGTGTTTGATGAGGGGTCTTCATCATTGGCTCCTGGTTGAATGATTCTACGAGTGTTTGACTTCAACTCATTTTATTCACACTCGCTAGATTGTACTGTGCATCTTAGGGACCATCATCATTATCGGTGGCCACCTTCGCGTCTATTAACGGTTTTCGTTATTGATTGGTAATCAGACGATTTCTCATATGTTCGATGACAACTCCTTCATTCACATGTTGAGAAATATGCAGTTTAAGTGAATCAGCGGTCAAGACCTTGGGGCAAAGGTTACATCATTAAAGTTGTGTTTCCTTCCCCAAGCTGCGATATTGTTTATGGAGACAGCTTCTTCAGCTTGATCCTTTTATGACAGACACTTCCACATTGTGCCTATCGGTGGACAGATTCTTCATATCTTTATTCTAGAGAAATCATTTTGTTTAAGCTGCTGAGCATGGGATATGCCCGACTCAAGGCAAATACTATATTTTCTGACATATGTTGTTGTTTCAGGTTTTCTTCAGTCTTTCAATCTCTTTATCTCTACACAAATTATAAAGTCTTTCAGCCATCATCTTCGTCTCTGACCTCACACTTTAGGGGGCATCTGTTACAGGTCAAAATACCTCCTCATCAGCTCAGAGGGGAAGACAGATATGGAAGGAGTACAAAGACCTAAATTAAACCTATTTCTGCTAGGGTAACGCCAGTCTATAACAACACAAGAGCGTTATAATGCAGCTAATCAGTGAATGGGCCGCGTTAGTGGCTAGGGAAACGCTCTGTTTACACTGGAGGGAAGCGTTACCCATGTTTTAAGTTTGAATCAGGAAAAGCCCATGGAGAATGATTTGAATCTCCGACTTTCCCTCACAAGAGAGTCAGTTCACAAAAGAAACTGCAGAGCACCAATTCATTATTGGTCATTGCTATAATAAGATTGAACTCCAAAGGAGGCAAAAGCATAGAGATTAAAGAAACATCTAAGTTTTTTCCATTCCAAACTAGTGGAAAGAGAAGGGCAACAATGGCTTTCTCCCTCTCCTATAAGAAGGAGCTGAAGGCTCTTAATTGAAGGTCGAAGGATTGCTAAAGGTTTTGGCATACTTGTGGAATAGAGAATAGTGTTGTGTTGTGAAGGCCAAGAGTCAAAGAGGTTCCTAGAGAGCTTGTTGACTTAGACTTCTTCACTTGAGAGATAAGAGAGATTGGGAGACTGAGGAGGGCTTGGTACAACCGATGGTTGTAATCCTCCTTCTTTCAAATCAATAGAACTGTGTTCGTTTTTTCCATTCAATGCTTAATATCATCATTCTCGTTTGAACGTTTACATTGCATGATATGAATGTCTCAGATGTGTAGAATTTAGTATTTCATTATATATTGACTTGATTTGATAGGATATATGCTATGTTAGAAATTACACAGGTGCTTTGACTGATTGCAGGATTAAGATTTGGAGCCGGCGAAGAAGGACTCTTGTTTCGTTGCCTAGCGCTCTCCAAGGGACTCCAAGATTGTCAAAGAGGTAATTCTCTATCGTATTCCATTCAGTTATGCAAATTTAATATGAACATGCTCATGCCATATTTGTGAACAACACAGCTAATCTTACTGTCTACCTCGGGCACCGGAAAGCCCTGAGAGGGATATTCGAAAACCAACCACCCAAGCAGTTTACCCTATAGAAATATGCCACATCACTTGTGTGGATTATGTAAATTTATATTTGAAAATGTGTTGTAAAGTGGAAATCCGAAGGACATGTACAGAATTTTAAGAGTCATGTGAAGTCAAAAGGTCATGGGAATTCAAACAGTTATAAGGGTATTCAAAGAGTCGCAAGGAAGGTGAATCATCACCTCCCTAATGGTTATATATACACCCTCGTTGTATGAGCAAAGCACTTTTCACCTTGCCTCCTCCTGCAAGGCATTACAGAGACAAGATAATTCTTTTGGGGAGCAAGGAGTGGCTCTAACGCTCCACTATCAGAGTTAGTGGTGTTCACTGTATACATGTGTCTTGTTAATTTTACTTAATATCTTAATCCTCATGCCCAACACGTTCTTCCTACATGGATTATGAATATTTGTAAGACTATTCTGTGAATTTTTGTAACACATGTTTTCTTTCATCTATGTTAAAATAGTTGAACTATTTCGATTAATTTAGTGCTTATTTTATTGAGAATTTGTTGTAATGGTTGCTATGACTGTCGCATCCTTGTGGAATATTTTGTTTGATGTTATACAAATATTCCTCATTTTTGTTGGTTGTAATGATCATTCCATCTTTTTGGACTATTCCATTGGATATTAGATGGATCCTTCTCAGTTCCATGTATCTCTACTAGGGTGGTAATATTACCTCTCTCTTAGGAGCTCATTTTTCTTCCCATCCACGGTAGGAGAACCTTGACACACCTATAAAAGAACACTCACCAGGCACAACCAATTTCTTTTAGAAGGCACATATGCATAGCTCTCCCTTGTTGACAGCTAGATCCAAGGAAAACCTCTAAGAAAATGGTAACCAAGCCATATTCTGGATGGGGCTCCTATCCCAAATGGTGTAAGGTCTAATTGGTACCACATATCGAGGATACCCCCTTGGTTAATGGATTTCCAGCACCCTTCAATAGTAGGTTATTAAAAGGAATTTAAATGCAGAATGGGATAGGAAGAAGAGATATGTCAATCAACATAGAGAATTCAAGGAGTTTTTAACACCATCCTCCCACATTTACCCAAGTTAATCGGTCTTTTGGGGTAAACGTGTGGTAATAGGCTACTATGATGTGATTCAACTCCCCATGTACAATTAAGGAAGTGGAACGGACATAAATAAACCAAAATTACCTTCCACACATGCTATAGAACCTTCAAGAGCCAACCAACCCTTCCAGTTTACCAACCCCTGAGGTAACTTGAAATTTTACTAACCTAGATCCTTAGCGTTTCCCATGACAAGCCATGCATGTGACTGAGGCCTTCCAGTTGCTCCCACAACAAGGCATGAATATGGGACTCAAAACCAAACCAATCTAGGTCTCCTCGGGAATTATTATAATCCCCACCGGATCACTAGGCCACACACAAGCATGGATGCCACTGAATTTCTCCACCTACACTATGAGGAATTTTCCTACCTCCTAGTATCTAGGATTTACCATATCCCACCATTCACCAATCAAGGATTCCTAGGCCTAATCGAGACTCCACCCTCCAAGATTTACTGTATATCCTGCCATTCATCTGTCAAGGATTCCTAGGCCTGATTGAGGGCACACACCTGTAGGATTTATCGTATATCCCACCATTCACTAGTTTAGGATTCCTAGGCCTACAAAGGCACACAAAAATCTATTTTACCAAAATATCACCCTCTTCGGTCTAGGTATTCCTAGGAAATGTGTTTTTTTATTTCAAAGATCACCTCACTCGGTTTCAAAATCATCCAAAAATCCAACTCAACCAAATACAAGAGAACCCACCACACCATGGCTATCCATAAATGGAAAGGCAAGGCTAAATAACATTGTCACACATATAAAAACCCATGCCAATGATATTAAGAGAACCAAAACCACACATGGATTTACCATGCATGCCAAATATAACAAGGAAATCACACATGCAAATCGATACTTGCAAGTTATCCCGTTGTAGATGCTTGATCCTTCTCTTCCTTGCTTGATCTTTGCTTCCCTTTTCCTTCTTAGTCCTTCCTTTCCTTTCCTTGATCCAATTCTAGAGTGCTCCAAGAATGCTCTAAGTGCCCAAGAATGTTAGAGAGAGAGAATAGAGAGAGATCCAAAACTGAACTGACAAAATGTACCAATTGAACCTCATAAGCCTTTTTATTAATGAAGCCTATATTTTCTTCAATTTTCCATTATTTTCCTTCATTTTCCTCCTCACATGCAACCTATGACCTTTCACCTTCCTTTTATCCTAATTTCCATTATTTTCATAAATAAAATTTCAAGTAATGCCCCATGCCTTTCCAACACTTTTTCCAATTTCCTTGTCCATAATAAACCAAATGAACACCCACACTGGGATGTTTTTTCCCAGCATTCAGCTCTCAATATTTGTCCCTTGACCATGGTTATTATTTTGCCTTTATTTACTTTATTACATGGATTTTTTACTGAGGCTATTATAGAACTCTCCCTCTTGGCGGAAAACCATCCTCAATGTTCATTGACACCTGTAACCAAAAATATCGTTGAAAATAAAAACTTATTTCCCATGGAGCTTTATAACTTAGCTTGTTGCAGTGTTTATAATGATCAACTTGATGAGAAGAAAACCAACATGACAACATAGCATCATGACTACCATAATGACATGACACCCATACCACTTATTAGAGATTTATAACACATCTCATGGTGACATTTACATCCATATAAATATATACATATACCAAAAAATATGCCGAAAACATTTGCTCAACCAGTGAATAGAGAAGGATACATAGCTCGCATTTGATCATCCATCTCCCATATAGCTTCATCAGTCCCAAAGTGCTTCCACTGCACTTTAACCTACTTGATTGCTCGGTTCTAGAGCATGAGCATATTTATCTGCAAAATACAATGTGGTTTTGGCTGGAATTCTCCTTCTGGCTCCATGTACAATATAGACCATCCAATCAAATTATGAGCATATTTAACATACTTCTTGAGCAATGTAACATGGAAAATAGCATGGACTTTCATTGTAGGAGGTAGTGAAATTCAATAGGCTATTGATCCAATCCTTTCAAGAATACTGAAAGGTCCACAAAACCAAGGTGCCAGCTTCGCACATGACCCAATCCTCAAGGAGCTCTTTTTGGGATTTACGCGCAAGTACACATGTTCCCCAACCTAAAACTCCTTAAACATATTGTTTTTATCTGCATAAATTTTATGTATATCCTGTACTTCCTTTATATTATTCTTGATTACCTGCATTTCTTGTTCCATTTTTTCCAACATATATGGTCGTATCAACACCATGTTCACCAAATCACACCAAATGATGGAAGTATTACAACTCCTCCCACAGAGTGCCTTAAATAGACTCATCCTTGGTGACTCTCGGTACCCATTGTTGTAAGAAAACTCAACCAATGAAAGGCACTCCTCACATATCCTATGATGATGCATCACATGCATCCACAAAATGTCCTCCAAAATCATATTGGCCCTCTCTGTCTGTCCATCTTTCTATGGATAATAATTTTTGCTAAAGGCCAACTTTGTCCCTAAACCTGCAAATGAATCCTTCTAAAACTTGGATGTAAACTTAGCATCCTTGTTTGATACAATATTCCGTGGAACACCACATAATATTACCACATCTCTGATGAATACTTGTGCCATATCACTAGCTAAATACATAGATTTTACCGGAATGAAGTGTGTTACCTTTTTCAACCTGTCTATCACAACCATGATAGAATCATGTTGTTTAGATGTACTTAGCAAACCTATAATGAAATCCATGGAAATGACCTCCCATTTCCACTCTAGAATTGGAATCATTTTTAGTAATCCATCGGGATTCTTACACTTTTCTTTCACTTTCTTACAATCCAAGCATCTATCCAAAAATTCTGCCACATCCTTCTTCAAATTTGGCGAATGATCAAACATCTTCACTGTTGTCAATGTCTTGTAGTATCCTAGGTGATATAAATACGTTTTTGCATGAAACTCTCTCAAGATAGTCATCTTGAGCTCATTGATGTCTGGCACATATATCTTGTCCCTAAATCTGATCAAACCATCTATTCTAAGACAATAGTCCACATCCTAATCACCTATACCCTACTATAAACTATGCTTAGGATCTATATACCTGTCATCATGTTGTCTTGCAAGTAAGATCCAAACCTATAAATTATCCCATAAGAACTCATAGATGTTATGTGATTCACATGCACTCTCCTAATAAGAGTGTCTGAAACCATATTCTCTTTGCCCTTGATGTACCTAAAATCGAAGTCAAACTCACTAATCATGGCTAATCATCTAGCTTTCCTGGTATCCAGATTTGGCTGATAAAATAGATACCTCTATCCATTGTGATCACTCATCAATACAAAACTCCTACCAACAATATAATTCCTCCACATCTTCAATGCATGGATTATCACTACCAACTCAAGATCATGTGTCAAATAATTCTTCTCATGCTTAGTCAGTTTTCATGACTCGTAGCATACTACATGTCCTCCCTGCATAAGGACTCCACTAAGTCCTCTCTTACAAGCATATGTACACACCACAAACTCTTTGTTCGGATCTACAATATTTAACACTGGAGCATTTGCATTTTTCAACAATTGCTTCAATTGCTCGAAACTTATTGCACATTCCTCTATTCATCCAAATTTATTAAGGCTTGCCTCTATAGTGACGTAATAGGATATGAAATCTGAGAGAAGTTCCTGATGAACCTCCTATAATAACCTACTAGCCCCGTAAATGATCTTACCTCATCCACATTTCTAGGAGTTGCCCACTCCATGATAGCCCTTATCTTTTATGGATCCACTGTTATGCCCTCCTTGGAAACAACATGTCCCGAGTAATGCACCTCTATATGAAAGATATTGCATTTACTAAGAATTTCTTACACTTGATTCTCTCTCAATAGTCTCAATATTTTTGCTAAGTGTTAGACATTCTCTTCCTAATGCTTATAATATATCAAGATTCTATTAATGAATACAATAAAAAACTTGTCCAAATAAGGACGCAACACACTATTCATCAAGCACATACAAGTAGTTGGAGCATTAGTAAAACCAAATGGAACAACAAAAAACTCATAATGGCCATACCTGGTCCGAAAATATGTCTTGTAAATGTCCTCTTCCCTGATGTGTACATGATGTTATCCTGATCTCAAGTCAATCTTCGAGAACATTGTTTCTCCCTTCAACTGATCAAACAAGTCATTAGTTCTTGGAAATGGATACCTATTCTTGATGTTTTCCTTGTTCAATTACCTGTAATCAATGTATAGCCTGAGAGTACCATCCTTCTTCTTCACAAAGAATATTGGTGCACCCCAAGGCAATACATTTGTCCTAGTGTATCCTTTGTCAAGAATTTCCTTTAACTGCAGTTTTAACTCTACTAACTCTAGTGTGCTCATCTTGTATGGTGCATTTTATGTTGGTGCCACCCTTGGTACCAACTCAATGGAGAATTCCACTTCTTTGTGAGGTAGAAACTCTAAAATCTCTATTGGGAACACATCCTGAAACGGTTGCAAGAACGGGTACATGTTCAATACCTTCGCGTCATCATCCTCCTTACCTTTATATCTAGAAATATGCACTGTGAATAACACACACCCTTTTCTGCGATTGTGCTTTTCCTACATGGTTGCCTTCTTCTTTCCCTATAATATTCTATGTTATCCATTGTCATCCAAACACTCAATAGAATTTTCATAAAAATCCACTTTATTCATGTGAATACATAACCAATCCATACCCAAAATCATACTATATGATTACAATCATAATACATTCAAATGTGTTGATGTAGGCATACCATTAAAATAAAATGTACAAGCTATTACCCAATGATGAACTCTCTTTTTTGTACCTATATCCAACTCTACTAACCAATATTTTGCATTCACTTCTTTATTCAGACCACACTTATCCACCAAGTCAAGGTTAACATAACTATAACTAGATCCAGGGTCAATCAAAACATAAAAAACTTTATCACTAATCTTACCAACCATCTCAATAATAGACACTTGATTATTTTCCTGCATGTTATCCAATGTTGCATAGATGTGAGGATTTCTTCGCCCAAAATCCCCAAATATATGCACTTATTTTGCACTGTAAATATGAATCCTAGCACCCAAATTCTATGAGAAATCCCTCTTAAGATGATCCTTACCACATGTCCAACACTGCAATCGTCATGTACCATCACCTCTATTTTCCTACCCTCCAAATGTAATATTCCAAAATTTTCATATCATATTTGGAATATTAGAGTCCTTGATTTTCTTAATGAATTAAGTAAATAAAAGGGTGGAGGGACCCACAATCCTCAATAAGAATAAATATCCACTTTATGTGTGTGAATGTGGATTAATTTAGACTAGATCTGCAAAAATAGGTAGTTGAGAAACTACTAATGTGAATGAGATTGGAGATCATGTCTCATTTAATGAGAGAGATCATGGAGGGTTGATTCAATCAACTAAGATCTTGAAGATGTCAAACAAAGGGTCATTGAGCATTAATGATCAAGTGGTGGAGGATCATGTGCAAATAAAACACACATGATGGAGGAGGTGTACATTGCACCTAGACTGTTTGGTTGATTTGGTCAAACAGCGCAGTCCCACTTGGAGGATCTTGTCCACATGAGACTGCGTAGTGGAGATTAGGTCCAAGTCTTGGGATGGGTCAATCATTATAAAGGAGATGAAGGCAAAGGTGAAAGGCATCTTGGATTATTTTATGTATGATATTTTCTATCTAGAATTGTCAAGTGACATTCCACTGCATTCTTGGGCTGTTTAGTAGAGATTGCAGGTGTTTTTTAGGACAGGGTGTTCCTGGGCGGGAATCCCACCTCTTTATTTGAGTGATATCTAAGGAAGAGAATTGTACTTCATTATACATTAGGCTTAAGTGTCATTTCCTTTTTCTACTTTCTACAGAACATTCATATTCAGAAACCAGCAGATTTCTGAAGATCAGTTTGGAAGGTGAAAGTTGTCTTCAGTATTTCAGCTAGAGAACAAGGTGAGGGATTATTCCCGTCACTTGGGCTTATAGATCAGCACTCGTAGAGCCACATTTCATATCTGGCATCAGGCCAAAATTTATTGACCTCCTAGCAGTAGTATTCTCCCCAAGAATAACGTTGTCCATATTGCAGATCTTAAAGGAGGAAGGAATTTGCTAGTACTTTAGCTAGCAATCCAGTGGAGGATCATTTCTCCACATTTCCATTAGTCTTGTCATTAGCCTGGAGTTTATTGCAGCATATTTCAGTAGGCAAAAGGTCTCTCTTTCCCTCATAGCGTAGTTTTTAGAGGCATTTGTGTTTCAGCATCTGCAATCATCTTTTGGAGGATTGAGAAGCTAGATCTTGAGCTTCTAGCTCATAGATCTGATTAACAGATCAACCCTTCAAGCATAGATCTGATATGAGCATACATTTTAGCCATATGTTCTTCAGATCTAGCTTCAAATCTGTATTTCTCAGCAGATCAAGGATCAATTCCTAGGGAGGTGATTTTCCAAAGTTGAAAATCTGGAAAATCCTTTCTGGGTTATCTTGGGAATCCATCACATTGGCTAGATCTTGAATCTTGGCATCATCAGAGCTCCAGTTTTGAGTAGATCTACATTTCTCTTTTCAGCCTGCAACTATATGTTTATATTCTGCTGAAGAGATACCACAGTATTTGTTGCAGAGCCTCAACAGTTACGTTATACCTGCTTCACACATGTTTTCAGGGTGATCCTAGCTCATCTTTTTGGCTAGATATACCTATATCTTGTACTTATGTAACTAATTCATCTCCAATATAATAAAATGGCTTAGCTCTTTCTGCATATTCTAATTTGTACTTAGATTTATTGTTTATCTTGCTGTAAGTTCTTTTATTGTGTGAAGTATTACTGCATTCTCTCCTTTTGGGATATTACACCAGACTATGACCCATGTCCTTGTATAACTACATGGAACTTCTTGTAAGGTGCAACATTTTATTTCTCTTTTAAATTCTAGTATCTTGTTTTTTTCAGCTACCATTTACCTTTAGCTTTATCTTTCCCTCTCCAACCCTGCTGAGATTTTGTCTTACACTTTGACTGCTCATAATAGTGCTTCAATTTCCCAATAGCTTCCTCAAGTGACCAAGGCTCATCATATTCAATCCAATCTCTAAATGTTAATGGAAGTCCACTAAAAAATCCCTGAACTTTATCTTTCTTGTCTTTAAGATACGATACATACCTCGACAACTCCAAGAACTTGGTCATATACTCCTCATCTATCATCGATCCCATATTTAGCTCATAAAATACCTTGGCTTTGTTGTCATAGTACCTATCTAGCAAATATTTCTTCCTAAAAAGTCTCTTGAATTCATACCAGCTAAACTCTTGTGTCCTGATGTCTTTATCTCGCTTCACATCTTCCCACCAGATGTATGCTTTCATTTGGAGGCTGAATATAGTTATTCTAGCCTTCATATTCTATAAGTACTCATACAACTCAAATTATTTATTCATCCAAAGTAGCCATGCCTCTGCATCTTTTGGAGTCTTCAAATATCCATCAAAAGTAGGTGGATTTGCTTTTTTGAACTCATCTAGAAAATATCCCATGTCACTCCTCTTGTAAGGATGATAACGATGACGGTCATAGTGCTTATCAGAACCAGAACTAGAATAGAACATGCGTCCATCACCTCTCCTATCCAGAGTATCAAAGAGTCTGGCATATCTGATGGTGTCATCTATGTTTGACATGTGCCAACCATGAGAACTACTTCCATATGGCCCATTAGTTCTATCCTCTTGGAAATGGTTGATCTGAAGTGGTCCATGACTCTGAAATTCTGACAAACTATGAAGTATTAATTCATTGAATTCCTCTTGATCCTATCATTATTTTCCTTGCAACTTCTTATTTATGCCTTCAATCTTCTCAATGTGTCTGTTAAGTTAGAAGAATGTCCGATACCATGTTTCTCATCTTATCCATAGGGAGAGTCTCATGAATTGTAGTTTATCATCTTGCTAGTCATCTTTGATATTCTTCCTCCAAGTATATCAGGTCAGCTAAACCAAAACATAAACATAATCAATGTACCTATGTATAGTTAAGGGATGTATATATCATCTGTAAGATCAACCAGATTATCTGCAATACTTGTATAATCATAATCATAACAATATATAAACATCATTTCAACCATTTTCCAATTATCAATGCATGACCATACCGACCACATACCATGACCTCATGCACAACAATTATCACCATGTCAATGTATGCATAACCAATGCATAGCTGTCATACATTCATGATAATCACATCTAACATCAACACCAATAACTTTCACATGGCTACACAACTGCAATCATGACCATCGTCGTGCATATGAAACAAACACATAGACCACAAACATAAAGAGAACATATGCAACCGACATGTATGCATGACCAACACACCGCCCATCCAATCCAAGGGGTGAACCATGCTCTGATACCACTTTGTAACACCCTTGTCTCACATTTACCCAAGCTAACCAGTTTTTTGGGGTAAACATGTGACTAGAGGCTACTATGATGTGATTTAACTCCCCACATACAATTAAGGAAGTGGAACTGACATATAAAAACAAAACTAACCTTCCACACATGATATAGAACATTAAAGGGCCCACCAACCCTTCTAGGTGACCAACCCCTGAGGTAACTTGAAATTTTACTAACCCAGACCCTCAGCCTCTCTCATGAAAACCCATGCATGCAACTGAGGCCTTCCTGTCGCTCCCATAGCAAGGCATACTAGCAAGTGTGGAATTTTCTAGGTACTTTTGTGCCAACGACCCCATATTTTGAGCCACTTTTTCAGGGCTAGTTCTCCGGCCACTACCCAAAACTTCATGAAAACTTCATAAATGAATAATAACAATAAAAAAAAATCCACTAACATAATAATTGATACAATTACTTGATCTGACCCCTACTAGCCATGACAGGAATTTCGTCAAACATGTTACAAATATGTAATCTATATTTCATAACAACATATCTGAGCCTAAGGGTCTCATACTTATCTGAGATTTGTAAGGAAGCATTGTTTCCTTATCACAATAGTTTCATTATCATCTATTAATTCATGTATTCATTGTTCATTCATTTACTAATCAAACATGATAGCCATACATAAATATTGTCATAAAAAATACTCATAACCAGTTGTTATACATTATTTTGTCACACTTAACTTTATGTCATCATGCCACCAATGTCACAACATATTTTCTCCATCAAACATGTCTAAAACATCCATGAAGAAGTGAAAGAATACTTTATTTAAAAATATTATGGAAATATTGTCAAAAACCATGTTTTACAAGCCCAGAGCGCTCTGCACCGCTACTGACCCGCACTTGTCACGTTTTTCAAAACATGTGTCTAGTGCTAGCATCGTGACCTTTGATTGGAAAATATGTGTTGGTCCTTTGTAAATATTTTTCCCAAATATAGAGGAGAAGCTTCCCTTATTAGAAGCCTCGAGAATGACAATGTGGTTTTAGTTTGTTGATGATAGGAGCAAAACCTCCCATTCATAGCCATGGATACTATTTCCATGGATATTTCCCTTAAGATGTGGAGCTACTCCCACCTTTTATGGATCCTCAACTCCCTCTACTTCCCTATAAATGTAACCCCTACCATCCACTCTATTTTGGTTGCCATCCTATGAGTTGAAGCATGCCCAATTGTTGCTCGTCTATGAAGGAGGAAGTTTTTTTAATATTTGAGGTTAGGACTTGGAGTCTCACCTGAAGGAGGTGTCCAACATCAAGGATTATGGTTGTATTTCTCCCTTTATCATTCTATTAACAATACATTGTGTGTTTCCTTTCCATAAATGTGTCTATTATTGCATGTTTATTGTACTTCTCCTTGATTTGCTACATAGCTTATAATAGAGATTATTATACTTTGTATCTGTTTCTTATCTCCACTTTTTCTTCCTTGCAGGAAATTGTCTTCACTAATGGAGAGGATATCGTGATTGTGGAAGCAAAAGAAGAAAGTCTTACATCAAAGGAAAGAACTAGCATCATCAAGAGGTAGGACATATATACTCCTTTGTGTTTTTCTAGTATAAGTTAGGTTAGGTTGCATATATTTGTCACATATGTTGCTAGATCCTCTCATTAGGACTAGAGGGAGCACTTTTGATCGCAGAAGAGATTTCCTACACAAAAAAATGGTGACTTTGTTGGGAAGCTTATAACCCTTCAAACTCCTTTCGTTTTGGTCTCTTTTTCTTAGTTTGGCCAACTGCCTTGTAATCCATGATTTTGATTGCTTATAATTTTGCATTTTGAGTAGTTTGGTCTTTAGAGTGTCAACTCTGGAGTTCGTTTCAGTTTTTATTATCTTTTCCTAATATTTACCCACCTAGCACATTCTCTCTAGAAAACATAGCATTGTCAGCACATATTTCACTATGAACAGTCACGCTTAACACCTTGGTTCCCACTGCCTGCCCGTGATGGTCTTAAAAGTGATATTTTTTAGGGTTTCTTGAATGAAAGTCTAGAATGTTTTTATCTTTGAGGTACTCTTCTTGCTTTGTGTGCTTATCATTTTGATGGCTTGTTGTTATATTATTTATGGTTTGCAATTTTTTTTCATTTTTCAAGTAGTGAAAATGAGGATGAGGTGAATCTTAGGTTATTTGGGTAATTGAATTTACTATTTTGTTGCTTACATGTCTCTTTGATGAGAATTTTAGTTCTTTTGGAAACCGGAAAGAATTGAATTTTGCATTTGATTAAGCCTTCATCTCGAAATTGATTATTACTTTTGGAAGTGCATTATATTACATTGCATTTGAAAGTTGTTGTTGATATTTTCATTGAGCATAGATTATATTGCTTAGTGTTGAAAGCTTATAAATGCATCCTCATTCATTTTAAAAGGAAATTGTGCATACATTTCATTTGCATATTTTTTAGGGGATTCGTGCATATATTACATTGCATGGTTTGGCATATTTTAATGCTTTGAACTGAATTGGAACTATGAATGTGAAATATCTAGTTAGGAAGCTCTTGTTTGTTGCATACTTGATTGTTGCATCTATGTTTCCACTTCTTCCCTATGCTAGATAGATTTCATCAAAATGGAAAGAGTATTTTCCTCATATTAGTTTCATTATAGATATGTTTAGGTGACATCGATTTTAAGCCTTGAAATTGAAACATAATTCAAAATCAACTAAAATTTTACCTCAATTAACCTAAGGAGAATTTGGAACATTAATGAAAATATCTAGAGGTCTAGGCTAGAGATGTGTTTCGACGTCATTAAATGTAGGATATTTTTTTGTTTTCCAACGTTGTATCACGAGGTGATATCTCGTTATGGAAGTGTATAGGACCGGTCTCCACTACTTTCAGGTATATCAAAGGTGCTCCACACATGGTAAGTATATGGGAACGCTCTCATTGAATGGTTACACATTAGACATCACTATTATGAAATGCACTCCCACATATCGTCTTTATATTTTTGGAGTCCCCACTAGGTTGTTATCCATCCATACGTAACTGAGTCGGCTGCCTTGTAAACAGTGATACACCAAACACAACATTGGGGATATTGGATGTTGTACGTTAAGTCCTTGGTTCACAAAGGTGTATATTGTAGTTCATGGTTGCTTGGTAAACCTTTATGCCTAGCTTGCCCCTTTTTTATTTATTTTTGTTAATTTTTAAAATTAATCGGCCACAGAATAATATCCTACCCAAGAAACAACTCCTTAGTGGATCTTAGGTTGAGACTAATGGAAACAGTTCTTGAGTTTACCAATCAAGGAAACCCCTAAAATGGGAATCCTGGTCATTTTCCTTGTTTTGTAAATTTTTGCGCCCCTTATATGGAAACATTATCCCTTCCTGGATTTACCATTGGTTTTCCAGTTTGGCTATTTTTGACCCCTATGGTTCTGAATGTCCAAACTGCTTTTCAACCAAGTTTTCCTCTGCCTTAAAACTGTCAACCTCATGTTGACCCTAAATTAGACCCTTTTCCTTCTTCACCTGTTTTTTCTTCCTCCCTTTCTTCCTCTTCGATTGGTGAAAGTCTTGATTTTAGTAACCCAGGAGCTAAGAAGAAGAATAAAAGGTTGAAGAAGAAGAAGAAAAATAAAAAAAAAGGCCAACCTAGCAACCATTGCTACCATTGAAACTAAAGTGGATAAACATTCCAATTATCCCTACAAAGTCAAATTCCCTTGTAGGTTATGTAAGGGTGACCATATTATTAGAGATGTCCATAGTATTCCCAAGGTTTTAGAAGTGTGGTCCACCGGCTCACATCAGCCTTTTTCATCGACCTCTGGAGATCATGTTGCTGATAAACTCTTAGCTAGTGATAGTAAAATTCATGGGAAAAGGGGAAAAGAAAAATTCCCCTATAGTTTATGTTAATGGAATCATCCCATTCACCTTTTTCCTTATATGGATGAAGCCTCCAATGTGTTGGAAAACCTTACCACTTGTAAGCCTCGTCTTCTCGCTGGTTACTGGAAGCTTTCCCCTGATCCTCCACTATTTGATCAAGTGATTGATCAGAAGTCATCTATGCTAAATCTCACTCTCTCTTAAAGGGAATCCTATGAATCCATTCCTGACCAAACAATGGTTGAGAAAATGGTTGACCTCATTCCACCTTCTGTGCATCATACCTTTCTCATAGAGAGTGAGCCTCATGCCACTCAAGTTATTTGTGTTTCTTTAGATTCCCATGAATTGGATTCAAATCCTCCCTTTCCCATGGTACACGAGGGTGATCCTCACGTTCCAATAACACAAGATTGAAATTCTCCCATTCCCACGGTACCCCCTCCAATTAGTATGGTCACTTGTTTTTATTGGATTTGACTAGCAAGATATTGTGTTCCCTCTTACGTGCCTTTTCATATCACAATACAGGATTATAATGTGGTCGTACCTAGCATGCTTGTAGAAGAAGTTTCATATGTCAGTATTTTTTCCTCAACAAATTGGAAAGCTTTAGGTTCTCCACAACTTGTGCCTATTACCTAGAATCTGTTGGATTTTAACAAAGGAACTAGTCAACAGTTAGGGATCCTTCCTATGTTTCCTATTACTCTGGGAGGAAAGATCATATATATAGATGTAATGGTTGTCCAAGGCCCTTTGGATTTCAATTTACTCCTTGCGAATGACTATTTTTATGTGATGTGTTCTCATGTCTCTTCTCTCTTTCGTGTGATGTGTTTCTCACATGAAAGAATATTTTTAACCATTGATTAGATTTCATTCATTGGTCCTAATTTTACTCTTGATCAACTAGCATCCCTAAATGGTACTTACATTCAAGTGGTATCTTCCTCGCCACAGTTTAACTATGTGGCGACCTATTCCATGCCCATGTCTACTGATAATCTAGTCAGTGATACAGTGTGTCATGTACTGGGAGCATTGGACCCTGTTTTCCAGAGTGTTGTTCTCCCTTATGATGAGAGCCTCTTGGAATACATGAACTCTTATGGGCCATGATCAAATCCTTGGAGCATATTTCCTTGTCTTATGTCAAGCTCCTTAAAAATTCAAACAAGGCCTTCGAGAAAAGTTCATTTCCTTGTGTCAAGCTCCTTAAAAATTGAAACAAAGTGGCAGAGAAGAGTTCATTTTCTTGTGTCAAGATCCTTAAAAAATGAAAAAAAGTGTTCAAAGAAAATTTCCTTTTCTTGTGTCAATCTCGTTAAAAAATGAAACAAAGTGTCATGAGGATAGTTCTTTTACTATGTCAACCTCGTTAAAAAATTAAATAGGTACCTTATGAGGATATTTCTTTTAATTTTTCAACATTGCTTTAAAAATGAAATAGGACCCTATGAGCATAGTTCTTTTACTATGTCAATCTCATTAAAAAAATGAAAAAAATCCCCTTCTAATTCGATTTCTTTGATTAGATCTCATAAATTCCCTGTCGAGTCTTTCACTTGATCTCGTAAATGAACCTCTGTTCCATCCAACTGTTAGTAACTAGTAGTCTACTTAAGTGAATGAAATGAAGCTTGGGTGGAATTTACCTCAAATTGACTCATTATGTTGGGTACATGAAAACCTATTCCAAGCATATTTTGTTTCTATTTCAATCTAGTGTAAAACCGAAACCACTCTCAGGCATATTTTTTCTCATGTTTCAAGCTTGTGAAAAAATGAAACCAATTTAAAGCATAGTTTTTCCTTCGTTTCAAGCTTGTGTAAAAATGAAACCATCTTCAAGGGTTCTCAAGCATAGTTTCCTATCTTTCAAGCTTGTGTAAAAAATGAAACCCATCCCTATACACCTCTCATGATTTCCCTTTTTTTTGGCTCTTCTGCAAGATGAGCCTTGGTTTTCTCATTCCATCATCATTGTCTGCTTGGCTGATCATACACTCTCACTTAGTTGTTTTACCCTTGCCTAGGGAACCGTTGCGATGAGTGGTATTGTTAGCCAGCCTCTTGAACTTTGCGTGTTTTGAGCAGTTCCATCATGACTAGAACCAATTGTTGGAGTAGGGTCCGCTAGGTACAATTTTGGTAAAGTTTTGTATATGTTTTGTTGTGCGTGTTGCGTGAAAGAGTCAAAGGGGATTTGGGGCAGGTCAAAGTCCCTAATCAATGCAATGGGTTTTAAGTGAATACCATGGGAATACCATGGGTCTCAAACCACGGTTTGAGACCATAGTATCTGCATGCTAATATTATAATAAATATGTAAAGGTCAAGTCATGAAATGATATATATATTTTGTCTATTGTCTTGTTATGGTTATTGATTAAGGATTTCAGTCTAAGTCTGGATTTTTGGGTAGAAAGGCTCATGTTGGTTGTGTGCGCAAAGACCTAAGTCTTGGATTTGTGTGGAATCTATTGGATGTGTGCACAGAAGGATAAGGGTAAATGGTATTGAAGGACTATAAGTATTGCAACCATTATACCTCTTCATAAAAAATATTGTTTTAGCAAACTGGAAACTGTTATGTGATTATTGTTATCTATCTGATTATCTGTGAATTTGTTCTATTATTTCATCTTTACTTATACTTCTGATTAAATGTGTTTGCACTAATGATTAAAGTATATTGTTCATGAATATCATTTGATGAATAAGTGTGATTGAAGTATATTTGTTTATTATGCGCGAATACACATTTAAGCATTCTGTGAAAAATGCGACGAAGTTGATCTATTGTTTTGTTGATCTATTGATGCGCACATCTGTATATTGTCTATGATAGTTTTGTTATAATTATTTTTAGGGCCACCATTTTAAATTATTCTTCAGGGTGCAAAAACTTGGTTCCAGCACCCCCCATACTGCTTCGAGTGAGACTTTGATCTATGCAAGTAGGTCATTGCCAAAAGGGCCAGTAGTTGGAGGGTTTGTTGGCTACGCAATAAGTCTGAACCTGGGTCAGGACCCCTCAAGCCAAAAAATGGTTTCTTTGCCGGGACTAGGATCATTTTTATGGATAACTGATGTTGTGGCATCCTACGTATAACGAATTACAATATTGGCTTGATAGAAAGATCCTTGAATTCATGATCCAACAGAATAGAAGTTCTAAATAATCTGGTAAAGATTGGTTTCAAAAGTACATTTATACAGAAGTCCACGAAATATTATTTGCCTCCTTTGCAACTGATCTGCATGAGTGGTTACCTTGATTGACTAAATTTAATACTTCCGCTAAGGACGGCGCAACCACTCAGTGGACTCCATAATTGGTACAACAGTTAGAAAAGACCAACAATACGATTACCCGTGTGATAGATCATTGGATCGATTGTGTTCTAGGAGGATTCATGAATGATTTTTCTATTGATCAATTTGTGTCTTATTCTGAAGTAGAAAGAATGTTTTTCAAGGGTCCCAAAGGTAATTTCTTGCACTCTTTGAATTTTTGGATTAAGATGCTATTGTGTGAACATGGTCTCTATGTAATCATATCGCCTGAATTTCCCGAAGAGGCCCGACTACGTGCAGTGGAAGAATTTATCGCGCAAATCTAAAAGAAGGGTTTATTTACAATCCTCTCAAGGGTAGATCTGATAGTGACGAAGGATCAGATACTAGTAGCTCTGGTGAGTCTGTGCACTCTAAAGAAGAATAAGTCTCACAATATCATAATAATCATGGATCGTTGGCCATATTTCACATCCCATCCACTCCACTTCCAAACTCATCCCACAATTCATCCACTCCACCTCCACCTCCACCACCAGGAGTAGATATGGCTGCATCTATGAAGTTTCCTACTTTCATAGGTAATGGGAATGAAGATACAGAAAAATTATGGTTTGTCACTGATGTTGTATGGAAAGAACAACAGGTTAATAATGACGATGTAAAGAAAGCGCAATTGGTCGCTACTTTTGAAGACCATGTGTTGGATTGGTATATAATATATGTATCGAAAAACCCTAATGCAACTATGGATAATCTGAAGGATGCCCTAAAAGAACAATTCAAGAAGCCAAAATCATATGCATAATGTGTAACAGAGTTGAAAGAGATTCACCAAGAGTTAAATGAATCTATATGGGATGTGGATTAGATATTGAAGCGCACTATCAGAGACGATGGATTCACTATTGATGACACCCAACACAAGGAATGGTTCATCACTATATTTCTCCCACATCTACATCAACCCTTGAGTCAACAAAAGATTTCCATGCAGGTTGAGGTGTAGAAATTTCAATGAAACTAGAAGTTGCGCCGGTACCCGCTGTGATCAGAACCCAGCATATTCAAAGTAAGTTAGCTACTATGCATTTGGAAATTCATAATCTGAGAAAAGATAAGGGAAAGGAGGTATGCGCAGATTTATGGTGCATACGATGTAAATTCACCGGGCATCATTAGGATCAATTCTCTATATTCAATGATTATCTGCAAGTTGGAGGACCTAGCCTGTTGAAGAGCCTGGTTGGGCCGAGTGGAACATGCATTACGGTGCACAATTTATTTCTCTATGGGTTTTCATACGAGTGATTACTTTCTAAGAATTGGGAAATAGATGTCTGAGCTAAATAAGCCTTTTTGCAAGTTTTTCTCATCACAAGGACATGATGAACAACACTATCATAGTTTTGATTTGATGATGGATAAATATAAGCTATACAGAATGCAAGTTGAACCTACCTCACCAGTATCCCCATTTAGGTGTGGTGGATTCCATACCATAGGATGAGGACAAGGAGGAGGATCAGTTGGTCGAGGAAGGGGATAGATCATATGCTACAATTATGGATATGTTGGCCATTATGCTTGCAATTGTCCAAATCCAGTGTGAAATTCCTACAGGTACTGTAGGAAATTCGATCATGTAATTGAATATTGTCTTATTTTACTTGCTAATATGCAGGAGAAGAAAACACGAACTTCAACATAGAATATTCAGATGGTAAGAGAGGAGATACGTGAAGATGATCCTAGCGTGAATGTTGTCACTAGGAGTTTTGTAGCCACTGGTGAGGATAAAGGAAAGAAGCCGGATGCTTATCTATGGATCCGTAAGGCCCCTAAGAAAAATGATGGATTCGATTTACAGAGTGAATTTTTTTTTTTTGTAGAGGTAAAGAAAGGGTTTGCAGAAGCAAATACCTATGGATGTGGTCGAAGTCGATGTAGAAATAAAGCCATTTTTACAAGCGTGTATCAAGCTATTGCGCAACAAGAAGGTGGTGGAGAATCTTCAAGCATTGATAGATAACTACACAAAAAAGGAACAGCCTCGGATGGAACAGAAAGTTGTCAACAAGATATATAAGAACAAAAGAAGAATTGGATAAGAGATGCACTTGACTACTCAAATTGAAGCCTATGAGATGGATCAGGTCATTCTGATATAGGATATGATGAAAATTTCTAACCTAATAAAACTTGGGTGCACATGGGAGAGACTAAGTTGGAGTGTTCGACTATTCAACTACGAATGGTGAATCAATAGAAAATAATTCCATTAGGAAGGCTCTCACAAGTGGTAGTAGATATTGAAGGAGTTAAGGTGCTTGTAGATTTCGAAGTCATACATATTGTGGATGATATTGATCCTTATCCTATGCTGTTGGGTTTGGATTGGGATATTTATATGGATGGAATCATTAATACTAAGAGTAGAAGCATGGTATTTGATAACTATGGAACCCGATTTGTAGCCCCTCTAGGTCCTGCAGAAGGTGTGAGATACACATAGTTGGTGCGCTCAGTGGTGAGGTTGACCATGTCTATAAGTTGACTATGAAATATGGTTATTGGATCAACCTGATAGTTGATGGAAGGCTTAATTGGGAAAAGGATAGTTCATGCTTCTCAGATTCAAATGAAGAACTGGAAAACTAGCAGAACCAGTTACATGAATTATCTGCACTGTGCTGCAATCGAGTGACCAAATCTCTTTACCGCATATCATCAGAGGTACAATAATTTTCGTATTATGATAGTTTAACTAATGTGAACATGTTTTTAGGAGATCTTGAAAGGATTGATTCAGAAGCACAGAGATTCCATGCACTGGATATTTCATAATTCTCTACACCAGCATGATGGTGGGAAAATCACAAAGAAAACTTGGGTAACTAGGAAGAATGCACTCGAATGATGAGATTTATATTTGAGTGTCCAACTACCAGAATGGAAGAGATTTACTATGTAAATGGTGATCCAAAAAAAAATATTCCTTGATGGACTGAAGTATGGGGCACAGAGCCAAGACCATAATGGGTGCACATGTTCATCCATACTTTGGGAAAGGTGCCTATTGATTGGTACCTGGAAATGGAGTTGCGTCGAGGAACCAATGAATGGTATGCATTGACCAAAAGTTTCATTTTAACCTTCAACTTTGAGAGTGGGTTTTATTTCTTGGGTAAATTATTATAAGGTATTCAAGAGGTCATCTTTGATACGACAAAACCAGAGGTAGAGTGCACTTTTCCAGCATGGGATGTGCAGATGAGGGATATTGTCAATTACAGAAATCTGACTGTTGAAGAAAATGAAGACAATCCAAGGAATATCACAATCCCTAAGTATGAAGGATAGCACGCAGTTGTTGGACTTTCAATAACATCACTAGATGTCACAAAGCCTTTGAAGATTTGACAAGTGAACATTGGTACAGAAGAGCAGCCAAAATTGGTGAAGATCAAAAATTATTGGGATGATGATACAATAGGAAAGGTAGTAGAGTTGTTGACTGAGTATCAGTACCCGTTTCCTACAAATTTCTTGAATTTGAAAGGGATAATTGGAGAGCTTGAGGTCATGAATATCACTTTGAAACCAGATGTGTGACATGTGAAGCAGTGCCTGTATATATTGAACTCCAAATACAAGCATAAAGTTAAGGTAGAATTGGATAAAATGGTTGTTGCGAGAATTATAGAACAAATGGAAGAGTCTGATTTGGTGAGTCCCATGGTAGTAGAGAATAAGAATATTAAAGGATAAATAATGATTTGTGTGGAACTGCGCAAATTAAATGATGCATGCATACATGATCCATTCCCGACCCCATTTTCTGATGAGATCCTCCACAATGTAGATGGACAGGAAGCTTATTCATTTACAGATGGGTTTTCAAGATATCCTCAGATCAAGATTGAGCTAGAAGATAAGAGCAAGACAACCTTTGTAACAGAATGGGGATCCTTTCAATATACAGTCATGCCATTTGGGTTGATGAATGTGCCTGTTATTTTCTCACGCATAGTAATAGTTGTATTCAAGGAGTACATCCACAAGTTCTTAGAAGTCTACTTTGATGATTGGATTGTCTTTGGGTTACTGAAAAATCATGTATCAAGTTTACGCCTAATGTTGGATACTTGTAGGAAGTGTCAGATCTCACTTAACTTGAAGAAGTGCATATTTTGTGTACCATTCAAGATATTGTTGGGTCATATTGTCTGCCAGCAAGGGTTGATGGTGGATCTCGTGAAGATGATCGTAGTGATTGTTAATCTAGAAGTTCCTGCAAATGTCAAACAACTACACTCAATTTTGGGGCATACTGAATATTATCGGAAGTTCATCCAAGGCTATGCATTGATCACTGCGCCCATTGAGAAATTTCTTAAGAAGGATGTGTCATTGTATTGGGATGAAGAATGTCAAAATAGTTTTGAATTGCTGAAGGAAAGATGGTCATAGCGCCCATATTGGTCTTCCTAGATTGGTCGAAGGTATTTTTGTTTATGCCTCCTGCATCACGCTCAGAGCTATTTTAGCGCAACCAAGAGATGGGAATATCGATAACCTTATTTCATTTGCAAGTAGGAAGCTATCAAGTGCGGAGCATAATTATTCATCCACGGAAAGAGAAGGATTGGCTATGGTTTATGCAATGTAAAAATTTCACCATTATCTATTAGGAGGCCACTTCAAGATGTTTACTAACCACTCTGCTTTAAATTACCTGGTCAATAAGCCTGTGTTACATACGTAAATCCTCTCTACGAATAGAGATGATCCCTCTAGCCCTGGAGTGGGTATAGTAACAAAAGGACAAACTAGAGTGTAGGATCCTAATTAATGAATGAAATAGACACGATAGATCAACTTACTTGGAGTCCAACACTATCGTCATAGCTGTTGTAGTGGTGGCCTCTCAATTCTTGTCTCAGCAAGTCACTATCCTTTTGCAGTGATGCTTGGATACCTGCAAAAAATCAACAAACAAGAGCAGCATACAAAACAACAATATCATTCATATTTACTAACTAGACAAGGAGGGTTAAGCATATAGCATTAATAAAACACATAAACGTGATATGGGAACCAGACAATAGTTATACATATGTATTAATAGAAGAAAGAGTTACAACCAATCCTTGACGTCACAGCCTCCTTCAGCGGGGTTCAGTTAAAGTGCGTCTCAACGAATGTCATGGAATTCGGATGGTATAAAGGCACAAGCCTAATCTCTCTCAATAAGGGACTCTTCCATTATATCTTGAATATAAATCTCTCCAGCATTTCTACTTCTTCAATTCAGCTCAGCTCAGCTCAGCTAGCTTGATCAATGGAGGATGAGCTATATTTATAGAGGAAGAGGAGGAGGTTTGGATCCCTACTATGGTGTAATGGAGGCCTTATCCCTTGGTAGGTTTCCCCAAAAGGTGGAAACAAGAGGCCAAAGGAGGAAGGTCATGGTTACTCAGTCGAACCACTCCCCATGACTCATCCATGAAGTTGTTATGATAGAAACTTCACCTCTAATTTAAAAAAAAATTCCATAAACATATTGGCACAGGCAGCTAGCTGAGACATATTTCCAGCTAGTGCGGGGGCTGATGTTAATCTTCATGATCGGCACGAGGGCATAACTGGCTACCAGCACCAAGAAAAAAAAAGTTGTTTTTGGTGGTCTGTTCAGGAAATGGTCAACATAAGGAATGTTTGACTCATGTTAAGGGATGCAATGATGATATTTTCAAGTCATGACACTTTATTTTGTTCACAGAAATGAGCCTCCAATGTAGAGGATGGGGATTACAGGGACAATGAAAAAATGTTGTGTAACAAATGCCCCCAAAGCATGAGCTCCGAGAGAGAGGAAGGGGTGAAATGCTTTACGAGAACGCATTCAAACCAAGCACCGTTGTCAGAAGACCTACAATTACAAGTACAACAGATATCTATGAGACATGAACACGTGGCATGGGTGCAACCATCCATAATAGAGTACATAGGTGAACTGATATTTGGGGTATGGACACAACCATCCAACAGTGAGGATCAACAAATAGACTCGGTATGGTCACAGCCATCCAATCAAAAGAGTCATGCAACAAATAATGATACATCATAATATCTTGCAGCCTGGATTTTATCAAAAAAAACCCAGGGTCTTGTGCTCCATCTTGATCCGAACAAGTACAGATTCAATCATGTGAATATGTGAGTTGAAGTTGAACATGCAAGAAAATCACCTGATTACCAGCCCATGAGGAAGGTTGTTAACAAGCATGGGAAAAACCACCAATAATGACAATGGCTCTCAAGGTACAACAGGTACAATCCACAGAATGTGAATAGTGATATGGCGTCAAACACTCGTAGAATCACCCGATCGAAGGCCAATGATGTGGACCTGTCGTTGAATGCAAAGAACCTGCCATTGAGGCATGTAGGCTCCAAGGTACTGGTAGGGAGGCTATAAACCAATTTCCTAGATAATGAGCTGAAGTTGATAGGAAGTGACCTGGTCGAAGGAGGGAAATTATGTATCTCACACCATCGACACGAGACAAAGGAACATAATGATAGTGAATCAGGATCAACAGAGAATTAGAGGGAGGTTGAAATCTGCAGAGGAAAACTTCTCTTGAACATATCAGTGACACGACTCTAGATTTGGCAGTATTTGACATCAAGGGATCTGAGGTCATGATGACGTGGCAAAGAGCAGATGAGAGGTCAAAACAGATTACCTAAACCCACGAAGGCAAGAATGACGAAATGAGATGTCCCCAACCCGACACGAATGCAGACGAGTGTCATGTTCAAGAGGGACATACTGCCGACACAACTAAAATTTGGTTCAATTTTCCCCCACCATTTCTAGCAAGTACCCCAATTATTATTTTTTTTAAAAAATCTTGAAGGGGATAGCATATGCTTGTGCTGTAAGTTTTTCCTTCGGACAAATCCATCCTAGTACATTTTACGAGCCCTAGGAAGGAGGAACTCGATGAACGTCATGGTGATGATGTCCGATGTCATCAGGGTTTAACGAGTCTAACAAAGGAAGAACTCAACATATTTTCATGTTTAGAGAGTTTAAAAAGAAATGGAAAAGAAAACTCCAGCATGTCCCTTTTCGTAAGTAGTCTCTCAGATCCAAAACGGTAGAAAATAATATCTGAAAGAACCTCTTAGTCGTGATAGGATAAGGTATTCCTTTTTCGTAAATAATATATCCCAGCCCAAAAATGGGGTAAACGTATACTGGGTAGATATCGTTTCGTAGCCATTTAACGAGTTCAAAAGGACAAGAGTCTCGACAATATTTTCAATTTTATAGAGTTAGAAAAGGGTTGAAAGATGACTCTAGTAGTGACTTTTTCGTGTTTTTACGAAGTCTGAAAAAGTATAAAATACAAATCGTGACTTCATCACTATCACGTTAAAAACTTGTTCCTGCACTATAAACAAACATAAAACCTATTTCTTGAAATAACATAATGTAATAATCGAAAAACATGTCTTAAAACCTAATTAGGGTTCTGAAAATTATAAAATGTGCAAAAATGAAAAAAACACTTATGGACACAAAACATGCATGAATGACTCATGCATAATACTTTTTGAGATACAACCCATTTCTGGGTTGATCTAAAGGATGACCTTCATAATCAATGAGCTCATAGGCCTCATTTTTCAAAATGCATTTAATGATGTAAGGCTCATGCCACATGGTTTGAAATTTTCCTGCCCCCAGTTTATCATGAGCTTGATCATACAGGAGGACGAGGTCTCCTTCTAGAAAGAAGCGAGGAGAAACCGACTGGTCAAAATGGGCTTTGACTCATTTCTTATGTGCTTCGATGACCAAAACAACAAAACAGTGAGTTTCATCCAGCCTCTCTAAGTAGAGGAGACATTATTCTTCAGGGGAAGTGTTGGGTAGTAATTCAACAGCTAATTTGAGCAAAGGTATTTCACACTCAATCGGAAGGGTAGCTTCCAGACCATAAACAAGCTGGAATGGAGTGAACCCGGTCACATCCTTGACTGAGTTTTGGTATGCCCAGAAAGCCAAAAATAACATGAGATTCCAATTGGATTTGTGGATCCCAATCATACGTTGAATCATTATGACTAAAATTTTGTTCACAGCTTCAACCTGGCCATTGGCCTGAGGATAGTATGGCATTGAGCTGTCATGACGCAAGCCTAAACGAGAGGTCAACTCCGCCATCATATAATGCCGAAAATGGGAACCATGATCGGTGACGATGGCTTGAGGGACACCAAACCTAGAAATTATGTGATTGAATATGAACTGAGCTGTTGTCTTACCATCAGCAGCAAGTGTAGGCATTGCTTCAACCCATTTGGTGAAGTAGTCAACAACTACAATAATATAAGCATTCCCCCCAGCCGAGTGAGGGTTACAGTTCATAAAATTGACGCCTCGTTTCACAAAGGGACCAACAGTAATGACATGGTGCAGATGTGCAGGCGGCGCACACATCTTGCACTGATAGATCTGGCAATCATGACATTTACGAAGAGAAAAAATGAAATCCTTGAAGATGGAGGGCCAGAAATACCCGGCATGAAGAATCTTCTATCCAGTGGCATAACCAGACACGTGACCACCGCAGGTGCCACTGTGGCAATCATTTAGAACTTTCTTAGCCTCCTCGAGGGTCAAACACTGACGGAGAATGGAATCTACTCCGACACGGTAGAGTGTATCTCCCACTATACGATAAGGTTGCGACTGATGACAGATGTGTCGGCAAGCATCCTTCATCAACTTAGATCTAAAAGTAGAAGTCTGGAGATATACGATGATATCACTATACTAAGGATCGAGGGTAGAGATCAAAAAAATCCTATCGTCTGGAATTCGTTCTTCAGAACCATACGGAGCAGAATCGAAGGGAAGGGAGCAGATCAAATCAGAAATGACGAGTGATTTCTTTGACTTGGCAATAGTAAACGCCAAATCAAACTCATGGAGAATAACAATCCACTTTGAGTATTTTCCCCCCAGCAATTTTCGAGACAATATGTAGGTCATGGGGTTGCATTTGGAAATCACAGTCATAGTACGCAATAGAATATAATGACAAAAACGTTTAACTTCTTGAACGACAGCTAACGCTAACTTCTCGACATGATCATAACGCATTTCAATATCGAGAATGTTATGAGAGAGGTAGTAAATAACATGCTCGTCACCATTGTCATCATCTTGAACCAGAACCATGGAAATCGTGTTGAAAGCAGTAGCTAAATAGAGGGAAAAATCGCGATGATAGTTTGGAGGACGTAACAGTGGAGCGTTGACAAGCAACGTCTTCAAAGCATCAAAAGACTTCTGGGTGACTTCATCCCAAAGGAAAGGGACACCCTGCTTTAGTAATCACGTGAATCCTTTATCTACTTCGGCATAGTTAGGCATAAAACAACGTAAAAAATTATCCTTCCCTTGCAGACACTGTAGATGATGTAACGAAGATGTAGAGGGGAGATTAATAATAGCCTTGACTTTGAGTGTATCAAGGAGAATCCCATCTTTGGACATGATAAACCCTAAAATTTTATCGGAATCAACGTAGAAAATGCATTTGTGTGGATTGAGCCATATATTGTAGCAACGACAACGAAGAAATATTTTACAAATATGGTCGGGATGATCCTTACACCTAGCTGAATGAGCCGGAAGGTCATCTAGATAAGGTTTAACGATGTGCTTAATATCTTGAAAAGTATAGGACATCACTCGTTGAAACGTGGCTTCAGCATTATTCAAGCCAAAATGAACCTTATTATACATGAAATTACCCCAAGGAAAGATGAAAGCGGTCTTATGTTGATTAGTCGGGAGAATTTTAATATAGTTATAGCCAAAAAATCCATCCATGAAAGAAAAAATCTCACTCCTAGCACAGTCATCAATGATCTGATCAATTAAGGGAGTAGGATAATTATCCTTGGGACAGGCCCGATTGATGTCACGATAATCAACATAGACTCGAATGGTTCCCTATTTCTTACTATAGGGACAATTTTGGATACCCATTATGTCAAGGGAATCGAGTAGATGAAACTAACATGGAGAAGTTTTTCAACTTCATGTTTAATGGCGGTGGCTTTCTGAGGGTCCACAAGACGAAGGCACTGATGAACAGGATTCGAAATAGGGTAGGTAGGAATCTCATGCACTACGATACTGGGATCAATTATAGGCATTTCTTTGTAGGACCATGCAAAGACATCACAAAACTCATGGAAAAGGCTAGTATAAACCTGAACTTCATCCGAAGAACAAGCGACCCCGAGATGGATGTTCTCGACAATTCCTGGTTTGATGAAAATGTCAATAGGCATTGTTTGTGTAATGTTAATCAAATTACCCTCCGAAAATACTTCATGTGTCAGAATAGGCATTCAGAGCAGAGGAGAAGGAACTTGAGATGCAAACCTCTCAAGACACGTATACATGGCCCCGAGGCCAGGCATGAATGAGGAACGATGATGACCATCATTCCACAGAAAATCCTCGAAAGACATAGTTTCCATGATGGCTTCATCGGAAGGAAATATCTCTTAAAAGGGATCGGATGACTCTGAATCACTAAGACAAGGGGATTTAGAATAAGCGTCGAGGGACATGCTCAAAGGAGCATGATCAGAAAGTGGAGGATTCCAAACCACAAGAAGTTCACAATAATCAATCTCAATTGGACTTAGAGGCATTGAATCTTCAAAAGAATCGAATTGTTCAGGCGAAGGAATAATTCATGGGTCATCAGACCGAGAGATCATATTGATCTGAACAGTGTTAGGTGGAGGAAGAGGAAAAATACCCATGAGGGCAGGATCTTTGAAGAGACCCGGCCCAATGCTCTCATAGGGAACAAAGATCTTATCCACAAATGAAACATTGTTCTCGGAAGAAGAAGTGAAGAATGACAATTGATCAACAGTAACAATATTTCCCTCATGCAGGAATTTCAAGACACTAAAGAGAGTGGATGGAATGCATAACATAGCGTGAATCCAACTGCGACCAAGGAGAATATTGTAATTGAGCTTAGCATCAACTACTTCTACCTCGACATTGGCTGTCTTCCCTTTCAAAGTAATCGGAAAACTAGTGAGAACACCCAAAGGTTTGGATTCTCTTCCATCAAATGCTTCAAGGGAATTCGGTGATGAATTCAAGGCCATAGAACCAATGGCTTTCCAGAAAGAAGATGACATGATGCATGTTGATGCACCTTTGTCCACAACCGCTCGATGGATATCGAGATCATTAATAATAGCCTGTATAATGAGTGAAATATGATGTGGGAGTCGTGGAACGAAATTCTCTAAATCGAAAGCAAGAAGGCTAGTATCAGCAAGATCAACCTCACCAATCATAGATAACAAAGCCCTCCATTGAGATGGAAAACTCTGAAGTACTTCTAGAGCAGACATCGCAGATGGCGCCTGATCCAAATCCTCAACAATACTATAATGTTGAGATGTATGGGCGTTTGGATTGTAAGAAGACTTATGGAGTACACCTTTGGAAGATTACCATACAATAGGCTCAGTACTGGGCCTTTCAATATGAAGAGGGCCAGAAGCAGGTGGAGGAAGAGGACCATCAGCGATATCTTTCCCCGTTGCCTGATGCGATTCGGTATAATATTTCGATCGAGTAGAAATAGAAACGAACGTAGAACCATTCATCATGAACACCTGAGAGCCAAATGGGGCAGAGGAATGAGGTTGCTCTACCATCTGGGTCTGCTGAGATGGAAAAATTTCTTTAATAATAGTTGTAGTTCCCGGAGTGCCTTTGAGAAACCATACTTACTTCAGCCCATCGAGGACAGTCCTTGGTGTTGTGCTCTTCGTCATAGATCAAACATGGGTACTTCAGCTTACGCGGTGAAACATCATCAGCACGAGATTTGGACGAATCTGGTTTTGGGGTATCCGCTTTGGCCTTACCTTTACCCTTCTTCTTCCCTTCAGAAGTTTTGTCCACCGGATTGGCCTAAACAGCATTGACTTTCGAGGCTTTACCAGGATTCAGAGTGAGCTAAGAAGCAACATTATTTGAAGAATTATACTTTTTCTTCCCAGAATTTTAAGGAGAATACTTCTGAGAAGTTTGAGACACATAATCAATAATACCATCGACGGATGGGATCGATGGTGCTTTATAAGTTCCAGGTCGAGGGGCATCATTCAAGATATCATACAATGTTCCAAACTGAGAGTACATAAGATCAATATATTGGGCACAAGTTACACATGCCCCCATATAAATGTCTTTCGAAATTTGATTGACAAAGGAGGTAGTGAACCAATCAGTTAGAAGCCGATCAGGAATTTCAAACTTGATCAAATGACGACAATGTCTCCATTCATGAATATGATCTGAGATATGAGTAGCTCGGTCCTGTTTCAAGGATGTGAAGAGGTGTGCCCCGATTTCATAATGAACCGGTAACTGAAAATTTGTAAGGAATGCCATGGCGAGAGAGTTAAAATCTTGAAAGATACCATGAGATAGCTCAATGTACCACTTCACAATAGCACCAGTAAGAGTCTATTGTAAAAGATGGATTCAGATGGAATCGTCAACCCAAGAGTTATAGGAACACCATAAGTGGTAAGTCATAACATGCGCTTGGGGGTCTTCTCCAGACTTGCCCTCAAATTTATGACAATCACCAGGAATCTTAGTCGGAACCGGAGGCCAATACAGATTATGAAGAATTGGATCATTTGTTAACTTTGACACATCATGAAGTTCCAACATAGCGAGAAAATTTAATTGAGGATTAAAATGCATTAGAGGTCTCTGATAAGGACCTGTGTTAACATTCCACCCATCCTACGAGAAATTATGCCCCCATATGTTTTGTCCCAGAGGATTCTAACCATAGGGGTTATAAGCCTGATAATTTTGCTGATACTGGGGTTGAGGACCAGGATACTAATTCTAAGCATACCATTGAGGTCCTTGTTGAGCAGCGCAAGGATTCTGTTGCGGAATGTAAGCATGGCCTTGAGGTTGATTATACACCAACTAAGATAGATTTTGAGGGTAAAAAGTGAAACCTTGGGGTGCACTATATACCGGTTAATATTGACCTTGGGGGTAATAAGTGCCTTGGGGTTGAGAAAGTGGACCCTGCTGAGTAGGTTGAGATGGCTGTTGAACAGGCGAACCCTACTGAGTCAGATAAATGGGTTGAACCAGCTACTGAGCAGGTTGAGCAGGTCGTTGAATAGATTGAATTGGCTGTTGAACATGTTGAATTGGCTGCTAAGCTTTTTGAGTAGGCTTCCCCTGCAGAATAGGTTGGCCTGAATAATGAGAGCCACCAGGTTGCCTTTGTGGAAGAGGTTAGCCTGATGGTGGAGATGGACCAGGTTGTCCCTGATGAATAGGTTGACCTAGAGCAAGACCTAGGGTTTTCCTTGTTGCACAAAGTTTTGGCCATACTGAATGTACGACTGATGCTATTGTACAATAGTTTGTCCCTGTGGGGGATACTTTGGACCTCCAACAACATGTGACATTCCTGGTTGAGGCTGACCTGAAGGACCATAGGGTTGTCCTTGTTGGACGGACGAAGGTTGACCTTGCGGCTTGTGTTAGTCATCGATGGTACACACCGCATAGATGACAAAATGTGTTCCCTAGATTTCTATAAAAAAAATTCTTGAACATTGTAAGTTCTAGAAATCTCACTGCCTTCATCATCCTTAAAGATAATTTTTCGCTATTTCATCTTTCCACCATGTCTAGCATTGTCTACCAGTCCGAGAAAACCCACTAATAGCTTATGTCACTATCCCTGTCTGTATGCTTTCACTTGTGGCCCAAATCCTTTGTCTTGTTTTCCCTAAAAACCCCCCACTACTGCTTAAACCCACCAAAAAAATAGCCTTGTTGTATCTCCCAAATTACTGTCAAGCATTGATAGTCTCAAACTATCTCTGTAGTCTCTTTAGATAAATCAAGTAAATTGGATTTCAGATCTTCAATACATCAGCCTATCCTAAACTCCATCTTGCACTTGATAAGCCTAAGTTCTAGGTCTCAATCAAAAAACCAAGTCCAAGAAGATCTCCACTAGGTCACCTAGGGTTTTCACAAAGTCATAGGATGGATTTTGTGCCCTACAAACTTTGTTCTTCCTATATGAAGAAAATACATTAAAATAAGGGGACAAGTCATTTTGTCCTAGATTCACCAAAGAGATCATTCAAGGGAGGTTTTTAGCCTAAAGCATGGTTCTTGCAAAGGGACAGCTACCCTTTGCTCACATTTTTACAAGAGGGTCTGAAAGCCATCATATTAGCAAAGAGGTAAGGTAAAAGAGAAAAATCATCATAAGAAGACCATTCATAGCAAGAAGAAAGCAACAAGCATATGTTTTATGGAAATCAGGGTTTGAAACAGTTTTGACCAAACAAGAAATCAGTCCTAGGGTTACAAAGGCAAAGGCCTCCTCTACTCCTTCAAGTGCACATTGAAGGACTTTAGGAATGATTAGTGAGTTTTGTGAAGTTTCTAAGAAATTAGAAGACAACACTAGTTACTTTTTCCTAAGCAGCCCTAAAACCTAGGAGTTTGGGAAGATGGACAAAGATGGTCACATGGTGACAAAAGAAGCCTCCTTAATCACAACAGATGGTTTCAAAAGGTTTTCAAACTACCTTCTAGGTTTTTTCAAAAATGGCATTAACTCCCCTACACCAAAGGAAGAAAGAAGATGAAGAGTATCAGCAAAAGGGTAAAAAATATCACTTCAAGGGTTTGCTTTCTCAAAGCAACAATGAGAAGCAGTTTCAAATTATCAAAGAGGGCAAGCAAGAGCTAAAATTACCCCAGGAGGTGATTATGGCAAGCACAAGTTCACTGTTGATAAAATAAGTTGTCCAAATTCAAAAGAGACAGTAATCAAAGGAAGAAATTGTGTAGGCACCTGCAAGAACATAAGGGGCCATCAAAAGCACAAAAATGGTTTGGACACCTCACCTACTTCACTAACATACATCATCTGCAAACTAGGAACAAACATGTAGCTATTTTGAGGGTAGTAAGGCCTCCAAAATAGTTTCTCTATTAAGGTATATTCTGCAAAAGATAGGTTAGCCATAAAATGACATTTCTACAGGACTGTCAAGATAAACTATCTACAGGAAAATTGATAAAGAAAAGCAAGCCAAGTGTTTTATCACTGTTACACCATTTTTTGGTCATCTAACCTATTATCATTAGATGGACCCAAGTACACCATGTAAGACCAATTTTACCCTAAGTAAAATTTCTTTCACTATGTAAAATAACTTAATAAAACACATTTATTAGGTTGTTTATGGTCTAAACAGAAAACCCCAAAAGGAAATATTAAACAAATCTATATTTGTTTGATTTTCCTCATGGAATAATTAATCAAACAATAATTTAATTATTATTCCTGGTTATATTTAACCCAAAACAAGGAAATTAATTAGATAAATCCTTATTTATTTTATGATTTTCTAGGAATAATTATTTAAATCTTATTAAAATAATATTCCTTGTTAAATATGACTAAATCATTTATAAATAATTAAATAAACCATTATTTATTTAATTATCATTCAACCACTTCCTTAAAATAATAAATAAAGCATTTATTTATTTATTATTTACAAATAAAGGGATTTGACCCAAGTCAAATACCTTTTCCCTCCAACAAATATAGTAAAATATTCCTAAAAGGTGGTTCTAGAATTTGGTTAATAATATTTTATTCATGCACCAAGTCCTAGACTACCCTAATATTTTGTTATAAATAGAAGGGTTTTCCCATTCATTTGTCACCTTTCATTGCATATTAGATCACTCTAGATCTATACTCCTGGTCTGACTTTGAGCCATTATCATTGTCACATTCTCCATTATTTGCTTTGTGAGCTCCCTTTGAGTTCTATGTTTGTCTGGGTTTTCTACACCAACAAGAGAGAGAAATTTTAGATTTGAGATGCTGAGGACTTTCAAGAACCCATGCCATTGAGGAGAATTGGAAACACCTTTCTTGTTTTCCTCTCAGGTGCCCTTTAATATAAAAAATTCTTTCAAAAATATTGTTCTTGTCTTGTCTATTGGATGCATGGAGCAAAACTTCATTTTTACTGCTTAATGTCTTTTTATGCATAGATCTGGATTTGTGCAGCTTTGTTTGGATCAAATAACTACAAATTTGAAGATATTGGCAGCCATAATTGATGTTAGGGCTATTTGTTATGCGTAGCTAAAGTGGTATTTTCCGACAAAATATTCATACTATCAATCACAATGGTTGCCCATACAAAGACTAAAAAGAGGCTATTAATGCTTGTTACCAGGGTTTTCATCCTGGCAAATTGTTCACTTTTTTAAAGAAAAACAAGACAGAAGGTAAATCCCAGGAAGATATGTCAAAGGATCACAACAATCTGTTGTTTGCAAGTGTCAAATTTTCATAAAGAGGTTTTCATTGATTTAAAGGCACTTTTTAAAACTTGATGAAGGTTTTGTGAGCACAAGGGAGATATCTAGGGGCTTATAGCAAAGAACATAAACATTTTATGCCAAAACTGCCACCTACAGGGCTAAATAGCCACAAAGCACAGTGAGAAAAAAGTATGGAAGATAAACCTTATAAAAATGGGTTTTTGACATCAATTTTTTTTTTTTTTTTTTTTTTTTTAAAGAATATGAAATCTCCTTGACCTTTTCCACATCTCATTTCCATTTCAAAAAGGATGAAGAAGCCATTGAAAAATGAATTTTAAGGGTTTTTGTGCAAATTTGTAAAAATTTGCAGGCATTGCGTACCGAGGCCGGTGCTACGCACCTAGCCCTCGGCGCTACGCACAGAGGAGGTAGCGATAGTGTTTTTTAACACTGCGCTACGCACTTGGAGCCCGGCGCTATTAGTCATCAGTATTTTTTGCATGTTTTGATGACTAGATTCCTTGGGTGAGTTTTCTAGAAGTTAATCTCAATCTGTAAATTTTTCATCTAGAAAACACCTCAAACATTTTTTTGTCTTCCTACCCCTCTCCTTCAGCCTATGATGAGAAAAGTATTCAGTTTTCTAATCCTATCTCATTTCAGCAAAGTCTCATTATCTATAGCTATCATAGGTTTTGTCTCCCTGCCATAAAAGTTCCCTTGTTTTCATGCTTCTCATTGCCCATCATTTGACAAAGTGTCTGCCCCTCTCTCACTGATCATTGGATCATATGATAACCTGATCATGCCTAAGGAAATATTCAAAATCTATGACAAGGTCTGTAGGTCTAAGTGGTGGTGTTTAGGACAATTTTCCTGGAAAAAGTTATCCTAAGCCAAAAAACCCTGTGTCTAGTACCAGTCAGCTATAAATTGTTTCCTATTCTGCAAAATAACACACTGATTTGGCCTTAGGTCATACACCACTAACAGGTTACTTGTTTTCATTATTATCAAAGCTCAGAAATATTAATTCCAGGAAAAGAGAAGGATTCTAGAAGTTTCATGAATGAAAGAAAGTGGACATTTCAAGCCTGATTTTATGACACATTGCTAAGTTCTCAGGAAATCAAAGATCATCTACCAAGTAAATCTCTGCAGGGATGTATTCAATGATGACAGTGTGAAAATGAGAGCAAAAGAACAAATCCAAACAGGTCTCTCATGCTGAAGTAGTTTTCCATCATGAATTAGATGAAGTGCAGTAAGTGAGGGTCTACATGGTTTCAAATCCAATAGGAGCCTGAAGACAATGATCATTCATCAAGACAAATGAATACAAAGGACTAAGTGATGCTTATTATCAGTACTCCATGATTAACTCCAAAGTTATTGCTGCATAAGTTCTCAGAAGGGTGACACAGCCTTATAAGTTTCTCTGTTTCAAGAAAGAAGACAATCTTTGACAAGAAGAGCTCCAAAGAAAATTAGGCGCCAGAATGAAGGTGTAAGAAGGACAGCTGCTTCTTATACCTTATCATGAACTAAAATTTAAAATACTGTCACAAACAAGTTCACTACACCTTTAAAAAACAGGCAAGGGAAAGAGTTAGTTCAAAGATGCCTAGCAGTGAGCGCTCACCATGTACCAATCACAATATTTACTCCTTAAAAATTCACAGTGATATGGTACAAAGAAAGACATATATTACAGACAAAGTTCATAAAGGAGGAGGACATTTGGTTTAAGGGACTTCACCAGTGATAAGTGGAAAGGCTCACAGCTTGTTCCCATTGGTCTTTTTAAATAGACAGACAGAGAGCACAATTTTGGAAAGGAGAAGATTTTTTGGGTTTTTATAGAACCTCCTTCGTGACAAGTAGAGGGTCAAAACCCAGTCAAAAGACCTCCTTGACCAATAAGTAGAGGGTCAAAAGTGTTTTTGAGGAAACTGAACGATTACATTTGCACTGCCTCCTCCAAAAAATGAGTAGAGAGCTAAAGAATTTTACTTATGAAGACACCTTGCAAAAGGTAAAAAGTTTGTTTTGTCACTCAAACAATAAAAGGGGGTCTTCCTTTTTTTTTGAAACTCAAGGGAAAAAAGGTGTTAAAACACAAAAGGAGGGAAGATTTTCAAATTCAGAATGCATATCAAAAAGGTTTAAAAGCTCTCAAAACAAGCATTTGTGTTTTTCATGTTTGAGTTAACAAAAGAGATACCCTTTGCTTAAACCTTGAGATACTTTAGGCACCCATCTGCAAAAAATCTAAGGTGCGACGCACCTATAAACTAGCGCAATGCACCTGTAGCCCCTCTCCGAAGAAACTTACACAGGGCACGATGCACTTGTAGGGAGGCATGACGCACCTGTGTCTCAGCCTGATAGGTAGCGCCCGGGCGCCTGGGCAGTTTTCATACGCGACACACCTATGCACATGAAGGTCGCACCTTGCTCAATCCCTCCATAAATGCAAAATTTCAAATGAATGCATAAAAATTGTTTTTTCTAGGTTGCAGAGGAGTTTGTTGAAGAAGTATTTCACCTTATCTTACATCTTTTTATGGTCTTAAAATACTTGTTTTTGAGGAGATAATTTAAGGAGGAAGAAGAAACATTGGTGTTCAAAGATAAAGTCATAGTTCATTAGGAGAAAAAGAACCTGTTCGATCAGCAATAAAAGGGAAAACAGTGTTTTTAGGGAGAGTGGTAAATTTTGTTTTCAAAGGTCCCCTGTTACTAAATAAAAGGGGTGAAATAATGATTGAAAAGGAAACACCATTGTCAGTTCAGAAAAACTTGTTTTAGTTAAGTGGTTAAAAGAGAAGCACAATCCTATACAAAGGAAAAGAGTTGTAGTGCTAAAAAAGAATAGAAACCTGTTTTCAAAGACATAGATCATATTGCAGGCCTTCCTTGCTCAGTCACAAGGAAAGAACACAGTCCTTAAGAAGTAAATTTGTTTTCATTTATCAAGAACTTGTTTGCCAACTAAGGAAGAGAAACAATAGTTAAAGAAGAGATCTATTTTCAGTGCATTTGAAAGAACTGTTTTGTTTAAGCCAGTGAAAGAAACCTAAAACAAACATGCCTCCAAGGAAGGTCAGCAAAGGTGGGTATCATAACCAGTTTGAGCCCATTACAACTCAGGAGATAAATGATTCCCCTTCAGTTCTTTGCAACTTTCATGAGGTAGGGTGCCTTGATTTTTGCCAAAGAGTCCAAGAGGTCACCAATCACCCTCCCTTGACACAGTTTTTTGCCCTAAAATTGCAAGGAGAAGATGTTCACATGGCAGGCCTTGATTTTGTGCTCACTCCTAGATCAGTGTCAAAGGCAACCAAGATCCCCTACCTTGGTGAGAAATGGTTCAAACAAGCCTACTTGGACCTAAACCACTATAAACCCTTCTTGAAACCAGCTTACCAAAATGAATGCAAGGCGACCTTCCCATTTTCTCATCTATTGAACAGTTATGCACCCCTAATGAAGGTCATCATGAAATACTTTACATGTGAAGGGAGATTTTCACAAGTCTATTCATATCATGTTCGACTGTTGATGCACTTCTCTCGGACCCAGTTATTGAACCTCCCTTTCTTCCTCTGCAGAAGCATTGACAAAATGGCTTCATTTGTCCAAAAGAGACCCCCTTCTCAACAAAAGGCTAGCTTATTTCATCATTCCCTCATAAAAATCCTCATCCTCCATCAACTTGAACAAAAAGGAGTTCCTTGAGAATCCTTCATTTCCCATCCTGATTTCACCACTGCCTTTTCATCCTATGGTCCATCTCATGCCCCTTCCTCACCATCCACTCACTATGTCTCCCCTCTTGTAGTCAATCTACCCCTCAAAAGAAAAACTCCCCTATGATTGAGAGTGGAAAGGAAGAGTCTAATCAAAGCAATGATAATGAAGAACAAAGTGGTAGTCAGCATAACAGTGATGGAGGAGGTACTAGTGATGATGATCATAGTGGCATTCAACATAACATTCATGAAGAATGTAGTGATAGGGAAGAACAAGACAATCCTCAACAAAGAAATCATAGTGGTAATCAGCTAAACAATGAGGAATAAAGAAGTGATGGTGAACATGAACAAAATGATACTCAGCAGAGAAGTAAACATGAAGAAAGCTCCCAAACAGCTAGTGAAGATAATCTTCAAAAAGACAACAAGCAGGATCAGAAAGACAGCCATCAATCAATTGAAGAAAGAGACAGTGGTAACTTGCAGCAAGATAAGGAAAACACTCAAGAAGAAAGCATTCATGATGAAGACACCCACAGTGATGGAAATCAAACACAAAATAGGGAACATTCCAAGGGTGACAACATGAAACAAAAAGAGAAAAATAGTCCTAAGGGCAGCCAAGACCAAATCAAGGACAATGAAACAAGTAATGATGGATCAAAATAAGACAGTAAAAACATAGAGCATGAAGAGAGTTCTCAAAATCATGTGCTAGCTACCTCTCCAAGGCAAGGGGCCATGAATTTTTCTCTAGAAGTGGTGAAGCCTAAAACCACTAAATCTACAAAGAAGAAGACTTTTCAATCTGTAACTCCAAATTTTACTAGAGCACTCCGGAATAGAGGCAAGTTGCCCAAGCAACCTATCATTAAAGTGCCAAAGAAGACAAGGGAAAAGAAGCCCATTCAAAGCAAAGGTAAGGAAAAAGTAGAGCAGCATGAGAGCAGCCATGAACAAGAGAAAGAGTTTGACATAATCCAAGTGGATAGTGATGCCGAAGTTGACCAAATCAGAATTCTAAACTCTCTTCTACAAAAAAGATAATCTCAAATTGAAGATTTAGAAGCAGATTTAGGGATATATAAAGACCTCATTCACTTTCTACAACTTCAAAATAGACAAATGAGAGGGCAAATGGCAATCTATGAGGCCCAGGCACTCAAATACCAAAGGGAAGCATACAAAGCACAAGTCAAACCTGAGGAGTATATGGGAGAATTTGATGATGATGAAGAGAAGCAGCAACCAGTAAGGAAAATGCCTAGGACTATAGGTCTTAGGAAAGCTTTGGAGAAACAAAGACAAGAAGAAGAAACCCTTGCTCAACAATATCCTCTCACACAGCTGCTTGCCCAAGAGATAGAAAATGACAAAGACTCATGGCTTGAAAGAGAAAACAAGCATTTGGAGGACAAATTAGACAAGGCAAAAAATATTTTGGTTTGCAAAGGAAGATGACTGGGCATTATAATAAGTTGAATCAAATTGCCCGAAGGAAACTCAAGATTGCCCAAGAAAAGCTCAAAACTGCCCAAAGGAGGTGCCCAGTGAAAAAGGGAGGAAAAGACATATCTAGGCTTGGAATCTTGGCTCAAGCTTCCTTGCATGCTTCTAGAAACCCATAAGGGGTTTGCTCACCAAAATTGAGCAGTTTTTGACATGATCTTGTGTTTTGTGATTTTTAGGCCTAATTGCACATTTTTCTAGGGGCTGCCATTTTTTCTTGGAGCATTCTCAGCTCATGAAAGTTATATTTTTGGATGTATTAAATTTTATGGAATATAATTAGAAAATTTCAGATCAAAATCAGGTGTTTTGATCCCCCAAAGAGGCAAAAAACAGTCAATTTTTACCTTTTTGTCTCAAATATTAGCAGGTGCTATGCTCCTGGGTTTTTTCACTCAGTCCACTTTTTGAAAAACTTCTAGGGATCAGTTGAGATAAATCAAGTAGTTCTAGAAATTAGACATATAGGGCTTTCCAGCGAGCCATCACAGGCCTCATTTAGAAATCGGTAAGTCCCTCAAAAGTCCTCTACAAAACAAGATTTCTTCTGCTGCTACGCTCCTGTAGCATTTTGGCTAAAAAAGGTAGCTTTCTGAAGGTGGTTATCCAAATGTGTGCTAATATATTTTTAGATCTTGTCAGTAGTAAAAATGCTTTTTACTTGTCATTTTTAGCATTTTAAGATAAGTTTTAGAGATATTTTGCGCCTTGGGCTTTGCAAAGCCTCAAGGACAAATAAAATATTTGTTCTAAGGCTATGAGCTTCTAGTTGGTTTTGTGAAGCTTATCCTCTTATTCCTCCTATTTAACTCATGGAGAGTCATTGTAATATTGTTGGAGATTTGATTAGCAATTTGGATTTTTGGAGAGCTTAAGAACTTGACAGAGCTTAGAGCAATAAATGATATGATTTTTGATGATCAGACTTGTTTTATGAAGTGGATAGCTTAGCTTGCTTGCCTAGATGATGGAGAGGATCTATGTGTAGGATTCTATGGCTTGGTAAATGTTATTGAGCTTCTTTTCAATTATGTTTTCTTATTTTTTCACATATGTATCCATGCTTCTTGCTTGCTGCAGGTAAGTAAAGAATAAGTTTGAGTTATGCCCATGGAGGCACATCAAATTTCCTAATTCATTGCAGCTTCTATGTTTTCATCTTTCTTGGTTATGTTAAAGGATTCTTAACTACCCTTTGGTCCACTAAGAACTTGTTGCTTATTTCCTTAATGATTACTATGACATGCTATCTTGTTTGATTCATGGTATGCCCTGCTTACTCATAGTTGCTTAAAGCTCATTAATGAAATATCCTTTGAAATATTGACTGTCTAGTTTAAATCAAAGAGGTCTTGTTTTGATCTTTCCCTCTGCCTACACTTGCAGACTTATTTCAAATTTCTCATCAGTTTGAATGTGTTGTTTAGGAGTTTCCTTTCCACATTTTGAGTTGTTGGTTTGTCTTACATGTGTTCTCAACCACTGAAGGTGATTTTCCCAAAGTTAGAGGGTCTTATACTTCTATGCATCACGTGATTGTTTATTTTCTGCATATATTAGTTTGAGTTTCATTCATAGTGATTAATGGTTAGCCCTACCACATTAATGCTTTGATTTAAAACTATTTATGCTTAAAACCTCTTTGTCTTGCACAACTTGATGTTCATTTCACTTCATAAACCACCTGAAATATCCATTCACTATACTAAAATGGCCCTGCAGTACACCCTACCCATTGTCTTGACATCCTTGGCTTTCTTTTGACCCCATAGCCCAGTTGATCTCATTTTATTGTTATATTTTGATCCACTTGATTAGTTTTACTTCCAAACAACTAAAAAAAAAAAAACAAATAAACACACTTAACAACTAGCCTAAAATCTAAACAAACTAAGTGAACAAGCTCACATCCTTCGCTTCATTAGAGAGAGCCCTATCTAAGTCCAGGAAGGCTAAGTCCTAGGGCTCCAAAGATTGAATTAATGTTACTCTGTCATTTGGTCCGCCAATCTGCCAAATCACGGGACCCTAACAAGCGCTATGCACCTAGGCAGGTGCTACGCACATGCCTAGAACAACCTGACTGCCCACAAAATTAACTCAACGTTGCGCTTCGACAGGCCTGACTGGCTCTTCTCTGACTTGGCGCTGCGCTCCAACTGGCCCGACCCAACTTGAACGTGCAGTCGGGCAGGCACTGCGCACAAACAAAATTTGCCCAGATTTGCGCCAGAAGGGCCAAAATCAATGTTTTTGCCTCCAAATTTTCTACAAATAGTAAAAAAGGGTTAGTAACTCCTTTTCCTCACTTACCAATTGTTCTTTGCATAATCCAAAAAGACATATTTGGGCCTAAAAATAACCAACCCTAAGTTGCATAAAAATAAATTTTTGACCTTCTAAAGGTATGGTTTGCAGTATTGATAGTTATCATTTGCTTAATGGACATCCAATACAAGCTAATCCCTCTCCTAGAAGCTCTGACCCTTTCCTAGACCTACTTCACTTTGCCCTCCATTGCTGAAGGTTTTTCCCTCACCATACCTCATTCTGTCCTCCCTAAAATTAAAATTTCTCATCAAGCAGAGTGCCATTTTTTGCATACAAAATATCAAACCTCCATTCACCAGAATTTTCTTTCCACCTCACACTCACTTTCTTCCACTCATTCATATCCTTCCCCTTTGCTTTCTCCACAAAGAAACCTGTTTGTTTCCCTTTTATTCCTAAAAATACATCCAGTCAGGATGGTGATAGGGATAATGATGAGCAAGGAAATGACAATAAAAATAAAGAACAAGCAAAGGATAGTGGGAATGCCAAAGACAGTAAGGCAAATACAGTTTTTGATGAAGAACAAGGAGCCAGGAGTAGCAAGAAGGTCTAAAAGATGATGGCATGAAAGAGAGTGATGAGAATGAAGCAAAGGCAGAAGATAGTGGGGCAGAAGTAAAGCCTAACAAAGGAAGGGAAGATAATGACATGGAGGAGAGTGATGAAAGTGGCAATCCAAAAGAGGGAGACAATGAGAAATTGAATAAAAACAGTGATAATAATGATATCACTAGATCAATCTCAAAGTGAAAAAAGGAGTATTGAGGATGAACAAAATAAAAACACAAGGGACAATGGAAAAATTAATAAATATGATAGTAAGCAAGAGAGTTCCCAGGACATCCAAGAAAACAAGGTATTTAGGCATGATAGTGAGCACAATGATAAGTGCAAACAGTGACAAAATTACTAAAGGTGATAAAGGTAAAGGAACCAAGGATGATGCTGAGGAAATGAAAGATCAGACACTAGCAAGTGATGAGGCTGAAATAGAAGATGAAGAGGCAAGCAGTAATGAAGATAATAGTATTGATGGGACAGAAAATGATGAGAAAGGAAATATTCATGGCAGTCATGACAGCTATCATGACTATCATGACATTAATCATCTTCTGAATGACCAAGGAATCCACAGTGACAGTGTAGAAAGTGACAGAGAAGAGGACCTTTATGAAAAACAGAGCCAAAATGAAGCAATTAGGGAGGGTAGTGATCAGTTTGAGAGCCAAGATGACAGTAAAGCAAGTAAATAAGGTAATGATGAGTTTTAAGGCCTAAGTGAGAAGTAGGTAAAAATGAGACAGAAGTTAGAAGTATGAACACCAATGAAGGAGATGGCAGTGCCAGAAGTAAAGGATTCATTAAAAATTAAAGCACTCAAAGAGGGTAAAAGACCAAAAAAAATTGGAGACATAACTCGAGATTTTTCATAGGCTTATCAAAACTCTTGAAGGACCTCCCCACCAAGTTTGAGGCAAATTGGACAACTTTTGGTTTTTTTTCAAATTTTGACCCCTAGGAGCACAACACCCTAGGAGCTACACACAATATTGGTGCATCTTCAGCTCTCAAAGTTTGAATTTTTGGACTTATCACATCATCAATAGTCTACTCACCAATTTTCAGATCATTTGGAACATTTTTGCCCCCTCAAAAGGTCAAAAAACATCAACAATTTGACCTTTCTGCCTCATTTTCAGACCAGGCGTTGTGCACAGAGCAGTGTTGGGATATTTGATTTTTGGATAGTAAAATGGCATCCACTCAGCACAACTCGATAACTTTTGGAAATTAGACTCACCAAGATTTCCAACGGGCCATCACGGAGCCAAATCCGATGTCGGGAAGGGGTCCAAAATTCAACTGCAAGAGACCCCATTTTCTGCTGAAGTGGCGCTACGCATAGAGGCTGCCTAGTGTGTTTTGGACCAAAAGTAAAAAAAACACACTCATTTATTGCAAATATATATTTTTGAGTTTTTTGAGGAAAATTAAGCTAGAATTAGGTGCAAATAGTTATTTTATCATTTATTTCTTAGGATATTATGTGCCTTGGGCCTTGCATGGTCTCTTGGCCATAAATGATATTTATGACTATATTTGACATTCTCCTACCACATTTAGGGTTTTAGTCCTCATTTTCTCCATAAATATAGCATGAGGCCCCTATATATTTTTTTGGCATTTGATGAGCTTGAAGAGAAATATACATGGTTTCATGAGCTTGGAGAAGAAATTGGTTTTGTGAAGTGGATGAATGGCTTGTTTGCTTGGATGATGGAGAAGCTTGTTTGCAGGATTCCATAGCTTGGTGAATGGTGATGTTTTCCTAATTTGTCTATTTTTTCCTTTTTTATCATTATGTTTCATGTTTCTTAGCTACTATTAAATAGAAAATTATAGGTTGAGACATGTTCTTTGAGGCACCTCAGTCCTCCTGTTTGTTATAGCTTTCATGTTTTCTCTTTTGACCATTTTAAGGAATTCTTTGCTGCTCCTTAGGTCCACCAATTTTTTTTTTTTTCATGCATGGTTGGTATGTTAGCTTACAAGTAAGATTTATGGTATTCCCTACTTATTTGAAGTTCTCAAAACCCTATCTTAAAGCCTTTCTGTGGAATATTGAATGATTAGGTTAAGATAAAGATGTCTCATTCGATTTTCCCTTTGTCCATGCTTGTCAACTTGTTTCAGGGTTCCCAATAGCTTGAAATATGATGTTTAGGAGTTCCCTCTTCATAAATTAAGTTATTTTTTTAAATCTTGTATGTTTTCCAAAAATCTGAAGGTGAATTTCTAAAGTTAGGAGTTCTAATGCTTCTATGTTTCACTAGAATGTTCATCTTATATGTTTATCAGTTTGCGTATTTTTTAAGGAGATCAATGGTTTGCCCTACCTCATGATTTATGCATCAAATTATATATGTGTAAGACCTCTTAGTCTTTTCCCAAACTTAATGTTCATTACACCATCATACATCACTTTAAGGATCCATTCACCCTACTAAATCGGCCCTGCAACACACTCGGTTTCATCATTTAGACACATTTGAATTTCACTTGATTCCATAGCCTAATGGCTTTGACATCCTCTCACTCCTCTTATTCCATTTGACCATATTTCCCAACCAAAACAATCAACACATCCTACTCCTAATAACTAGCCTAAAATCAAAACCCTCGAGCAAAAAGAACACATCCTTTGCACCCAATAGAGAGATCCCTCTTTCAGTCCAGGAAGGCTAGGTCCTTCAACTCCAAAGCTTGGTTCCATGTTACCCTGTCATTTGGCCTACCAATCTGGCAAATCACGGGACCCTAACAGACCGTAAGGTTGTCCCTGCTGAGCTAAAGGTTGTCCCTATAAGGGTTTTCCTTGTAAGCCTGAGGGTTGTCCTTATGGAAAAGGTACTTGATAAGTGACGGTCTGATAAGGATCAATAGGAAATGAATAAACGGGGTTGTCGACAACATCATAATGATGGGGAGGATTGACAGGCACTTGGGGTGGTCGGCAACCCTGAGAGTTCTTTTGCGAAATAGCCAACAAATACTCTTCAAAAGTAAGGCTGCCAGGAATCATAGGGACAGTCGAGGTCATACTAGAAGCATATGGGGCTGCAGGAGATTGAGCATTCGGAGAAGGAGCATAACATCGATGAATTTCCAACATGTGCTCATCAAAAGCATAGGTAGAAACCATAGGCATATTCGTAGTCGCACCAGTAGGTGCAGTCTCCGGGGCCTGAGTTTGTGATCCGCTCGGACACTGATTAACTGGCCACGTAGGATTAAGTAAGATAGGCCTAAGAGTGTGAGAAGACTCTAACGACTTCATTGTAACAACCGGCGTAGACGGAGCTACATAGATGATAGGTCAGACTGGGACAAATGTAACAATAACTTATGAACCCAGTGTCGAAGGTGACAGTCCCAACGAAGGGAGGACCAGACTCCTAGGGGGAGTTGATATTCTCCTGTAGAAACAGGCAATCCTTCACTGTCAAAAGGACTCGAAGAATCCATATCTGATGAAGTCGTAAGATTGTCAAAAAGACGACAAGGACTAAGAGGTATAGCAGCAGCTACAAATGGTGATCCCGAAGTAAGAGGAGAGAATTCTTCCTCATCCCTAAAACCAGACCAAGCATCTGGAGGAGGCCAATTGTATTCAACTAACTCTTCAAGAGGAGATCGAGTAGCGAGAGGTAAAACAGTTGGGAGAATAGGCTGCTAAAACTTGGCAGACCTAGTGGACTGAGGGGTTTCATAAGAAACGTCAAGAAAGGAACTACAACTAGGAGGCAGTGAGGAAGACGACGAAATTGGTGGTTCTGCCACTGTGACCATATTTCAAAACAGACAAGGGAAAAGAGATAGCCAACATAAGGATTCAAGACCAAAGCTTAAGGAAAAACACAAACAAGCCAAGTAACAGACTTTTAACGGGCATGTGATCGTGGGTAATTAATTTTATGACATTGAAACTGAACTTTGTTGTTTCATGTTTTAAGAGTTGAGAAATAGGCAAAATATGACTCTAGTCACTTTCAATTTTAAACGAGTGTGAAAGGACAAGTGCTCGATGATCTCTTCTCTTTTTAAAGAATAAAGAAAATATTAAAATGACTACTCTGGTAATATAAGAAGATGGTGTACCAAGTTTCTGTGAACTTCCATATACACCTTGGTGATCAAATGAAAGAGAAATGACCAAGGACTTTCTGTACGTGCAGGTAGTCTCCCGAATATTGTGTTCGGTGTATCACAGTTATAGGGTGGCAGACTCGGATTCCTATGGATAAAGGATTTGAACCTATAGGGGTCTCCCTTTATATACTCGACAGTACGGGGAGCACAAGTCCATACTAGTGTTGTCTAAAGCCAAAAGGCGAATGAAAACTACTAGGTTTTAAGATGCCGGAACACGTCTCTAGCCTAGACCACTACAATGTGTGCGTTAGGTTCCAATGTTTCCTTAGATTAATTCAATTGATTCTATATTTGATCTTGAATTATGTTTCAATTTCAGGCCCTACCAAATGTTGATCTCAAATTTCCTAAATGCAGACTACATGCAAATGAACACCATTTTCCTTCAATGAATGCTAACTAAGATAAGGATAGATATCTTTCAAACAATAGCAATCAATAAAATCAAACGAAGAAATCCGCTAATGCATATAATTCAACAAAGAAAAAATTAAAAATTCTTTCCTAGCTAATCAAGCACTAGTTATGCAAAACAAATTTCCTTTTCCAAACAAATGAAAGAATGCATTTTTTTGATTTTTTCAATGAAATGAAGCATACAATGCACTAATGACACAAAAAAACAAAAAAAACACTAGTTCGAGGATTGCGAATGTAAAGAGCTAAACCGACTGATTTGATGAAAGCAACACAAACACAAAAATGCACTCAAACCGATAAAACACTCTTCCAAACAAGTGAAAAAGTTGTGAAACGATCCAAACAAGCAATGTAAGCTATTCTTGGAGCAGCAAGAAGAAAAATCAAATGAAACTCGAAATGATCATTCAAGCAAAACAACTGCTCAAAGGATCAAAAATAACTAAATGCAGTTGATCAAGAGATGTGACTGATGATAATCGGAAACTCAACTTCAAATCTGAAGGCTCAGGGAGCTACGACACTCAAGAACCCTAAGGCCATAAACTACACTGATAATTAAACAGACGTACAATTGAGAAGAACATGCCTATGACGGTCAAAAAAATCTCAACAAAACAATTGCAAATAAAAAATCTACCTAGAGACAAGCAAAATTGACCAAAAACTCAAAAGGAGAATCAATCCAAACCCTACAGGATTCAGCGCAACTGTAAGGTGGTAATCTGCACCAAATAGGGGTTGGTGCTACTACAACACAAGAAACATGCGCCAATCGACGGGACTGTTCAACTAAAAAATGCGCCAAGCCAGATATCTATGGGAGAATGGGAAATCATAATGAACAGAGGTCAACCTTGACACTATGGAGCTGAATAAGAGGACTTTAAACAAGCAAACATATCAAAAAATATCATTAGGGGAATTTTGAGGTCTAAAATGGGCCTCCTAAGGAAAATGTACAATCAAAATTCACTTTATGAGAACCAATCACATTTTAGGGGATGCCATCATCCCTAACGATTGAGGTGGCATTGATTGAGTTAAAGGTACTTACTTCTCACATTCTCAATGGTGGATAAAAACTCATGGTTAACCATGGTAGTTCTCTAAGTACTTTTAAAGTCATAAAGTAAAGTACTCATAATAAATGTCATTTCTCACTTTTTGAATAAAATATTATTATTGTCAATTCATATTTTTTGAAAGAAACAATGCATATCCCTACACAAACTTTATGTATTTACACACTTTTCAATAAATATTATATTATATTATATTATTTTTATATAGTATATTAATTACATGTTATTATATAATTTAAATAATAGTATATTCTATAATTAAGAATTTATATTTATATTTTATTTTAAGTTATTTAAGTACAAAGGACAAATGTATTAGTTGTACAATAATAATGACTCTTTCTTAAAAATCTCATTTTTATTTACAGTCACATCAATACAATTTTTTTATTAATTTTATTTTGGTACAACTTTTGAATTGAATTTAACCATGGTTACATAGATTTTGGTGCAAAAAGTGAATTGAAAATTCATAAATATTATTTTATTGGTTTAGCTATTATTTTATTATTTCCTTAACAGGCTCATTTTAGACCACAAAATTCCCCTAATGAGACAAAGGGAAAAAATACAAGTTCACACTGATCCCCAGCGGAGTCGCCAATTTTTTATGCAGGTAAATCCTCTCTACAGACAAAGACGATCTCTCTAGCCCTGGATTGGGTCTAGTAACAAAAGGAAAAACTAGAGTGTAGGCTCCTAATTACTGAATGAAATAGACATGATAGATCAACCTACTTGGAGTCCAACGCTGTCATCATAGCTTTTGTAGTGGTGGCCTCTCGATTCCTGTCTCGGCAAGTCACGATCCTTTCACAACGATGCTTGGATACCTGCACAAAATCAACAAACAAAAGCAACATATGAAACAACAATCGCATTCATAATTACTAACCAGTCAAGGAGCGTTAAGAATATACCATTAATAAAACACATCAACACGATATGGGAACCAAAAAATAGTTATACATATGTATTAATAGAATAAAGAGTTACAACCAAGCCTTGACGTCATAGCCTCCTTCAGCGAGGTTCAGTTGAAGCGCATCTCCACGAATGTCAGGGAATTCAGACGGGATGAAGGCACAAGCCTAAGCTCTCTCAATAAGGGACTCTTTTTTTATTATCTTGAATAGAAATCTCTCCAGCATTTTTGCTTCTTCAATTCAGCTTAGCTCAGCTCAGCTCTACTAGCTTCATCAATGGAGGATGAGCTATATTTATAGAGGAAGAGGAGGAGGTTGGGATCCCTACTATGGTGGAAGGGAGGCCTTATCCCTTGGGAGGTTTCCCCAAAAGGTGGAAACAAGAGGCCAAAGGAGGAAGGCCATGGTTATTCAGTCAAACCACTCCCCATGACTCATCCACGAAGTTGTTATGATAAAAAATTTGCCTCTATTTTTAAAAAATATTACATAAACAGATTGGCATGGGCAGCTAACTGAGACAGAGAGCCAGTTGGCATGGGGGCCAGTGTTAATCTGCCTCATCAGTGCGAGGGCATAACTGGCTACCAACGCCAAGGCAAAAACATGTGTTTTTGGTGGTCTGTTCAGGAAATGGTCAATGGAAGGAATGTTTGACTCATGGTAAGGGATGCAATGATGATATTTTCAAGGCATGACACTTTATTTTGTTCACAGAAATGAGCCTCCAATGTGTGGGATGGGGATTGTAGGGACAGTGAAAAAATGTTGTGTAACAGCTTGTGTTAGGGGGGAATATTTGCAGATGGTTTTTTTTGTTTCAGGAATGTGATTTTGAAGTCATTTTGAAACTTGGAAGATTGAATGTTGGGTCACATCATCTGTCATGCATTGAAAATGGAGAAGAGTCGGCTAGTTTGGAAGATGGGTTACCTGATGCGCATTTATTTACTATAAATGTGGTTGATGATCATTTTTCTGATATCATTCATTTCTTGAGTACTGGACGTGCACCCGAGGAGTATACATTGCAATAGAAGAAAGAGTTTGTGGCGCATGTGACTGACTTTATTCTCATTTCCAGTCAGCTATATAAGATGGGTGCAGATGAGATATTGTGAAGGTACGTGTTAGAATTTTAGAGGCGAGATATATTAGTTGAAGCTCATGGAGGGGTTGTCTAAGGTCACTATGCAAGGAAAGAAACTGCGTAGAATATTTTTCGATCTGTTTTATGGTGGCCCATGCTGCACAATGATGCATATACGCATTGTCATGCATGCAATGTATGCCAAAGGATAGGAAAGCCATTACGTAGGCATGAGACACCCTTGCACCCACAGATGGTGTTACAAGATTTTGAAAAAAGGACCAAATATTTTTTTGAACCTATTGACCCTCTAGGAAATAAGATAGGTGTGCATTACATAATCACTATGAAAGACTATGTAACCAGATTGTAGTGCAGACACAGCTACGCACTTCATTTTTGGGAACATATTGACTCAGTTTGCATGCCCTAAGATTTTGATGAGTGATCGAGGTATGCATTTTGTGAATGAAATTATTGAATATCTGACTGAAGAATTCTGGATTCATCATCAGAATATTACTCCATATCACCCACAGGAAAATGGTGCGGTGGAAGCTTTTAATAAGATATTGGAGACTGTGCTCACTAAGGTTTGTAATTTTAATAGGAATGATTGGAATGTTTGCATACTTGCGGTTCTTTGGGCATATAAAACCACATGCAATAAGTTGACAAGAAATACATCGTTCAAGATGGTTTAAAGGCAAGAAGTTGTTATGCTAATGAAGTACATTTTTCCAAGTCTACGCATTGTAGCATTCACAAATATAACAGAGTAGGAAATTATGGAAGAAAAATTGTCGCAGTTGGTCGCGCTCAAAGAGGATCGTTTTATTGTAGGTTTCCATCAGCAAGTGCAGAGGGCATAGGAAAAGGCTTGGCATGATAGGCATATTATACAGAGGGTATTTAAGGAAGAAGATTTGGTGTTGTTGTATGACAGCAAATCTGCGTGCCACTCAGGGAAGTTCAAGATGCATTGGCTAGGACCATATGTTGTTAAGGAAATCATTAACGGAGGTGCGATGTGCCTGGCTACACTAAGCGGAGAAAATCTTCCTGGATACATTAACAGAAGCTAATTGAAGTCTTACAGGGATGACCCTCTCCTTGCATGCACCAAATGACAACATGGTCAGAGAATCAGATCTGCGTAGAAGGCATGGTCGATGCGTAGATATGTGTGATGTGCATGCGAAAGTTGCATGTGGAGGTTGATTGGGTTGTAAAGGTTCCAGAATATAGCCGTCGGAATAGTAAATCTGGACAAGGTAGGATTCTCACCATTTGGAGGAGCATCTAAGTGCCACAGTCATAGTTTCGTCGTCAGTGAAATTAATGAGTGCAATGTTCAATTGGCACTCTCATCCTAACCTGCAAAATGATGAGGAATTGCAGGCCGAAAGAAGTCCCAACCCAAGTTATTGTGCTCGCTGGGTAGTGTGAGAAGGGTGTATAGTATAATTGGGCCCAATACATATGTAAAGAATTCCTAGAGAATGTGCACGAGGCATAAGAAGAAGGAAATAATTTTTATTACACCTGGTTAGTGCTCCTAATAGCACTCATCGGTTGGAAGACACCTAAAGAAACACAATTTCTAGATATCGATCTCGACATGTGTGAAGTTGCGTGCTATGCAACACTTTGGAACTCCATGATTCCAGCAAGAATCATAGAAAACAAGATCTTCTAGGTACTTTTTGTTTCGGCGCTTTTTCAAGAAATCCAGTTCAATCCAAAGTTGTCCTCAACCTTGTATGAACAACACAAACTAATTGCATATTTCAAGGTGACATTCCACAATGTACACATCTGTGTGAAAGGTGTTGTCGAGGGTGTATGGTATGATTTGCGATACTTGGTCACAGAATATGACCTAGTGCGCGTCACAACACAGTGGCCACCAACTTGGTTGGATCCATGCACCATGGGGAGAGCATTCTCGTCAATCCCGAAGAAACCAAAAAAGCCTAGAACCACAACAGGTACACAATAAAAGGGTAATGATACTGAATCAGAGCCAATTTCGACCACCACTGGAGAAACAATTGACTTAGAGAAAGAGACTGAGCCTGAAAATAACAGTGTAGTTTTCGAGGAAACTGAAGCTTAGTTAACCAAGGGGACTAAACGCGGTTCTCAGGCCATAAGAGGTCTACGCAAAAAGAGAAAAGTGTCCAAAGCATCCAGTGTAGAGGACCTCACTTTGATAGAGGATGATTTTAATAAGATATCAAATACCGTGATGTTTGCAACCGAAAACATGTGGACAGATATGGAGGCACAGTACAAAGTTGCACTCAAAGGTGTGCAGACAGGGATTCAATAACTCAAAGTAAAACCAAGCCTAATCCAAGCGAGCCAGCTTCAAGCGAGTGTGCCTACTTCCAGCACGTAGCTTCCTCATCCAGATCCCCGCACTTTCCATCCAAGTCGACTCACTGACTCTGCGCATGATGCTCAGAGCATGTGGTGAAATCAATGTTGATCTATTTGTTCTTCTAGCAGGGAAGATCCACATGATCCACAACATGCCTGTGGAAAAGTTATAGTTTAGAGAGGACTGAGCCTACCACACTGCCACTGAATCACATAAAAAAGCAACAGTACTTTACAAAAAATAGAAAACGGTGGAGGAGGTGTGGCACACATCTAAGTCACAGTGCACCACATTAGAAGCAAAGATTGAACAATTCTTTGGTGACCTACCAGAGGTCCCCACCTTAGCCACACCTATAGACAAGCTTGAGGGATTGACCGTTGTGTTGAAATAAATTGTAATATTCCTACATTAGCAAGCAACTAATGGGAATATTGAATTTTGAATTTTTCTCCTAGTAGATGAATAAATGGGGAAGGAGACCCATACTTAATTTAAATCAACATAAAAACCCTCTTGGTATGAAGGGATCATTCTAGAAGCTGGATTTCACACCCTCATGTGTGAAAAGAGACTTTTTGCATGTGGACAAAGTCAAGTTTGACCAAGTGAACAGCTTTTGTACTTGAGGAATGAATCCTAAATAAAACCAATGCTCAATATGAACAAGGTTAAATCTGAGCTATTTTCATAAACACTTAAGTGTGAAAGAGATTGGATCAGTTGAACAAGTCAACCAGGATCAAATCATCAACGTTTTCTAGATGTAATGAACCTCCTAGATGCACAGCGCGGTTCTAGTTGGAGGCTACACATGTGAACAGAGCTAAATCATTGAGATGGTTTAGGGTTTGGCAGGATTTCTAACTTATAAAAGGAAGAGGAGGACATCAAGAGAAGGTTGTTCATGATATGGTTTTCTGAAGACATTTTATGTTTAGAAATTTCTTATTCTCTTGCTATTTAGCTGAGAATAGTGATGTTTAGCACTAGGGTGTTCCTGATCTGGAATCCCACCTCTTCCATTGAGTAGCTCCTGGAGGAGTCTTTCTGATCTTGTCCACTATCAGGCTTTTGGCCAAGCTACATCTTCCAACTACAACACAGATCCTTTTGAGGGTTTAGTTGTCCTTGTAAGCTGCAACAAGTGGAGGCTAGATCTATTCAGATCTAGGCCATTCTGGTGCCTCTTTTCAGTGGGAGAACCTTCTATCCTCCTGATAAAGGAGTATTGGATCATTGGAGCTGCATAATCAGATCTTGGCATCAGGAAAAACCATTTCTAGATTCAACAGTGCAGTTTCTCTCCCATAACTGTGTTATTTTCAAGAAGGAAGTTGCAGGGAGTTTTGGCATGCTTTTGGAGGAGAGATCCATGGTGTTTGGGATTCTTCCCTTCTCTGCGGTGATCCATGGATTAGATTTCTGATCCATGTTCTGTTCAAATCTGATCTGTTGTGTATTTCATTTACTTCAGAAATTTTGAATCTTACTTCAGATATGCAACTTTATATCTCAGATCTAATCTTTGTATCTCATGTTTTGCTCAAAACCCCAAGGGGAATGTGTAGAGGAACTCTTCTAGTGTACAGATCTGATATAGATCTAATATTTTGTACATGGATTTCTTCTATATCTGATATTTAATGTATAGCTTCTTCAGCTCATAATATAACATAGTCAAGCCTTCTTACAACTAATAGATTGTTGCAGCACCTCATTATTGAGGGTTTCTTCATCAAAGTTCTCCATTTTTCTCTTGTGCATTGAATGGGCCCTATTATAAACCTGATTTTCTGATGTATAAGTGATTAATGAACCATTATATTGATCTCCTACACATATTGGTCCGAACTGCATTATTTTCTGGGAAGAGTTATTTTGTATTGCTGCAGCCCCTTCTTTGGGCATTTTCCAACTGCACTAGGTGTGGGGAGAACTGTTTAACCCACCTAGAAGGATTTTTTTTTGAATCCCTCTTGGATTCAAGTCTTAGATTGTTAGATCTAAAGCATAAAAGGGTTGGTTTCCAATCCTGTAACATCCATTTCTGAAAAATTCGTTTTTCATACATGCCTAGCCAGCAATCCCAATTTGGGGATATTACAGTGGTATCTGTTAGACACCTATAAATTTTTTACAGGTGGCTAAAATGTTTCTGATCCTTCAAGAGATAAATTTCCTCTGAAAATATCTCATTCTTGAAGCCTCTATGTGTCCTTTTCCCTTGAAAAGATCTTCACTTCTGTTTCCATCAAGAAAGCCTCACTGTTTGTGAAAAAATTATGCTCAAGAAAGCCTTCATCTGCTCCCTTTATCCCTGCAAATTCCCCATTTTAACCCTTTTTTTCCTTCTCAAAATTTCCCTAAAAAACCCTCAAAATCCCTACCCAAGTACTCTAAATCATCAAATTCCCCTTTTAAAACCATTTTGGACCCCTTCATTTGGTGAAAAATCCCTTTGTCCCTCTACCAGAACCCCTTTTTAAGCCTTGAAAACTCTGTTTTTTTGGCCAAAAATCCCCTTATTACCTTAGGGCAGGCCTAAGCCCCTTTTGGCCTGGCCCTCAGCCCTTCTCCGCATATAACCGGCGCCAAGACTAGGCACTAAGCCCTTGAGGGCCAATCGCAATCGGGAGTTTGTTATGTGCGCATTTCCTTTGTTACTTGAAATTTCCCGATGCGATGAAGTTTTTGTTCTATCGACTGCAGGCTCGATCTGAGTTGTTGATATGTATAGATCTAATGGCCAGTTCTTTGGTTTCACTGCGCCCATTACCTCATTCCATTGCCCTCCCGATTGAACATTGATCGTTGATCTCCTCCTGAGATCCAACGGCTGGCGCAAAATCGCATCACTCCGACCCAATGAATCCACTTTTCTTTTTCCCCAATTGGCTAATCTCTAATTCAATCCTGGCAGTTGAATCCATAAGAACCAATGGCCAGGATTCGATCACACACCGCCCCTGTGCCCTCCATCGGTTCCCCTCAAAACAATATCCACCGTTGATCTTCCGCTGATCCAACGGTTCGCGTGTAATCGCAAGTTCAAAATCATCGGAGTTTTTGTCCCTGCCTTCTCCGATTGCGATTACATCCCCGCCATTCGTTCCCTATGATCCAACGGTCCTCCTTCTCCTCGCCCACTCACATTGACCCTTTGCCTCTGCTCTCTCTGTGAAATCTCTGCCGTCCATCCTTTAGATCTGACGGTTAGGATTTGAACTGCTCATCTATTATAATATATTTCCTTTGGAAAATTAGCGCTCCCGTCTTTGATCTTGACCATCCATCATGTTGATCTGACATCCCATATTAAAACTACCACCGACCCTATCTCACCTTACCAACCACGCATCTGTCCATATCGCGCTCCATCCTGCACCGTCAGATCTCCCAGTCCCACATCCAATGGCTGAGGTGCATAATCGCATTTTTTCTCTGCCCGAAGGTTAACACTTCAAAATTACATGATGTAATCGGTTTTTAAAAGACATGTGTCGGGCGGTAGACCATATCGCATTTTTTTGGGCAAATTTCAAAACCATTCTATTGCTGCACGAAAACAACAGTTTTCCTCTAAAAACCACTTCCCCTCCTTTGCCTCCAAAAGCCCTTCCCGAAGATCTTGACTGTTGATCTGATATAGATCTACGACCCTCATTCCATCGTGTTTTTCATTCATATTATGATCATCGGACTTCCAATGGTTTCGTCAGAGAATCTCCACCATTGATCTCCTCCTGAGATGTAACGGTCCACACTCAAATCGCCCTGATTTCATTCGATTTAACCATTTTCCTTTGTATTTCGCTCAACATTAAAACTTATGTGTTTTACACTTAAGTTAACTTCTTTTTCCTAACCTTCCAAAAGCAATCCCACCAGTGGATCCCGACCGTCGATCTCCTCCATCAGATCTAATCCAACGATCTAGAGCCATCTTTTCACCAGACCTTCATTAGACCGGTCTCTCCACCATTACACAACAATTTTCACCGTTTTTCACCTGCGGCCACTATTTTCACTGCTGCGTTTCCATTCCCACAATCTTCCACAGCATCCATCCTACCTCTCGCATGGATTTCTTAACATGTTTTTGTGTTTTGCAGGGTTACATACGGTGAAAACCGTTATTTCTCATAGTCATTGTCATAAGTGACACAGAGCGCAGAGAAAGCTTCTTCAGAGCTAGAGATTGCAGAGAAAACACCTGGGAAGGTTGTTGAACAAAATATTTCATTAAAAGACCAGTTTTTAACTCTTTCAAACCTCCAGCGCCATTAAAACTGCATTTTCACAGACAAAGACAGTCAACAAAAGCGGCAAAGAGTATCAGTGAAGGTTTAAAGTGATTTAAAGCCTATTATTGAATATTTAAATCTTTAATCCAGTGTTAGAGGAAAAATGTACAGATTGAAGACCATATGAATGACACAGAAAGCCTAATAAGGCCTAAATTACATGAAACAAACCACATCAATGTTTCACATCAGCAGAAGGTTTTTCCCAAGAAAGGATGAGTTACCATAATGTCTTTATTCTCCATCAATGTTCCAAAAAAGATCACCTCTCGACAGTAGTCCTAATATTGTTAGAGCATTAGTTACACGGTATGGCAGACCGTAAGTCATTTAACTGCCTTACTTTCCCCAGAGTGCTAACTGGGTACAAACAGCCAAAAAGTACATCAAAGACATACCTGGAGTTATGATCAGTCTGTCGAAGACCACTCTTTCATCCAAAGAGTGCTGAAAGTCAATGAAGGGATATTAAAATAGAATGGGTCTCAAGCACTCTTCTACTTCCATTTTAATGTTTCATTTAAAGTTCCATCTACCTCCTCTGCCTCTCTTTCAGCTATAAAACTCTTGAAAAATACATTGTAAAAGTTGTTGTTTGGATAACTGTGGATTGTAAGTTGTTTCTTTGAGATAAAACTCTGTGTGCATGATTGTAAAGTAGGCTGAGGAGATGATTTCAGACTGAATATCAAGTTGTTGGACAATGTTGTATATGACTGGTGTTGCTCTTTAATATGACAGGCATGTTTCATTGGATCCTGATTTAAAGCAGCGGTGATGTGTTCTATCTTTGTCTCTGTTCTCCTTCTGTAATTCATCATATTTCGTTTCTCCGGTAAGAAATCAGTAATCTGGCTTAGGATATACCCTTGCATGGTACCCTAATACTTCCTGCTCTTCTTATCTTTGATGTTTTCTACTAATTGTGCAATTTGAGAACTAATCCAAGGTAATTTACCCACTATAGTAGTTGGTTTTCCTTGCTTACTGAAGCATGAATTTAGGATCTGTTCTTAGATGTTCTTGCCTGGTTTTAACTGAAAGAATTGGGATACTGGGAGATTTAGAACTGATTCCGTCTCACTAGGGTCCTTTTCCAACAATTAAGTCTTTCTAAGATCCCTTAAGTTGAATGTCAAAGCATTGAAATTTAAAATTCTTTCTCTGATCTCAGGCTTCACCTTTGTGTTAAATCTTTAATTTTTTCCCTTTTCTGAAGAGTTAGCCTCATAAGAGTTTGATAATAGATGGTTAAGGCATGCCCCGTCCCTATATTTTCTCCTAAGTGGTCACCTTGGAAGGTTTCCTTGTCATTCACCTTCATTTCTTATCATTTCATCCCATACTATCATCTTTAGAGATCTTCTGTTTTAGATGACTAGCCCATTTGAAAGCCTTGGACATTGAATTTCAAGTAAATCCTTTTATGACCCCATTGCCCAATGGACTTGAGTTCTCTTTGAATCATTTTCCCATTGCAAAAATCCTTCTTTGCTCATTCCTTTGTCTTACATTGAACCCTTCTTTCATGTTTCCCAACAACCAAACAAACAAAACAAAACAACAACCCTTGTGCCATATAACTAGCCTAATACCTTAAATTTGAACTTCAAAGACATATATTTCTTTTCTTTTATAGAGAGATCCCTCTCTGGATCTAGGAGGGCTAGATCCTGAGGTCCAAAATTCGTTTTGATGTTGTCTTGTCTTTTGGTAGAGCCAAACATGCCAAAACATAGGAACCCCAACATAATGGTGACTCCGCTAGGGAATCTTTGAGTAAAACACTTCTTTAAACATTTCTAAGAACTCAAAGAAGACCATAGTAGCCTTGGTTTGGTAGTTAATCACTGTGGTGGATAGTAGACTTCCGTGAAACACTTTAAACCTTCCACCTAGCGACTCCACGGTTCCTTAATGACTAAATACTCCACTGGTGATCAGTAGGCCTGCTGATTATCTTGGATTTCACAAGACTCCACTGGGAGACTAGTTTTCATTACAACATCAGCCATATTAGAAGAAACCCATAGGATTGAGCTTCTTGTTTAAGAGACATATATACTGGCTTAAAGAACCATTCATACTAGAGCTTATCCTAACCCAAACCCACCTGAAATAGTTGACAACCCTGAGAGCATTCTTAGGAAGTCTCCCACTCCTAGAAAGCCAACTATTGTCAAACCCATCCATAGAGCTAATTCAACACCTGAAAATTTTGCAGCTCTATCAGACACTCATTTTGACTTAGACTCACCAAACTTCTTACCAAGAACTAAGTCATTCAGTGCTTTAGATCAGACAGACCTCGAGCTTCCAAGTTCACCCTCTCTTAGTGGTCAACATATTAGGGATAGAGAGACCCCTCCGTCTACACCTCCGGATATTCATTTCATTAATAACTTGGGCCTTTATCACCCTAAATCAACTCAGCAGTGTGTTGCTGGTCCTAGCATTTCTGTCATCCACATAACCGCTGCACAAATCAACCCTTTATCTCGACAAAACACCACCATGGCAGCGTGGTATGCTCCTTTGGTGCTACCACAGCCTTTAGCTCCATTAGCCAATGTTTACCAGTCAAAAATCCCTCATTTCACTGGGAAATAATCTACCACAACTCAACACCATGTAGATAGGATGGAAGATTCCTTTGACTACATGGAAATCGAAGATGAAACCATTAAGATGAGGATCTTTGCTCAGAGTCTAAAAGGAGAAGTGAAGAAGTGGTTTAAAGGCATACCTCCTAATAGCATCAATGACCTTCCCTCTTTGCATCAAACTTTCATAAACAAATGGGAAGTCAAAAGAAACCCTCTCCAAATACTAGCAGTATATAAGAATCTCAAGAGAAATCAGGGAGAGAGTGTCCATGACTATTCTACTAGATTTAACAATGTCTACAATGCTCTTCCACCCCATATGAAGCCTCCCCAAGGAATGGCCTTAGTGAAGTACCCTGAAGGATTTGATGCTGACATGGCATATTAGCTTAGGGAGAGAGATTACAACACATTGGAAGACATGCAAAAAGGAGCAGTGAGTGTAGAGGCAAACCTGATTGAGAAAAGAGCTAGAATGAGAGCTGAGAAGAAGGTAACCTATAGGGATGACACATCAGCTACCACATCTGATCCCAAGTATGACAGTCTAGCCAAAAACGTGGAAAGGCTAGAGAAAATGATGGAGAAAATGGTTGTCACAGTCAGTAATTAGAACAAAAACTAGAACCAGAACTTTAGGAGAAACAATCCTCCAAACAGACAGAGAGACTCTGATCAACAAGTCATACCCCCATTTCAAGAGAATTTCCTTGATGAGGATGAGGGGATAATAGAAGAGTCTGAGGGAACCACAATAAACATGGTGGAAGTAGACAACTCGATCCACACCTGTTCCATAGAAGATAATCAGACCTCCTACTCACATTGGGATGAGGAAAGGTTAGAATCTGAGGATTATAGGTTAGGATTTGAAAATTACATCATGCAAGTCAGAGAACAGTATGAACTTAGAAGCAAGAAGAGCTTAGAAAATTCCAAACCAAAAGCCTCTGAGATTACCATTAAGAATAGACCTGAGAAAACTCCTAAAGTGACTGCTAAAAGTAAAAAATCGGCAGTTGAGAGTTCTGGGGAGAACAAAGAGAAGGACAACCAAAATACTAATAAGAAAAGTCAAGAAAATAGTAGCACTAGTATTGCAGCTAATTCTCCTGAAAAAATAGCTTCAAACATTGTACATAGTGAGAATCAGCAATCTGATTCTGTCAATAAAATGGCGGCCAATAAAACAGAATTGAGCCTTTCAAAGAGTCCATCTCCTTTCAATCTGGAAAGTGAGATAGCCAAAATAAAAATTTCTGTTCCTCTCACTAAGTTAGCTACTCAGGATGCATATAAAGGCCAAATTTCGAAAGCTCTAAATCTAGGAGAAAATAGTGACACTATCAATCTAAGTGATGATCAACCAGCCCTTCTGTTTGGTCCAAATATAGAAGGGAAGTTTCAGGAAGGGGTAGTACCTTGTTTTTATATCAGCCTCAATATCCATGACAAAATCCTTCACAACACAATGCATTACTCTGCGGCATCACACAATATGATGCCAAAGGTGATTATGGAGAAGCTAGGCCTAGAGATAACTAGGCCCTATAAGGATTTGTATTCCTTCGACTCCAGCAAAGTGAAGTGCCTTGGCCTAATCAAAGATCTCTATGTAAATCTGACCCAGATCCCAGCCAAGTGCATGGTTATGGATGTTGTAGTGGTAGATGTGCCACCTAAGTATGGCATGTTGTTGTCAAGGTCATGGGGTGCCAAGCTGCAAGGTACCATGCAGATGGATGGGTCATATGCCACAATCCCTGTCTTTAGCCAGCTTAGGAGACTATATAAAGAGGCACAAATGAAGTTTATGGTTAGCAGCCCTGAAAAACCTGAAAATTCACCTATGTACTCTATCCATACTGATCTGGACTCTTTTATCCTTTGCAACGACAAATTTACAGATGATCCAAAGCTAGAAGATAGATATGCAAACAATAGAGTAGAGCCCACAGATCTTAACATAATGGCCACTCTAGATATAGAGGGAAACGAGAGAGAAACGTTAGAACAGTGGAGTGAATCAAAATATTAGAGTGAAAAAAACCAATACAGCAGACTGCAGGTTACCCATCACTCTGAACTCCATGCGCATCACGAAGAAAAAAACATTCCACACCACGGTGAAAAACCCATAATACAACATAACGATGAACATAGCATTAGGGACTAAAGTGATGTTAAACCTGTAAACAATCCCTTATGGAGGATGAACATTGATGGGTCTTGCACTAGGAAGAATGCAGGGGCTGGAGTGTGGTTACACAACACTGAGAGTAACTATGCTAAGATTCATGCCTTCAAGCTAGATTTTAAGTGCACCAACAACATTGCAGAGTATGAGGTTCTTATCTTAGGATTGAATCTATTGAAAAAACTAGGATCCCAAAGGATAGCTGTACATGGAGACTCTGAATTAGTCATCAAACAAGTGAACGGAGAGTGCACTACAAATCATCCTAGATTGAGGGCATGCAGGAATGATGCCATGGATTTATTGAAAACCTTTGTAGAATACGAGCTCGTGTTTGTTCCTAGGAATCAGAACATTATTGCAAACATATTAGCCTGCGTTGCTAGTTCATATCAGAAGTCACCTAGTGACAAACAGATCATCATTCAAACAAAATATAGACCTGCAGTGCTAGATAATGAGAAATATTGGCAGGTCTTTGAGGGCGACAAGCAGATAGAGGATTTCCTGATTGGCAGGAATGAGTTTGAATTCTCTGATTCAAACTCTAAATCCAATGAAAGCTGCCTGAATGAAGAGCCCCCTGATGAAGGAAAATCACCCCATGATGTAGAAATAAACATGTTAAATAAAGAACTTGAAACTCAAACTGAACAATACAAGAACGCAAAAAAGGAACAAATAGAGGTGCTGTAGTCCAAAGACAAGAATATACCCAGAGGACTGGCACCCCTAGAGGATCTTTTCGATTTTAACTATGTAGCGAAGAAACCCACTATAGAACACACATAATCCGATGTCGAGGAATGCAACATAGGCACCGAGGATAAGCCTAAAATGATTAAATTAGCTAAGTCCTTGCCAACAGACATGAAAAAGAAATACATTGACTTATTTAAAGAGTTTGTTGATGTGTTTTCCTGGAGCTATGAGGACTTAAAAGCCTATGACACAGAGATTATCCAGCACAAGATCCCATTGAAAGAAAACAAAAAACCCTTTAGGAAAAAACTACATAGAATTAACACAGTACAACTGCCTCTAGTGGAAAAGGAACTCAAGAAAATGTATGAGGCAGGAATCATAGTGCCTGTGAGGCTTTCCGATTGGGTCTCTAACCTTGTAGCTGTGAGGAAAAAGATAGGTGAGATTAGACTGTGCATTGATTTTAGAAACCTTAATAGAGCTTCACTTAAAGATAATTACCCTTTACCCAAGATGGAACACATCCTACAGAGGGTAGTTGGCTCAAAAAGGATCTCCCTGTTAGATGGTTTTTCAGGGTATAACCAAGTTTTAGTACTCCTAGAAGATCAACTTAAGACAACTTTCACCACTCCATGGGGCACTTTCATGTATGCAGAAATGCCTTTTGGACTAATGAACGATGGTGCAACCTTCCAAAGAACTATGGACATAGCCTTTTCAGAGGAAATAGGGAACTTCATTGTCATCTATCTTGATGACATAACAGTCTATTCAAAGACTGATGAAGAGCACCTTAAACATCTGAGAAGAGTGTTTGAGAAATGTATAAGGTTCGGTCTATCTTTAAATCCCAAGAAAACTGTATTCGGGCTTCAAGAAGGTAACCTTCTTGGCCATATTATATCAGAGAAGGGGATTAAAATAGACCCGAAAAGAGTTGAGGGAATACTACAGATTAGCCACCCGAGAAACATAAAGGAATTGCAATCCTTTATTGGGAAAATCAACTTCTTAAGGAGGTTTATTCCCAACTTAGCAGAGCTCCTCAGAGATATGACAAACATGCTGAAAAATGGAATAGGGGTCAAATGGACTTTAGAGGCCAAAAAATATTTTGAATTAGTTAAACTTGCATTCACCCGAGCACCAGTCTTAATCATCCCTGACTTTTCAAAATATTTCCTGATATTCTCCTTTGCCTCGGAGCATACAGTGGCTGCAGTCCTGTTGCAGAAAAATCCAGAGGGGTAGGAACAGCCTATTGTTTTTTTCAGCAAGGATTTGAGGGATGCACCCTTGAAATATAACATAATGGAAAAAAAGGCCTATGCCTTGGTAAAGGCCTTGAAAGACTTCAGGGTGTATATTCTGCATTCTCACATCATTGCCTACGTGCCAAACATAGTGGTTAAAGACATTTTGTCCCAAGATCTAGATGGAAAAGGGGGCAAATGGATTGTTGTAATACTAGAGTGTGACCTAGAAATAAAACCCACAAAACTTATCAAAGGTCAGGGCTTAGCTCAACTAATGGTTGAATCTAACTTGCAAGCCCTTGACATAAACATGGTAGATGCCTTGGATGAACATGAAGGATTTCCTGACCCTACTGGTGAAGAAAAATTTCAAAACTCTCCTTGGTATTCTGACATCCTGTATGTGCTTACAAATCTTAATGCTCCTCCTGATTTATCAAAGACAAAAGCAAGGTTTCTAAAGTTGAAGGCTAGAAGCTATTGCATTTTAAATGAATGTTTATACTGGAAAAATGCAAATGGTTTGTTGCTTAAATGCCTGCCTGAAGCTGAAGCAGAGAGGATCAAACATGAGTTCCATGTAGGGGAGTGTGGAGGCCATCTAAATTGGAAAGCCACTGCCAACAAAATACTCAGGGCTGGCTATTACTGGCGCACCCTTTTCAATGACATCCACAAAATGATAGTCGCCTGTCATAAGTGCCAGATCGTTGAGGGCAAAAGAAATCTCCTCCCTTTACCATTACAACCTATAACCGTTGAATCTCCCTTTCAACAGTGGGGCCTAGATTTCATAGGTGAGATACATCCTGCTTCATCTTCCCAACACAAATGGATTCTCACAGCCACAGACTATTTCAAAAAATGGATAGAGGCCATCCCTTCTAGGAATGCCACAGATTCTATCATCATTAAATTCCTTGAAGACCACATCCTCTCTAGATTTAGCTACCCTAGGAAGATAATCACTGATCATGCTGTTGCTTTTGGTTCCAAAAAGATGATTGATTTTTGTCACAGGTATCAGATTGCACTTGGTCATTCAACTGCTTATTACCCACAAGGTAATGGGTTAGCTGAATCATCAAACAAAATCTTGGTGACCAACATCAAAAAGTTTCTTGAAGAGATAAGAATTCATGGAATAACAAGTTAGTGCATGCTTTATGGGCTGACATGTTAACTACAAAGAAATCCATTGGGATGTCTCCATATCAGCTTGTTTATGGAACATAGGCAATATTTCCTACCAGCCTAGGGGTACCTGTGATTAAATTGGTCCAAGAAATACAGTTAGAAGATGACAGCATGGTAGGGAGGATAAATCAAACAATACATCTCCAACAGACAAGAGAAGTCTACAACAGAGCTCTGAAAGTGCAAGAAAACATAAAGAATTTTTTTGATAAAATAACAAAGACTTGTGACTTCAAAATTGGAGATAAGGTACTTAAGTGGGACTCTAGGAGAGAGGACAAAGGAAAGCATGGAAAATTTGACAGTTTGTGGCAGGGTCCTTACATCATCCAATCCACCATTGGTCCAAATGCCTTTTTTCTACAAGAGCTAGATGGTACAAATCTGTTTGGGGGTCCTGTCAATGGCAGGATGCTTAAGCATTACTATTGCTGATTTCTAGTTTAAAGTTTTCATTTCCATTGTAAATACCATTGCAGTGTTTTTTTGTAAAGAAAAAGAGAAAAAATGTTTCAAAAAAGAGAGAAAGAAAGGTTCAGACATGCTCAAAACTTGAACCTCTAAAGTTCCTAAGAATGGCTCAAACAAGCTTAAAACCTGAGCTAAAGAAAGTGAGAGGTTGGTTCTAATATGACCAAAACCTGAACCAGCAAAGAAGAAAGAAGAATCAGCTCTAACAAGCCCAAAACCAGAGCTGAAATGAAGAAGAAAAGTGACTCTAACAAGCTCAAAATCTGAGTCACAAGGAAAAGAAGGATGCTTCAAAGTTTCACAATTTCAAGCCTTCAAAATTTTGGTTTCAATTTCCTGCAAAGATCAATTCATGTGCAGCTGTCTTTATGCCATGGAACCACAACAAACCAGACAGTCTAACCCTGGTTTGGCTGTTTTTAAATTTCTGTTGTAGGATGTAGAGAAAGAAATCTGCTAGACAATTTAATCCTAACAGATATTAGTTTAGGTAGAGAAGCTATGAGGCCAACTGTTTAATCTGGTCTCATGGAGGAATGAGGGTAGAATTAGATTAGTTTGTTTTATGCTTTCAATAAAAAAAATGATGAAGAAGTTCTACAAATTTAAATGCACCTTGAAGAAAAATGTTAGGACTATAGGATGGGTAAGTTGATTGTTTGAGGAATATTTTCTGCTGTATCCATCTTGTTTGTAGCAGCTGAATCAAATAAGAAAAGATGGTTAAAGATTAGGCATATGACCTACTCCCCAAAGAATATTTCTAAAGTTCTTTACACCTTCAAGAAGATGCCATCCCCATGTGGAGCCACTGTTAGCCACCAATAATTTTTTGTTAAGCAAACAGGTGGCTAAAATGTTTTTGAGCCTTCAAGAGATACATTTCCTCTGAAAATATCTCATTATTGAAGCCTCTATGTGTCCTTTTCCCTTGAAAATATCTTTACTGTTGTTTCCATCAAGAAAGCCTCACTGTTTGTGAAAAAATTATGCTCAATAAAGCCTACATATGCTCCCTTTATCCCTGCAAATTCCCCATTTTAACCCTTTTTTCCCTTCTCAAAATTTCCCTAAAAATCCCTCAAAATCCCTTCCCAAGTCCTCTAAATCATCAAATTCCACTTTTAAAAGCATTGTGAACCCCTTCATTTGGTGAAAAATCCCTTTTTCCCTCTACCGGAACCCCTTTTTAAGCCTTAAAACTCTGTTTTTTTGGCCAAAAACCCACTTATTACCTTAGGGTAGGGCTAAGCCCCTTTCGACCTAGCGCTTAGCCCTTCTCTGCATATAATCAGCGCCAAGACCAGGCGCTAAGCCCTTGAGGGCCAATCACAATCAGGAGTTTGTTATGTGCGCATTTCCTTTGTTACTTGAAATTTCCCGATGCGATGAAGTTTTTGTTATATCGACCGCGGGCTCGATCTGAGCCGTTGATCTGTATAGATCTAACGGCCATCGCTTTGGTTTCACTGCGCCAATTACCTCGTTCCATTGCCCTCTTGATTGAAAATTGACCGTTGATCTCCTCCTGAGATCCAACAGCTGGCGCAAACTCGCATTGCACCGACCCAATGAATCCACTTTTATTTTTCCCCAATTGGCCAATCTCCGATTCAATCCTGGCCGTTGAATCCATAAGAACTAACGGCCAGGATTCGATCACACACCACCCCTGTTCCCTCCATCGATTCCCCTCTGAACAATCTCCACCATTGATCTTCCGCTGATCCAATAGTCCGCGTGTAATCTCAAGTTCAAAATCATCGTAGTTTTGGTCTCTGCCTTCTCCGATTGTGATTTAATCCCCGTCGTTCATTCCCTTTGATCCAATGGTCCTCCTTCTCCCTGCCCACTCACATTGACCCTTTTCCTCCGCTCTCTCTGTGAAATCTCCGTCGTCCATCCCTTAGATCTGATGGTTAGGATTTTCCCCGCCCATCTATTATAATATATTTCCCTTGGAACATTAGTGCTCTCGTCTTTGATTTTGATCGTCCATCATGCTGATCTGATGACCCATATTAAAACCACCGCCGGCCCTGTCTCACCTTACCGACCGCGCATCTGTCCATATTGTGCTCCATCCTACACCGTCAGATCTCCCGATCCCCATCCAACGGCTGAGGTGCATAATCGCGTTTTTTCTGTGCCCAAAGGTTAACACTTCAAAATTATGCGATGTAAGCGATTTTTAAAAGACATGTCGGGCGGTAGACCATATCGTGTTTTTTGGAAAAATTTAAAAACCATTCTATTGTTGCACGAAAATAGTGGTTTTCCTGTTAAAACCACTTCCCCTCCTTTGCCTCCGAAATCTCTTCTCGAAGATCTCGACCATTGCTCTGATCTAGATCTACGGTCCTCATTCCATCGTGTTTTTTGTTCATATTATGATCAACGGACTTCCAATGGTTTCGTTAGAGAATCTCCACCGTTGATCTCCTCCTGAGATCTAACAGTCCACACTCAAATCGCCCTCCGCCCACTGGGTCCCACCATCAAATCGCCCTGATTTCATTCGATTTAACCATTTTCCTTTGTATTTCGCCCAACATTAAAACTTATGTGTTTTACACTTAAGTTAACTTCTTTCACCTAACCTTCCAAAAGCAATCCCATCGGCGGATCCTGAACGTCGATCTCCTCCATCTGATCTAATCCCATGGTCGGGAGCCATATTTTCACTAGATCTTCATCAGAGCGGTCTCTCCACCATTACACAACAATTTTCACCGTTTTTCGCCTGCGGCCACTATTTTCACTGCTGCGTTGCCATTCCCACAGTCTTCCACAGCATCCATCCTCCCTCCCGCATGGATTTATTAACATGTTTTTTTGTTTTGCAGGGTTACATATGGTGAAAACTGTTATTGCTCACAGTCACTGTCATAAGTGACACAGAGCACAGAGAAAGCTTCTTCAGAGCCAAAGATTGTAGAGAAAACGCCTAGGAAGGTTTTTGAACGAAATATTTCATTAACAGGCCAGTGTTTAACTCTGTCAAACCTCCAGCACCATTAAAACTGCATTTTCACAAATAGAGACAGTCAACAGAAGCGGCAAAGAGTATCAATGAAGGTTTAAAGTGATTTAAAGCCTATTATTGAAGATTTAAAGCTTTAATCCAATGTTAGAGGGAAAATGTACAGATTGAAGACCATATGAATGACACAGAAATCCTAATAAGGCCTAAAGCACATGAAACAAACCACATCATTGTTTCACATCAGCAGAAGGTTTTTCCCAAGAAAGGACGAGTTACCATAATGTCTTTATTCTCCATCAATGTTCCAAAGAAGATCACCTCCCGACAGTAGTCCTAAGATTGCCAGAGCATTAGTTACATGGTATGGCAGACTGTAAGTCATTTAACTGCCTTACTTGCCCCAGAGTGCTAACAGGGTACAAACAACCAAAAAGTACATCAAAGACATACCTGGAGTTATGATAAGCCTATCGAAGTCAAATGACCCTGCAAGTTCCATCTACCTCCTCTGCCTCTCTTTTAGCTATAATACTGTTGAAAAATACATTGTAAAAGTTTTTGTTTGGATAACTGTGGATTGTAAGTTGTTTCTTTGAGATAAAGCTCTGTGTGCATGATTGTAAAGTAGGATGAGGAGATGATTTCAGACTGAATATCAAGTTGTTGGACAATGTTGTATATGACTGGTGTTGCTCTTTAATATGACAAGCATGTTTCATTGGATCTTGATTTAAAGCAGCGGTGATGTGTTCTATCTTTGTCTCTGTTCTCCTTCTGTAATTAATCATATTTCATTTCTCTAGTAAGAAATCAGTAATCTGGCTTAGGATATACCCTTGCATGGTACTCTAATGCTTCCTTCTCTTCTTATCTTTGATGTTTTCCACTAATTGTGCAATCTGACAACTAATGCTAGTTAATTTAGCTAGTATAGTAGTTGGTTTTCCCTGCTTATTGATGCATGAATTTAGGATTTGTTCTTAGATGTTCTTGTCTGGTTTTAACTGAAAGAATTGGGATACTGGGAGATTTAGAACTAATTCCATCTCACTAGGGCCCTTTTCCAACAGTTAATTCTTTCTAAGATCCCTTAAGTTGAATGTCAAAGCATTGAAAGTTAAAAGTCTTTCTTTGATCTCAAGCTTCACCTTTGTGTTAAATCTTTAATGTTTTCCCTTGTCTGAAGAGTTAGCCTCATAGGAGTTTGATCATAGATGTTTAAGGCATTACCTATCCCTAGATTTTCTCCTAAGTGGTCACCTTGGAAGGTTTCCTTGTCATTCACCTTCATTCCTTATCATTTCATCCCATACTATCATCTTTAGAGATCCTCTGTTTTAGATGACTAGCCCATTTGAAAGCCTTGGATATTGAATTGCAAGTAAACCCTTTTATGACCCCATTTCCCAATGGACTTGAGTTCTCTTTGAATCATTTTCCTATTGCCAAAATCCTTCTTTGCTCATTCCTTTGTCTTACATTGAACCCTTCTTTCATGTTTCCCAACAACCAAACAAAAAACACAAAACAACAACCCTTGTGCCATATAACTAGCCTACTAGCTTAAATTTTAATTTCAAAGACATATATTTCTTTTCTTTTATAGAGAGATCCCTCTCTAGATCCAGGAGGGCTAGATCTTGAGGTCCCAAAGTGTTTTTGATGTTGTCTTGTCTTTGGGTAGAGCCAAACCTGCCAAAACACAGGAACCCCAACAGTATCAAAGCATGATCTTTGGCTCAGCGTGTGAGTTCCATCTATCAGAAGGAGCAAGATTAGAATTATGGAGAGAATGAGATTACTCTCATCACTTTTCAGATCTAGGAATAACCTCTCTAAGGAGGTTAAGCAGATAGAAGAAGGAGAAGAGGAAGGACCATGCACTTCCTATTCTCACAGAGAAGAAAACACGAAGCACGGAGGACACTTGGATCATCAAATTCTAAGTGAATGCCTTGTTGAGTACAAGTCTCAACCTATAGCCTTCAAGGAGACTCTAGCCTTCCCATATTTCATTCAACTGAAGGAAGAGAGGAAACCCTGCAGCAAGGGAGAAATCAAGGGCAATATGTTTCTATTGTCCACTTTTGATGGGACATATGCATCAAAATATTGGGCAACAAGACTCAGTGCATTCTTCCTACTACATCCAGTGGTAGAGAGAGAAGTAGTGGAAATTGCAGTGCTGCACTTGATGGGTGAAGCAAGCAATTGGTGGTTTGGCCATGTGAAAAATGAAAGAGTATCTTCTTTTGCAGATTTCACTCAAAGGGTGATCAAGAGATTTGATAAAGAGAAATCAGAGGAATGGAAATCCTCACCACATCCTGAGGAGACTTGTATCAGCATTGTCACAACCTTAGAGGAGCAGCCTTCAACATTAGCAGTTAAGGGAACCCACATAGTAGAAGAAGGAACTCTTGTAGCCATACAAGGTGTTCTCAAATCCCATCAAGGTATGATTGAACTTCCACTTTCTAATACTGTAGCAAATCTTTTGGAAGATTTTGGAAATATGTTGTTGCATGACCCAAGGTCATCACTTACTACTAATCTAGAGCAGCAAGGTTGCATTGTGTTGTACAAGAGCAGCAGTGAAGAAAGAAGGACCCATTCATCATGGGAGCATTCAAATTTCATCTTCATTCAGGAATCCATGGAGGAATAAGGAACAAAGGGTATACATCTTGAGATGAGAAACATTTTTTTCTCTCTAGATGACACTTTCTCAATGAGCATGTTGTAGTGCTCAACTTAGTGTTCCTAAATTGAGGTCATAAATTATCAACCAGGGTTAGTAAACTGCTGAAGTAAGGTGCACTATATGTGCCTAGGTATCTGTTTCTCACTACGTTGTGTTTAATGTTTTTATGATTTTTTTGGTTTTGTGGTTTTATGTTAAGAAGGAAAAGAACTAAATGTTGAAAAAGAACAGTTGTTGGTCACACTAAAAACAGAGCAAAACCTATACTAAAGAACAGAAAATGCAAAGTTTGATAATGACTCATAGCAAGGAAATAAATCACAACATGAACTCAATAACTCATAACATGAACTCACCCAATTCATTCATTAGAAATATATTGGAATAGCTTGAGAAAAGGACAAGTTTAGTGCAAATGAGGTTCTCCTAAGTAAACAATCATCTTACAATATTACAAAGAATCTCATCCATGGCTAAAAGTTGATTGGAACACAATTGGAAAAGATTATTTGTAGCACAATAAGATTTCTACTCTGAATTAACTTGTAATGCTAAGATTAATCCATTTTGCAGCTCAACTTGTCACTACTAAGCCTCATTCGAAAGTTAGAGATTTTCTAGAATAATTTTTGGGAAAAGGCTTATTTGTGAAATTGCAAAAGATTGCAGAACAATCAAGGCCTTAAACTGATATCACTAATTCCTGTCCATATGATGATGCATTAATGGAAAGTCAAAAAAAGAGTAGTTTGTAAACAATGAAGGCCGTGAAGTATAATTTTGACAGTTAACACAACTTAAAGAAAATTGGATAACACTGAACTAGAATGCAATTGATCAAACTTGAAACACAATGATCACAACTAAACTAGAATGCCATTAACCTAACTTGAAATACAGTGAATTGGAACTGAACTAGAATGCCACTAATCTAACTTAAAATACAATGAACAGAGTTGAACTAGAGTGCCATTATCAAACTTGAAATATAGTGACAGAATTAAACTAGAGTGACATCTACCTCTGGAGTATTTCAATTGGACTAAAATTCAACTAATTCTATGAAATACTACAGCCCTATCTCGTTCAATATGAGTGATATTTTGGAATAGTTTGTAAAAAAAAGTCTGGCTGTGTCATTCAATGAAAATGAGCATAAAAAATAAAGTTCAGCAACGCAGTAAGCTCTGAAACACCACAGCTATGTCTCATCCGGAGTTAGTGATATTTTGGAAGAGATTAATAAGAACAAGACTAGCTGTAACAACTGATGTCATTGAGCACAAAAAAACATAAAGTTCAAGGAAATGCAACTAACTCCTAAAATACTACAGTTATATCCAATCCAATGTTAGTGGTATTTTGGAATAGTTTGTAAGGATAAGACTGACTGTGGCATCCACTGCAAGTAAGTATAAAAACACAAAGTTCAGAAAATTGATTAAACTAGGAATGAAACAAGGCTAAGTTACTTATCTAAACCATATGAACAAAGCTTCTCAGGTAGCAGGGGCCCTCTACCACTGGATTAGCACGCAAATCTACTCAAGATTGACTCAGCTCTTGCAATAAAGTGATGCTTCTTTCATTAAAGGAGAAATTCTTCAAAACAGAGTATTACGGTCTTATGAGATCTAGCAATAAAACATAAATCTAGCTACTGTTTCTCGGTCTCCCGAGCCATAATTATAACAAAATTACATAACTGTCTTTGAGATAAAATAGGAATAATTGTCTTTCCCAACTAAAATCAAACTAGGAATCTAGTGGTGGCCTCGTATTATGATTAAGGACATCTGTACAGTCCTTGTCCTATTAGAAGTCTATCTCCTAGTTTTGGTTTCCCACGTGCATAACCACTTGTAGAATCGAGCTCAGACTTCGTGGAGAGCAAGAAATGATGGGGGAGTGATGTGGAATACGACCATATGCGTTTTTCCTTGAGGTGACACCTGGAACCTGTGTAAACATGAATATAGCTGCGGAATAGGCGACTGGCTACAGAATGACTGCGTTCTATAGCCGAGTCTAGTCAAAAATTGCTACAATAACAAAATCATGAAAACATAGAAATTTAGTCATTATATACATTCTTAAAGTAATCCTAATCAATCCTATTGATCATTTAAGTCTGTAATTGATGAGGGACAAAGGAAATGAAGTGAAATGTGGTGGAAAATAAGGACATCTTTGGGGCTCAACACATGCCACAGCTCAAAGAGAGACTTCTACTTGCAGCAGATTCAAGACCCCACTGGTTTTGGAAGGCCATTCATAAGGAGGAGGTCTCACTAAGAGATCCCATTGGAGATGCACTTCAACATTTCATGAAGTGCAAGGTTCTTCAGAGATTTGAGAAGGTTGGTGTCCTATAATGGGAGGATACCAAGTATTTACAGAATGAGATCCATGATCCATAATTGATTGAGTGGATGTGGATGATGAGCAAGAAGCTGGAAGGCTCCTTGAAAATATATGATACTGGGCAGCAGGAGGCTTGGTTGCGTTGGCTACTCTTGAAAGAGTTTTGCCATCATCCTCTTTCTAAGGGTATGTGGGGGAAAGATATGTGGCGGGATGCTTGCATCATTGGGCAGCAAGGAGTATGGACACATTGTGTTGATATGATCTTCTTCATATCAATCACCATGTTTTCACCACATGATTTGTATGATGGAGGTATGGGGAGGCAGAAAAATCCTTTGTTGCTTTGGAATTTCTTGGGAGAGCAAGGGAAAATTTTCTCTCACACTTTTTATGATGTTGCAGGAGTAGGAGATGGCACTATCATGGTGAAAAGGGGCTACTCCTTAGCCTTGGATGATCTTGAAGTACTTCCACTTTGGAAGGAGCTTCTTGTTTGTAGCAACATTATGAAAGATATATTTAACAATGAACATGTCAAAGAATGGAGCTATGCATTGGCAGGAGCCTATTTGCATAGGCCAACAACGCTGTCACCTTGGAGCATGGACTTATGGATGGAGTGTCCCCAGGATAATTTCACTCTTGATGCACTTGATGGACAAGGAGGAGGTGAGAGAGATGGAGTAATAGGTGGAGACATATATTGCTGTGATATGTTCTTATTGGATTGGATTTCCAAGTATCAGAGGAATAATCTTCATGCAGCACATGACTCAGTTCTCTTCATGAGAGTATGTCATACCATTATGGAGAGTTTGTTCATGGATCCTATCATCATCTTACTTCTAGTACATGGTAAGGATCTTGTTGTTTCATTTAGTGATCTGCATACTCTTACCATTTCTATGCAGTGCATTGCTCCACAAGAGGGAAAGCTTTTCATTGAGCTCCATGATCAACAATGGGCCAGAATGTATGATGGAGACAACCATCTCTTATATGGCCATGGGCAAGGTTTTTATTAGTTCATGTATATTCATTTGATGTAAACAACCATTTACTATTCATTAGTAGATGAAATAACATACATAGACAACCATGTATCAAGAAACCACTTGCCATGTAATTTTCTGAAGCAGCAGTTAGAAAAAATGCGTTGTAACTTCATGGGAAACTGTTGGTACTTTCCTACACCACATGAAACCTTTAGTATTTCATTCATCTTGATGATAATCATGGTTCCAATTTCTGTTGTTGTTCTCACTACTATGTGTAGCATGATTAGAGAGGAAACACATTGGTTGGATGTGTTCTTTTGGGAAGGGGATTCCCACACTTTCTGCATTGCATGTTCTAATGGGAGCATGAGAGGAGATATGGCCACCATAGCCAAACAATTGTTTCTTTATGAGGTGGGCCATGAGTTTTATGAGATGCCATATGGTGATGATTTCCTATCCATCACATATGGAATGGGTTGGTCCAGCTTGATTCACAGCGTTGGAGAGGATATCTTTAGAGATCTAGTCTTCATTATGCCACTTGAGGGAAATATTATTGCAACCCAAGACCAGCAGTCACTCTACACTTATTAGAAGTGGAGAGGAGGACAGCGTGGGGTAGGCTCCTATGTCTACTATGTTCATATTTTCATCCCACCTACATTGCATGAGCTCAAGGTGGAGGAGAACTTTCTGTAGTTTCCATGTTGGGAAGTGACTCATTTTGTATGGATGATTGCTTGGAGATGGAGGGTCCACTTGGGAAAGATGTTTTCCCAATACATTTCAGTCTCCATGCCTTGGGAGGAAACTCTTCAGCTCTATCCTTGTAGTTTCTTGAGGACAAGCAACATTTGGGAGGGGAGGACTGTAATATTCCTAAATTAGCAAGAAGCTAATGGGAATATTGAATTTTTATTTTTGCTCCTAGTAAATGAATAAATGGGGAAGGAGGCCCATACTTAATTTTAATCAGCATAAAAACCCTCTTGGTATGAAAGGGGATCATTCTAGAAGCTGGATTTCACACCCTCATGTGTGAAAAGAGACTTTTTGCATGTGGAAAAAACCAAGTTTGACCAAGTCAACATATTTTTTACTTGAGGAATGAATCCTAAATAAAACCAATGCTCAATATGAACAATGTTAAATTAGATCTATTTTCATAAACACACTTAAGTGTGAAAGAGGTTGGATCAGTTGACCAAGTCAACCAGGACCAAATCATCAGCATTGTCTAGATGCAATGAACCTCCTAGATGCACAATGCAGTTCTAGTTAGAGGCTACACATGTGAACAGAGATAAATTATTGAGATGGTTTAGCATTTGGCAGGATTTCGAACTTATAGAAGGAAGAGGAGGACATCAAGAGAAGGTTTTTCATGATATTATTTTCTAAATACATTGTCTATTTAGACATTTCTTATTCTCTTCCTGTTTAGCTGAGAATAGTGTTGTTTAGCACTAGGGTGTTCCTGATCGAGAATCCCACCTCTTCCATTGAGTAGCTCTTGGAGGAGTCTTGATGATCTTGTCCACTATCAGGCATTTGTCCAAGCTACATATTCCAACTACAACGCATATCCTTTTGAGGGTATGGTTGTCCTTGTAAGCTGCAGCAAGTGGAGGTTAGATCTATTCAGATCTAGGCCATTCTGGTGCCTCTTTTCAGTGGGAGAACCTTCTATCCTCCTGATAAGAGAGTATTGGATCATCGGAGCTGCATAATAATATCTTAGCATTAGGCCAAACCATTGCTGGAGTCAACAATGTAGTTTCTCTCCCATAACTGTGTTATTTGCAAGAAGGAAGTTGCAGGGAGTTTTGGCATGCTTTTGGAGGAGAGATCTCTGGTGTTTGGGATTCTTCACTTCACTTTGGTGATCCATGGTTTATATTTCTAATCCATGTTCTATTCAGAGCTGATCTGCTATGTATTTCATTTACTTCATAAATTATGAATCTTACTGCAGATCTGCAACTTTATATCTCAGATCTACTCTTTGTATCTCATGTTTTGCTCAAAACCCCAAGGGGAATGTGTAGAGGAACTCTTCTAGTGTACAGATTTGACATAGATCTAATATTTTGTACACATATCTATTCTAGATCTTATATGTAATGTACAGCTGCTTTAGCTCATAATATAATGCAGTCAAGCCTTCTTACAGCTAATACATTGTTGCAACACCTCATTCTTGAGGGTTTCTTCATCAAAGTTCTCCATTTTTCTCTTGTGCATTGTATGGGCCCTATTATAAACCTAATTTGATGATTTATAAGTGATTAATGAACCATTATATTGATCTCCTACATATATTGGGCTGAACTACATTATTTTCTGGGCAGAGTCATTTTGTATTGCTGCAGCCCCTTCTTTGGGAATTTTCCAACTGCACTAGGTGTGGGGAGACCTATTTAACCCACCTAGAAGGATTTTTTTTGAATCCCTCTTGGATTCAGGTCTTAGATTGTCAGATCTAAGGGATCCAAGGGTTGTTTTCCAATCATTTTTTGGCAATATGATGCAGAGTGTTGTCCTTGATGGCAACCTACTTGATAAAGTTGATGAAAACTGACTTGATGAGTTGTTAATGACGTAAATCTGATGTATCTACAGATCAGTTCAGAAGTAGCTAAAAAAGTGATAGAATAATGTTGAACAAGGTATGTCACAAGGCATATGCGGGTTTGTTAAGGATAAGTCACGTATGTACGCGGAAATGTACGTGGCAAGTAGCGTATGCCCATTTGCGCTCTAAATTTAGGAAACCAGGGGACATTACCATGGTATTGACCCAAAGTATTGAGTGCTTGATTATCTATTTGATCCCGTCCAGGAATACCATCAGCAGTTGAGTGGTTTTGACTCATGGTATTGACAAAGGCTAAATATATATAAGGAGAAGAAGATCATAGTGCAAGGTGTGCATAAGTCTTGGTTTTAATGAATACTTCACTCTGAAGTATATCTGCATGGAATGGGTAACAGATTGCTGATAGATCTGAATTCATAATGCACCTATGAAGAAAATGATGAAGAGGGATCTCTAGAGCTGAAATGTCTATGTATTTTCTAGATCTGTTTATGGAATGTTTATATCTGTGATCTAGCGAATCTTTGCTGAATTAAAGGGTAAGATCTGAGCTGTTTATCTGGTTTGAACAATTATGCTACCCTATAATGTCTGTAGATATATACACAGGTTCATGGCAGAGAAAGCGCGTATATACGTGGGTTGTCTTCAGCAAAAGTGCGTATATACGTGGGTTGTCTTCAGCAAAAGCGTGTATGGAAGATGAATTCAACTCTGAAATGTGTGTAGATGTATACGCAGGTTTGTCTTTATTAAAGTGCGTATATACGCAGGTTCAGTGAAGTAAAAGCGCGTATGGAATCTAGGTTTTTGCTGAAGTATGTGGAATGAAATGTTTGATCTGTTTTGCTGCTATATGTCAATGATGTATTCATACAGATCTGAGTTGTTTGAATAATGATTATGCTGCTGATTAAGTTGATGAAAGATCAAGTTGTTAGTTGTTGGTTGATGATTCAATGAAGGAAGAATGATTGTCTAAACAGTTCTGCATGATTGATAGATTGTCTGAACAGAAATATGATTTCAAATCTGAACCTGAGTCTGATCTCATTCTAAAAAATCAGTGTTCTCAGAAGTATACGCAGGTTGCTACACATATAATCACGTACACACGCGACTTCAGTGAAGAGAAGTAGCGTATGCACTCCATGTTATGCACAGAGGCATACGTAGGTTGGTAAGAAGGGAAGCGCGTATACACGCGGTTTCAGTAAACAGAAGTAGCGTATGATATTTGATTAATGAATGTTCTGGGTTGAGTTTACATCTGCATATCTATTTTGAAGTCTGGGTTATCTCTGATATTCTAGCTACAGTGGTCTCACTGTTCTGTTTGAAGTTCTGGGCAAAATATGTTTGTTGATTAATGAAGGGTTGTGTTGAAGCTGTTTGATCCAGTTTGAAAATTGATGAAACGCGGTCTGCAGTGGATCTGAGGGTTGAAGCCTTCAGTATGAAAGTGGAAGCTTTCTGCCAGTAGAGGCTGGTGCTAATATCAGGGGGTAGTAGCTCCCTTCCAGGAGAGGCTAGTAAATGAGAGCAGGGGGTTGTAGCTCCCTTCCAAGAGAGGCTGGTAAACGAGAGAAGGTTGTAGCCTTCTGTAGGTGGGTGCCTGCGTGCTGGTATGAGCCTGTGCCAGTACATGGTTGTAAGATGTTTTCTTTATAATAAATATTGAAGACTGAGACGACGACAGCGGTGGTTTTCTCCCGACTTGGGTTTCCACCTTAAATAATGGTGTTCATGTGTGTTGCTTATGTGTGATGGTTTATTATGTTTTTACTGCACATGCTTACTACTTAACATCTGATGAATAAATGATGCAATGATTTAAGAATCAAATACATAATAAGAGCTCTGATCATACGCGAGTTTCCTTAAGGATATCTGCGTATATACGCTAGTTTTGTTCTGTAAAGTAGCGTATGGGTTTTGAGAAAAGGAAAGTAAAAAGTTTATCAGTTAGCTCTAAATACTGATTCACCCCCCCCTCTCAGTATTTTTCCCAACAATTTGTATCAGAGCAAGTCCTTCTGAAAAAGCTTAGCCGCTAGAAGGAAGATCAAGCAAGATGAGAAATCAAGATGGAACAACATTTATCAAGCCTCCGCTCTTTAATGGAAGCAATTTAATCTTCTGGAAAATAATGATGAGATCCGATCTTCAGTCTATGGGAGCAGATGTATGGGCCATTTTTGAACGAGGATATCAATATCCAGCTGCAGTACCAACATATCCGACTGAAAAGAAGAATTATGAAACAAATACAAAGGCAGTCAATGCTCTAACGGGAAGTCTAACTGAATCAGAATTTGTCAAAGTTATGCAGCTGAATACAGCAAAGGAGATATGGGACAAAATCATTCTAAGTTATGAAGGTGATGCAAAGGTAAAAAGTGCAAAACTTCAAACTCTCAGAATTGAATATGAAAATTTAAAGATGCATAGTGATGAGAATATTGCCATTTTATTTTTACGTCTTGATGATTTTGTAAATCGTATGAGAAATCTGGGAGAAACAATAACCGAATCTACTTTGGTTGAGAAAATTTTAAGATCGCTAACGGCAAAATTTGAGTCAAAATTTTTTGCTCTTGAAGAAAAACAAGATCTTCAAAATCTTACTGTGGTGCTACTTCATGGCATACTAACTGCATATGAAATGAGAAGAGGAGGACCATCTAAAGTCAAAGAGGCTGTCTTCAGAGCTTCTACAAAAGGGAAAGAAGTACAAGAAGTAGAAGGATCAGGATATATCTCAGAAGAAGATGAGGTAAATTTTGTAAGGAAACTCCAACTTGGCACAGGACGGTTCAGAGGTAAGCTTCCTTTCAAATGTTTTGAGTGTGGAAGCGTTGGTCATTATGCTGCTAAGTTTCCTCATAAAGAAACACCTGCAAAAGGGAAGGAAGCAGCAAGAAGGAATAAGAATCGGTTTAACACTAGAAAAAGTTAATATACTCATGAAGACAGTGATGGGTTATCTGATAGTGAGGAAGAATGTGAACAAGATCTTAGACTTCTCATGGCATTTGAATCTAGAGAAGAAAAGGATAATTTTGTGGATGCTCTAGAGGAAAATGATTTTCTTGAAGAAAACAATTAACTCAAAATACGCTTAGAAGAAATTAAAATACTCTTAGAAGAAAGGAAAATAACCATTAGAAGAAAGGAAAATAACCATAGAAACTATGGAAAAGCAGTTTGAAGAAGCGAAGAAACACAATGAGAAATTAGAATGTGAAGTGGTAAGTCTAAGAAAATAATTTGAGAAAGTAAAGACTCTGAATCTTAGATTTGCTAAAGGATCTGAAACCCTAGATGAGATTATCAAGGTACAACGTTCTCCTCTTATAAAGATAGGTCTTGGATATACTGGAGAATCTTCTCAGGCTTCAGCACCAAATTATCTAAAAGCAGCTACAGCTGGTTTACAACATTCTGCCACTTAGCAAGGGAATAAAGAATCATTACAGGTAAAGCATGATCATCTCAATTCAAAGAACACCAACAGGAATATCTTTCAAAGAAACAAAAATCAACAGGTAAATTCAAGTAGAAGATTTCATGATCGCAGAAATTTCTTCTTCAATGGACAATGTTTCTCATGTCACAATTTTGGTCATAAAGCTGTTCAATGTGTTGCATATAAAACCATCATGACAAGAGAAGCAAGAAAGAAAAGGATTGATATTGAAACAAAGAAGAATAACTATAAAAACTTTTCTCCTCTTCTAAATGAAGTTGAATATGCTTATTGAAATAACTTTGGCCATGAAGAATCTGAATGCAGGAGCAAAGTTCAGCCAAAAGAGCATGTTCCTTCAAGCTCCAAAATATGGAAAAAGAAGGAATTGCAAGTTGAAAATTGTGGCATAGAGTTATTTGCAGAAGTTGAAGAAAATCAATGGTACATTGATAGCGGATACTCAAGACACATGACAGGTGACAAAAAAAAACTTCTTACATATAATGCTCTAGAAAAGGAAAAGAAGGTTACATTTGGAAATGATACTCCTGCAGTAATTAAGGGAAAATGGTTTGTGTTTCTAAAAGAAAAGGTGAAAGCTAATGATTTCATGTATGTGGATGGATTAAGGCATAACCTGTTAAGTGTAAGTCAAATGTGTGATCAAGGAACTGAAGTTGTCTTTAGTTCAAAATAATGTGTGGTACGTGATCTTGATACAGGTAAAACAATTATAAAAGGAAAAATAACTCCAAGCAACCTGTATGTATTGAAGAACTGCAAAGAATAATTTTACTTGAGAAAATCTTCAGAAAACTGGCTATGGCATAGAAGGTTGGGACATCTGAGCTTCTCTCAGATCAAAAAATCAAGTAGACTTAAAGTTGTCCGTGATCTTCCCAATATTACTCCACCCGAAAATATCATATGCAAATATTGCCAATTTGGTAAGAAAACCAGAGTACAGTTTAATGCCAAGGAAGGATCATCAAGTAAGCCTCTTGAACTTATTCATACTGACATATGTGGACCTATGAGGAAAAATTCACCACGTGGTGAACAATACTATATCTTATTTATTGATGATTTCTCTAGAATGTGTTGGATTGGGTTGATTAAACACAAAGATGAAGCATTTGAGAAATTTCAGATCTTCAAAGAACTGGTTGAAAATGAATTAGATCTAAAAGTAAAATGTCTTAGATCTGACCGAGGAGGAGAATATACATCAGATGAATTCCTTGAATTTTGTGAACAACATGGCATAAAAAGACAGTTTCTTGTAGCTGGCACTCCACAACAAAATGGCGTAGCAGAAAGAATGAATATAATAGTTCAACAAATGGCTAGAGCTATGCTTGATGATTCCGGAACACCTGACACATTTTGGGGAGAAGTAGCACATACAACGGTAAATATTCTTAACAAGGCACATGTTCGTGTAAATAGTGATAAAACTCCATATGAACTCTAGTATGGTAATCCTCCCACTGTGAAGCATTTTAGAGTTTTTGGAAGAAAATGCTTTATAAAAAATAATGATGAAAAACTTGGCAAGTTTGAACCCAGAGCAGATGAAGGAATACTTCTTGGTTACTCCTCTAGGAGTAGAGCATATAAATGTTACAATAAAAGACTTCGGAAGATTTTTGAATGTATTGATGTTGTTATTGATGAGTCTCCTGCAGCTCCAAAAGAAGAAAAACAAACAACAGATGAAGACGATGGTGACATATATCCTTCTACATCAAATAGAAATGATATAGACAGTGAACCCAATGAAGAACATGAAGATGATTTATCTGAAAAATCTCCATCCAGATATGTTCAAAAGAATCATCCAGAATCTCAAATTTTGGGAGAAAAGGGATCAAGTGTACAAACAAGAAGGACTCTTGTGGGATCTTCTAGCTATCTGGCATTTCTATCCACTATTGAACCACACAATGTCAATCAAGCTAGCAAAGATGAATGTTGGATTCAAGACATGAATGAAGAGCTTGATCAAATTGAAAAGAATCACACTTGGGAATTAGTACCAAGACCTCATGACAAAAATGTCATTGGAACTAAATGGATATTCAAAAACAAGTTAAATGAGAATGGGGAGGTTATAAGAAATAAAGCTAGACTTTTCTACAAGGGGTATGCTCAACAAGAAGGTATAGACTTTGAAGAAACTTTTGCTCCTGTAGCTAGACTTGAAGCCATAAGAATGTTTCTTGATTTTTCAAGCTTCCAACAAATCAAAGTTTATCAAATGGATGTTAAATCTGTGTTTCTCAATGGTGATCTAGAAGAAGAAGTTTATATAGAACAACCAGAAGGATTCATTTTGGGAAATGATAAAAATCTTGTTTGTAGACTTAAAAAGGCTCTATATGGTCTCAAACAAGCTCCAAGGGCATGGTATTATCGTCTTGACAAATATATTCATCAACAAGGATTTTCAAAGGGGTCTGCTGATAGCAATTTATACACAAAAACTAAAAATGATAAACTATTGATTGTGGTTGTATATGTTGATGATATCATTTTTGGAAGCAATGAAGAATCTATGAGTCAGAAATTTGCTTTTGCTATGCAGCAAGAATTTGAAATGTCTTTACTTGGGGAACTAACATTCTTTCTTGGCTTGCAAGTGCATCAAACTACAGATGGCATATTCTTATCACAAGAAAAATTCCTTAAGCAAATTCTGAAGAAGTATGGCATGGAAGAGTGCAAACCTGTAAGTACACCAATGATAACCGGATGTAATCTTAGTTCTCATGATGATTCTCCCACGGTGAATCAACCAGAATACAGATCTATGATAGGAAGTCTACTTTATCTCACTGGGACTAGACCAGGCATTATGCATGCAGTTGGGATTGTTGGACGATTCCAAGCCAATCCAAAAGTGTTTCACCTTCAGGCTGTCAAAAGAATATTCAAATATCTACAAGGAACTCAAGACTTTGGACTATGGTATCCAAAGAATGCTGATCTCACTCTTCATGCTTACACTGATGCAGATTGGGCTGGAAATGTTGATGATCGAAAAAACACTAGTGGTGGTGCATTCTATATGGGGCCCCGGTTAGTATCTTGGTTCAGCAAGAAGAAAAACTCTATTGCCTTATCTACAGCAGAAGCAGAATATGTGGCTGTCGCATCATGTTGCACTCAACTTCTTTGGATGATGCAAACCTTACAAGACTTTCAAATCAAATGTTCACCTCCTATCTCCATTATGTGTGATAATACAAGTGCCATCGGTATCTCAAAGAATCCTGTTATGCATTCCAAGACCAAGCACATTCCCATCAAGTATCACTTCTTACGTGAACAAGTGCTTGAACAAAAGGTGAAGTTGGAGTATGTTCCCTCCAAAGAACAAGTTGCTGATATATTTACCAAACCTCTACCCAGGGAAGTGTTCAAATATCTCAGACAAAAGCTGGGAGTAGTTTCTTCCATGCAGAAGATCAGATCTGCTTAATTTCAAGAAGATTAAATTGGATATGCAGATTTCCTGAAAGACGGTTGCGTATATATGCAAGTTTATGCAAAGAAAACCACGTATGGGTGGTTGCTGACAACTTTTTCTGGGTCAGCATTCTTCAGCACAACTATGGTGCTGTTGGGTATCTCTGGTGATGTTTCAGCTCTCATATTTCTGTTTCATTCTCTGATAGTTGATGAAGATGCCTTGATGATTTTTCGGTTGAAAGTGTTCAGGATGCACAAGCTAAGGGGGAGATGAAGGAGTGAAATGGCTCAAGAACAGGTGTACAGGTTCAGGGGGAGCATTAGCCTTGCTGAGAATTATGCATTGATGGCATTATGATGGTTCTGAAATGATGGTTCTGAAATATGATCTCTCTCTTGAGGTCTTTTTGGTATTTGTTACAAAAGGTCATGTTGAGACTTATGATGTAAATTTGTAATATTCAGTCATGTAAGGACTTGATCAAATTTGTAAACCCACTTGGTTGGGTAGTTGAGTCAAATTGTGTAAACCCACTGGTTGGGTACTTGAGTCATATATGTAAATCCACTTGGTTGGATCTTTGATGTAAGTATGAGTCCTTGGTGATAGGAAAGGTCATATAGTCATGTACTTCATTGAAAAATATGTTTGAAGATTCAGCATGAACTCAGGGGGAGCATGGTAACTTCAGTGCACATCAGATCTACAGAGCTCTTCTTTCTACAAGAGAAGAAAAACCTTGTTTTGGTTTTGATCCGCCCTTTGCCCTTGATGTCAAAGGGGGAGAGTGTCATGGTGTTTTCATAATGGTTATAATCAATGTATCTATCTGTTGTGGTGATCAAACACCATCATGGTTGCCATCAAGTCCAAATGGGGAGATTGTTGGCAATATGATGCAGAGTGTTGTCCTTGATGGCAACCTACTTGATAAAGTTGATGAAAACTGACTTGATGAGTTGTTAATGATGTAAATCTGATGTATCTACAGATCAGTTCAGAAGTAGCTCAGAAAGTGCCAGAATAATGTTGAACAAGGTATGTCACAAGGCATACGCGGGTTTGTTAAGGATAAGTCATGTATGTACGCGGAAATGTACGTGGCAAGTAGCATATGCCCATTTGCGCTCTAAATTTAGGAAACCAGGGGACATTACCATGGTATTGACCCAAAGTATTGAGCTCTTGATTATCTATTTGATCACGTCCAGGAATACCATCAGCGGTTGAGTGGTTTTGACTCGTGGTATTGAAAAAGGCTAAATCTATATAAGGAGAAGAAGATCATAGTGCAAGGTGTGCATAAGTCTGGGTTTTAATGAATACTTCACTCTGAAGTATATCTACATGGAATGGGTAATAGTTTGCTGATAGATCTGAATTCATAATGCACCTATGAAGAAAATGATGAAGAGGGATCTCTAGATCTGAAATGTCTATGTATTTTCTAGATTTGTTTATGGAATGTTTATATCTGTGATCTGGCGAATCTTTGTTGAAGTAAAGGGTAAGATCTGAGCTGTTTATCTGGTTTGAATAATTGCACTGCCCTATAATGTCTGTAGATATATACACAGGTTCGTGGCAGAGAAAGCGCGTATATACGCGGGTTGTCTTCAACAAAAGCACGTATGGAAGATGAATTCAATGTGTGCAGATGTATACACAGGTTTGTCTTTATTAAAGTGCGTATATACGCAAGTTCAATGAAGTAAAAGCGCGTATGGAATCTAGGTTTTTGCTGAAGTGTGTGGAATGAAATGTTTGATCTGTTTTGCTGCTATTTGTCAATGATGTATTCATACAGATCTGAGTTGTTTGAATAATGATTATGTTGCTGATTAAGTTGATGAAAGATCAATTTGTTGGTTGTTGGTTGATGATTCAATGAAGGAAGAATGACTGTCTAAATAGTTCTACATGATTGATAGATTGTCTGAACAGAAATATGATTTCAAATATGAACTTGAGTCTGATCTCATTCTGAAAAAATCAGTGTTCTCAGAAGTATATGCAGGTTGCTACACATATAAGCACATACACACACGACTTCAGTGAAGAGAAGTAGCGTATGCACTCCATGTTATGCACAGAGGCATACGCAGGTTGGTAAGAAGGGAAGCGCGTATACACGCGGTTTCAGTAAACAGAAGTAGCGTATGATATTTGATTAATGAATGTTCTGGGTTGAGTTTAAATCTGCATATCTATTCTGAAGTCTAGGTTATCTCTGATATTCTAGCTACAGTGGTCTCACTGTTCTTTTTGAAGTTCTGGGCAAAATATGTTTGTTGATTAATGAAGGGTTGTGTTGAAGCTGTTTGATCCAGTTTGAAAATTGATGAAACATGGTTTGCAGTGGATCTGAGGGTTGAAGCCTTCAGTATGAAAGTGGAAGCTTTCTGCCCGTAGAGGCTGGTGCTAATATCAGGGGGTAGTAGCTCCCTTCCAGGAGAGGCTGGTAAACGAGAGCAGGGGGTTGTAGCTCCCTTCCAGGAGAGGCTGGTAAACGAGAGAAGGTTGTATCCTTCTGTAGGTGGGTGCCTGCATGCTGGTATGAGTCTGCTCCAGTACATGGTTGTAAGATGTTTTCTTTATAATAAATATTGAAGACTGAGACGACGACAACGGTGGTTTTCTCTCGACTTGGGTTTCCACCTTAAATCCTGGTGTTCATGTGTGTTGCTTATGTGTGATGGTTTATTCTGTTTTTACTGCACATGATTACTGCTTAACATCTGATGAATAAATGATGCAATGATTTAAGAATCAAATACATAATAAGAGCTCTGAGCATACGCGAGTTTCCTTAAGGATATCTGCGTATATACGCTAGTTTTGTTCTGTAAAGTAGCATATGGGTTTTGAGAAAAGAAAAGTAAAATTTTTATCAGTTAGCTCTAAATACTGATTCACCCCCCCTCTCAGTATTTTTCCCAACATCATGTAGCAGCCATTTCTAAAAAATGCATTTTTCAAACATGCCTAGCTAGCAGTCCCAATTTGGGGATATTACAATAGTGTGCACTAAAGTAAAAAAAATTGGGTTGTGTTTGAAAAGAAAATTGCAGAATTGTAGATGAAGCTACTACTATAAATGCCACCCGAAGTTAGAGCACAGCATGCCACAGAGGTCAAGGCCACGACAGATAGCATATTCCTTGCAGTAACATAATGTGGCCAGCTCCTAGATGAAGCCATGGGTGTCTGGACTTCGGTTCAGAATGACCCAATGATGCAACATCTACATAGTGAATTGTGTGTGAAGGAAAAATATTTTTTAGAGATCAATATGGTCACATCTACATTTGTAACCATGCAGAGACTTGCCTGCCTTCATGAGGGCAAGGCCATTCAAACAAAGATCGAAGTTCTGCGTTGCTGGGAATAATAATTGGAAGCAAGGATGCAACCATGGGCTGAGGAAGCCCTGGAGTTGTCTCAGACCTTGGATGGTGCCTTAAAGAACCTTCATCAAACTCAACGCAACATCAACTTGGCCGCTGAAGGACCAAAAACTGTGAAGCTCGTGGATGTAGCACAAGGATTTGTCATGACGAGTGTCTAATTGGTCTTTCCATTAAAGATCTCTATGGAAGTGCTCAAAGAGAAGATGAATTAGCCCACCCCACAGTCACTCGGGATGAGTCACGAGTTTATGTTGGGGGTGTTAGCGCTCGAATCTGCCTTAGGCTGAAAGAAGGCGAGGTTCAAGGCAACATCAAACCAAGCTCAACCTCGTAGCTAGCCCTACGAGGACAGGAGAGGGCTCTCCAGTAAATCTCGATAAAATGAGCAATAGGGTGCGAGATGACTTAAAATGGGAACTGATTTTAGGCTAGTAAATGGATAGGAAAGAGGTAATTTAATGAATGTTTGAATATTTTGGGCTGTAGGGGATAAAGGATAGCATGAAGCAGAGAGATTTAATCAAAGGCACAGAGTATTTCATAAGGCGAGATAGGCATGAGGTTCAACATTCAAATTGAAATTAAATGGGGTGAAAATACTGTTTAAGATAGCTGAAAAGGGCATTAATGTATGAATCCTTTTCAGGCAGAAGAAAACACAGAACATGAACACTTTTCCAAGGCAGAGCAACAATTGAATTCTACCTCTCTTACTTAAAAGTGTTCAACAGGAAATGAGTACGAATGAACTGCAAAACATTACAAGACACATATGACACAGAAAGAAGAACACATGCCAGAACTCATACCGCAAGAATCTCATGAATCAGAGTTGTACCATTCGATTATTTCTCTGTCAAAACTGTATAGTGAAGCGCTCTGTTATTCCTCTCCCACTATTTCCCAGAACTCCTTTTACAAAATAATTTACAACAATAAATAAGACTATCTGTAGGAAAACTGATCGACTCAAAATGAGGGATGATTTAATCATTATTAACAAACAAAGGATGAAGAGCCAATCAGCTTTTCTGAAGGTAGAACAATGCTTCCTTTGAAATGTTTTGATGACCTATTAAAAGACAAAAGCTGGAGTGCGGATCCTGTAAAATCATGACTGAAGACAAAATAGGCAATACACTCCTATTTTTCTGCTTATGTTGATATCTACGTTCTAATTTTGGCTCTCGGACTATTTGCTTCCCCTTACCGAATAAAACCAAGTTTTAATAAAAATAGCAAACAGAGTTCCGCAACTACTGCACAAACTCTGACCGCTCTTTTTCAAATTTCTTTTCCCTCTCTTCCTGCAATACAGAGCAAATAAATCGGCACTTAAAATACTTCCTATCAGATTTACGAGATGCGGAACATTGTTCACATATAGAAGCGCACTCGTAATTAACTCATTTCTCTTCCCCGGTATTGGTAGCTTGGGTGAAACAGCACATTCATTCCAAACTTCTGAAATATCGCCCATGATCCCTGTCGAGAAAAACCTTAGTCTCAAATAGCAAAACCAAAGACCTGTGAAGATGGCTGCTTCCGACCAGCGCAATGAAACAACTGGGGCGACAGGATCCGAAAGAGAAAATGGACCACGATCTTTCAGTTTCAGCATCAGTGTCATTGAGCATCAAAGTGCCTTCAATACCAGCAAACACTCCTATGTTTAAGTGAATAATAATCATAAGGAAGTTGTGTCTTTATGGAAGACAGCTTGTTCGCTTTAACCTAAAGTTCATCACCCTGCTCTACATGTGCACTGCAGACCAATACACTTGGAGCAGAAAGATTGTTTGAATTCGAAAAATCGCAGAGTGGTGATGAAATTTGTGCTGACAGGCTCAACGCGCTGCGCACAAACCCAACACGCCGCGTTGGTTTGGTGCGCCGCGCCAGTTTAAAATAACATTGCCAAATATTGCCCAGTGCGCCGTGCGCATTCTATGCGCCGCGCCAGTTTTGTATGCGTCGCGCCCAAATTTCAACGTAGTCACGGCCCTTCCAAAATGAAATTCGCTCTTCCAGTTTGAAAACTCGACTTGGCTATGAGATTTTATAAATGTTTCTTGATCTCTATTAGTATGGAAATGATTTAGGAAGACACCAAATTATTTTTATGGCATGAGCTTTGATATTTTAATTTGGAAAATTTTCTTTTTGATTTTGCAGGCTTTGGCACTTTGCTCATATCTTTAATGTAAACTCTGTCTTTTGTTTCCTCTTGACCTTCTGGCTTGAATGATGTTTTCTTGATTGATTTTTTGCAGGGATAGTGGCGTGGGATTTCATCAAAGGATCAGGAAGGGCTGCATGTGAACATTTTCAGCTGAGAAACTTTGAATAATTACACATTTATTATGAAGGCACAATTGATGATTTCTTCTTCAAAACAGGGTTTTGAAGAAGAAACACTCTCAAGCCTTATTGACTATGAAATTTTGCAATTGAGACTGATTTGGAAGCTTTCATGCAAAATAGGTCGACAAAACCCTAGACCTAAAAACTCTTAAAAAGTCTTTGCCACCCATGACTTTGAATGACGAGAAATGAACTTTGGTGAATTTGACTCTGACAGCGGACTGACAAGACAGAGTCTAACAGGGGGCATGTTGGAGCAGGGTCCCCTGGGGCACAATTTTTGTAAAGTTTTGTAAAAATTTTGTTGTGCGCACCGCGCGAAAGAGTCAAAGGGGCTTTAGGGCAGGTCAAAGTCCCCAAAAAATGTAATGGGTTTTAATGGAAAACCATGGGCCTCAAACAATGGTTTGATGCCATGGTATGAGACACATGGTATCTGCGTCTTAATATTAGTATAAATATATAAAGTTCGAGTCATGAAAGGATATTTATTGTTTGTCTATTGTCATGTTATGGTTATTACTTAATGATTTCAGTCTAAGTCTGGGTTTTTGGGTAGAAAGACTCCTGCTAGCTGTGTTCGTGAAGACGTAAGTCATGTTTGTGTGCGGCCTCTATTGGTTGTGTGCACGGAAGGATAAGGGTAAATGGTATTGATAGGATTATATGTATTGGAACTGTTATACCTCTTAATAAAAAATATTTTTTTGGCGAACTGGAAACTATTATGTGATTGTTGTTATCTATGTAATTATTTGTGAATCTGTTATGTTATTTCATATTTACTTCTGCTTATGATTAAATGTGTTTTCATGAATGAGTAAAGTATATTATGCATGAATATCAGTTGATGAATAAGTGTGATTGAAGTATATATTTTTATTGTGCGTGAATACACATTGAAGCATATTGTGATAATCTGTGATGAAGTTGATCTTTTGTTCTGTTGATCTGTTGATGCACACATCTGTATATTATCTGTGATAGTTCTGTTATAAGTCTGTTTAGGGACACCACATTAAATTATTCCTCAGGGTGCTGAAACCTGGTTCCAACACCCCCCATACTACTCCAGGTGAGACTTTGATCTGGGCAAGCAAGTCATTTCCGAAAGGGCTAGTAGTTGGAGGGTTTGTTGGTTGTGGAATAAATCTGAACCTGAGTCAAGACCGCTCAAGCCAACACCAGTTTCTACCCTTTATACCACTCGTCCCTCTAGGATAAGTCCTATTTCAACTCTTTTCAGACTCCCAAAATATGAAAATATTGTCGACCACTTTTCCTTTCAAGCTTGTTAAAGTAAAAGAAATGACGTCTACTCAATATAAGTTTAACCCTTTTCCAAACTAAGATAGAATAATTACAGAAAAGGAATACCTTAGTCGAATAGGACTAAGAGGTTCTCTTGAATATTTTTTTCTACCTTTTCAAATTAAAGAGACTATTTACGAAAAGGGACATCTGGTTTTTATTTTCCGCTTCTTTTTCAAAATCCCTAAACATGAAAAAGATGTCGAGTTACTTCTTCGTTGGACTCATAAAACTTAAATGATGAAGGACTTTTCACCATGACGAGGGTGAGTTAATCCTTCTTAGGGCTCGTTAAACTTACTAGGATGGATTCATCCTAAGGATGAACTTATACAATAAGCATATGATATCCTCTTCAAAATTGTGTAAAAATAAAGAGGTACTCGCTAGAAATAGTGGGGGATAATGGAAGGAAACACATATCCTGTTTCTTGTTTGAAAGGTAGAATTTCACTCTTGAACATGACACTTTTATGTATCTTATGTCGGGTTTGGGATATCCTCGCTTCATCACTTGCCTTCCTAGGTTTGGGAAATCCATTTGCCTCTCATTCAATTATATATTATTGTCATCATGACCTCTAATCCTATTTTGAGACAAATGCTACCAAATTTCTAGAGTCATGTCGCATATATGTTCAAGAGAAGTCCCCATATGAAAATTCAAACCACTTATACCATGTTTGAAATTCTCTACATCAATCTTGAATCACTCTTCTCAACACTTCAAATATTATGTTTTGTGTCGATGATGTGGGAAACATTATGGCCCTACTTCGATGGATCACTTCATGTCGACTCCAACTCATTATCTAGGAAGATGATCTAGAAACCCCCTTTCAATACCTTGGAGATTGCATGCCTCAATGGAAAGTTATTCACATTCGAAGATAGGTTCACATCTCTGGCCTTTGATCGAATTATTTTGCGAGTGTTCGACTTCAGCTTCATTACTCACACTCGCAGATTGTATTGTTGTACCTTGAGATCCATCATTATTATTAGTGGTTTCTCTCATGCATGTTAATGGTTTACATCATTGACTGGTAATTAGGTAGTTTCTAATATGTTCAAATTCAAAACATCTATTCACATTATCAGATTCGTACTTTGGATGAGTCGAGATAGAGGCAAAGACCCTGGGTTTCCTTTGATAAATCTAGGTTGTGTAGAGTTATTCATGATTTTACACATGATCCTTTCTAGTCAAATGGTTGTGACCATGTCATGGATTCGTGTCCTCATATATCCCTGATCCTTTTTAGTCGAATGGTTGTCTCCATGTCGTGGATCCATGTATTTTTAGATTCCTACTCATAGATGTATTTATAGGCATACTTACATCATAGATTTCATATATATTGCATCATGTTTTATTTGCAAGTCACTTGGTGTTGTTCTCTAAAGTTCTTTCCTTTACCTGTAAAGAACTTTAGCCATCACTTCTCATTCTAAAATCATGCTTTAGGGGGCATCTGTTATACAGTTTTTTTTCGCACTCCACTTTGTGTTGTCATGCCACCAATGTCGCAAAATATTTTCTCCTTCAAACATTCCTAGAACATCCCTAGAAAACTGAAAGAACACTTGATTTAAAAATATTTTGGAAAGCTTTCCAAAAACCCTGTTTTACAAACCCAACGGGTTATGCACTGCTACTGACTTACGCTTGTCACTTTTTTCAAAACATGTGTCAAGTGCTAGCAACGCGACTTTTGTCAAGAAAATTTGCGTTGGTCCTCTTTAGGAATTTCTTCCCAAAATGGACGAGAAGCTTCCCTTACTATAAGTCTCGAGAACGATGACATGGTTTCAAGTTCTTGATGATAGGAGCGAGAAATCCCATTCATGGCCATGGATCCTCTTTCCATGGACATTTCCCTTAAGGTGTGGAACTCCTCCCACCATTTATGCATCCTCAACTCCCTCTCCTTACCTATAAATGAAACCCCTACCATCCACTAATGTTGGGTTTCCATCCTATGAGCTGACGCATTCCCAATTGGTGCCCATCTGTGAAGGAGGAAGTTGTTGGAAGAGTTGAGGCTAGGACTTGGAGTCTCACCTGAAGGAGGCATCCAACATCAAGGATTTTGGTTGTATTTCTCCCTTTATCATTCTATTAATAATACGTTGTGTATTTCCTTTCCATAAATGTGTCTGTTATTGCAAGTTTATTGTTGTGATCCTTGATTTTCTACATCACTTATACTAGAGATTATTATGCTTTATATATGTTTGTTGTCTCCACTTGTTCTTCCTTGCAGGAATTTGTTTTCACCAACGGAGAGGAGATCATGAGCATGGAATGGAAAGAAGCAAGGCTGACATCAAAGCCAAGCACTAGCATCAGAAAGAGGTAGGACATTTATCCTCCTTTATGTTTTTCTAGCATAAGTAATGAAATATTGCATATATTTTTCTCATTTGTTGCTAGATCCTATATTAGGATTAGAGGGATCTCTTATGTGTGTGGAAGGGATTGCCTACACAACACCAGCATATAACTAGGAGAAATAACAAGGATCTAATAGCCATGAAATCCACATATAAGCCAGTACATTTACACATGATATATCAAGGAAAATAAGCTCTTATAAATGAATGAAAAATCCAACCAAGTATGGGACTTCCATGAACCACCTGACCATAGATTGGTTGAACCAAATATTTCTTTCAGCTAATCACCCTCATGAAATATTCCAAGCATGAATGTGGGACTCAAAACCAAACCAATCTAGGTCTCCTCAGGAGTTACCGCAATCCCCATTGGATTAGTAGGCCCTAAACAAGCATGGATGCAACCGGATTTATCCACCTACACCGTGAGGAATTTTCCTACCTCCTAGTCTCTATGATTTACCATATTTCCCACTAGTCACTGATCGAGGATTCCTATGCCTAATCAAGACTCCACCTTCTAGGATTTACCATATATCCTGCCATTCACTAGTCAAGGATTCCTATGCTTGATCGAGAGCACACACCTCTAAGATTTATTGTATATCCCACCATTCACTAGTCGAGGATTCCTAGTCCTACTGAGGCACACAAAAATATGGCTTTACCGCAATCCCACCTTCTCCGATCCAAGGATTCCCAATTCATGGTTTCTTTCTTTCAAATACCACCTCACTCAGTTTAGAAATCATCTAACAACCCAACTCAACCAAATACAAGAGAACCCACCACTCCAAAAATGGAAAGGCGAGGTTGAAGAACACTATCACACCTGGAAAAACCCATGCCAATGACAACAAGAGAACCAAAACCACACATGCATGTACAATGCATGCTAAATATAGCAAGGAAATCACAAATGCAAATTGATACCTACAATTAATCCCATTGTAGTTTTTTGATCATGCTCTTCATTGCTTGAACTTTTCTTCCTTTTGACTTCTTGGTCCTTCCTTTGCTTTCCTTGATCCAATGCTAGAGTGCTCTAAGAATTCTTCAAGTGTCCAACCTGTGACCTTTTACCTTAATTTTATCCTAATTTCCATTATTGTCATAAATAAAATGCCAATTATTGCCACATGCCTTTCCAAAGCCTTTTTCATTGCATTTTCCAAATTCCTTAGTCATGATAAACCTAATGAACACTCATACTAGGATGTTTTTTTCCCAAAATTCAACTTGGAATACGTTTCCCTTGACCATGGTTATTATTTCGCCTTTATTACCTTTATTACATGGAACTTTTCCTAGGTTTGTTACAGATTTTTAGGTTGGAGAGCATGTGTACTTGCGCATCAAGCCCAAGGGGATCTCCTTGAGGATTGGGTCATGTACCAAGACATCACCTCAGTATTGTGGGCCTTTTGAGGCCCTCAAAGGATTGGACCAGTGGCCTGTAGACTTGATTTGTCGCCTTTGATCAAAGTCCATGTTGTTTTCCATGTTTCATTGCCTAAGAGATATGTACAGGATGTTGATCATGTGATTGATTGGTTTGTATAGCAGGTGGATCCAGAGGGAGAGTTCTAGCTAGAGCCATAATGCATATTGCAGTGAAAACAGTTCATGTTGTGGAACTAAGCAACAAAGAAAGTCAAAGTGAAAAGGAAGCACTTTGGGCCCGATTAAGCTACATGGGAGATGGATAATCAAATGCGGGCCTTATATCCTTCTTTATTTTTTGGTTGAAGCAAATTATTTTTTGGTGTGTGTATATATATATATATATATATATATATACTACATAAATTTGTGTTATAAAGCTCCAATAAGCATTATGTTTGTCATGTTTTCAGCAGTTTTTCAGTGTAAATACTACAACAAGTTGTGTTATAAAGCTCAAATAAGAAGTATGTTTTGTTTTCAGTGGTTTTCTAGTCATAAGTGTCATAGGACATCGAGGGCAGTGTTCCCCCATGGGGGAGGGGTTTGTAACAGCCCTAGGTTGATTTCCCATATAATTGGAAGGACATTGTAAATGCAAAAATAATACCAAGGTCATGGGACATGTATTCAAAGATGAAGAGGGAGAAACGTTAAAGTGGGTATCACATGTGGTTAATTAATGGCTATGGAAATTGGCATTGGCATTAGAAAAAGGGAAAGGGAAATAAATGGAAATTTAATGTAATAAATAAAGGAAAATATGAGAAAAGGAAGATTAAGGGACAAGAATATGCATGTAAGGGAAATTAGAGAGAAAATAAAGGAAAATGAAATAAAAAGGGAAAAGGAAAGAAAGAGACATTATACATCAATGATAAAATGGAATTTGAGAAACAGTTGGTAGCTTTCGATTATTTTCAGAAATCGTACTCCAAGAGAGAGAACAAGAAAGGGAGCAAGCAAGCAAAGGAAAGCAAGGGAGTGCAAGGATAATATTGGAAGAGGAGCTATAACGGGAAGATTTCGCTAGTAATAGGTTGCATATGTGATTTCCTTGTTGGGATTTGAATGCATGGTGCATGCATTTTCTTTACATGATTATTTTGTTGTCACTGGCATTGGATTTTCCTTGATTGACAGTGGTTACATCCTTGCTTTACCATTTCTTGGATAGCCATGGTGTGATGGGATTAATTCTTGGTTGAGCTTTGGATTGCTGGAAAATTTTGGATCCGGGCAAGGTCGTCTCAGGAAAATCACAATGGATGGAGGTGGAGATGGTTTTCTTTGGGAATCCCTTGACAAATAGGTGGATATAAGAAAATTCCTCTGGATATGGTGAATAAATTATGAGGCATCCAACCTTGTGTTGTTTTTGTGTTTTTTGGATTGGTTTAGGTGAAATCATTGTGGTTGAGGGTTGGGGTGGTTTAGCTGCTAGAAGCCCTATTTGGTTTTTTTTTTTGTTTATCCCATGAGATCCCACATTCATGCTTGGAATATGGCATGGGGGTGATTGGTTGAAAGAGAGATTTGGTTTAGCCTAATATATGGTCAAGTGGTATGTGGAAGTCCGTAGCTTGGTTGGCTTTATGTATATATTATTATATATTATTTCTTATTGATATCAATGAGTGCAAGTATTGGTTATTATGTTGATTTTATGACTGGTTTGTCATGGCTTCATTATGGTTAAATGTCGGTTATATGCAAGGTTAAATTATTTTCTCTTGTTATGGATCTTGCTCATGGTTTATGAGTCATTGAATGTTTATATGAATGTATGATATAACAAGTGTTTGATGCAACTAGATTTATAGGGAAGTGTTGCACTTAAATTTGTCACCATGACTGTCGATTCAGATATCTTGCCATCTGATGGAGTGTCTCAAGTGAATCCCAATGAAGCTTGAAGTAAAAAAATACCAAGGAAAAAATTAATTTTGAGTTACACTGCTTAAAAACCCTTTTTTATCACCTACACATTTTTCCTGAACAAAACCTGTGCATACGCAGTTTCTTCCACTGTAAACTCCGCAGTTTCCTCCACTAAAAACTGCGCAGTTTGTTCACACAAGTAAAAATAAAAAAGCAAGTTCTAGAAGATCTGTTTGTGGAATCTTATCCAAATTAGAAACCTCGAACCACTACATACATGCGCCTAAAACATTGTTAAATGGAACTAATATCCTTTTCTTAAGGATCATATCCCTTGAGAAGTGGAACTAGAAACCTCCTCATCCTTCCTATAAATTGAGCATAGGACTAAAGGAATGGGAGACTTGGATTTGTAAGCTCGTGTTGTTGGTTTTGGGTCTAAAGAGCTTGTCATCAAGGGAAGGAAAGGAGACCATTGGAAGAGGCTTGTGACATCAAGGCAACCAGGTTGTAAGCTTGTTTCCCCTTTGAATTTAATACAAAATCAATTGTTATTTCCTAATTGCATCTATTGTTGATGTTATTTTTGGGATTCCTTGATCACTCACATGGCCTATAACCGATTTGATTCATTGTTATGTTTTATGATAGATTAAGGATTTCAATTACCTTTTCTTTCATTATGTGATATGCTTTGATCCCCTTGAATGCTTTTTTCGATGTAGATCTCTTTTGAAGCATCATGGAGAAGCTAAAGAAAGCATTCGGAAAGCATCTAAGGCATTGAGGTAAAGCTGGTTGTAGAAAATGCTGAAAGGATTTCCACAAGAACTTTGTTAATAGGTAAGTGATCCTTCTCATACTACATAGCTATTGTTTTTTTTGTTTCTTTCTAGTTTTCCTTTAGGATTCTAGGGAGATCGCTTATGTCAACACAAGGGATTTGTCCATATAAAAAATTGGCGACCATATTGGGGAATGAGAGCTCTCCTTTGTGTCCTTTTGTGACCTTTGATTCCTTTATACCCTTTTAATAATTGAAATTTCTCATTTGAGACCTTTTCTTTTTATTGTTTCTTAATTTTCTCAGACTGCGCATTTTTCCTTTATACACAGTGTGAAAATCTGCGCACTTAGCCTTTAGCAACAATGTGCGTGTGCACTAGATTACACTGATTTCCTATGAAACCCTATAAAATTTTTGAAAAAGTTAAGGTTTCTCTGATTTAAGTCCATTTTTTTTTTTGTTTATTTAATCATTTGGCTTGTTTATTGTCTCATTAAGTCTATGTTAAGTTGATTGGGTGTTTTGAATTTTCTTTTTTGAGAAATTATTAATTTGATTTCTTTTGGTCATTAATCATAGGTTTGTCTCAGTTTCTTAACAATTTTTGCATGGTCATTACTCAGAGGTTTGTCTCATATTCTTCTATTCTAGGGGGAATTTAACCCATTTCTATGGAACCCCATCCAAGTACTGAAGTCATTTCCTTTGATTGGAGTAGACTTCCAAAACCTTGTCTTCCTTCTTCCATCCCTTTCCAAATCATTGTGAAGGATTATGGTAAGAATGTGTGATGCATTCTCAGATGCAAGTGCTTATTAAGGTTCTTGGAACAGCGGGAGAAGACGGTGACAGGTGGTTAGGCCACTTTCCACCACCTGCTTGCGGTACCTCCACCATAAATAATCATGAGCTGTTTTGCATTTGAAATATCTCTTCCACTTGTCGAGCATTTATGTGCGTGCTCATGGACTGCAATGACGACGTCACATGTTGGTTATCAATCCTCCTCCCTTGCTTTAGCATTCAATTTTCCTCGATTTCTCGGCTCCTGCTCTCCGCTCCTCTTTCGACTTCATTTGACCTCATAGCCTCACAGAGGAACTCATCTGCCTTCTCCTCATAGTCGTTCACCTCTGTGTGGCCCTTCTTGCTCTCAGCATAATTCCTCTTTGCCCTCCATTGAAATGTTTACGCCCACCTCCTCGCCCATCTGCTCACCCATATCCTCGCCCACCTTCTCACCTTCACACCGATCTCTTTTGGCTCCCAACTCTCCCTCTCAGTCTCTATATTTTGGTCAGTCCCTTCAGGCCTCTTGCAAGCAAAACATGTCGCGCGGATAGCGCATGGGATGCAGACGCAGAGATGGTGGCAGGGGATGTGGCGGTAGAAATAGAGGTGGCTCTCATTTGATGCCTGTTGCAGACAAAACTCATTTTCCTCCACCCAGCAACGAGGTGTGTTTCATTTTCACTAGCAACTTGGAAAAACCGCGCGTTATTGCGACCATTTTAGTGATATTTCAGGAGGAATCTTACGACAACATTGGCTCTGGTTCACGTAAACGCTGGAGGAAGTCGACCATTTCTGAGGCGCCTCCTCAAATCCTCAAAAAAGAATCTGGCCTTCCAGCCAAATCTGGTTCTCCAACCTCCAGCAACAACGATTCAGGCAGTTTTGAGAGCAAGGGCTCCAACTTTCCTTCCTCCTTCGATTTCTCTACCCAACCATCCAAAAAAGAAGAGGTCGACCCAGACGCAGGCTATTGCTACCCGATTGTGGAAGAAGATCCTCCCCACCACGACAGCTAGCATGATGATTGGTCGTTACTATTTTTTTTGGCTTTTGGTCTATAATTTGGTGCTACCATGGACACAATGCTTATATGCAGAATAGCATTAGTTTCTTTATTTTTTGGAACAATGTTAGTATGCGAGTTTCCCACTCATGGGCAGCAAATTTTTGGATCAGTTTCCCGAATATGGGCGTTCTACAATATGTTGGTTTTGATACAGTATGTGTTTTCTGCTTTCGCTTCCCTCCAAGCTAGGCCTATTTTGCCACCTTGGAGGTGAAAGCCTACTCTGTAAATTATGTTTTTATTAATAGAATTAAACCGACTTAGAAAAAAAAGAATGTGTGATGCACAAATGTAGATGAAGGTTCTTCTATTATTATTTTATCCTCAATATCTTGGAAATATTTAGGTTCCCCTCCGCTTGTTCCTACTACACAAAATCTATTAGATTTTAGCAGAACCATTAGCTAACCTTTAGGGATCCTTCCTAATTTTCCTATTACATTGGAAGGTAAAAAAATTTCTATGGATATTATGGTAGTTCAAGGCCCCTTGGATTTCAATTTACTCCTTGGGAGAGACTATGTATATGCAATGAAAGATATCGTATTGACACTCTTTCATGTGATGTCTTTCCCTCACAATTGAAACATTGTGACTATTGACCAACTTTCGTTCGTTGGTCTTGATTCAACTACCTGTTATCATTCTGTAATTTAAAAGATTGGAAGAATAAACATAAGGGATAGCATCAAAACCACTTTAGAAGCTGGGATCTAGCCCTGCTAGCTTCATAGAGGGATCTCTCTGTATAATTTAACTTTTTTTTAGTGGATATTAGGCTAGTTATGACTGTACTTGGATTTTTGTTTGATTTTGTTTGGTTTGGTTGATTAAATTTATATATTCCCATTGGGTAGTGGAGTCAAAAATTTAAAACTAGATACTGCATCAATACTTAAAATAATTATAATAGGGCAAGCTAGGTTGCATTAACTAGATCCTTTAAGATTTTAAATGAATTATGGAGATGGCAGAAAAGTGAATTTCAATCGATATTGAAAATAAATTAAGTATTATTCAATCTAACTTCAGTGGAAAGCATATAAATTTTAAAAGAAGCCAGAATAAGGCATTTCAATTAACATGCCCTACTCATCAAACTTTATGTTTTATAATTAATATTTTCAGATACACAGAGAAAAGGAAAAACAGTGAAATAACACAGTTACGGTAGAAGCACTTCACCAGTGAAAACACCACATGAATCCTGTAATAATTCCTTGTATTATTGATGCTCCAGCAAAACATAGAAAGTTACAATGCCTAGTAGGAAAAATATATTCAGAAATCAACCTAGAATACTTTGAACATTGAAGTATTTATACTAAATTTTACAAAATTGATTACAATCAATGTTGTCTCAGCAGACAGTGAATTATTAGCCAAAATTGAATAATAAACTGTAACTGTGACAAAAAATAGGCTCGTTGGAGGTGATCTGGAACATTGGCTCTATTTTAGAGGAAACAATTGCTGAGTGGACCTATTTGTTGGTTGCGCTAGTCCTTGTGCTGGCTGCAGTTGACCTTTCTCATATACTTTTTACTCTTGTAGTTCAAAAATTTTATCCCATCAATCTTCATCTGGGATAATTAACTTGATTACCTTTTAGTAAATTTCATCCACTTCAGTATATCTAGAAAAGGTAGTTTTTACCACAAATATGTGGTTTACCTCATGTTGGTGAAAATATCATTGTTCATTGCTTCTAAGAATGTATTACTTGTCATGGTGCCTTTGATATTGGAGAATTTGGCAGTGTCCCTGGCAACTTTGCTTAGCTTCTTCACATAGTCTCTATTGGGTATGTGTTATATTCTTTCCATGAGTAGCACCACGCGCTATACGTTGCACCGAGCGCAGCAGGGGGGTCATAGGGGGGGCGACAGCGTCCTGGAATTTTTTTTTTGGTGTGCGGTCCCACTCATAGGCGGACCCACCCATGTTTTGTGCATGAGTTTGCACATGGTTTTGGGGTACGATGGTTTTCAGCCCCTAGTATTTTGTAGATCCGGTCAAGGGAACTACGGTTATGTTGTAATCCAGGGTTAATGGATTGGGGTCTATGTATGCTTCGGCATGTATATATATGTGTTGTAACACTAAAAGGAATATAATGAAAAATCAAGTTGTTCGTCCCGATTTGGGATCCAGGGGAAAATCTCTGTGTTTATCTGTTTTATGTTTTATGCTCTCGCTATTGTTTATTTTATGTTATAAGATTCATGTGTAGATAATTTCTTTTTAGGGTTAAACCTACATTTGGTATCAGAGCAGTTTTGGCTTCAAGGGGACGCCTTTGTTGCTGAGGGGTTTTTTTCTTGGGCTTGAGGTAGACCCTGTTCAGTGGGAAATCTGCGGGATCGATTCTTGTGGTGAAAGAAGATGGCGAGCGGCGGAAAGATAGAGATCGAGAAATTTAATGGTCAGAGTTTTGAGTTGTGGAAGCTCAAGATGGAGGATCTGCTGGTGGATAAAGATCAGTGGATTGTGGTAGATCTAGGTACTAAACCAACAACAATGTCAGATGAAGACTGGAATAAACTGGATCGGAAGGCTAAGAGCACAATACGGTTGTGTGTCTCAGATTCAATATTGTTGAATGTATCTGGGGAAGCTACGGCGAAGAATTTGCTGACTGACTAAGCTCTCTTGTGGCCCCCTACGAAAAGAAATCAACAAGTGGGAGAATGTTGGGTATGTGTTATATTCTTTCCACGAATAGCCACACACGTTGTACGTTGCGCTGGGCGCAGCAGTGGGGTCATAGGGGGGGTGGCAGCCCCCCCCTGTCAGGGTCCACGACAGCGCCTCGGAAATTTTTTTTTTGGTGTGCGGTCCCACTCATAGGCGGATCCACCCATGTTTTGTGCATGAGTTTGTACATGGTTTTGGGCTACAATGGTTTTCAGCCCCTGGTATTTTGTAAATTTGGTCAAGGGAACTACGGTTATGTTCTAATCTAGGGTTAATGGATTGGGGTTTTGTTATGCTTCGGCATGTATATATATGTGTTGTAACACTAAAAGGAATATAATGAAAAATCAAGCTGGTCATCCCGATTTGGGATCCAGGGGAAAATCTCTGTGTTTATCTATTTTATGTTTTATGCTCTTGCTATTGTTTATTTTATGTTATAAGATTCGTGTGTAGATAATTTCTGTTTAGGGTTAAAACCTACAATCTCCACGGGTTATCATATTATTATTAATCACAAATAAAGAAGGCAGATCCCATTATGTGTTAAAGGCTCTAACCTACTAAAGAACCTATTCACTTCTATCTCTAAGCTATGGCATTTCTCTTCCAGTTGAACAATCAGATTCTTCTTAGTAAGAATCTTCTTCACTTCTAAAATGGTCTATGTTCTGTCATCCACTCCCAAGTCATATAGCTCATATTTTTTCTTGGAGTTTAATAATTTAATGATTTTATTTGTTGTAATAGGGATATCTCCAAGCTCTTCTTTGATGGTTGTGATGGCATCATTTGCTTTCTCAATCAATTCCTTCTGTTCAAAAATAATCTGGATGTAGGGACATATTTTATTAATGGATTCAACGGTATCTGTCTAGATAATTTCTTTGACTTGGCCCAATGTCTGTCCAATGGATGATTATCTTTCTGACTTCTGCAACCTCTCTATCAATTTCTGAGATCTCCGTGCTTCAACTGCACGAGAAACTTCACTTCTTGATTTCTGGTCTTGCAATAGTTTGACTTGATCTTGAAGCTTCTTAATTTCCTCTGTCTAGATAGACAGATTCTCCACTGCCTTTGTCAATTGTTCTGCACCATCTGTTGTGTTTATTGTAGAAGTTGTAGCTATGGGGATGGCTATAAGAGGTACAACCACCAAAGGAATAATGGAAAGTTTTGCAGCCTGCTCCCTCTCCTTGATCATTTTCTCCATTTTTGTCTCCAACTGTCTCAATTGTGCGTTTTTCTCGATGATGAGCTTCATCATATCCAACTTCTAAGACTCTGTTTCTTCAATATATTTGGTGAGAGGGTCTTTTGTGGATGACAATTTTAGTTTTTTCCTCAATGCTGCTATGTCAGCATCCTTCTTCTTTATTATCTCATCTGCATATTTTATGTTGGAAGGATCATATCCTACTCTGGCCATCAAGTCTTCCAAAGACTTAATTCTTGTATCTTTGGCCAGAGAGGAGATTTTCTCCATATTTAGCTATGATTGAATGTTTGCTAAGGAAACCTACAATTTAGATAAACTCATGGTTGTATTAGTTAAGGTAGAGGAAATCATTTCATCGGTTTTCTTGTGCTTCTCCATTTGAACAATGGGATGGATGTCTTTGATGTCAAACTCAAATGATTTTTTCTTGTAATCAGTTGTTGTCTTGGGTTGTGAAATTTGTACCTTTATAAAGGCCATTTGCATTTTACCTTTCTTAGAGTCAAATGTTGACAACAACCTACTCTGAGAACTAGAAGTCTACTTCCAGAATTGACTATATGTGTTATTCTTCAGGATTTCATTCTTCAATTTGATTTCCCCAAATGTATCAAAAATTGTCTTCTCTTTCTCTCCCGAAACAACCTTACTTGTCTGAATGGCATGTTGTTGGTCCTATGAAGTTATAGAAGTAGTAGGAGAGAGAGTAGTTTGGCCACCAACTTGAGAGGATGTAGGTGTCTCCTTAGTGATTATGATAACCTCATGTTCTGAATCTTTATTTGTATTAACTTTAGGATTGAGTTTGGTTCTTTTTCTGTACATTATCTTGAATTCCTTGCTTGTAGTTTCAACCACTAAAGGTGACTCTTCTTCTCTCAATATTTTTCCTGCTTTCTCTTGTGGGACAGGAGTCTGTGATGTGGAAGTAGATACTAGCTGTTCCTTAGCCTCCTGCGGAGTGTTTTCAACCCACTCCATTTGGTTCATGTACTTTTCTATTTCTGGCCTATGAGTATGTATATAAGGAGTAGTCTTTTTTTCTACCCTTAATTTTGAAATGGTTCCCAATGGATCATAGGACCAGGTATAACTGAGACTGAACTTCATTTCCTTCAATATTTTGTCTTCTTCCTCCGCTGCTGACCGGTTGTTGCAAATAAATGGCCCTATCTATGTTTTTATCCTGAAATATGACTTTTTATTTGCTGATAGAAAGTGGATTTCATCAACATTCAACATCTTCATGATGTACTCTAAAGAAAAAATCCTCATTGGGAGGAATTTTGGAAGCTTGTAAGGATCAAGCTCACAGCCATAAATTCTCAACTCTGTGTAGTTCTAGTATAAATACTAGTCACCTGTATTTGTTTGATCTGATAGATGTAAAATCCTTCTAATTTCCTCACTGACTCTTTGTTCAGTTGTACTGCTAAGAAGGCTCATTGATGGATGTACAAACAGTTCAATGAACTATTTGTATGAATATTCCTTCTACTCTTTTATCACCATTGTAGTCCAGAAGATGAATGACTGTTGATTTCCATCATCATCCAATTTATGCATTGAAAATTTAAATCTGTCTCCCTGGAAATATAAAAACATGTAAACTAGAACAGAGGCATATTTAAACACCTCTTCTGTTTGAAATCTGACAAATTGGTCACAAATACTATCTTCTAGGAATTGGCTAAAATTAAAAAGGATAGATGGTTTAGAATCTGTAGTGAATATGGAGAGGAGACTTATGATTGGCTCATCTACCCACTAGTTAGAATAGTATCGAAGGAGGTAATAAATGACAGTGATTATTTACTTGACTATGTTGGGGAAAATGGAGGAAGAGTAAGGAGGGTTCTTTTTAGGAAACTGAGTACCTTCAACTAGGAAAATCTCAAGGGTTTTAGCCCTTTTGGAAAAATATAGATTTTGATATAATTCATTAAGGGCTTCTTGGGAGAAATGGGTTCCATTTTATACAGAAGTGTTGGGAAAAATACTGAGAGGGGGGGTGAATCAGTATTTAGGGCTGAACAATTTTTCTTTTCTTTCTCTTAAAACCATATGTTACAGTACTGCATCCAACATGTATGTCCAGATATCTTATTATGTCTTTACTTGGAGCATTGCATCAGATAAGCATTAAGCATGAATAGAAATAACAGAACAAACCATAAAACATAAACAACACATATGAACACCAGGATTTAAGGTGGAAACCCAATTCGGGAGAAAACCACCGCTGCTGTAATCTCAGTCTTCAATATTTATTATAGAGAAAACTTCTTACAATATATGCTGGTGCAGACTTATACCAGCACGCAGGTACCCACCTGCAGAAGGCTACAACCTTCTCTCATTTACCAGCCTCTCCTGGAAGGGAGCTACTACCACCTGCTCTCGTTTACCAGCCTCTCCTGGAAGGGAGCTACTACCCCCTGCTCTCGTTTACCAGCTACCAATGGAAGGGAGCTACAACCCCCTCACTGAAGGCTTCGATCCTCAACACTACTGCAGACCACGTTTCATCAATTTTCACATGACATACCTTGCAGGCCACCAGATTTATTCATTCAGTACACTCACACCATTTCTTCATGATTTTTTCCATCAGATCATTCTATCCATGGGTGCATCATAGTTTCAGATTTATCAGTTAAGAACAGACCTCGCCCATACAGATATTCCTTGGAGAAATTTTTTCTTTCACCACCCTTACAATGCACACCACATTCTTTATTTTTCTTCTCCTTATATAGTTTTCCCTTTATTAACACCATGGGTCAAAACCACGAACCGCTAACGGTATTCCTCTGATAGTATTCCTTTTAGTTTATCTCGCGAGGCTTTTTGATCTCCTTTTAATTTTTATTTATCAATTTAAAGAAATTGATAAATAAATATATTTACAATTTTGAACAGAACTTTAGGATTAAAGTTAACCCTTCGCATTTTAACCCTTCCAAATAATATGGTAAACCTTTGACCCCGAGCCCACAAATATAGTCAATAGCCAATCAAATACGCGCATGGTACCATAGGTAAAATTTTCGCAAGTCCAACGTCTGATCACCGTTAGATTAGCAAGCTTCCAGATCAATGGCGTATATGCATATCGCTCGACCTCCGATACCGATCGTTAACGTGCGATGGCCCGCCGTACCTGTGTTAATCTTTGCGCACCTTCAACAAATGACGACCATCCGATGACCCCTTCCCAAATCAACGTCGCTCAACGATATCGTTGGGCGTCCTGGGTCGAACTATAACGCGCGATGGCGCACAGTAAAAAGTGGTTTTGTAGAATCGTATAGGGACGTGTGTCGCCCGTTCTATGGAATCGCTCCCCACCTCTTGAATACTGCTTGCCCGTTGAAGGCAGTGCGATGAAAACCATAAACCGCCTTCACTATTCCTCCTTCATGGTTCTATCCTTCGCTCAAGGTTCCGTTCATGATTCCAAAGGGTTAGTCTGGGTTTGCGCTATAACTCTGGTCTTATCTTTGGCAGGATTTCCAATAACTAACGAACAAATGTAGTTCTACGACTGCAAATATCAAACTAAGCCAAATATTCATTACAAGAAGGTCTCATCTTGGAATTCGAATCCTACCACCATGATTCCTCAACAGGGTTTCACTTTTAACTCCATTCGCAGAGACTCATACAAAGATTCAGGGGATTCCATACAAGAATTACATCAGTCAATACACATATAATACACATATCCCTAACAATGATTTCATTCTTCTCCGGGCACTGTAGGTATCCTCTGCCCATTATGAAATTGATCACACAGGTCATATATATTCTAGATTTACTCATACTTAACACAATTCCACAGTTCTTTATTAACATATACAAATATTAGTCAGATATTCAATTTTTCCTTCAATCTATTACCTTGTCTCTTCCTAGCAGCTCTCCCTTTTTTCATCTCCTTTGCAAACTGTATTAAACTCCTAATTCAACTCTACTGCTCTGTCTCTTTTGCCTGATGGATAGTTTAGGTGCTGCTCCTGTCTTTTCCAATTCCTTTGCCATCAATGACAATATTTCCAACAATCTCCCCCTTTGGCATTGATGGCAATACTCTTCCTCTGATGGTCCACATAAGCCCTTTGTTGCTTTTCCACAGAAGCCCTTTGTTGCTTTTCCTCCCCCTTTGACATCAATGGCAAAGATTTTGATCAAGATCCTTTTCATATGACCAATGCTCCCCCTGAGCCTATGCATTCAGATATTCCTAACAGCACCAGAGATTCCTAACAGCACCTCACAACCAATTTAATCTTTTTTATTTAAGTAGACCTGATCCTCTGCATGGCAGAGACTACTCCCAGTTTCTGTCTGAGATATTCGAATGCTTCCCTGGGTAGAGGTTTAGTAAATATATCAGCAACTTGTTCTTTGGAGGAAACATACTCCAATTTCACCTTTTGTTCAAGCACTTGTTCACGTAAGAAGTGATATTTAATGGGAATGTGCTTGGTCTTGGAATGCATAACAGGATTCTTTGAGATACTGATAGCACTTGTATTATCACACATAATGGAGATAGGAGGTGAACATTTGATTTGAAAGTCTTGTAGGGTTTGCATCATCCAGAGAAATTGAGTGCAACATGATGCAACAGCCACATATTCTGCTTCTGCTGTAGATAAGGCAATGGAGCTTTGCTTCTTGTTGAACCAAGATACTAACCGGGGCCCCATATAGAATGCACCACCACTAGTGCTTTTCCGATCATCAACACTTCCAGCCCAATATGCATCAGTGTATGCATGAGGAGTAAGATCAGCATTCTTTTGATACCATAGTCCAAAGTCTTGAGTTCCTTGTAAATATTTGAATATTCTTTTCACAGCCTGAAGATGATACTCTTTTGGATTAGCTTGGAATCGTCCAACAATCCCAACTACATGCATGATGTCTGGTCTTGTCCCAGTGAGATAAAGTAGACTTCATATCATAGATCTGTATTCAGGTTGATTCACCGTGGGGGAATCATCATTAGAACTGAGATTACATCCGGTTTTCATTGGTGTACTTACAAGTTTGCAGTCTTCCATGCCATACTTCTTCAGGATTTGCTTGAGGTATTTTGTTTGTGATAAGAATATGCCATCTGTTGCTTGTTGCACTTTCAAGCCAAGAAAGAATGTTAGTTCCCCAAGAAAAGACATTTCAAATTCTTGCTGCATATCAGAAGCAAATTTCTGACTCGTAGACTCTTTATTACTTCCAAAAATGATATCATCAACATATACAACCACAATCAATAGTTTGTCATTTTCATTTTTTGTGTATAAGTTGCTATCAGCAGACCCTTTTGAAAATCCTTGTTGATGAAGATATTTGTCAAGACGATAGTACCATGCCCTTGGAGCTTGTTTGAGACCATATAGAGCCTTTTTGAGTCTACAAACAAGTTTTTCATCGTTTCCCAAAATGAATCCTTCTGGTTGTATAAACTTCTTCTTCTAGATCACCATTGAGAAAAGCAGATTTAACATCCATTTGATAAACTTTGATTTGTTGGAAGCTTGAAAAAGCAAGAAAAATTCTTATGGCTTCAAGTCTGGCTACAGGAGCAAAGGTTTCTTCAAAGTCTATACCTTCTTTTGAGCATACCCCTTGCAAACAAGTCTAGCTTTATTTCTTATAACATCCCCATTCTCATTTAACTTGTTTTTGAAAATCCATTTAGTTCCAATGACATTTTTGTCATGAGTTCTTGGTACTAATTCCCAAGTGTGATTCTTTTCAATTTGATCAAGCTCTTCATTCATGGCTTGAATCCAACATTCATCTTTTCTAGCTTGACTAACACTGTGAGGTTCAATAGTGGACAAAAATGCCAGATTGCTAGAAGATCCCACAAGAGTCCTTCTTGTTTGTACACCTGATCCCTTTTCTCCCAAAATTTGAGATTCTGGATGATTCTTTTGAACATATCTAGATGGAGCCTTTTCAGAAAAATCATCTTCAGGTTCTTCACTGGGTTCATTGTTTGTATCATTATTATTTGATGTAGAAGGATATGTGTCATCATCATATTCTTCTGTTGTTTGCTTTTCTTCTTTTGGAGCTGCAGGAGACTCATCAATAACAACATCAATACATTCAACAATCTTCTGAAGTCTTTTATTGTAACATTTATATGCCCTACTCCTAGAGGAGCAACCAAGAAATATTCCTTCATCTGCTCTGGGTACAAAATTGCCAAGTTTTTCATCATTATTCTTGATAAAGCATTTGCTCCCAAAAATTCTAAAATGCTTTATAGTGGGAGGATTACCATACCAGAGTTCATATGGAGTTTTATCACTATTTACACGAACATGTGCTTTGTTGAGAATGTTTACTGCTGTATGTGCTGCTTCTCCCCAAAATGTGTCAGGTGTTCCGGAATCATCAAGCATAGCTCTAGCCATTTTTTGAACTGTTCTGTTCATTCTTTCTGCAACGCCATTCTGTTGTGGAGTGCCAGCTACAGAGAACTGTCTTTTTATGCCATGTTGTTCACAAAATTCAAGGAATTCATTGGATGTATATTCTCCTCCTCGATCAGATCCGAGACACTTGATTTTTAGATCTAATTCATTCTCAACTAGTGCTTTGAAGATCTGAAATTTCTCAAATGCTTCATCTTTGTGTTTAAGCAGCCCAATCCAACACATTCTAGAGAAATCATCAATGAATAAGATATAGTATTCTTCACCACGTGGTGACTTTTTCCTCATAGGTCCACATATGTCAGTATGAATGAGTTTAAGAGGCTTACTTGATGATCCTTCCTTGGCATTAAATTGTAACCTGGTTTGCTTGCCGAATTGGCAAGATTTGCATATGATATTTTCAGGTAGAGTAATATTGGGAAGATCACGAACAACTTTAAGTCTGCTTGATTTTTTGATTTGAGAGAAGCTCAGATGCCCCAACCTTCTATGCCATAGCCAATTTTTTGAAGATTTACTCAAGTAACATTGTTCTTTGCAATTCTTCAATACATACAGGTTGCTTGGAGTTCTTTTTCCTTTTATAATTGTTTTACCTGTATCAAGATCACGTACCACACATTCTTTTGAACTAAAGACAACTTCGGTTCCTTGATCACACATTTGACTTACACTTAACAAGTTATGCTTTAATCCATCCACATACATGACTTCATTAGCTTTCACCTTTTCTTTTATAAAAACAGACCCTTTTCCCTTAATGACCGCAGGAGTATCATTTCCAAATGTAACATTTTTTTCTTTTTCTAGAGCACTATATGCAAGAAGTTTGTCTTTATCACCTGTCATGTGTCTTGAGCATCCACTATCAATGTACCATTGGTTTTCTTCATTTTCTGCAAATAACGCTATGCCACAATTTTCAACTTGTAATTCCTTCTTTTTCCATACTTTGGAGCTTGAAGGAACATGTTCTTTTGGCTGAACTTTGCTCCTGCATTCAGATTCTTCATGGCCAAAGTTATTGCAATAAGCACATTCAACTTCATTTTGAAGAGGAGAAAAGTTGTTATAAGTATTCTTCTTTGTTTCAATATCAATCCTTTTCGTTCTTGCTTCTTTAGTCATGATGGTTTTATATGCAACACATTGAAAAGCTTTATGACCAAAATTGTGACATGAGAAACATTGTCCATTGAAGAAGAAATTTCTGCGATCATAAAATCTTCTACATGAATTTACTTGTTGATTGGTGTCTCTTTGAAAGACATTCTTTTTAGTGTTCTTTGAATTGAGATGATCATGCTTTACCTGTAAAGATTCTTTATTCCCTTGCTGAGTGGCATCATGTTGTAAACCAGCTGTAACTGCTTTTAGATAATTTGGTGGTGAAGCCTAAGAAGATTCTCCAATATATCCAAGACCTGTATTTATAAGAGGAGAACGTTGTACCTTGATAATCTCATCTAAGGTTTCAAATCCTTTAGCAAATCTAAGATTCAAAGTCTTTACTTTCTCAAGTTATTTTCTTAGACTTACTACTTCACATTCTAATTTCTCATTGTGTTTCTCCTTTTCTTCAAGCTGATTTTTCAGAGTTTATATGGTTATTTTACTCTCTTCTAAGCAGATTTTGATTTTATTGTTTTCATCAAGAAAATCACTGTCTTCTAGAGCATCCACAAAAGTATCCTTTTCTTCTCTAGATTATTTTTCAAATGCCATGAGAAGTCTAAGATCTTGTTCACATTCTTCCTCACTATCAGATAACCCATCATTGTCTTCATGAGTATAGTAACTCTTTCTAGTAATAAAACAATTCTTATTCCTTTTTGCTACTTCCTTCCCTTTTTTATGTGTTTCTTTATAAGGACACTTAGCAGCATAATGACCAACTCTTCCACAATCAAAAAATTTGAAAGGAAGCTTACCTCTGAACCGTCCTGTGCCAAGTTGACGTTTCTTTACAAAGTTTATCTCATCTTCTTCTGAGATATATCCTGATCCTTCTGTTTTTTGTACTTCCTTCCCTTTTGTAGAAGTTATAAAGACTGCTTCTTTGACTTCAGATGGTCCTCCTCTTCTCATTTCATATGCAGTTAGTATGCCATGAAGTTGCACCACAGTAAGATTTTGAAGATCCTTCTTTTCTTCAAGAGCAGAGACTTTTGACTCAAATTTTGTCGTTAGTGATCTTAGGACTTTCTCAACCAAAGTAGATTTGGTTATTGTTTCTCCTAGATTTCTCATACGATTTACAATATCATCAAGACGTAAAAAGAAATTGGCAATGATCTCCTCATTATCCATTTTTAGATTCTCATATTGAATTCTGAGAGTTTGGAGTTTAGCACTTTTTACCTTTGCATCACCTTCATAACTTAGAATAATTTTGTCCCATATTGTCTTTGCTGTATTTAATTGCATGACTTTGACAAATTCTGATTCAGTTAGACTTCCCAATAGAGCATTGACCACCTTTGCATTTGTTTCATAATTCTTTCTTTTCGTCGGATCTGTTGGTATTGCAGCTGGATATTGATATCCTCCTTCAACAATTGCCCATACCTCTGCTCCCAGAGACTGAAGATAGGATCTCATCCTTGTTTTCTAGAAGATTAAATTCTTTCCGTTAAAGAGTGGAGGCCTGATAGATGTTGTTCCATCTTCATTGCTCATCTTGCTTGATCTTCCTTCTAGCAGCTAAGCTTTTTCAGAAGGACTAGCTCCGATACCAATTGTTGGGAAAAATACTGAGAGGGGGGGTGAATCAGTATTTAGGGCTGTACAATTTTTCTTTTCTTTCTCTTAAAAACATATGTTACAGTACTACATCCAACATGTATGCCCAGATATCTTATTATGTCTCTACTTGGAGCATTGCATCAGATAAGCATTAAGCATGAACAAAAATAACAGAACAAACCATAAAACATTAACAACACATATGAGCACTAGGATTTAAGGTGGAAACCCAATTCGGGAGAAAACCACCGCTACTGTAATCTCAGTCTTCAATATTTATTATAGAGAAAACTTCTTACAATATATGCTGGTGCATACTTATACCAGCACGCAGGTGCCCACCTGCAGAAGGATACCACCTTCTCTCATTTACCAGCCTCTTCTGGAAGGGAGCTACTACCCCCTGCTCTCGTTTAATAGCCTCTCCTAGAAGGGAGCTACTACCCCCTGCTCTCGTTTACCAGCTACCACTGGAAGGGAGCTACAACCCCCTGACTGAAGGCTTTGACCCTCAGCACTACTGCGGACCACGTTTCATCAATTTTCACATGACATACCTTGTAGGCCACCAGATTTGTTCATTCAGTACACTCACACCAGTTCTTCATGATTTCGTCCGTCAGATCATTCTATCCATGGGTGAATCGTAGTTTCAAATTTATCAGTTAAGAACAGAGCTCGCCCATACAGATATTCCTTGGAGAAATTTTTTCATTCACCACCCTTACAATGCACACCACGTTCTTTATTTTTCTTCTCCTTATATAGTTTTCCCTTTATTAACACCATGGGTCAAAACCACGAACCGCTAACAGTATTCCTTTGACAGTATTCCTTTTATTTTATCCCACGGGGCTTTTTGATCTCCTTTTAATTTTTATTTATCAATTTAAAGAAACTGATAAATAAATATATTTACAATTTTGAACAGAACTTTAGGATTAAAGTTAACCCTTCGCATTTTAACCCTTCCAAATAATATGGTAAACCTTTGACCCCGGGCCCACAAATATAGTCAATAGCCAATCAAATACGCGCATGGTACCATAGGTAAACTCCGCGCAAGTCCAGCGTCCGATCATCGTTAGATTAGTAAGCTTCCAGATCAACGACGTATATGCATATTGCTCAACCTCTGATACTGATCGTTAACGTGCGATGGCCCGCCGTACCTGTGTTAATCTTCGCGCACCTTCAACAAATGACGACCATCTGATGACCCCTTCCCAAATCAACGGCGCTCAACGATATCGCTGGGCATCCTGGGTCGAACTATAATGCGTGATGGTGCACAGTAAAAAGTGGTTTTGTAGAATCATACAGGGACGCGTGTTGCCTGTTCTATGGAATCACTCCCCACCTCTTGAATATTGCTTGCCCGTTGAAGGCAGTGCGATGAAAACCATAAACCGCCTTCACTGTTCCTCCTTCGTGGTTCCATCCTTTGCTCAAGGTTCCGTTCATGATTCAAAAGGGTTAGTCTGGGTTTGCGCTATAACTCTGGTCTTATCTTTGGCAGGATTTCCAATAACCAACGAACAAATGTAGTTCTACGACTGCAAATATCAAACTAAGCTAGATCTTCATTACAAGAAGGTCTCATCCTGGAATTCAAATCCTACCACCATGATTCCTCAACAGGGTTTCACTTTTAACTCCATTTGTAGAGACTCATATAGAGATTCAGGGGATTCCATACAAGAATTACAGCAGTCAATACACATATAATACACAAATCCCTAATAATGATTTCATTCTTCTCCGGGCATCGTAGGTATCCTCTGCCCATTATGAAATTGATCACACAGGTCATATATATTCCAGATTTACTCATACTTAACACAATTCCACAGTTCTTTATTAACATATACAAATCTTAGTCAGATATTCAATTTGTTCTTCAATCTATTACCTTGTCTCTTCCTAGCATATCTCCCTTTTGTCATCTCCTTTGCAAACTGTATTAAACTCCTAATTCAACTCTACTGCTCTGTCTCTTTTGCCTGATGGATAGTTTAGGTGCTGCTCCTGTCTTTGCCAATTCCTTTGCCATCAATGACAATATTTACAACAAGAAGGGGCCCGCATCATTTGATCAATGGATTGTGTAGTGATGGTGAAGATAATTTCACCTGTGGGGGCAATTATGGCTCTGTAGCTAGGCATGTAGCAAGCCTGGAATTTTCGGATGAATTCAGGGGCAATGTGGGTATGGGGGAAAATATAGTGAGGTAAGTTTGATTCCCATAATCCAATGTCATCTTATTAATCTATTTATTTGACTTCTAGCCAATAATACATCCCAAAATGTTCAAATTCACAGAGGGTTTCATGAATTCTTTAGTCTCTATCAACTAGATGGATATGGTTTAGATCAACAGGAGGATGGATCAATGAGTTAATTGGTTCCTCTTGGCTTTTATTCTTAGGAGGCATAATTCAATTTGTTTAAGAGAATTGAAAGGTTTAAGAAAGGAATAGGTTCACCAGTACTGTGTAAAGCTTTGGATTGGCGAAGAAAACGCAATAGACGTAGTGCTAGGATTTGGTAATGGCCTGATGAATCAACCCAGAGCTTTGTAAACCTGTAACAAGAATGGAAACTGCAGATAAATATGCAAGGTAAAGTTTAAACATATTCAGAATTCATGGTGTTATACATAGTTTGGGCTTTTCCTTTAATAGTGGCACGAATCTTTTATATTAACGATCATTTATCTAATTAAATGCATTAATGGATGTTTTTCCATGGGAAGGGGCATAATTAGCAATGGGCATATGCGAGCTGGCATGGCAAGATTGGTGGGCACAACAGATAGGTGAGAAGTTTTGTTATTGTGGGGTAGAGCAGTTTTCGTGGGGGTATGAGGCAGTAAACAGTATGAGCAGAGAGGGGTGCGAAACACAGAGGAGCCGCCATGTTGGTGTGGGCCCAAAAGATGAAACAAATTTTTTCATACCCCACCCCCCCCACAATTGTAAAGCTCAGATGGAGAGGGGGGGTCAAAAATGGATGTGGACCATTGGATCAGGTGTGGAGAAAATGATGGGTGGATAGATGTGTGGGGTTTAAAGTGAGGTGACATGACGGATTGTCTGGTAGAGGGAAGATTTAATGAGAATAAAACTTAGGATATATGGTAATATCCCAAGTTTTTATTTATGCGCCCAACTACTTTAGCCAAAAACTTAGGACAAAATCATATTATCCCTCTTTCGTTTCATATGCATAAATACCTTTGAAAATCAAAACTTAGGATAACCAATATAATTATTTTTAGGGCTTCCAAACAACTTCTACCTACCCATTGAAATTCATTTCTTTTTCTAAGCTAACATTTTTTCTTCTTTTTTCTAAGGGTGCATTTAAGCTAGCAAACCCACATCATTTTTTTTTTAATCTAACCTACTCTAACACTTATTTCTCCTATTGATCCAGATTAAGAAGTTGAATCAATTTCATTTTCTACCTAGCTATTGATTTGCCAAGATTAAATTTTTTGGAAAGTCTTTATTTACTAACCTAATTAACAAAAATTCACAATTTCTCAATCATGATTAAGTTGTATGATTTGAACAAAAATATAGTCATTGTGGCATTTTTAAACAAGTTGAACACAATATTCTTAGATTTTTACATAAAGAGAAGTAATCTATCAGTAGCGACATTTAAATTTGCATCACTTTCAGTGTTATTTATATTTTTTCTTTTGTGGGGCTCTTATTTTCTTTTATTCTTTTCAACTTTTCTTTATTTTTGTCTTTTCTCTGTATTTTTTTTTTGATATACCCTCTTTTCATTTTCTTATATATATATATATATATATATATATATATATATATATATATATATATATATATATATATATAGATACGGAAATCATTTACATGTTGAAAATTATTTACAATGTAAAATCACAAATAAAAAATACTCTATCACCTCGAGATCCTATAAAATATAGGACCCTAATAGTGGCTCCAGCTGGGGATGGCACTTCTCCATGTGAAGTGTCAAGAACATATTATCACCAGCCTTGAGTATCCCATGTCTATAATGTTTGCATCTGATTTCTTTTGTTGTTGAATTACTTATGGTAACTTATCAATCAAGGCTTAGGGCCTTCTCTACAGGCTTCAAATTCAATCAATAAGTTACCCAATCAAAGCAATGAAAACTATGATATTTAAAATTATGTATAAAAAAAATATTTATTCTAAGATAAGTAGTGCTTTAGCATCCTACCATTGACAGGACCACCAGGTATCTCTGCTCCATCCAGGTCCTTGATGAATAATGCGTTGTGTCCTCTGAAACCATAAAATGTATGGCCCTTTCCAAAGGTTATCAAATTTACTATGTTTACCTTTGTCTTCTCTCCTGGAATCCCACCTCAAAACTTTGTCTCCAATGTTGAAGTCATTAGCTTTAGTCCTTCTGTCAAAAATATTTTTGACATTTTCCTGAATAATTTTAGTTTTGTTGTGGACTTCCTCCCTCAGTTGTTGTAACTAAATAGTCTGATTAATATTCCTCTGTGTATCATTAGGCTAAACCTATAATTCTTGAATTATCTTCATGACTAGAATTCCTAAAGAGGATGGAAAAATATCATCCATTTCATAGACCAATTGGTATGGTGACATGCCAATTGACTTCTTTGCAGTAAGCCTATTAGCCCAAAGAGCATTAACTAATTTGTTGTGCCTAGAGTCCTTATTGTCCTCTAACAACTTTTTAATGATATTTACCAAGCTCTTATTTGAGGATTCATCTAACCCATTACCCTGAGGTTAATAAGTTGTTGAATGCCCAAAATTAATGTGGAATTTATTGTAGAATTCAATCATTTTCTTAGATTTAAAGGTTGCAGCATTATCAGTAATAAGTTTTCTAGGATAGCCAAATCTAGAGAGGATATTGGTTTCAATGAATTTAATGATGATAGCATCAGTGGCAGATCTGGAAGGAGTGGCTTCTATCCATTTAGTAAAGTAATCAGTGGTTGTGAGAATCCACTTATGTTGAGAAGAGGAAGGAGGATGAATTTCACCAATGAAATCTAGTCCCCACTGCTGGAAAGGGATTTCAACTTATATAGGCTTTAATGGCATGGGTAAAATCTTTCTTTTTCCTTCAAATGTCTAGCATTTATGGCATGAAGTTACTTTCTTATGAATATCAGGGAAAAGCGTAGGCCAGTAAAAACCAGCTCTGAGGATTTTGTTGGCAGTGGTTTTCCAATAGAGATTTCCACCACAATCACCTTCATGGAACTCCTGCATGGTTCTTTCTGCATCATCCTTTAACAATCACTTAAGTAAAATACCACCAGCATATTTCCAATATAAAACATTTTTATGATGCAAAACTTAATTGATTTTAACTTTAGAAATCTTTCCTTTGTTTTTGTTAGACCAGGAGGAGCATTTAAATTGAATAAAACATATGATAGGTTTGCATACCAGGGTGAGTTTAGAAATGCTTCATCAATCTGTGGAGTCGCATGTTCCTCTTGATCATCTAGTGCAGCAACAAATTTGATGTCAAATGCATGGAAATTTGACTCAACCATCAACTTTCCCAGACCTTGTCCTTTGATTAACTTGGTGGGTTTGATTTCTAAGTCATACTCAAGAATGACAGCAATCCATTTACCTCATTTACCATCAGGTCCATCATGTGTTAAAATATCTTTGACCACTGAATTTGGCACATAAGAAATAATATGGGAATGTAAGATATATAGTATAAATTCTTTTATTTCTTTAATCAATGCAAAGGCCTGTTTTTCCATAATATTATATTCCAAAGATGCATCTCTTAAAGCCTTGCTGAAAAATGCAATGGGTTGTTCAAATCCTTCATTATTTTTCTGCAACAAGACAACTACAACAGTGTGTTTAGAAGCAAAAGTGAATATAATGAAATCTTTAGTAAAATATGGACTAATCAACATTGGTGCTTTTGTCAATTCATGTTTAACTAAATCATAGGATTGTCTAGCCTCAATACTCCGTATGATTTCTGAATCCTTTTTCAGCATATTTGTTATATTTCTAATAAGTTTTTCAAGGTTAGGAATGAATCTCCTTATGAAATTAATCTTGCCAACAAAATATTGAAGCTCCTTAATGTTTCTTGGGTGATTGATTTTTAATATGGCTTCAATTCTACTGGGATCAATCCTAATACCATCCTTAGAGATAATATGACCAAGAATATTTCCTTCTTCAAGTCCAAAAAGTGTTTTCTTGGGATTTAATGAGATGCCAAAACTTCTACACTTTTCAAACACTCTTCTCAAATGTAACAAATGTTACTCATTGGTCTTTGAATAGATAGTAATTTCATCTAGATAAATCACAATAAATCAACCAATCTCATCAGCAAAGGCAATATCCATTGCTCTTTGAAATGTGGCCCCAACATTCATTAACCCAAAGGGCATCTTCACATACATGAAGGTCCCCCAAGGAGTAGTGAAATTTGTTTTATCTTGATCACCAGGATGCACGAAGACCCAGTTATAACCTGAGAAACCATCTAATAAGGAAATCCTACTAAACCCTACTACCTTTTGTAATATATGATCCATTTTTGGTAAAGAGTAGTTGTCTTTTAGGGAGACCTTGTTAAGGTTTCTGAAATCAATGCATAATCGGATTTCTCTGGTTTTCTTCCTAGTAGGCACTATGTTGAACACCCATTTAGACTATCTGAGAGGAACTGTGATTTTAGCATCGTACATATTTTTAACCTTTTTCTCAATCAGAGGCATTAGGACTGGATTTAGTATACAGAGTTTATGTTTAAATGGTTTCTGATCTTCCTTGACTGGGATTTTATGTTGTATGATACTAGTGTCATATGCTTTGAGATCCTCATAACTCCAGGAAAAGACATCAATGACCTCTTTGAATAAAGCTATATATTTTTGTTTTTTAGCAGCATGCAGTGATTTTGAAAGTTTTATCATTTTAGGATTTTGTTCACTACCTATATTAAATTCTTCTACATCCACCCCTGTGGGCTTTATTTTTGTATTTTTTGCTACATCATTAAAATCAAAATCTCTTCTAATGGAACTATACCTCTAGGTAAAACATTGTATTTAAGCTTAAGTATTTCAAGTTCTTATTTTTCTAGATCAATTTCATGCAATTCTAATCTACGTACAACTTCATCTACAAAAGTATTTACATCTGATTCATGAATTTGTTTTCCTACATTAGTATGTACAACTATCTCATTTTCTACTTCAGAATCTAAATCTATGCTATTCTCTTCATACTCATCCTTAAATTGCAAAAAAAATTCAATATGTTTGTCATTTCCAAACACCTGCCAATACCTCATATTATCTGGTACAATTGGACAATGTTCTACTTCCTCTGTATATTGTCTATTGGGATGAGGCATTTTGCATGTGTTGGTTGAAAAATCCAGACCATTAGCAAGGATATTCTTATTCCTATGAATAACAGTAAGATCATATTCTAAAAAAGTTTCTAGAAAATCAAGCATAGAATTTTTGTATGCTCTCAGTCTAGGATGCTTTGCAGAATATTATCCTTTAATATGCTTTATAATCAATTCAGAATCTCCATGAACAGAAATTCTTTTAGTGCCTAATTTTTTCAATAATCACAAACTTCAAAGAATTGCTTCATATTCTACTATTTTATTGGTACATTGAAAATTCAGTTTATATGAATGACCTTTTGCAAGATTATTTCCTGAATTTGAAACCCACAGACCTGCTCCTGACCCTGCTCTGCTACAAGAGCCATCAAAACTCATGCTCCAAAAAGGTCTAGGTTCAGTGCTTTGTTGCACAATTTTTGTTTGCTTTTCATGTGTTACACAAATGTCATTCTCAGCATTGGTGACCTGAGCATCAATATCTCCATCATTATAAAGAATGAAGGAGTCTAAATCAGAGTGAACAGAGTAAATGGGATAGTTATGTTGTTTCTCCTAACTACTCACCATGTATTTCATTAAATTTTCCGTATATAGTCTTCTTTGCTGACCAAAAACTAGTATGGCAGCATAAGTCATGTCCATTTGTAGAGTCCCTTGTAATTTTTCTCCCCATGAGCGTGACAACAACATGCCATACTTGGGGGGAATATCAGCAACCACTATATCCATTACTAGAATCTTAGCTGGGATTTGGGTTAAAGCAACGCATAGATCCTTAATGAGACCTAAAAATATTACTTTGATGGAATCAAATGAATATAAGTCTTTGTAAGGCCTAGTAATGTCAAGAACAAGCTTCTCCATAACAAATTTTAGCATAAAATTGTGCGAAGCACCTGAATATAACAAAAAATTATGGAGAATCTTATCAAGAACATTGATACTGACATAGAATGGAGGAACTCATCCTTCCTATGGTTTACCATCTAACTCTAGACCAAATAATAGTTCAGGCTGATTATCTTTCAAATTTACAGTTTCAGTGTTTTCCCCTATGTTCAGAGCTTTCATAACCTGAGTTCTATACAAATTTTTGTTCATTAACTCTGTGAAGAAGATAGGAATTTTCAGCTTTGCTAGTTCATTTTCAATATTGAATGATGTTTGGAATTTATTTAAGTTTAGGAAGTCAAATTTATCAATAATTTATTTTGGCACGAGTTATTTTTTGTGACTGGTGGTTGGAATATCAGTTTGAGTAGTTTTGGAGGTACTCTCAACAATATTTTTGGCAAGAATTTCTACTGTCTTTTAGCTAGAACTATCAACAGTTTTCTTAGCAACATTTTCTGGAGTTTTCTTTACAGTGGTGTCAAAGGTTTTCTTGACAGGATTTTCATTATTTTTTTATTTGGGGCATCTAATGTTTTCTTAATCCTAATATTATATTGTCTATGGACTTCCATAATATTGTTTTCAAATCCATGATTGTAGTCATCTGATTCTTCATAATCAAGTTTAGTTTGGGATAATTGAAATAGTTCTTGTTCTTCCTGAGTAAGAAACACGGTTTCATCATCATTAATACCCATGAATTTAATTTTTTTCTCTTCTACCTCTTCTACTACTTCCCCATCATCATCAGCATAATTCTCCTGGAATGGAGGCCTAATTTGCTGATTAGGGCCCCTCTGTTCTCTTTTTTTGATTTGGGGAGGATTTCTCCTGATATTTGGATTACGATTTTGAGGTGCACGCTAATTTTCTCTAGGAGAATCCCTCTCATTTAGAATAATCCTTTCCATCATTCTTTCCATGGTTCTAATTAATGAATCAATTTTGGCATCAGTAGAATATTTTACAATTCTAGCTCTCTTTGCTAACAGATTTGCTTCTACACTCACTGCATCCCTGTGCATTTCTTCTAATGTTGATGAATTTCTTTCTCTAACCTGGTAAGACATGTCTGTCTCGAAGCCATCTGGGAATTTAATTAAGGCTAAACCTTGTGGTGGTTTAATGTTGGCAGGAATTGTGTTGTATACATTGTTAAATCTAGTGCAATATTCCTTAACACTTTCCCCTAGTGCCCTCCTAATGCTTTCATACTCAGATAAAATCTGAAGAGGGTTATTTTTAATTTCCCACCTATTAAGGAATGTCTGATGGAATGCAAGGAGATAATTTATGCTAGCAGTGGGTAATGCTTTAAAACATTTCCTCACCTCTCCTGTGAGACTTTGTGGAAACAACCTAAGTTTACGTTTTCCTCATCTACCTCTTGAATGTCAAAACTATCATGCATCCTATCTACATGTTGCTAGGCGGTGATAGGTCCAGCTCCATCAAATTGAGGAATTCTCGTTTGATTAACCTGTGGTGTGTTTGAAAAAGGAGCTTTAAGGACAAGGGGAGCATATCTTGCTGCCATTATAAGGATATGAGGATGAAAAATTTGTGGATTGATCACAGGTGGTTTTTGGATGAAAGGTGGAGGTTGAATAAGGGATAAAGGTTGAATTGAAACCTGGGGTTTTGGTGGAGATGAAGGTTGGATTGTGGTTGATGATTGAGGAGAAGAAGGAGTTTGAGTTTCTTGATGAGAAAGTACTGGAGTAGTTGTAGAGACTACAGAAGGGGTAGGACTTCCTGATCTAGGATGCACAGATTGTGATGAAGTGGATGAAGCTGCATAAGAAGTCAAAGCAGGGAGTTCTATAGATTGTTGAACATAAGCCTCATGAACAAAAAGGTCAAGACCTCAAACTAAACCTTGCAATTTATCAAAATTCTAGATAATTATAAGGTATATATCAGAGGGAGCAGATTGTGCTTCAAATGAATGTCATCTTAGTGTAGCTTGGTCTACTACTATTTGATCTTCCCAATTTCCTGACTTAGTTCTGAAAAAAATTTGTTCAAAAGGTAATTCAAACTCGAAGTATTGCAGAGTTACAAAGTCTTTTGGGAGTAAATCTTCTCTATGGGGAGGACTGCTACTTCCTTGGCTCTCTGCTATGTTTTTCTTTTAGTATCTTTTCAGGGTTATCAAAAATCACTGCAGACTTTGGATCAGGATGAGATCTAGTGCAAGTTCTTTTAGGAGCCAGAGTTATGATATAAGGAACACACACACTTATTGTTTAAAAAAATGAAAAGGAAACCAATCTTCTTGAAGTATTCCTATCATAAAATGTTTTAACCATGGTTATGAATTCGAAAGAAATTACAATTTTTTCAATTTATTCCCTAGTATGGTCGCCATTATGTTATCGTTCTGTAATTTAAAATATTGGGAGAATAAACACAAAGGACAGCATCAAAACCACTTTGGAAGCTGGGATCTATCCATACCAGCTTCAGAGAGGGATCTCTATGTATAATTTAACTTTTTTTTAGTGGATAGTAGGCTAGTTATGACTGTACTTAGTTATTTGTTTGATTATGTTTTCTTTGGTTGATTAAATTTATATATTCCCATTGGGAAATGGAGTCAAAAATATAAAATGGGATACTGCATCAATACTTAAAAGAGTCATAACAGGGCAATATAGGTTGCATTAATTAGGTCCTTTAAGGTTTTAGATGAATTATGGATATGGCATAAAAGTGAATTTCAGTAGAGATTGAAAAGTAATTAAGTATTCTTCAATCTAAATTCAGTGGAAAACATATAAATTGTAAAATCATCCACAATAAGGTATTTTAATTAAAATGTCCTATTCATCACATTTTCAGTTTTACAATTAAGATTTTCATATACACAGAGAAAAGGAAAAACAGTGAAATAACATAGTTATAGTGGAATCACTTCACCAATAAAAACACCACATGAATCTTGTAATAAGTCCTTGTATTATTGATGCTCCAGCAAAATGTGGAAATTTACAATACTTAGTAGGAAAAATATATTCAGAAATCAACCTAGAATACTTTGAACAATGAAGTATTTATACTAAATATTACAAAATTGATTACAATCAATGTTGTCTCAACATATAGTGTATTATTAGCCAAAATTGAATAATAAACTCTAACTGTGACAAAAAATAGGCTCGATGGAGGCGATCTGGAATGTTGGCATTAATTTAGAGGAAACAGTTATTGAGTGGACCTATTTGTGGGTTGCGATGGTTGTTTTGTTGGCTGATGTGTTGGCCGCAGCTGACCTTTCTCATTTACTTTTTACTCATGCAGTTCACAAATTTTATCCCATCGATCTTCATTTCGAACAGTTAATTTGATTACCTTTTGGTAAATTTCATCCACTTCAGTGTATCTGGAAAAAGTAGGTTTTACCATAAAGTTGTGGTTTACCTCATGTTGGATGAAAATATCATTGCTCATTGCTTCCAAGAATGCTTTTCCTGTCATGGTGCCTTTGATATTGGAGAATTTGGTAGTGTCCCTAGAAATTTCACTTAGCTTCTTCACATAGTCTCCATGGGTTATCAGCTTATCATTAATTACAAACAAAGAAGGCATACCCTTCTATGTTAAAGGCTCTAACCTGCTGAAGAAACTGTTCACTACTATGTCTAAGTTGTGACATTTCTCTTCCTGTTGAACAATCAGATTATTCTTAGTAAGAATATTCTTCACTTATAAAATGGTCTTTGTTCTGTCATCCACACCCAAGTCATATAGCTCATATCTATTCTTGGAGTTTAAGAACTTGATGATGTTGTTTGCAGTGACAGGAATATCTCCAATCTCTTTCTTGATAGTTGTGATGGAATCATTTTCTTTCTCAATCAATTCCTTCTATTCAAAAATAACCTAGATGCAAGGCCAGATTTCATTAATGGATTCAATGATATCTATCCAGATGATTTCTTTGACATGGCCCAATGTTTTTCCAATGGATGATTCTCTCTCTTACTTCTGTAACCTCTCTATCATTTTATGAGCTCTTTGTGCTTTAGCTGCATGAGAAACTTCACTTCTTGATTTATGGTCTTGCAACCATTTGAATTGATCTTGTAGCTTCTTAATTTCTTTGCCTGAATAGACATATTCTTCACTTCCTTTGTTAGTTTTTCTACACCATTTGTTGTAGAAGTTGTAGTTGTGGAGATGGTTGTAATAGGTATAGCCTCCAAAGGAACCATTGAAAGTTTTGCAGCATGCTCCCTCTCCTTGATCATTTTCTCCATTTCTGTCTCCATCTATCTCAATTGGGCATTTTACTCCATGATCAGCTTCATAATGTTTGACTTCTGAGACTCTATTTCTTCAATATATTTGGTGAGAGGGTCTTCTGTGACTGACAACTTTAGTTGTTTCCTCAATTCTGCTATGTCAGCATTCTTCTTCTTTATTATCTCCTCTGCAACTTTTATGTTGGAAGGATCATATCCTACTCTGACCACTAAGTCTTCCAAAGACTTAATTCTTATATCATTGGCCAGAGAGGAAATTTTCTCCATCTTTAGTTGTGACTGAATGTTTGCCAAGGAAACCTACAATTTAGATAAACTCTTGGTTGTATTAGTTAAGGTAGAGGAAATCATTTCACCTGTTTGCTTGTGCATCTCCATTTGATCAATGGGATGGGTGTCTTTGATTTCAAACTCAAATGAATCTTTCTTGTAATCAGCTGCTATCTTAGGCTGTGAAATTTGTGCCTCAAGAAAGGCCAGTTGCATTTTACCTTTCTTAGAGTCAAATGTTGATAGCAACCTACTCTGAGAATTGGAAATTTGCTTCCATAATTGACTGTATGTATTTTTCTTCAAAATCTCATTCTTCAGCTTGATTTCCCTGAATATATCAAAAATTATCTTCTCTTTCTCTCCTGATACAACCTTACTTTTCTGAATGGCTTGTTGTTGGTCCTGTGAAGTTGTAGAAGTAGTAGGAGAGAGAGTATATTGGCCACCAACTTGAGATGATGTAGGTGTATCCTTAGTGATTATGATAACCTCATGTTCTGAATATTTATTTGGATTGACTTTAGGATTGAGTTTGGTTCTTTTCCTGTACATTATCTTGAACTCCTTGCTTGTAGTATCAGTCACTGAAGGTGACTCTTCTTCTCTTAGTCTTTTTCCTTCTTTTTCCTGTGGGACAGGATTCTGTGATATGGAAGTAGAGACTAGTTACTCCTCAACCTCTTGCAAAGTGTTTTCAACCCACTCCATTTGGTTCATGTACTTCTCTATTTCTGGTTTATGAGTATGTATATGAGTAGTATTGTTTTCTACCCTTAATTTTGAAATGGTTCCTAATGGATCATAGGACCAGGTAAAACTGAGGCTGAATGTCATTTCCTTCAATATTTTTTCTACTTCCTCCCTTGTTGACCTGTTGTTACAAATAAATGGCCCAATCTGTGTTTTAATCCTAAACTGTGACTTTTTCTTTGTTGATACAAAGTGGATTTCATCAACATTCAACATTTTTATGATGTACTATAAAGAAAAAATCTTCATTGGGAGGAATTTTTGAAGCTTGTAAGGAGCAAGCTCATAGAAATAAATTCTCAACTTTGTGTAGTTCTGGTATAAATACCAGCCACCTATATTTGATTGATATGATAGATGTAGAATCCTTCTAATTTCCTCACTAGCTCTTGGTTCAGTTGTACTACTAAGAAGGCTAATTGTTGGATTTACAAACAGTTCAATGAATTGTTTGTATGGATATTCCTTCTGCTCTTTCATCACCATTGTAGTCCAGAAGATGACTGACTTCTAATTTCCATCATCATCCAATTTCTGCATTGAAAATTTCAATATGTCTCCGTGGAAATATAAAAACATTTAAACTAGAACGGAGGCATATTTATACACCTATTTTGTTTGAAATCTAAATTTTTTTTCATGAATACTATCTGTTAGGAATTGGATGAAATTAAAAAGGATAGATGGTTTAGAATCTATAGAGAATATGGAGAGGAAACCTATGATTGGCTCCTCTACCCATTGGTCAGAATATTATCCAAGGAGGTAAGAAATGACAATGATTATCTACTTGGCTCTGTCAGGGAAAATGGAGGAAGAATAAGGAGGGTTCTTTTTAGGCCATTGAGTATCTTCAACTAGGAAAAGCTCAAGTTTTTTATCCCTTTTGGAAAAATCTAGCTTTTGATACAATTCATTAAGAGCTTCTTGAGCGAAAGGGGTTCCATTTTCTACAGAAGGGGCCTGCATCATTTGATCAATTGATTGTGCAGTGATGGTGAAGATAATTTCACTTGTGGGGGAAATTATGGCTCTCTGGCTAGGTATGTAGCAGGCCTGGCATTTCCAGATGAATTTAGGGGCATTGTGGGTATGGGGGAAAATATAGTGAGGTAAGCTTGATTCCCACAGTCTAATTTCATCTGACTTATCTATGTATTTTTCTTCTAGCCAAAAATATATCTCAAAAAGATCAAATTCACAGAGGTTTTCATGAATTTTGTAGTCTTTGTCAGCTAGAGGGATATGGTCTAGATCAACAGGAGGATGGATCAATGGGTTAACTGGTTCCTCCTATATTTTCTTCTTAGGAGGCATGATTCAATTTATTTCAGAGAATTGAAAGGTTTCAGAAAGGAATAGGTTTATCGAGACTATGTAAAGCTTTGGATTGGTAAAGAAAACGTAGTAGACGCAGTGTTGGGATTTGGTAATGACCTGATGAATCAATCCAAATCTCTGTAAACCTATAACAATAATGGAAACTATAGAAAAATATGAAAGGTAAAGGTTAAACAACTTCAGAATGCATGGTTTTATACACAATTTTGGCTTTTCCGTTGATTGTAGCGCGGATCCATTATATTAACGGTCATTTATCTAATTAAATGCATTGACGGATGTTTTTCCGCGAGAAGGGATGTAATTGGCAACGGGCATATGCAAGTTGGTGTGACAATATTGGCGGGTGCAACGAATAGGTCAGTATTTCAAGGGAGAGCAATTTTCGAGGGGGGGGTATGAGGCGGTAAGGAGTATGAGCAGAGGGGGGTGTGAAATGTGGAGGAGCCTCCATATTGGTGTGGGCCCAAAAGCTTAAACAAATTTTTTCAGACCCCCCCCCCCCGATGCTAAAACTCAAATGGAGAGGGGGGTCGAAAACAGATGTGGACCGTTGGATCAGGTGAGGAGGAGATGATGGGTGGATAGATGTGTGGGGTTTAAAGTGAGGTGACATGATGGATTGTCGAGTAGCGGGAAGGTTTAATGAGAATAAAAATTAGGATATATGGTAATATGCCAAGTTTTTATTTATGCGCCCAACTGCTTTAGCCAAAAACTTAGGATAAAATCATATTATCCCTATTTCATTTCATATGCATAAATACCTTTCAAATCAAAACTTAGGATAACCAATTTAATTATTTTCAAGGCTTCCAAAACAAATCCTACCTACCCATTGAATTTCATTTCTTTTGTTAAGCTAACATTTTTTCTTCTTTTTTCTAAGGGTGCATTTAAGCTAGCAAACCCACATCACTTTTTTTTCTAAATCTAACCTACTCTAACACTTATTTCTCCTATTGATTCAGATTAAGCAGTTGAATCAATTTCATTTTCTATCTAACAATTTATTTTCCAAGATTAAATTGTTTGGAAAATATTTACTTACTAACCTAACTAATAAAAATTCAAAATTGTACAATCCTGATTAAGTTGTATGATTTGAACAAAAATCTATTCATTGTGGAATTTTTAAACAAGCTACACACAATATTATTGGCTTTTGACATAAAGAAAAGTAATCTATCAGTAGTGGCATTTAAATTTGCAGCACTTTTAGTGTTATTTATATTTTTTATTTTGTGGGGTTCTTATTTTCTTTTATTCTTTTCAAATTTTCTTTCTTTTTGTCTTTTCTCTATATTCATTTTTTGATATATCGTCTTTTCATTTTCTTTTATATATATATATATATATTTTTGGAAATCATTTTCATATTGAAAATTATTTACAATTAAAAATCACAAATACAAAATACTCAATCACCTCGAGATCTTATAAATTATAGGACCCTAAAACTACCAACCATTCGACACCCTTGGATGCTCCTTATATGGAAGTGGTACCCACCCCACCACAGGTTAATTATGTGGCAACCAGTCTCATGCATTCAATTACCAATGTAAGTGATACTCTCATTGTTTTCTCAACTTCTTTTTATTTAGATCCGGTAATTGACATGGTAAACCCTATCGGGGTATTTTAATGTGATGTTTTTATCCCTATTGAGTCCCTTGAAATGTTTTCCTTCCATATAATTAGTCTTCCTTCTGATGAATACCTCTTGGAAGCCATGATTGAGGTGTGTCCCTTGACATGTGTTTCCTCTAGTTGGAAGCCATGATCAATATCCTCATGAGGATAGTTCCTTTTACTTTGTCTACCTCGTTAAAAAATGAAACATGTCATCATGAGGATGGTTCTTTTACTATGTCAAACTTGTTAAATAATGAAACAACTTTCACGAGGATGGTTCTTCTACTGTGTCAACCTCGTTAAAAAATTAAACAGGTCACTATGATCATAGTTCTTTTCCCATGTCAAGCTCATTAAAAAATGAAACAAATCCTCCCCTAATTGAGTCAATTCTTTGATTAGATCTTGTAAATTTTAAGTCGAGTCTTTCATTTGATCTCGTAAATGAACCTTCATTACATCCAACTATTAGTAACTAGTAGTATTCTTAGGTGAATGAAATGAAGCTTGGGGGGCATGTGCCCTTGCAGGTTATGCTTGGGCGGCATTGAAACTTATATAAAGCACATTTTTTTTCTCTATTTCAAGCTTGTGTAAAAATGAAACAAACTTATCTTAAGCACAATTTTCTTTGTTTCAAGCTTGTGTAAAAATGAAACCACTCTCAAGAATATTTTTTCCTCTATTTCAAGCTTGTATAAGAATGAAACTTATCTCGAGTCCATTTCGGTTATTATTTTCAAGACTCGTTAAACTCATGAAAATCCCAAGATTATTTTGTTATCTTTCATGCTCATAAAATATATGAAAATTTCAAGTTCTTTCCATATTTTCCTGCTCATTAATTAAATTAAAAATATGTGATATGAGTGCATTTTTATCACTTTTCCAAACTCGTTAAAAATTACAAAAAGGAGAAACCTTGGAGTTATCTTTTAAGCCCTTTTATGACTCTCTAAACATGAAAATATCGGTTAGTACTTGACTATTCTAACTCGTAAAAGTAAATGAACAGTCTTCTATTCAATATAAGTTTACCCCTTTTCTGGATTGAACTAGGATATTTACGAAAAAAGTATACATTGACTAAAAAATGGTCAATAGAGTTCTCTCTTGCATTATTTTATCCTTTTTTAGACTTGAGGGACTAAATTTACGAAGAAGAACATTTGTATTTTTCTTACATTTTTCTTCTGACTCCCTAAAAATGAAAAACACGGAGTTTTACTTTTTCCAGGCTCATTAAAAATATACGTTGAAAGAACAACATGAGTTTTCTTTTTGTGTATATTCAAACTCTTTAAACGTGAAAACAGAATCGATTTAACCTTACACTGGACTCGTAAAACTTAAACAGTGTAGGACCCATCAATTACAACAGGACCGAATCACTACCTCTTAGGGATTTTTAAAAATACTTCAAAGGACTCATCTGAAGGATGAGATTATATGACAAGCATATGTTATCCTCCTCAAGATTGTGTAAAAATAAAGATGTACTTTCTAATAATGGTGGGGGGAATTAGGAAATAATATTTCTTTTTGTATTATTAAAGGCAGTATGTCGCTCTTGAACATGAAACTCTGTCACATTTGTGTCCAGTTGGGAAATCCATTTGTCTCACAGTTAATCGAACCTCATTGAAAGTATTCAGGTAGTTTAGGGTATTATCGTTGATTCAAATGTTTCCAAGTCAAATGTTGTGTCGCCGATATGTTCAAGATAAGTACAACCCCAGTCAAAATTACCTTGAAAATCATAACCTTCAATCGTGTCATTCATCGTTGAGTCAGTCCTTAATCACTTCAAATATTTTTCTTCAAAACTTTCAAATTTGTGACCATACTAGGGATTGAACCTAGAATATCTAATTATAAGGACAAATCCATTCTATGGACAGAAGCAATCTCCCTAGCATCCTAAAGGAAAACTAGAAACAAACGGACAAAACAATAGCTCTTTCCTTAGCCTATAACTAAAACATGAAACATGTAGTATGCGAAGGATCACTTACCCATTAACGAAGTGCTTGTAGAATTCCTTTCAACTCTTTCTACAACTAGCTTTCCCTCAATGCCTTAGATTCTTTCCGAATTCTTTCCATGGCTTCTCCATGATGCTCCAAAAGATATTTTCATAGACAAAAACATTCAAAGGGATTAAATCATCTCGCATATGAAAGCAAAGGCAAATGAAATCCTTAATCTAGCATAAAACATATAAATGAATCAATAATCAGTTATAAACCATGTGAGTGATCAAGGAATCCCACAAATAACATCAACAACAAATGAAATTAGGAAAGAAGAATTGACTTTGTATTAAATTCAAAGGGAAAAAAAGCTTACAACCCAGTTTCCTTGATGTCACAAGCCTCTTCCAATGGTCTCATTTCCTTCCCTTGATGACAAGCTCTTCAAAACAAAAACCAACAACATGAGTTTACAAATCCAAGTATCCCATTCATTTAGTCCTATGCTCAATTTATAGGAAGGACGAGGAGGTTTCTAGTTCCACTTCTCAAGGGATATGATCCTTAATAAAAGGATATTAGTACCATGTACCAAGGAATGAAGCGCAGGTATGTAGTGGTTCAAGGTTTTTAATTTGGATAAGATTCCTCAACCAAAGATTCTAGAACTTTATTTTTTATTTTTTCCTGCATGAATAGACCTGCGCATTTTTTTAGTGGAAGAGATTGTACAGTTTATAGTGGAAGAAATTGTGCATGTGCGGGTTTTGTTCAGGAAAATTGTGCATATGATCAAAAAATGTTTTTAAGCAATGTAACCCAAAATTCCTTTTGTCCCTCGTATTTTTTTACTTCAATATTCACAGGGAATCCACTTGATACACTCCATCGGATGGAAATATATTTGAATCGACAATCATGGTGAAAAATTTTAGTGTAACATGAAGTGAGCCTTATTGATGATTCTCTGGTGAAATGAATAAGACAATGATCATATATGCATTCATGACCTGTAGATACTATCTTTACCATATGTTTTTCTAAATTTTTATCATGTGTTTGGAAATTTTGGGCAATATTTGAGCCTAAGTATAGGTCATGTATACTTGTGTTTGTTTTAGACTTGATTCTAGGAACTTTTGGACAGTTCTAGGTTGTGGCATGTAGGCTAGCCCTGAAAATGTGGCACTAATTTCACAGTCGTAGTCTCTTAACTGAGAAATATTGGTTGTAGTTGCATGGAGGAAGTCTTGTGTGTGTAGCTAGGGCCATTTGTCCACATTCACAGCTTGGCATGTTTGCGACTGGGTTGTTAAGTCAAGGAAAAAGATAGTTCCAACTCAAGGTAAGATCATCAATGGAAGTATTTTGATATTTGGGTGTTATAGTGTCCTTGGGAAGTTGTAGTAAGGTTCTGGTTAGTAGACCCCACTTCCATAACTAGATCTTAGTTGTTGGGTTATTAAATATTAACTCTTAGCTCATTTTTACCCTATAGATCTTGTAAAATCGAGTAAATGTGGGGTGGGGTGTTAAAAATGGTGTCGTATTATAGGCATAAGTTATACAACTTAATTATCTCTTTACATAGGTGGATATAAGAATTCTATTCAATGTGAATACTTCAAACCTTTTTATCCATTCCTATAGTCAAAATAATATCGAGACTCAGTTTAGAATGTTCCAAAATTCAACTATTTGTGCATTACAAGAGATCAAGCCTCAACCTAATTCAACAATAATTCCACCATTGATCATTCTTCGACATTATTAAAAGTTATTTTATTTTCCAATAATTACAAGAATTCTTGTAACATTCAATTCAAGTTTCATTTTGTATTTTGAAGTTTGTTTCCAATGACCTATTCAATAATAAACATTCAAGGTTTAAATTAGTTCAAAGAATCCTATTTCAAAATGTCTTTCAAATCAGTTCTATAAGGACACGGGTATTTAGTTTCATATCCAATGACAACAAAAAACTTTTTGATCCATACTTTTGATGCAACAACATTCATTTCAATAGTATGATATCCAACATTTACAAGACTTAGAATTGAAGCTCTAAACATATTCATCTTCCTAATCAAAAACCAATAATGCGAGGACTCTAGTAAAATTTGTGGCTTTGTATATTCAAGACTCAAGGTCCAAGTACAGTTAATTGAGGTAAGTGACTTTTATTCTATTTTTTTTATCAAGGATTTGAGTGTTGGAATTGATGTCAACTGGCACTTAGCATTGTTGTCTCGTGTTGATGTCAACATGGACTGTATCTCACTCTTTATGATTGGTATAAAAGTTGCAGGAGGTTGCATAGGTACTTGAAAATGTGGAATTTTATGTTGATGTTTTGATGCTTGTAGAAAACATGTTTTGAGGCTTTGTCATGATTATCACGGGATTTTCATGGGTTTTCATAGATTCTACAAGTTTACGAGATGCTTGAATAAGTAGATGGACAAGTTCTGGAAGTCCTAAAGTTGAGTAGATGGAAGAAAGGAGGCTTGGAAAGGTAGGTAACATGAGCACAACCATTTTTATAATGTTGGCTATTAGTGTTATGGGGTGCATTATAATGCACTTCCTGAAAGGAGAACTTGTGTTACACTCTATAGGTTATTTCTCCCAGATTTTATACATACACAAGACATTTCCAGGGGAATTTCCTATGGTAATTGCACTTAGTAATTGTTAAAAGAGTCTGAGGAATTATTCTAGAAGATGGTTACAATTGTATAGATCTCTCATTTAATGAAGATCGTGGAGGATCAATTCAAGTACCATACCAATTCGTGAGTGTATGAACATAGTTGTTTCAGCTCGGTACTCCTTGCTAATTAATGTCTTAATCACTCTAGGAAATTATATGTTGGAGATTTCTTTGAGGAGTTATGGTTGGTTGTGTTATTGGTTGAGTGAGTGTGAGAGAAGAGAATTGTGTGCAGGTTGTGAGAGATATCATGCAGAAAATCTGAAGCAATTTGAAAGAGTTGCAAAAGCGTGTGACAATCAACATTTTGAGTAGAGAGCAAGGAGATGGATCAAAGGGATTTCTAAAGAGATATCTTGTGTATTTTTTGTTTCATATGCATCTATCATATTGTCATATGCATCGTTTGTTTTGATCAGATTTATCATATTGCAAAGGAATGATATGTTGTTGTTGAGTTGTGTAGTTCTCCTTAGAGTCCAGTTTGAAAATGAATGAAAGCATGACTTTGAGAGTTTGAGGAGAATGTGGTCTCTGATTAGTAGAGGTTGAATAAGATAGGGGTGGTGGATTCTTGTTGGGAGTGGTATCTCCATCTAGTGGTGGTTGAATAGTCAAGTGGTGGTTGGATAATCTAGTAGTGGTTGGGTGAGGCTTATTGGGAGTGGTAGCTTCCAGTAGGTGGTTTCCTGCAAAGTCGTGTGAGTAGAGAATTCATAGCTAGTGGTTGCCAGTAATACTGTTCAAAGGGGTAGTGTCTCCTAGTTGGTGGTGGCCAACTGAAAGATGTAAAATATTTGATTTATATAATAATAAGAGAATGAGAAGCAACATAACATAGCGGGTGGTTTTTTTCCCTTCGAGGTTTCCACCAAAAATCATTTGTTTCTTATTTGTGTGATTACTATTGTGGTTATGCGTTATGTTATGATGCTCTAATCTCTCTTTGTGTGTTTCAGATTGTAAATGTTTAAAGGTTAATTAATTGGAAAAAAAATTATAAATGCCATCACTACCAATTCACACCCCCCCCATCTTAGTAGTGATTTATATTTCTAACATTGGTAAACATACAAGTTAACGTTCAATGATCTCTTTACATTTGTATTACATTTTTCTATCATTTTCTCTCCTACTTACCTTCTAAATTGCACACCCATACTCAAAATTCCATCTACCCATATCACTTCATTACATCATGAACATCTATTTAACAAATGATCATCACCTATTATAGCCAATTACATTTCCATTAATATCTTGTCATCACTATCTAGAATAATTCATTTATCTAAAAGTGAATTATACCCATGATTGACTCAAAAATAGACCATCCTTTCCATACAATCCTCATAATTATTTTGATTCCTCACATGATTCAAAATAGGTCTCCCAAATTTCCATATTACCCCATTTCCATAATCATATTTCATACTGCATCTCTATACCAAAATCCCTCACTAATAATGTCAATAGGAAAGAAAAAAATGTTTAGTAAATCCTCCACATTATACCTATCAAATTATGGGTAAGGCATATATCCAAAAACTTGTGTCAAGAAGAACTCATTAACAATGAATTTCTAGAGGCATGTTTTCTTTAGGAGGTTAAACAATTTTTGTTGTTTCCAAAATTCCAAGGGTATATCAATAGTTTTATAAGAGCATTCACAAAAGTATTTAATGAAACTAGTGCTTGGGCAAGTGAATTGATATTTGAAGTTTCAAAGACTTCGCTTTCCATTATCATCGATTTTCTCCAAAACAACGAGAATTGGTTAAAAGAACTAGTGAATAAAATAAAGGACTTGGACACAATCCATGTGCCCTGATATCAAATCCCTAAGAGAGCCAAAGAAGTACCCTAATCATGGTTAAATTCACCCAACCAGCATTTGATGATTATGAGACAAGATTTTCATAAACAATAAAGGAAGCAACTAATTCAAGCCCTGCACATTCCTTTGTTCCTTTGAAGCTAAGGAGGAAAATTAAGAAAATCAAGAAGTTAAAAGAATAAATTAGGGGGCTAGGTTGCAAAGAGAGTGAACACCTAATATCTAAGAACAAATTGTTGATCTAACAAGAAAGGAAATGGTACAAAAAGATTCAACACATTCAGCTGCAAAATTGAAGGTTGAAAATCAAAGTCATGATGCAATAGAAGAAGAAGTAAATTTATGCAAGCTCACTTTCTAACTTGGATATTTTGATTGATGCAACAACACACACACATGAAACAGCTCAATATTTGTTTAAATTTTGAAAAAAAATGGTAACATTTTTTAAGACATGGCAGGCTATCTAGTATGATTGCATGAGGATAGGCAATACCTTAGGTGTGGGGGAGATGTTGGGTCATCCTTTTGATGCATTCTTGACCACTATTCATGCCCTTTTTTACTTCCATTTTTCACATTTTTACCATCTCATTAACCTTTTGACACATTACTCATGCCTTATGTTGTTTTGTGGAGATAGCTCTTGGCTAAAAGAGCCAGTGCCCAAGACATCCATTCATTTAATAAAAATTTTAGAAATAGTTGCTAGAAGACAAAACACCTTTGTGTGTAATGCCAACTTAATCTTGGAGAATGCTCCAAACCTAACAGACTGGCCTCTTCTTGATGGTTACAGGATTTGAATGTTAATTCCCCATATTAATAGTGTAGTCCATTATTATGTTAGTGTATCCCCCCTTATTGTTATTGTTGTACCCCTGTAACCCCCATATTGTTATTATTGTGCTCTTAAATTATTATTGTTAAGTCAGCTAGGGTTACATTGTGGCCCCACTAGGATTACATTATGGCCCCATGGACTCCTATATATAGAAAGGAGGTTTTTCATTTGTATCGTCCAAGAATTTTTCATTCATGTAATGTATTGGAGGTTTCCCCCTCGAAGTGGCTTATTTATAAGGCATTGATATCTCTTTTCTTCTATTTTTGGAGTTGGTTTCACAACATTTGGTATCAAAGCTTTGGATTCTAGGGTTTCGCTGCTCCAAAAAGTTCATCGTGGCATTTTAATTTTTGCTATAATTGTTTTTCTACGAAGGTTCAGAAGATGAAATTTTTAGAGTGCGAAGCCAAAATCCTGAGGCACATTTTCAGAAAAATTCAGAGCTTGGATCGCAATATTTTTGGAGATATAATCTATGGAAGTTAGGGCTTTTTGCAGGCTCCTGAATTTTACTTTAAAATGTCATCGAGGAATTTTCGCTATAACTTTTTTTCTATGAAGTTTCAGAAGCTGAAATTTGTAGAGCACGAAGCCGACATTTGTAGGAACATCATCAAAAAAATTTAGAGCTTGGTTCACAATATTTTTCGAGATATGATATGTGGAAGTTAAGTCTTTTTCAGGCTCCCTAATTTCATCTCAAAGAGGTAATCGTGGGAAAATATTCATAACTCTCTCTTTGAGCATCGAATTGGAATTACGTAAAAAGTGGCTGGAAGTACATGGGTGGAAGTTTCTTATCTATCAATTTCAGAGCTGAAGGAGCAAACAGTGACACGTGGCAAGTCGTACAAGTTCGCTCTACTGAACCAATCCATAATTAGGTCATCGTAGGAGATTGGCCACAACTTTGTCTTCAAGAATCCAAATCAGGTCAGACCTGTGGCATTCAAAATAGAATTTAGAAGAAAACCTCAGTGCCAAATTTCAGATATTGAAGATCTGAAATCACAGATATAATTCAGTTTCAATACAGAGCTCCTCAAAAGCAAGAAAAAGGTGTGTATTTGGTTTTTAAAATTGCATAACGTTTTTTTGAAAAAGCAATTTGAAGTGATTCCAAGGGCATATTTTAGAATTTTTATCAGTATTGGGTTCTATAATGTCTCCAAAAAATAATTCCATACTCAATAAGCCCTCAAAAATCTATACTATGATGCATGAAGAGGAAGAATTGCAGTATGAGATATCAAAATTACAGTACCAAGTGCAACAAATTTCGATCTTATGAAGAGAAACTGAAGATGACATAGATGGTTTAAAAGTAGAAATGGAGGTTGAGTTGGATGGTTTTAAGGATCAAATAATAGCTAATATGGATGATAAAATAGTGTAAGATCACATCGATCATCAACAACAAGTTCTCCAACTCTTAAAGGATAACCTAACTTTGGTGCAGAATCTAAAGAAACAACAAGAAGATCAACATCACATCGAAAGAAGTTCTGAAGTAGTCACAGAAACAAGAACTCAAAAAGTACGATCAATTTCAGAGTATCTCAGCAAGTGGAAGAATTTTCCTGGAGAAGATTCCATATGGGAGGATGTGAATTTTATATAGAAGCATCAAGAAATAATCAAGCGTTGAGGACAACACTTGTTTGAAGGAGAGGGGCATGTTAAGTACCTATATTAATAGTGTAGTCCCTTATTATGTTAGTGTATCCCCCCTTATTGTTATTGTTGTACCCCTGTAACCCCCATATTGTTATTATTTTGCCCTTACATTATTAGTGTTAGGTCGGCTAGGGTTACATTGTGGCCCCACTAGGATTACATTGTGGCCCCATGGACTCCTATATATAGAAAGGAGTTTTTGTCATTTGTATCATCCAAGAATTGTTCAATCATGTAATGTATTGGAGGTTTCCCCCTCGAAGTGGCTTATTTCTAAGGCGTTGATATCTCTTTTCTTCTATTTTTGGAGCTGGTTTCACAACATTAAAAAATTAAACTGGTAAGAAGAATTAGGAAGTTAAGCAGGGCTTTATCACTTGGGAAAAAGGAATCCATTGCTTAAAGGGGCAGATCATAGTTGATATGTGCCAACCCATCCTGAGACCAGGTATGTTGTTCCTTGGAGACAGTTCTTGACTAAAAGAGTCAATGCTCAAGACGTCCATTAATTTAATAAAAGTTTTAGAAATAGTTTCCCGAAGAAAAAACACCTTTGTGTGTAATGCTAACTTAATCTTGGATAATACTCAAAACCTAACAGATTTCCCTCTTCTTGATGGTTACAGGCTTTGAAAAATTAAACTGGTAAGAAGAATTAGGAAGTTGATCAGGGATTTATCACTTGGGAAAAAAGAATCCATTGCTTAAACCCTGAAGGAGAAACAGTTAGGAAGTTGATCAGGGCTTTATCACTTGGGCAAAAGGAATCCATTGCTTAAACCCTGAAGGAGAAACAATGAGTGTAACAGAGAAAAAAGGAAAACCATTGTGTTTAAAGTAGTGGAGCGCATATTAAGGCTCATCCAAAAAGACACAAGTATTGTTTGCCACAAATTGTAACATAAATAAATTTTCACTTATCTTAAAATAATCATGTTGCATCGTACATTATTTTCATTGGAATAAAAAAAAAAAAAAAAAAAAACAAAGTAAGAAAGAAAAGTAAAAAAGAAACATTACATACTATAACATGCCATAAAAATTGGAATAAATCTACCTTTATATTCATTAATTTCCAAGGAAGATAAAGCATTACAATTATAAACAAAATTTACAAATCTATGAATCCTTACTTTGTTTTTTCTCTAGTCTTTTATTTTTTCCCAAAAATAACGGTTAAAAACACATTCAACTTACAAATACAAAAATATTTTTTTATTATTTTAAAATAGTTAGAATAAAAGTAATTGTAAATTTCTTTTAATTACAAAACTTTAATTAATATTATATATAATATATACATAATACTAAAATTAACCCACTTTATAATTTGAGCTCCTCTTTGAAATAGAAAATGCGACCCAACAAAAAATAACTAGGGGGAATTTTATGTGGTTTTGAAAAGAAGTGATTTTTAAGTGTGATTTTTTGGAAAGATTTTTGGTTTATTTTCCAATTTAATTTGTCTAAAATTTGACAGGAATTCATTGAAATCACAAATTTAACAAGTAAACTCTTGAAAATAAAAGTGCCCAAAAAAAATGGCATAGGTCCAACATTAAATTTGGTGGATGCCCAATTTGATAAAACCATCAAAATCAAAACCCTTCCCCACGTTAAAATTCGACAGGGTTAGTCCCCTCGCATTCGCATTTTGTCGATCTACACCAGTTATAAGAGTGCAACTTTGTGGACCATCGGAATATTTTTTGTTGTTATAGTATTAGTTTCATGTCAGTTTATTCTTTCATGGGTTTTCACTGCTCTTTTTCTTTACCTTCTTCGTGGAAGTATAATAAATGATTTAAGGATCCAAAGTCCAACCCTAGCTGTTTATTCTTCTTTTTACCCAATAGAATGGTTAAATTGGAACTCCTCAACTTCCTTGTTGAAAGCAACTTCATTAGGCCTCAAAAATACAACTACCTCGGTTGGTGATGCGTGAGAGCCATCCGGAATAGCAACCAACATTAATTTGGGAACGTTAATTATAGGCTATTAGTTGTAATAAAATTATGTTACTAGAAATAACAATTATGCTAACCTCGTCTATTGCAACGTCACTAACTAACGATTGTAGCATCATTTGCAACGGCACCTTGAAAGAATTTTGATTGATTTGGATTACCAATCTTACATCACAACAAACCCAATCAACCGTTTAAGAGCCATTGAGTTGGTTAACACTTGGATCCAAAAACAAAAGTGATGGCATTTAAAATAGCGAAGAAAGTAATGTATTAGAGTGTTTGTTTGAGGTCAATTCAAGTTTCTCAAGTCGCACAAACTTACCAATGTTGGAAGATATAAATCCACTCAACTAATTTGGACTACGATCTAAATTCCTTAGATGAACAGGAAGCCTCATTGAAGAAGGTATGGTCCCTTTCTTGGTGTGTGGCACATATTATTTTGCTAGAATCAAAAGAATGCTTTGTTAGAATCCAAAAAAATACCATGTTGCTCTGTCACAGACTATGAATTGAACTTGAACACAAGTAATATACAATTTCAATTGAAGGTGACGTTCACAGCAAATTGGATTAGGTCCCTCCTGCAATGTTTTTTAAAAGACATAGCATTGCTCTTGGTCTTTAATAGAGGACAAAAATGTAATCATTTGTTTGTTCAATTATCTCAGAATCTCTGTAATAATTCTATAACCATTGTCCCTTCCATCACAATTTCTCCGCCCTTGCCAAGATCCCCTCGTTCTTCTTTCTCTCTTCATATCTCTTAAATGAGTCAAAAGAAGAAAATTGACCCAGTCCATTGGTTTCATGCTAGGATTTTTCTCTGTTGCAAGCCTCTCTTCTCTTTGCTACCCACTCCTTGCCCATGCCAAAGCGACCAATAGGGAAACCATCACATATTTCTCCTTTCACTGCTTGACTATTTGAAAAGGAATTGACAAATTTAACTCTAACTTACTAGTTATTCTTGGGCGCATTACAAGCCAACACACTCTTTTTATTTCACTTACCACTTCAAGTGCTTTGTCACTCGATTTTCATCACAATATGATGGATCCCATCAACGAACAGTGACTTAACTTAGGCCATAATCTTTTCGAATAACTCATGCAATGGTTTTTCAAATGTCACTTTTGTAGTTTTATTTACACCAAAAGTAACATTATGCCTTTGCTTCTACAACATTTGGACCATATGTTGCAGCATATTGGAAATTCCAACTGCAAGACTAAAACAGGAGAACGAAACTTCAATTTTTGATTTGAAGGTTTGAAGGACAGCAGAAGAAAAGTCTTTTTCTATTTTTACACGCCATCTTGCATTCATTCTCTGGTTTGAATAACCTTGAAAATCCATTTTTTTATTACAAGTATGTAGCCTCTTTTGAAGTGCAAAGTTGTGGTTTAGAACCGTGCAACCTCCAGCATTTAAGCTTTTGAACCCTCGTGCCATTAAACCCTTGCACCTACCCCGCATCCAAATTTCCATGCCATTTTTAACTTTGAATGCCCCATGTCACTTCTGTGGAGCCCACGTTCCCATGTCATAACCTCCACAACCAATAAATGCATTATCACATCCCTTTGAAGCATCATCACCACACTATGAACCCCCACGATAAACCTTGGTCACACCTCTCCACATCAACTTCTCTCAACCAATCACAAACGTATCGCATGGTTTGGTGCCTACGTAACCCGCTCTCCAAAACTGCGCAATAAGTGTTGGCCCACCTCTGCCAGTGCATCAAGCCTCCAACTTGTTATTTCCTAAATCTACCTCAGGTTGAAGGAAGGCAAAGTCTAGGGTAACATCAAACCACGCTTAATCTAGTAGCTAGCCCTACCAGATTAGGAGAGGGCTCTCTCCGGGTCAATCTCAGCAAAAATAATCAATGAGGCTTGAGATGACTTGAAATAAAGGCTGATTTTAGGCTAGGTATATATGTGGAAGAGTTTGATTTGATTTTGGGGGTTTTTGTTGGAATCAAAGGGAAAGGCAGATTTTGGGTTCGGGAAATTATCAGTTTTGCAAAGGGCTGAATGAGGAAAGGAAGGCAATTGTTTTGATGCTTCGAAATTGAATGAAATGAATAGATCAGACCGGTGAGGAGTTGAAGAGGGCAAGAGGCATTCAAGAATCCTCTTCAGAAAATTGAAAACATGGAAAATTAAACAAAATTTTAAGGTAGAGCACTGCAAATCTAATGGATTCCAACTTTAATACTTGTTTGTTTAACTTAAGAAGAAATGAGAAGGGAAATGATACACATGAAACATCAGTAAACTTACAATCACAGAGAAAAACACACCATCAAAACATAGAGCCACATGGATCCCAAGGAGTGTTGCAAACCCTAGTCTATTCCTTTGCCAAAATGCAGAGATGAAATGTACAATGAAGCTCAAAGCAATCCCAAGTGTCCCACCTATGCTAATGACTGAAAAATTACAAGATATAGACCACACTAACTCATCCCCAGCCTCTAGAGGTCGATCTCACTATTTTAGGAGCTGTTTCAACAAGATATAAACTAAGAACTGGAAAATAGGCAGTGGAACAACTTGCCTCTATAAGATAGGAAACATATTCATTTAGTTAGAATTCACTTTTTGGTGAATGAATCTACTTACATGAGTAAAAATGTGCCAAAATTACATCAAAGTCATGAAATTACATCAATTTACTTCAATATATGTACATATGAAGATAAAAAAGTCAAATTGGACAAAACTAGGCGAAAAACTAAGTTACTGAGTGAAAAATGAGCCAAAATCCCCAATGCGCCGCGCCTGAAATCTCTATGCATCGTGCCAGTTTGGAGCCAGTTTTGAAGGCCTTACCGGTGTCAAAATTGAGCGCAAGATAGCTCGTTGGAAATCTCTGCCTGTCTAATTTCCAACCCAAGTGGAATTTCTGAATTTGGTTGTCATTTGCCCCTCCAAAAATGAGTTTTCCCAACACTGCTTCCTATGTGTCCAAAAAGGGGCAGAAAGGTCAATTTTAGGGTGTTTTTGACCCTTCAGGAAACCCAAAACTTGTCAAAATATTTAGTTAATGGGTAGGCATGCATAAATTTTGATGAAAAATCCAGAAATACAAATTTTTCTTCAAGAGGAGCTGAAAATTATAAGTGCGCGCCAAGTGGCGCTACGCGTCGGGCAGAAAAATCTATGTTAAGGCCAAAAAAAATCAAAATTGACAAAAAGTTTCCCAAATTTCTTGAAATTTGGGCTGAATGTCCACCATAAAGTGCTATGCTGAGCCAAAGAAGCTTCGGCCAAAATTTGGAGTCTATCATGCCTTTTGCGATGCTTTAATGCCCTCTTTAACTTTGCCTTCAGGATCTTGATTCGCGCCTTGCAAACATGATTCCTCGCCCAATAATGATTCTTCATGTGCCTGAGCATGTTATTTTCCTTGTTGGTCTCCAATAGCTTCTCCAAATGAATATTGACCCTCTCAAGACAAGTCTCTCGATGAGCCTCAATCTCTCGCTCAAATGTGGTCAATTTGATTTTCCTCCTCTTGGCAGCGTGCCGGTTTTGCCTTCATGTTTCTGAGCGCCATGGATGAGTGGGACTAATGAGGGGAGGGCTTGATGCTAGTTGTAGGATTTTAGGGAATGAAAGGGTTTATGGGATGAAATCTAGGGTTTGGGATGGAAATTAGTGTTTTGGGGATATTTGACTAGGGTTTGGGATAGTGGGATTAGGGATTTAGGGTTAGTTGATTAGGGATATGGGAAATGTGGAATGGGTAGATGAGAATGTAACGAAAGGGAAAAATGAAGGAATAAAGGAGTGAGGGAGTGAGAGATAGCTAGGAGTGAAATTTTCAGTAAGAAATACAACTCATAAACCCTATGCAACTGCTTTTGGCAAGAAATGTAAAGAGGTAGGGTTTTGATTTTTTCTCATTAAATCACCATAAGCACCAAGAGAAATTCATTCATTGGTCATGGAAGGATGTTAACTTACTTGGTAAATGAAAAATTTAGCAATTTGAGAGCCTTGGTGGAATATTTTAATGGATTTCAGGCTTTTTAGCCCAATGTGTAGTGCCAATTACAAAATTACATTGCAAACCATTGCCCAATGCGTAGTGCCATCTCAATGCGTAGCGCCTTTTTGCAGGAGGCTTTTGGAGACCTTCCCGGTGTCCAAATTGGGCTCGGGATAGCTTGTTGGAAATTTTATTGAGTCTGATTTCCAAAAAAATTTTAATTTTTCAATTTGGAGTTCATTTTCCCTGTAAAAAATCAAATCTCCCAAGACTGGTCAAAATGTGAAAAAATGAGGCTGTCTCAAGGCAGAGTGCTGTTGAAGTCAACTTTTTAAGGTTTTCCTCAACTCCAAATTGAGCTCATGATAGCTCATTGGAAATATCTTTGTGTCTAGTTATCATTTGACTCATCAAGAAAGTCATTTGGCCAACCAAGCTAGGATAAAACTTTATTTTCCCAAGGTCACTTCAGAAGTGCATCAATTCTCTTGAGGCAACTGCATTTTTGACATTTCTCTAAAAACATGACACCTGTGTAAAAAATGAAGGATTTTTTTCTTCCTTGGCCTATTTTTGACAAAAACCTCTCTCATTTTTCCCAAAATCATCTTTTATTTCTCAGGAACATCATTGGAGTAAAACCTATCCCGATGTGTGGAACAAGGGATTTGTCGAAATGAAGCGAAATGAAGGGGATAAGGGGATTCTAAATTCTTGAGAAAATTTTGGGAAGTAGGGAGGGATGTTAGGAAGCAGGGGAAAGTGGAATTTTAGATATTGAGTGAGGGGAAGGGGTCCAAAAGGGCAAAACACAGGCCTAGCCTAGAAAATTGCCAAGTTGTAGCAAGAAACTAGGGTTTGTGCAAAAATGAGGAATTTGGGGGATCTCAGTGATGGGAAGTGTTTAATAAGGTACATTAAGGATAAGGGAAGGTGTATGAACATCAGGATACAAGTTTTGCTGATGATTTGACCATCCAAGAGAAATTACCTCCAAAACCCTAGGAGAGGGAAATGAACCTTACCTAGGCACAACTGAAGCATGAACAAGGTGTAAAATGACCCAGTGGAACTTGACATGATGATGAAAACCTTCTGAATGATGGTACACTCAACTGAATGGTGACATGGACCAACATTTGGACAACTTTGAAAGGAGTGAAAACAAACCCTAGACCTAATACCTAGTGACCAAATTTTACTTGAAGACACACTAAAATGACAAAATTAGACCTTGACACCTTAAAATCACTTTGTAAGAGCATGTTTGATCACTGGAGGAAGGCTGCAAAGACTGACACTAACATTGGCTCCAATGGGGATGGTAGCTCCTTGGAGGTGCCAAGAACTACAGATCTTTGGAAAGCAGACAGTGCCTTCATCCATTGGGCAATGGAGTCAAAAAATCAAGCTGAAATGCATGACTGAAAACTGATGACTTGACGACACAAATTGACTCTCACTCAACTAAGAACTGACTCGATACTTAAACACAACCGACAAACTGGAAATATGCTCAATATGAAGCTTATTCAATACAACCTACTCTAACAGTTTCATTCATCACCTGATCAAGTGAAATGAAACAACCAATGCAACCAAGTAAGTATTCCAGCTGCTGTTTGAATTCTCCGCAAGTGCTCATTTATGAACAACAAGAGAGAACTATTGAAAGGCAACTCCCATGAAAACTTGTGAACATATCCGTTGAATACTATGGATTCTATATCTGCCTCCAAAAACACTGCATAAGGATCTTGAAATTCATGCACACTAGGACTTAGCTCATCCAATGGATTACTTTTCTTCTCCTCATACCATGAATGTAAAATTTGTTTTGAGCTTTGTGGCGAGACTCTTGCTGAAAATGACAGAGAGACCGGATACCAGATCATGTTTGTATCAGTACACGTTTCAAGCTTACATATAGTCAATGGAGAAAAACTTTGACTACAGAAATCATCCAACACATCAGCTATAGGATCATGAAAAACTTGAAAAGACTGCTGCAACCCATTTTCTATTGTTTCTGATGAGATTACATGATTTTCTGCAAGCTGCTCATTTGAAGATTTACTATGCCATTTTCCCTTCAAAAACTAAAATGATTCAAAACAGAAAGGTACGAAATCATCTTGTATCATTTGATCGTATGTGCCAGCTTCCAAGTCTTCATCTGCAACTTAACAATCAATGGCATTCGGGGGTTGCAAATCTAGATATGAGAAGTCTTGAACAAGGTTTTTATTGCCCTCAATATGGTCCAAATCAAGACTTGTTGACAGTTGATTTCTGATTGCATGGAAGTTGTCTCTGATGAACTGAAACGAGTCAAAAGAAAAATGCAAAGATCCTTCACTTACTTCAAAATTTGCTGCACATTCCTCGTCACTGTCATAGCTGATATGCATCGGTTGATCACTGTACTTGAGTTGCTGAAAGTGAACTTCCTCCTTCCACAAACTAGCTGCTAATTTGTCTACAAGATTAGCTTCTATTTGGAGAACATAATCATCATCATATTGATCAAACTGAGGCAAATCATTAGTATAAAACACATCATCAAGCATACATGTCATATCAACAGATCTCTCTTCTCCAAGATGAACTACAAAATAATCATTATCAGATCTATGACAACTGGGATAAGAAACAAAATGTTTTGGATCAGCAACTTGTTCTTCTTCAATCAGCGAGCCATGGGCTTGAACATTATACTCATTCCTTGTGGTGATCTTTTGCATCATCTCTTGCACTGCACTTACCAACATGTCAAGCTTTACCTCTAAAGATGTCGATTTCTCTGGATCTATGTTTTTCATCTCTTCTTCTTTCAACCTTGCCCTTCGGATCCGCAAATGAGCCTCTACATCTACTGCACTGTTCTGCATCTCTTCAAGTGTTGCAAGATTCCTTTCTCTCAGTTGAAACTCCATTTCTGGATCAAAGGCACCCGGGTAGTGCAAGAGAGCAGATCCAGGAGGAGGTCTTATATCAACTGGCATCGAAAAATATACTTTGTTAAATCTGGCAAAAAATTGTTGTACTGTCTCCCCTGGTAGTCTTTTCAGCTGGTTATACTCTTCTATAATCAAGAAAGGGTTCTGTCTGATCACCCACCTGTCGAGGAAAACTTTGACGAACTGCTGGAAATCTGAGATGCTCGCATCAGGCAGGGTTTTGAACCAACTCTTGACTTGGCCTTGAAAAGAAAGAGCAAAAAGCCTAATACTGACATCCTCTTCATCAACTTCAAAAAGGTCGAGAAAAGATTCAAAATTCAAAACATATCTCTCAACAATGATGTTGTCGCGTTCACCATCAAATCTTGGTAGATATAGGTCATGATTTTTAGGGAAAGCATGAGATATAGGAGGTAAAATCAGAGGCTTGTATCGATCTGTAATTTTACAAGGTATAGGGGTATGTACAAAAGGTATAGAATCAATCTTGGTCTCTTGAGGTTCATTAGTTTGAAGATGTTCATCACAAGATTCGGAAAAAGGGTCTTGATCAAGCTCAAAAGCATGCAAATCTTTGGTATTTACAGACTTCAAAGGGAAGGAATCAACTGCAGGCTAAGGGTCTTTTCTCAAATACAATATAATTTGCAAAGCCTTCTTGACATTCTCGAGAAAAGAGAAGAAATAATTTATGGCAAAGAAAAAAATGTCTTGGATGAAATTCCAACTTGAATACCTGATATTTCCATATTGTCCTTTCATGTTTCTGCTGGTCAGGCTCATCCTCCAGTGGAGTCCTTAGATCTGATCTCGAAACTAATTTAGAGTCGCCATGTGATTGATTTCAGCCTTGCGGTGTCTGATCCTTGTCCACCATCAACAATCAGATCTGAACTTGATTACATTTTACTGAGGAAACTAGACGTTCAGTTCATAAACTAGACCAAATATTGACTGAAGCAGCATTCATCTACTTTCGCTAATGCAAAGAAAGAGCGTTTCGAAGGCTACCTGGCTAACTTCAGGCTCCGTCTGTAGATTATAAAGCAAACAAAAAATTTTCTTCCCCAGTATGGTCACCACTATGTTATTGCCTAAATCTACCTCAAGCTGAAGGAAGGCAGAGTTTAGGGTAACATCAAACCACGCTTAATCTTGTAGCTAGCCCTACCAGATCAGGAGAGGGCTCTCTTCGGGTCAATCTCAGCAAAAATAATCAATGAGGCTTGAGATGACTTGAAATAAAGGCTGATTTTAGGCTAGGTATATATGTGGAAGAGTTTGATTTGATTTTGGGGGTTTTTGTTGGAATCAAAGGGAAAGACAGATTTTGGGTCCGGGAAATTATCAGTTTTGCAAAGGGCTGAATGAGGCAAGGAAGGAAATTTTTTTGATGCTTCGAAATTGAATGAAATGAATAGATTAGACCGGTGAGGAGTTGAAGAGGGAAAGAGGCATTCAAGAATCCTCTTCAGACAGTTGAAAACATGGAAAATTAAACAAAATTTTAAGGTAGAGCACTGCAAATCTAATGGATTCCACCTTTAATACTTGTTTGTTTAACTTAAGAAGAAAGGAGAAGGGAAATGATACACATGAAACATCAGTAAACTTACAATCACAGAGAAAAACACACCATCAAAACATAGAGCCACATGGATCCCAAGGAGTGTTGCAAACCCTGGTCTATTCCTTTTCCAAAATGCAGAGATGAAATGTACAATGAAGCTCAAAGCAATCCCAAGTGTCCCACCTATGCTAATGAATCGAAAAAATTACAAGATATAGACTACACTAATCATCCTCAAATTTCAGGGGTCGAGCCTACTATTTTAGGAGTTTTTTCAACAAGATCTAAACTAAGAACTGGAAAATAGGCAGTGGAACAACTTGCCTCTATAAGATAGGAAACAGATTCATTCAGTTAGAATTCACTTTTTGGTGAATGAATCTACTTACATGAGTAAAAATGTGCCAAAATTACATCAAAGTCATGAAATTACATCAATTTACATCAATAGATATACATATGAAGATAAAAAATTCAAACTAGCGAAAACTAGGCGAAAAACTAAGTTACTGAGTGAAAAATGAGCCAAAATCCCCAATGTGTCGCACCTGAAATCTTTATGCGTCGCGCCAGTTTGGAGCTAGTTTTGAAGGCTTTCCTGATGTCCAAATTGAGCACAGGATAGCTCGTTGGAAATATCTGCCTGTCTAATTTCCAACCCAAGTGGAATTTCTGAATTTGGTTGTCATTTGCCCCTCCAAAAATGATTTTTCCCAACACTGCTTCTTGTGTGTCCAAAAAGGGGAAGAAAGGTCAATTTTAGGGTGTTTTTGACCCTTCAGGCAACCCAAAACTTGTCAAAAGATTTAGGTAATGGGTAGGAATGCATAAAATTTGATGCCAAATCTAGAAATACAAATTTTTCTTCAAGAGGAGCTGCCAATTATAAGCGCGCGCCAAGTGGCGCTACGCGTCAGGCAGAAAAATCTGTGTTAAGGCCAAAAAAAATCAAAACTGACAAAAAGTTTCCCAAATTTCTTGAAATTTGGGCTGAATGTCCACCATCAAGTGCTATCCTGAGCCAAAGAAACTTTGGCCAAAATTTGGAGTCTATCATGCCTTTTGTGATGCTTTAATGCCCTCTTTAACTTTGCCTTCAGGATCTTGATTCGCGCCTTGCAAACATGAATCCTCGCCCAATAATGATTCTTCATGTGCTTGAGCATGTTATTTTCATTTTTGGCCTTCTCCAATAGCTTCTCCAAATGAATATTGACCCTCTTAAGCCAAGTCTCTCGATCAGCCTCAATCTCTCGCTTAAATGTGGTCAATTTGATTTTCCTCCTCTTGGCAGCTTGCCGGTTTTGCCTTCATGTTTTTTAGCGCCATGGATGAGTGGGACTAATGAGGGGAGGGTTTGATGCTATCTGTATGATTTTAGGGAATGAATTGGTTTATGGGATGACATCTAGGGTTTGGGATGGAAATTAGTGTTTTGGGGATATTTGACTAGGGTTTGGGATAATGGGATTAGGGATTTAGGTTTAGTTGATTAGGGATATGGGAAATGTGGAATGGGTAGATGAGAATGTAAAGAAAAGGAAAAATGAAGGAATAAAGTAGTGAGGGAGTGAGATATAGCTAGGAGTGGAATTGGCAGTAAGAAATACAACTCATAAACCCTATGCAACTTCTTTTGGCAAGAAATGTAAATAGGTAGGGTTTTGATTTTTTCTCATTAAATCACCATAAGCACCAAGAGAAATTCATTCATTGGTCATGGAGGGATGTTAACTTACTTGGGAAATGAAAAATTTAGCAATTTTAGAGCCTTGGTGGAAGATTTGAATGGATTTCAGGCTTTTTAGCCCAATGCGTAGCGCCATCTCAATGCGTAGCGCCAGTTACAAAATTACACTGCAAACCACTGCCCAATGCGTAGCGCCTTTTTTCAGGACACTTTTGGAGACCTTCCTGGTGTCCAAATTGGGTGTGGGCTAGCTCGTTGGAAATATTATTAAGTCTACTTTCCAACCCAAGTGGAATTTTTCAATTTTGAGTTCATTTTTCCTGTCAAAATAAAAATCTCCCAAGACTGGTCAAAATGTGAAAAAATGAGGTTGCCTCAAGGCAGAGTGCTGTAGCAGTGAACTTTTGAAAGTCTTACTCAACTCCAAATTGAGCTCATGATAGCTCATTGGAAATATCTTTGTGTCTAGTTATTATTTGACTCATCAAGCAAGTCATTTGGAGAACCAAGCTAGGAGAAAACTTGATTTTCCCAAGGTCACTTTAGAGGTGCATCAATTCTCCTGAGGCAACTGTATTTTTGACATTTCTCTAAAAACATGACACCTGTGTAAAAATTGAAGGAGGTTTTTCTTCCTTGGCCAATTTTGGACAAAATACTCTCTCATTTTTCCCAAATTCATCTTTTATTTCTTAGGAACATCATTGGAGTAAAACCTATCCCGATGTGTGGAACAAGGGATTTGTCTAAATGAAGCGAAATGAAGGGGATAAGGGGATTCTAAATTCTTGAGAAACTTTTGGGAAGTAGGGAGGGATGTTAGGAAGCGGGGGAAAGTGGAATTTCAGAGATTGAGTTAGGGGAAGGGGTCCAAAAGGGAAAAACACAGGCCTAGCCTAGAAAATTGCCAAGTTGTAGCAAGAAACTAGGGTTTGTGCGAAAATGAGGAATTTGGGCGATCTCAGTGATGGGAAGTGTTTAATAAGGTAAATTAAGGATAGGGGAAGGCATAAGAACATCAGGATACAATTTTTGTTGATGATTTTACCATCCAAGAGAAATTACCTTCAAAACCCTAGGAGAGGGAAATGAACCTTACCAAGGCACAAATGAAGCATGAACACGGTGTAAAATGACCCATTGGAACCTGAAATTATGATGACAACCCTTTGAATGAAGGTACACTCAGCTGAATGGTGACATGGACTGACATTTGGACAACTTTGAAAGGAGTGAAAGAAAACCCTAGACCTAATACCTGGTGACCAAATTTTACTTGAAGACTCACTGAAATGACAAAATTTGACCTTGACACCTCAAAATCACCTTGTAAGAGCATGTTTGATCACTGGAGGAAGGCTGCAAAGACTGAAACTAACACAACCAATAGCGGCGTTTCACATCGTTTTGATGTACAATCAGCCGGCGGGTTAATCGATACGATAACCCGTCGCATGACTTGTTAAAATGTTTTTAATTTTTGTTTGAAATCCGGGAAATGTCACAAGGGTTAAAACTTAGGCTTAATGTTTTATTTGTTTGAATACGTTGTGATGTAATAAGGTTTATAAACCTTGGTGTAATTTTTTTTTTATAAGCCACAATACAAGTTTTATTAAGTTTTTTTACTTAGGATTAAATGTTATATGATATATATTGTAAAAATGAAGGTTTACAATATATATATAAACATATGTAAATACACAGAAGGCAGTGACTATGTGTTAAAAACAGAGAGCAGAAGACAAAGATAAAAAGAGCGTTGTGTTTTGTAGTAGCCAAGTGAAGAGCATTTTCTTTTTATTGTAATCCAGAACTGTAGTTTTGATGAAAGATTGTATTTTGTAACAGTCAGTTTGTGTTTAATGAAATAGAGTTTTTACTCCATCTCTCTTTGTGCACATTTGTTTTGTTATCTTCTCTATGTTAGAAGAGGAATTTGTGTTTCCTCTCTGTTGTTAAGAAATAATCAGAAATTCCAACATGGTATCGGAGCTAGTCCATGATCTCAGTGTTTGTTGAAGAAGCTGAAGGAAGAAAATTTTTTTTGAAGTTTTCTCCAGCAGTGTGGAAATTCAGCAAGCCAGGTATTTATCAAAAATGGAGTGTTTTTTTTGCTTGAATATTACAGTATAGAGAGCTATAAAAAGGAAGTCTTTTAGAGACAGATATTATCTCTTACCAGTGAGAAATTTTTCTTAAGAAACACAATCAATTTTTAGCATAGTTCAGTAAAGCTAGCTATGGCAGGAGCCAGCACAAGCATGAGTATGGGAAATACTCAACTCCCACAGTTCAATGGGAAGAACTATGACTATTGGGAAATCACAATGAGAGCCCTATTTGCCTCTCAAGATTTATGAGAGCTAGTTGAATATGGTTTAGAAGAATCGGCAGATGAACAAGCATTTAATGCCTTGACACAGGCAGAGAAAGATTTGTTTAAGAGTAATAGAAAGAAGGACTCAAAATCCCTCTTCTATCTCTATCAGGTGGTGCATTAAAGTATATTTCCAAGAATTGCAATAGAAAAGAAGTCCAAGGATGCATGAGATACCCTCTAGATAGCCTATCAAAGAATGGAGAAGGTAAAGACAGCAAAGCTTCAATTAATGAGAAGAGATTTTGAATTCATTTGCATGAAAGAGTCTGATACAATAGACTCATTCTTCATGTTGTTGATTGGGTTGGTTACCTAAATGAGATCTCATGGAGAGACAATAGAAGAAAGAAGAATAGTGGAGAAAGTATTGAGGATCTTACCCTCAAGGTTTGATGTGATAGTAACAACCATTGAAGAGACAAATGATATCTCAATGTTTATTGTTGATGAGCTTCATACATCATTGATGACACATGAACAAAGATTGAGCAGAATAGCAAACTCATCTTTGGAGCATGCCTTCAAGACCCAAATGTCCTTTGGAAGAGGAATAGGTCAAGGCAGCTCAAACTATAGAGGAAAAGGAAGAGGCAAAAGCCAAAACATAGGAAGAAACAACCCTGCAAGTACAAGTGGAAGGGGCAGCAACCAAATTCAGAATCAAAGCGAAGGAATCAACCAGCAAGGTGGAAAAAATCAAGCACATGGACAAAGGTATGATAAGTCTCAAGTCCAATGTCATTATTGTAAGAAGTATGGACATTATGCCAATGAATATAGGAAGAAAATATTGATTGGTGGTTGTCATTGATGTCAACCCAAGCAGCACCACGGGCTACCCCAATATTGCATGGGAATTTTCACCTACCAAATTACTATATTCTGGGTCAAGAATTATTCTGATGGTTTCTACTTGTTGAGATGTTTCCGTTGATATATGGCACACCATGTAATTCTTCACGGTTTGAGAGATATTCATGTTTGAAGTTTGTAACCACAGTTAGTGGGCTAAAAACCCATGGGGTTGTGGAATAGGTCATTTAAAATTTAATAATTAATAATTTTTAAGCTCCTAAAATCCCTCCCACATACACTTGTTGAAGACCCTCTCAACCTAAGCATTTATATAAATTGTGATCCTCATATCCTCCTCATGTAGGAATTTCACTACCTCAAACAGGACATCATGGAATTTTCACTCTAACTTATTTTCTACGAAGGTTCAGAATCTGAAATTTTCATGAGGCGAAGCCAAAATCCTGAGGAAGCTCTTGTAAAAATTTCAGATTAAGGTGCACAATATTTTTGGAGATATGATCTGTGGGAGTCAGTGTTTTTGCAAGCTCCTCAACTTCATCTCAAGGAAGTGACCTTGGGAAAAGCATCATAACTCTCTCTCTAAGTATCGGATTGGAATTATGTAAAAAGTGGTAGATAGTGCACAAAATTTTATTTTTTTATATCAATTTCAGAGCCAAATGAAGAAACAGTGACACGTGGCATGCCGTACAAATTTGCACTACTGAAACAATCCATAATTAGGTCATTGTGAGAGATTGGGAATAACTCTCTCTTGAATAATCCAAATTGGATCAGACATATGGAATTGGAAAGAAGACTTAGAGTACTACTACAGAACCAAAAATCACATATTGGGGAGCTAAAATAACATAGATACACCAGATTCAATATTGAGATCCTAGAAGGCAAGAAAAAGATAGATCATGTGTTGTCAAGGGCTACAAAGGACCAGACTTTCTAGGGCAGCAAAGCAAAGCAAGGTGCAGTAGATGGTAGCATAACAAGAGAAACAATAAAGGTGCAGAACAGCAACAATAATTTCACCACATGAAGTATTCAAGTGGGCCACACTACATACATTCATTGTAAAGGTATCATTGTACTAAGTCATTGTAAATGCATCATTGTAAAATTTTTACAAGTGTCTATCTTCCAAGAGTTGAAGATGTGGTTTCAGGAGGTCTAGGATCATCATTAGGTGGTTGTGTAATATTTGGGGTTATGGTCTAGTGTGTCTTCTTCTTCTACATCATTCTATATCATTGTAAAGTGGACCATTTTCCCTGGTACGAGAGTCCATTCTTGTTTTATTCTTCTATAGGTGGTAGGCTGGTGCTAGGCTGGTGCATGAAGTCACCAACATATTCAAGCCTATGAAAAATTTGGGGTAGTAAAGTGGTGCTAGGGTGAGTTGTAGCTCATTGGGTTTTGGGGCATCCATTCAGTTGACTACTGAATAATCTCGGGTGTTGGAGCGTCCATCCAGTGGGAGCTGAAGAAGAATGATTTTCTAGATTCTAGGAAGTTGGAGCTTTATTTTCAATTGGAGTTGAATATTAAAGAATTATTAGAAAATAATTCAGGTGGTCTTGTACCGGAGAGGGTTTCCACCTTAAAAATTGTGTTCATTTTTGTTCCTTTTGTTTACTTCTATCATTGTACAAACACTGATAATAATTGAAAATTAACTAATGCTCTAATTGAAAGGAATATTGGTTCATCCCCTCCCCCCCACTCATTATTTCCACAATTGGTTTTAGATCTTGGTTCCTTCAATAGATGTTTAACATTTGAAAGGAGGTCATAGAGCATACCAAGAATGGTGTACCTTTGTTCAATGAAAATAATTATGCACTCTGGAAAGGAAGAATGGAGGTCTATCTCTTGGCGCAAGATTATGAAGTATGGGACACTGTTCAAAATGGCTTTACACCAACCACGGATGAACAAGGTAACAAGAATTTGGTAAATGATGCAAAAGCAAAGAATATTATTATCAGTGGAATTATTGAATCTGCTTATCATAAGGTTTTGGGTTGTAAAACCGCCAAAAATGTATGGGACATATATATGCAGGTGACTAAAATGTAATATTCCAAATCTGGAATTTTCTACAACAATAAGAATATCTTACGATATTATAAATTTGGAGATCAAAAAATAGGCTCATAGGATATTATCAAAAACATACAACCCTCAAATGAGTGAAACAACAGCAAAAGAAGAATGTCTACACCTTCCCAAGTGGGGAAAATGCAGAAATTAGACCATGCAAACGTTTTTCTGAAGATCTACATTTTTTCTCGGTGAAATAATTTTGGTTTCCCTTAGCATATGTTGTTAGGTTGTCACATAAAAAAGGGGATCAGAAATAAATCCCTTCTGATATGTTAAATAGACCTCCCGGCTGTCTGACAGCTTAAAAATAGTCAAATCCCATGACTTAAGTTATGCAGAAAAATACTGAATCATAGACAGCGTTATTTTATGAGGGTTTCTGTAGTAAAATAATGAAGTAACAGGGATCTAGAGTTACATGGAATAATATGCCAATAAAACAGATATCTGGCCTCCTTATTGCATTATAAAGCTAACCCGACAAGGGTTTCATGGAACACATGTACAAGAAAGAGCGGATATGAATATTCAGCTCAGAAAATGTAGTCTTACTGCAAAATTACAGAAATATAGCTGAAAAATACAAAAGAGGGATGATAATCCCTTCCTATAGCTTTCCGGGAGAAGGGTTGGCCCTTTCCCTAGGAAACTAGCTCAAAAACAAGGGTCTTAACCCTACTGCAGCGACTCTGCATAAAATGACGTAGTTCCTGCAAGGGAATGCGCTGTAGGATATGAGAACCAATTTGGCCTACTTCCAAGATATGAAATGTGCTCAGAAATCTTCCTAGTTGATTTCTCAAGAGGAGGAAAGCACCTTCTACTCAGAAACAGACCCAGAAGTGGTGTAAGAATCCTCCACTGCAACACCCTGCAACTCAGAAATATTCTGCTATAGAAATAATGCTGGGACTGAAGAATTATGCTTGGCCTTGAGCCTAGATGTGGAGAAATACAGGAAAAGCCCTCCCAAGAGGCCTCTCAAGGGAAGAGGTGGGATTCCCGCCCGGGAACACCTAGTGCTACCTTGCAAAACAACAAGGGGAAACCAAGTCTAAATAGACAAGATCAATAGATCGAAATACAAAAGCATCCAAACAAAGGCCTCCATCCTCTTCATATATAGTAAGTGAACCTCTTCTCATTGGGTCCCATCCACATGTGCCATCAAGCTCATGCAAGTTGTCCTCCACCAAAACTACGTTGTCCAAAGGAGATTCAATGTATCTAGACATCTTAGTTGACTTGGTCAAAGTTGACTGAATCAACATGTATCCATCTCTGTTCACACCTAAGGGTGCTCAAAATAAGCTGCTTATTCTTACTCCTTTCACATTAGGGGTGTTATTGATCCTTCTAAAGAGGTTAATGGGCCTTCCTACCCATTTATTCACCTGCCTAGTGATAAAACAACTCTAATATTCCATTTAGCTTGGAGGCTAAAATTTTGGAATATTATAGTCCTCCCCTCCAAAATATTGCTTGTCCTCAAGAAATTGTATAAGGAGAGCAAAAATCCTCCCCTTCTCGTCTTTTGGCCTCCTCATCAAAAAGTCTCCACCACTGCTCAAAATGATCTGCTACAAATCTGTCCTCCAATGTTTCTTCCCAAGCATGCAAAGCCATATGGCTAACATCATAGGAAGGTGGAAGATGTAAGTGGAAACCTCCCTGCTATTCAATGGCCTCCTCAAGGTAGGAGTGATGATGAACATGGGGAATATTATTTCTGATGAGTGACTTCCACACCCATGCTATCATCCAGATGAAAGGAGCCAATCTAGTTAGCTCAAAAAGATCCTCAACCCAGGATTCCTGTAATGTGTTGGCGCTACATGGAGAGATTGGATCCTCCCAACCAATTGGTTTCCCTCCCCATTTATGATAATTATGGGGCTGCTTTTGATCTTGGGCTGAAATGTCATGACCTCCAAGAGTGGCCCATGTTACCTCATCAAACAAATAAACCATGAAGTGCCTCCTCCAAAAACTCAAGTTCTCCAAATGGCTTTTCCCACATGAAGACGAGAGATGTAGTTTGGAAATCATGGGCTACCCATTGCCTCTCCTGAAACATGAATCATGAAAATTAGGGAGAATCATACTCCTAATGGGCATCTTCAACTCATAGCCCACTCCCCAAACAAAGCTTCCAAAGAACATAGAAATATCAGCAATACATGGAAGCAAAAACCAATAGAAACAAGTTGTCACATGACATCCGTAAAGTGGATCAAGGTCCCATACAAGGAACAAGCGTAGTGCATTCCTTGCCTGCATCAAATCAAACAAAAACAAGTGATTTTCCAGCCACTTGTTTGTTGCCACAATCATTTTACAAGTTACAATCATGAAAGTACAAAAGGGTGTCAATGGTGCACACCAAAAATCATGTGGCCTTCCCCACAAACCACCAATGAGATAGCCAATCTTAATGCTACAAAAGGCTTCAAGTACATCATTATACAAATTGCAAGAAGGAATAATCCTCCTTGGTACAATATGATGCTCATAAAAAGACAAGAAGTACAAAATATAAGGTTAGATTGTACATTCTCCATTATGTACTTGAGGACTTGAGCTGAAATGGCTCAACTGAAAATGCTCCTTCACTCCCAATGAGTAGGAAGGTGGCTGTGACATCCTCTCCATCATCCTGGCTATGCAACTCTCCATATGCTGAAATATTTCTTATTGAATGCCCTTCCAAATGAACTCCTCTGCCAAGGCAAGATATGCATCAAAATGCACGGAAAAGAAGTCCTCATGTGCTGCATGTAGTAGCTTCTCCTTGAGCTTAGAAGATCTAGTCAAGAAGACTCTGCCATAAGAATATATGACCATATCATCCACCATATATCTGACATCTCCATCAGGATCATCAAGAATCATGCAAGCACCAAGATCCTTGGAGTACTCTACCAAGATTTGAGACCCCCAATAAGGATCAATCCTCCTAAGGGACAGCGCTGGTGATCTGCAATGTGAAGCTCTACATATGCTGTTGTCCTTTCCTTTGACATCCCTCATGCCAAAGTCATCCTCCAGTTTGCTGCCATGCCCATCATGCAGTTTCTCATGCTAAAAAAGAAGTAGGGATCTTTGGAAGTTGGCCTCCCATGAAAAGCTCTCCTCCAAAAAGAATCTCCGGATCTTGGCCAAAGCAAGCATGAGTGGCCTCCATCTACCCCAATGTATGGAGGATTCCTTCCTCAAAGGAAGTACCCTCTGTTTCTCCAAATAAATGGAGCAGCTCCCTTGCACCATGAAGGTTCCATCCTCCATGACTGCAACAACCTCTGTCATTGCAGTACATGTAGTGAGAGTGGGTGGTGTTGAACATGGGAGGATGTCCTCCTCCTCTTTTATTTTATCCCAAACTCTCTACGCTGCACTAGACTCCTCCAAAGTTTTCACGTCTCTGGAATCTAAGAGTGTTGAACCAAATGGAAATATTTCTCTTACCACCTCCAAGTCTGGTGGCCTCCCCGAGGGAATTCCTCCATGTAGTGAGACATCCATGGCAATAGAAGACTATCTATATGGTTGGGAAACCTTGCCCTTGCCCTCACAGTGCAAACAAGTCTCCTTCCTCCTTGCACCAGCTCTCTGAAACAGATAGGGGTGTGTGCTCTTCATCAAGTGATGATGTCCTTCCTCCCTACCTTCTCCTTCCATTAATATCATCTCACAACCATGCTTCTCATTGAATTTACTTTGCCTTCCATATGTGAGATCCTGGGGAACTTCTTGTGATGACATAAGAAACCATCCCGTTGGAGCATGTGCTCCTCCTTCCTCTGCATGAGGCACTAGATATGCTCTAGATGTGACAGTGTTGTAACCCCATCCTTCTCTTCATCTTCAATATGAATAGGAGGTAACTACTCAATAAGGGGATCCTCCTTTGCAAAGGGACCCTTCATGCCCTCTTTTCCAAGGTTGTGAAACAAATATCTTGCCTTCAACAAGGTATCATGCAAGATGTGATCTCCTCCAATAGGTTTCTGAAGTGGTTTTAAGTTTGCAGGCCCTTCCAATTTATGAAAAAGTTTCATGGGTTTGATTTCCTCATGTTTTGTATCAAATATCTCAACCAATATTTTAGTGAAATTTTAAAAAGAAGAAGTATTAACATTTTGTATTGAAAATGACTCAAGCATCCACCGTGCATAGACCTTACCTTCAAATTGCAACGCTGCAACTTTGATGGCTTCTTCTTCAAAAACTAGGTGCTACTACAGATAAGTACACAACTCCTCCATCCAAGCTTTGGCTAAGAAAGTTGGGGATCCATCAAAGGCAGATAGAGAAAATCTATCCATTTCATGCAGCTAGATTCTCTCCATCTTGATCTTTTAGAACTCTTTGAAAGTAATATGATCTCTAAACTTCTCAGTTTGAGATTCATACTCTTGCAGGCAATTGCTAAGAGTTCCTTTCTCCGACATTTCTCCTTCTTTCATATTTCTCATAGAAACCCTAGGAATTTGACTGAATTGTGCATAATAGGGTGTATCTACAAGCTCACACATATCATATACCAATCTAGATTTGGCTCTAGATCCAAACTCATCAGGAGATTCCATCTCTCCTCTCATCTTCTTAAGATTTTCATTGATGCACTGCACAGATTTTGGAAGAAGCTTTGTAATCTTATCTTCCTTCTTTCCTCCACATAATGGAGTCTTCATTCTATTCATCTCTCCTTCTCTGGATATCTGCATGGCTGAGTTCCACAGGCTGAGCCAGAGATCATGCTTCGATACCACTATAATATTCCAAATCTAGATTTTTCTACAACAATAAGAATATATTAGGATATTCTAAAGTTGTAGATCAGAAAATAGGCTCATATGATATTTTCAAAAACATACAACCCTCAAATGAGTGAAACAACAGCAAAATAAGAATGTCTACACCTTCCTAAGTGGGGAAAATGCAGAAATTAGACACTGCAAACGTTTTTTCTAAAGATATGCATTTTTTATAGTTGAAATAACACTGGTTTCCCTTAGAATATGTTGTTAGGCTATCACATCAAAAAGGGGATCAGAAAGAAATCCCTTTTGATATGTTAAACAGACCTCCCGGCTGCCTGACAGCTTAAAAATAACTAAATCCCATGATTTAAGTTATGCAGAAAAATACTAAATCATAGAAAACAATATTTTATGAGGGTTTCTGTAGTAAAATAATGAAATAACATGGATCTAGAGTTACATGGAATAATATGCCAAGAAAACAGAGATCTGGCCTCCTTATTGCATTATAAAGCTAACCCGGTAAGGGTTTCATGGAACACATGTACAAGAAAGAACATATCTAAATATTCAGCTCAGAAAATGAATACTTATTGCAACATTACAGAAATATAGCTGAATAATATAAAATAAGGATAATAATCCCTTCCTCTAGCTTTCCGGGAGAAGGGTTGGCCCTTTCCCTAGGAAATTAGCTCAAAAACAAGGGTCTTAACCCTACTGCAGCAAATCTACATAAAATGACACATTTCCTACAAGGGACTACGCTGTAGGAGATGAGAACCACTTTGGCCTACTTCCAATATATTAAATGTGCTCAGAAATCTTCCTATCTGATTTCTCAAGAGGAGGAAAGCACCTTCTACTGAGAAATAGACCCGAAAGTGGTGTAAGAATCCTCCACTGCAACACCTTACAATTTAGCAATATTCTACTACAGATGTTGGGGCTAAATAATGATGCTTGGCCTTGAGCCTGGATTTGGAGCAATGCAGGACAAGCTCTCCCAAGAGGCCTCTCAAGGGAAGAGGTGGGATTCCCGCCTGGGAACACCCAGTGCTACCTTGCTAAACAGCAAGGGGAAGCCAAGTCTAAATAGACAAGATCAATAGATTGAAATAAAAAAGCATCCAAACAAAGGCCTCCATCCTCTTCATATATAGCAAGTGAACCTCTTCTCATTAGGTCCCATCCACATGTGCCATCAAGCTCATGCAAGTTGTCCTCCACCAAAACTGCGTTGTCCAAGGAGATTCAATGTATCTAGATAGCTTATTTGACTTGGTCAAAGTTGAATGAATCAACATGTCCCCATCTCTGTTCACACCTAAGGGTGCTCAAAATAAGCTGCTTATTCTTACTCCTTTCACATTAGGGGTGTTATTGATCCTTCTAAAGAGGTTAATGGGCCTCCCTACCCATTTATTCACCTACCTAGTGATAAAACAACTCTAATATTCCATTTAGCTTGGAGGCTAAAATTTTGGAATATTACATCAAATGTCAAAGAAGCAAAGCTTCAAATCTATAGAGCAAAATTTGAGCAACTCAGAATGAAAGAATATGGCAACATTGCATCATACTTCCAATATGTTGATGAAATAACCAACACTCTGGAAGAATTGGGAGAGCCAATTGACGAGAATAATATTATACAAAATATTCTTAGAACGTTATCAGGGAGATTCAACCCAAAGGTATCCGTCTTAGAATACAGTGCAAATCTGGAAAAACTCAGCAAAGAGGAATTACATGGAGTTCCCATAGCATATGAAATGAGACTAGATGAAGAAGAGGTACTTCGCATCTAGAAAGTGTGTTCATTGCATCTAAGAAAACCAATAAGGACAAACAACCTTCAATTGAAAAGACATGCACCTTCAAGTGTGAAGAAAAGGGAGATGATGAAAAAGAAAAATTTCCGAATAGAGGTGATGGCAACTCAAAAGGAAAGAAAGGCTTTAAGAAATTCAACAAGAAAGGATTCAAAAGGAACTTTCTCTCTAAGGAATATAGCTCATCATCCGATGAAGACAATGACAACAAAGAAGAAGCCAATTAGAGGGTATTTTATATGGCTAAACACAATAAACAAGAGGTATCAAACAATGAAATAGAAGGGTTAACCATAGAATAATTTTCTAAGGAAGCAATCAAGCCTATAAAAGAGCTCAAGGCTGAGAAGATCCGTTCCAGTACTCTTGAAGAACAAGTTCAAGGTCTCAAAATTGAAGTTGAAGAACACAAATGCATTGAAGAGTCACTTCAAAAGAAGTTGGAAGAAACCAACCAAGAAAGGGAAGAATTAGAAGCCGAAGTAGTCTCGCTGCGTAAGGAAGTGAAGAAGGGAAAAACTATCCAAAACTATGCCAACAGCTCAAGGGCATTGGAAGAACTCATCAACAATAAATGATCTTACAATGACAGAACTGGCCTCAGTTATAAAGAAGAATTAGTAGGACCTTCTACAACAAAATACAATGAACCTATGAGATCTGACATGCATGTAGACTTCATTGGACAAGATTCGCAAGAACAACCTTGGAATACAATTCCTCGACAAAGATTTCCATCAACATATTTTTTATGGCTATTGTTATTCATGTGGAAAATTTGGTCATAAAGTTGTAGAATGTCGCACGTACCCTAGGAACCAATACAATTCTAGGAGATCTATCAAATATGAACCTCCGAGGGATCAGCGAAACATCAATAGATTTTAACATTTAAGAAATAATATTGAATGTTACAAATGTCGAAACTTTGGACACATAGCCAGAGACTGCACACATGAAAATCCTCCAGAAGAATCTTCGAAGCCACAGAATGAACGAACATGGAAGAAGAAGAAGACTGATAATTGTGCTCTCGCTCTCAAGGCTCAAAACAAAAAATATGTGTGGCATGTTGATAGAAGTTGCTCAACGCATATGACTGGAGATAGAAAGAAATTTGTATCTCTGAAAGAGAAGAATGATGGAACCGTGTCCTTTGGATATGATGGATCTTCAAATGTTATAGGATCAGGTACCATCACTCTCGGAAGCAAAGATTCTCTAGCCAAGAAGGTTCTATTGGTTGAAAACATGAATCACAATCTTCTCAGTGTTGGACAAATGTGTGATCAAGGACACATAATACTATTCAACTCCACAAAATGTGAAATCAGGAAAGACAGGTATGGTGAAATTTTAGCTACAGCAAGTCGATCTCCAAAAGACATATATGTTCTGGATGAAGCAACTAAAGCATGTCAACTAGCTAAAGAGGATGATATAATATTGGGTAGCAATGATGATCGACTAAGTAAGAACTTTTCTACAAAGATGCAAAGTGAGTTCAAGTTGTCTTTACCTGGTGAGCTGACATACTTCTTAGGGCTTCAAATATCTCAGCAAGAGAAAGGAATATTTATATGTCAAGCCAAGCACATCAATGAAATGCTCAAGAAATTCAAAATGGAATATTGCAAACCCATCCTTACTCTGATGGTAACAAGTTGCAAATTTAGCATAGACGACTCATCTAAGGAAGTGGATTAGAGGTTGTACAAATCTATGATTGGTAGTCTTCTATATGTAATAGCCTACCAACCAGATGTTATGCAAGCAGTTGGACAAGTAGCAAGATTCCAAGCAACACCAAAAGAATCACATATTATTTCCATCAAAATAATTCTTTGATATCTAAAGGGAACAACAGAATATGGCTTGTGGTATCCCAAGGGTAACAATCTCATTATTCAAGCCTTTACAGATGCATATTGGGCAGGAAGCATTAATGATCGTAAGAGTACTCGTGAATCATTTGAATATCTTCGCCAGAAGCTTGGGATTCTCCCAAGTTCTCATTATATTTTCCTTATTCATAATATAAAGGGGGAGTGGAAGTGTGTACAAGTCTGCAGGGTGGTTGTGTGTCAGGGGGAGTGGAAGTGTGTACAGGTTCACAATATGGTTGTGTGTCAGGGGGAGTTACCCTTTGCCATTGATGTCAAAGGGAAAGAGAATTTTGTAGGAAGAGGTGTCATGATCATAGGGGGAGTACTTGTGTTTCCATCAATGCCAAAGGGGGAGATTTTTTATCAGTGGTTTTCATTGATGTCAACCCAAGCAGCACCAAGGGCTACCGCAATATTGCAAGGGAATTTTGACCTACAAAATTAATATATTATGGGTCAAGAATTATTTTGATGGTTTCTACTTGTCGAGATGTTTCCATTGATATATGGCACGCCACGTAATTCTTCTCGGTTTGAGAGATATTCATGTTTTAAGTACGGTAACCACATTTAGTGGGCTAAAACCCCATGTGGTTGTGGCATCAGTCATTGGAAATTCAAAAATTAATATTTTTTAAGCTCCTAAATATCTCCCACATTCACTTGTTGAAGACCCTCTCAACCTAAACATTTATATAAATTGTGATCCTCATATCCTCCTCATGTAGGGATTTTGCAACCTAAAACAGGTCACCATGGAATTTTTTCTCTAACTTCAAAAGCTGAAATTTTTATGAGGAAAAGCTGAAATCCTGAGGAAGCTCCTGTAAAAAATTTAGATCAAGGTGAACAACATTTTCTGAGATATGATCTATGGAAGTCAGTGTTTTTGCAGGCTCCTGAACTTCATCTCAAAGAAGTGACCTTGGGAAAAGCATCATAACTCTCTCTCTGAGTATCAGATTGGAATTCCGTACAAAATGGAAGGTAGTGCACGGAATATAATTTTTTTGTATCAATTTTAGACCCGAATGAAGAAATAGTGACACGTGGCACGCCGTACAAATTTTCTCTACTGAAACAATCCATAATTAGGTCATTGTGAGAGATTGGGCATAACACTCTCTTAAATAATCCAAATTGGATCAGACCTATGGAATTGGAAAGAAGACTCAAAGCCATACTACAAAACCGAAAATCACATATTGGGGCACTAAAATAACATAGATATGCCAGATTCAATATCGAGATCCTAGAAGGGAAGAAAAAGATAGATCATGTGTTGTCAAGAGCTGCAAAGGACCAGACTTTCTAGGTCAGCAAAGCAAAGCATGGAGCAAAGGGTAGCATGACAAGAGAAATAATCAAGGTGCAGAATAGCAGCAAGAATTTCACCACATGAAGTCCTCAAGTGGGCAGCACTACATACAGTCGTTGTAAAGGTATCATTGTACTAAGTCATTGTAAATGCATCATTGTAAAAAGTGTACAAGTGTCTATCTGCCAAGAGTTGAAGAGGTGGTGTCAGAAGGTCTAGGGTCATCATTAGGTGGTTGTGTCATAGTTGGGGTTATGGTCTAGTGTTTCTTATTCTTCTACATCATTCTATATCATTGTAAAGTGGACCATTTTCCCTGGTACGGGAGTCCATTCTTGTTTTATTCCTCTATAGGGTGGTAGAGTGGTTCTAGGCTGGTGCATGAATTCACCAACAGGTTCAAACCTGTGAAAAATTAGGGTGGTAGGGTGGTGCTAGGGTGAGTCGTAGCTCATTGGGTGTTTGGGCATCCGTTCAGTTGACCACTGAAGAATCTCGGGCGTTGGAGCATCCATCCAGTGGGAGCTGGAGAAGAATGATTTTCTAGATTCTAGGAAGTTGGAGCTTTATTTTCAATTGGAGTTGAATATTAAAGAATTATTAGAAAAGCATTCAGGTGGTTTTTGTCCCGGAGAGGGTTTCCACCTTAAAAATTGTGTGCATTTTTGTTCCTTTTGTTTATTGCTATCATTGTACAAACACTGATAATAATTGAAGATTAACTAATGCTCTAATTGAAAGGAATATTGATTCACCCCCCCTCTCAGTATTTCCAATAGAAACAAAGTGACATGGGTAGTAGAACCAGTGCTAACTTTACTAAAGAGACTCTCATTCAAGAGAATCTTTTTTTAGCATGTAATATGGTTGAAGAGAAGAATGAAGATATATGGTTTCTAGATTTAGGATGTAGCAACCATATGAATGGAAACATTTCAATGTTTTCCATGTTAGATGAAAATGTGAAGTCTCAAGTAACCTTGGGGACAGATAGTAAAGTCTTTGTCATCGGAAAAGGAAGAGTAAGTGTTTTGACAAAGAAAGGAGAAAGAAGATCCATATCAGATGTTTACTATGTTCCTGGTATGAAGTGTAACCTTTTGAGCATTGGACAACTCATTCAGAGAGGCTACAATGTATTCTATGAAGATGATGTATGTACCATCATGGACATACCACTAAGAAAATAGAGGTTTTCACAAGTGAAGATGACAAGAAACAGAATGTTTCCTCTCAAGATGAGAGCATATTTGAAGAAAGGAGCTGCAATGGCAGCAGTGACACAAGAGTCATTCTAAAGAGAAGCAAAGGATGAAAATTGGTTATGGCACCTGATATTTGAACATCTAAACTTTGGAGGTTTGAATTTGTTGCATAGAAAAGGAATGGTAAAGGGATTACCATTTATTAAGAAGCCAGACAGCCTATGTGAAGGTTGCATCTTGGGAAAAGAACACAAAGAAAGCTTTCCATCAGGAAAGAGCATAAGGGCAAAAGCACCCTTAGAAATAGTCCATTCTGATTTGTGTGGACCAATGAAAACACCATCATTAGCAGGCAGCCACTATATGCTGAACTTTATTGATTATTACACAAGAAAAACATGGGTTTATTTCTTGAAGTTTAAGAGTGAAGTGTTTAAGAAATTCTGCCACTTTAAAGCTCTTGTTTAGAATCAAAGTGGGCATAATATTAAAGTCCTTGGGACTGAAAAAGGAGGAGAATATATCTCCAAATAATTTCTTTGTTTTTTCATAGAAAATGGAATTCACAAGCAATTTACAACAAGGTATACACCTCAGCAAAATGGAGTTTTTGAAAGGAAAAATAGAACCATCATGGATATGGTAAGAAGCATGTTTAAGGCAAAACATTTGCCAAATGAATATTAGGATGAAGTTGTACATTGTTCAGCCAATTTTTTGAATAGATGCCCAACAAAGAGTGCGATGAACAGAGTTCTGGAAGAATCATGGAGTGGCATAAAACATTTTGTGACCCACATGAAAGTATTTGGTTGTGTGGCTTATGCGCACATTCTAGATCAGCTAAGAAAGAAGTTGGACAGTAAGGGGGAGAAGTGCATATTTGTTGGATACAGTGAAGAATCCAAGGCATAAAAATTGTATAAACCATCTACTAAGAAGTTTATGATAAGCATAGATGTGCAGTTTATTAAGGAAGAAGCTTGGGATGGAAGCATTGAGAAAACAGTGAATGTAAAAAGTTGTTTGTCTCATGATGAAGATGAGGAAGAAATGGCTGAAGTACATCCCTTATTAGTAGCACCACCTCCACCAACACAAGGATAGCGAGGGAAACCACAAGTAGGTATGAGAACACCCTTGAGAAGTGATGACAGTGCTTCTCCAAGCACATAACAAAGGAGCAGATTTGAGTGCTTCTACAAGCACAAGTTCAACAAGTGAAAGAGGAACCAAATTTAGAAGTCTGATTGAAATTTATGAGCAAGAAGAAGGTATGAACTCTTTATTTGCATTATATTGTCATGTAGATGATCCTATTCATTTTGAAGAAGAAGTAAAAGATAAGAAATGGATAGATGATATGGATGAAGAAATAAATGCAATAGAGAAGAACAAGAAATGGGAATTAGTTGATCTCCCAAAAGGCAAGGAAGTTATTGGAGTGAAATGGGTTTATAAAACCAAAAGCAATTGTGAAGGTAAGATTGAAAGGCACAAGGCCAGACTTGTTGTCAAAGGCTACAGGCAGCAATAAGGAAGAGACTATGAAGAAACTTTTGCACCAATTGCAAGAATGGAAATAGTAGGAGCAGTGTTGTCCATAGCAGCACAACATAAGTGGAAATTTTACCAAATGGATGTGAAATCAGCATTCCTAAATGGAGTATTGATGGAAGAGGTTTATGTTGAACAACCTATGGGCTATGAGAAAGAAGGCCAAGAGCACAAGGTATGCATATTGAAGAAAGCTCTGTATGGGCTGATACAAGCACCAAGAGCATGGTATAGTAGGATAGATGCCTATCTATTGGAAAATGGGTTTGAGAATTGTGAAGGATAACCCACATCATACATCAAAGAGAAATATGGTAAGATGCTCATTTTTGTTTTGTATGTTGATGATGTTATATTTATAGGTAATGATGTTTACCTCATTGAGAATTTTAAAATAGTCATGAAGGATGAATTTGAAATGACTGATATGGGATTGTTGAGATACTTCTTAGGAATAGAAGTAGAGAAAAATGTAATTAATATTTTTATTTCTCAAGCAAAATATGTGAAAGAAGTTTTGGAAATATTTAACATGTAGGATTGCAAGACAGCAACTACTCATACAATGATGGGATTGAAATTGGGCAAAGAAGACAGCAGTAAGTATTTTGATCCAAGTTTGTATAAGAGCATAGTTGCCAGCCTTATGTATTTGACTACAACTAGGCCAGATATTATGCATGCGGTGAGTTTAATTTCCAGATTCATGGAAAGTCCAAAGGAGGTACATTGACAAGCAGCAAAAAGAATTCTGAGATATGTGAAAGGAACAAAGAGGTATGGAATTTTATACACCACTTCAGAAAATTTTGAACTTATTGGATATACTGACAGTGATTGGGCTGGAAGTATAGATGACAGGAAAATCACCTCTAGATATGTTTTTCATATGGCATCAAGATCCATCTCATGGGCTTCTAAGAAACAGTCAATTGTGTCTTTACCAACAGCAGAGACATAGAATGTGGCAGCTACAGTAGCAACATGTCAAGCAATATGGATGAGGAGAATGTTAAGAAGTTTGTGTCATGAACAGGTAAAAGGCACAACATTTTATTGTGATAATAGCTCAGCAATAGCTTTATCCAAGAATTCAGTGTTTCATAAGAGAACAAAACACATTGATGCAAAGTATCACTACATCAGAGAATTAGTGAGCAATGGAGAAATTGTTTTGCAGAACTGCAGAACAGAAGAGCAGTTTTCTGATATCTTAACAAAACCATTGGGAAAAAAAAGTTTTAACTATCTCAGAAAATGTCTAGGTATGTAATAAAATAGCATTTGTAATTAAGGGGGAGTGTTGGAAATTAATTCCAACTGTAAGACTGAAACAAGAGGACGAAACTTCAATTTTTGATTTGAAGGTTTGAAGGACAGCAGCAGCAAAGTCTTGTTCTATTTTTGCACTCCATATTGAATTCATTCTCTGGTTTTAATAACCATGCAAATTCATTTTTTATTACAAGGTTTTAGCCTATTTTGAAGTGCAAAGCTATGGTTTAAAACCACGCAACCTCTAGCATTTAAGCTTTTGTACCCTCGCGCCATTAAACCCTTGCACCTACCCCGCATTCAATGTTTCATGCCATTTTTAAGTTTGAACACCCCACGTCACTTCTGTGGAGCCCACGTTCCCACGTCATAACCTTCGCAACCAATCAACGCGCTATCACATCCCTTTGAAGCCTCATCACCACACCGTGAACCCACGCGATAAACCTTGGCTCCACTGCTCCATGTCAATTGCTCTCAACCAATCAAAATCGTATCACATGGTTTGGTTCCTACGTCACCCGCTCTCCAAAATTGTGTGATAAGTGTTGGCCCACCTCTGCCAACGCATCAATCCTCCAACCAATAGCGGTGTTTCGATGTATAGTCAGCCGACGGGTTAATCGATGTGATAATTCGTCGCATGACTTGTTAAACTGTTTTGAATTGTGGTTTTAAATCCGCAAAATGTCATAAGGGTTAAAACTTAGGCTTAATTTTTTATCTGTTTGAATACGCTATGATATAATAAGGTTTATAAACCTTGGTGTAAATGTTTTTTTTATAAGCCGTGATACAAGTTTTATTAAGTTTTTAAACTTAGGATTAAATGTTATATGATATATATGGTAAACATGAATGTTTACAATATATATATAAACATATATAATACAAAGAAGGAAGTGACTGTGTTTTAAAAACAGAGAGCAAAAGACAGAGAAAAAAAGACCATTGTGTTTTGTAACAGCCGAGTGAAGAGCATTTTTTTATATTGTAATCCAGTACTATAGTTCTAATGAAAGATTGTATTTTTTAGCCATCAATTTTTGTTTAATGAAATAGAGTTTTTACTCCATATCTCTCTGTGCACATTTGTTTTGTTATATTCTCTGTGTTAGAAGATGAATTTTTTTTTCCTCTCTATTGTTAAGGAATAACCAGAAATTCCAACACAACAAAAATGCATTAATTTTTTTTATTAAAAATTGGCTTGGGCCTATTCCGATGTGATCAAGATGGTGGCATATTTCAGTGAGATAAGTCTCACAAAGAGGCGCACAAAAAGAAGACAGATTAGGTATAAAGATATATTAAAGTACTTTTCAGTTGGTTTCTTTGATAAGTCATGTTTACAAAGAAGATGTGGATGTGGAGCTTTTATAGTAATTTAATTAGGTAACTAATGGAGCAAAGATTATCTCATTGTAGGGTGTTCTTATTATTGCAAAGTGGTTGGGGTTAAACAGATTAAATGGTTTTGGTGATGCTAAGGGTATCATTGGATTAATCCGCCAATTTTATCAAACTCGATGAAATGTATTACAAATATGGTAAGTTCTTTCCAACACATTCACTTTTGGTCATATCTAAAGGGAGAAAAATCTAACTGCATATATAAAGATCTAATTCCTAGTTTTTGAACAATATGTCATGATTAACGTTGATAACATTACATACTCTTAGGAGAGAAAACTAAGTTTTTTTGGTAAGTCCACAAGGGACTTATTTTAATTTTGGGGTGAACAATCATGAGAATACTAATTGTAACAAACTAGTTTATTTTTTAAAAACGGGGAACTTTAATTTTGGGGTGAAACAATGATAAGAATACTAGATGTAACCAATTGTTTTATTTTAGAATGGGAATCTTTAAGTTCCAACATAGAAGATGAAAGGGTGATAGATAGGAATTTTTACTAGACATGCATAGATGGTGTATATAGCCAATGTGACAAAATAAAGTTACCAAGTAATTGACCCATGATATTGTACTCTCTCTTTTTTAATGAAAAAGAAGATTTTTTTTCCTCTGAAAAAAGAATTTGCATTCATTCATGATACCCTTATTACATTTTGTATCAATGTATTCAGTACTTAATATTAAATTGATAAAAAACATGTCTTCTTATCCTCGTTTTTACTATTTGGAAAATCCCATGACATCTCTGTTATGATGGCTAATTTAAAAGGAGTTATCTTCAAGTGAGACTTTTTGAAGTTTCTAGTGAATTTATGGTCGAAATCCGGCGAAAAAAATTCTAGTCAGATCTTGATTCATGTTATTTAGATTGGTTTTTTGACTGCATATATAGATTCGACGCCCTGAAAAACCCCTGGGGCACTTCAATTGTGCAAATTTCACCCATCAAACTTGCGATTTCAATGAATACCTACCGGATACTAGACAAATTAGACTGGAAAATAAACCAAAAAACTTTTCAAAGAGTTGCACTTAAAGACAATTCGACATTGAAATAGTCCCCATACTAAAAATGAATTCAAAGTTCCATTGGATGACATCGGGAGAACTATGTGCCAAGATGTAGATGCTCCCTTTGAGTACAAAATGTATTTTTTTTAAAGCATGCGAACAAACTATAACCACAACAGATATACCAAACTAAAGTGCAAAGGTAAACTCATCCACAGAAGAAGGGATCTAAGATTTGGATATGAACCAATCTTACCTTTTCAACAAACTATGACAACCATGTAGTAAAGGAAATTATAATAACCGTTGGGACAAAGATCTTTGAAATTTTGGCTCCAAACCTCTACACTAGTGTTTTTTCCATCAACGTCACTTCAACAAGATGAATTTTTTGTGACAGGGCACTCTTTGATCCAACATGTGTAGCAAGATCTTAGAAGTAGGAGCAGTGAGGTTTTTCTACACCACCTTCTATATTATATCTACTATAAAGAGCATATAAAGGTATTTTGCTATCTATTGTCATGAATTCCCTATTATTGATGAACAAATGGATTGGGAATTCATTTTACTAATTACCATTACAATAAATTCAAATCATGTAACCAATGGCTACCTCAAATCAAATTATGCCACATGGGTGTTGTCCATAGGCCTCACAAAATGGTTCGACATCCATTGCAAGCTAAATTTGGAAAGCGTTAGCTCATGGCCAACCTTAAACTCAAAAAACATATTTAAGGAGAAATTTCATATCAATTCTAGATAGTGAAGGATAATTTCATACATGGATATCATGATTGATTCCTTCGTGAGATAGCCAAAGCATGAGCTATGGTGTTTATCCCATGTTTCTAAAATTATTATCAGTTTGTTGTATTATATTTGAAACCCATGACACAAGGGATTGAGTATGATGCAATGAAAATTAATCCCCTTGATTTGCATCTACTATACACACATTAGGGTTGGGTCAGTTTGGAGATGGAGTAGAGAGAAGGAAACACAACATGTACATAGACAATTTTCATAATTCTAGCAAAACCGATATTCCCTACACCAAATCACAATTTTGAGGAATCTTGGCACTTGTGTCTAAGTGGGATTCACAAAGCCTCGAATTCATACCATAATTGTTTTATCTATTATAGAAAGAGACCTAGTTCCTAATCAAGAACTAAGAGATACCATGTTATCATTATGTCTGTTTTGGTAACTTTGATAATTATAAAAGTAATGTCTAAGCTCAAGTTTGCGACAATAAGGATACAGGGATGTAATTCTTATAAGAACTTTGTAATTGTTGTAGGTTTCAACCCTGTATGAAAATTACCTGCAAATGAATTCTTAAAATAGAAAAATAAACAATTGCAAGAACATGAAACAAATATACAGAGATTTTCCCCTAGATCCCAAAACCAGGACTACCAGATTGATTTTTCATTATATTCCTTTCAATGTTACAATACATAAACATACATGTTGAAGCATTCATAAACCCCAATCCATTAACGCTGGATTAGATCATAACGTAGTTCCCTTGACTGGATCTACAAAATACCATGAGAAGAAAACCATCATGCCCAAAACTATGTGCAAAACTCGTGCACAAAACAATGGGTAGGTCCACCCACCGTCTTTGGGTTCGCCCCCCATCCTTGGGTTTGCCCAACTATTATTGATTCCACATAAAAAAAAAAATCTGGAGGCCTTGCCTTGGACCCTGTGCAGGGGGGCTACTGCCCCCCTCCAAACCCCCTGGTAACCCCCCCACGTACAGCACGTGGCACTAGTCGTGGAAATAATATAACACACACCCAACAATTGTAGTACTTTGTTCAAGTATGCAATGAAAGAAATCCCTCTCCTATTTATTGTGTGTTAAGCACTTTGGGAATCTGTTTTTTCTATATAGCTTATGTCTGGGAAGGAAGGCCCCCCTTGTCTTATAAGTAAGGCCAAATCTATTTATTTATGTGTTTCTCTTCTAGGGTTCATTTATTTTTTCTTATAGAATTTCTTTACAATTCCATCATTTCCATCTGAAGTATTTCTATATGGAATGTTTTATAGCTAAACAAAAATCCATCTTAGAGTATTATCTCAACAAATCAAGCAATATAAGCTAGGAGCGAAGTCTCTATGACAACAAGGTAATCCTTAATTACAAGAGAATTATTGTGACTTATGTGTTTACAATTACTAGTTATAAGGATTATTTTAATTGGGAGTCCATCTAGTCTTAAGAGGATTAGTTTTGTTAAGTTTATTTCCATATTTCATTCCCTTTTTCTTATGATCACCTAGGTATATTATTTTGATATTTTGTTGAAATAGCTTGTAGAGTATTGTCACAAGAGTCATAGCATCATAGAATGAGATGAAACCTTATGACCAACGTTTCTACTAGTGAAGCTACAATAAATCTTGGTTGGAAGATTAGCCTTTCTTTGTTTTGCATTATAGCATTAAATTAGAGTTTTGTTTTTTCTGAGTAGCATTAAACTAGAATAGGTTATTCTTTAAAAAGTAGTATTTTGCAAGCCCTGATGGTTAGCTCATTTGGTTGAGTCCCCATTGTTAAAGCACCTCTTCTATTAAGTGGTCACAAGTTCAATTCTCTCAACACACTTGGGTTTAGGCTCCATGGTTGATCCAGTAGGAAGTGATCCTTTTGGGTATATTTTCTTGGTGAAAATATTTTTTGGATGTAGCGATCACCGATCTCCAAGGACTATGAACAACATAGGGAAAAAAAAAACTAGTATTTGGCAAGATATGGAATCGTCAACCTACACATACAATGCACAACATCTCATAAGATTACATCCCAAAATTGATAATTAATGTTAAAAATTTATGAAAGTAATTTTCCCAACAAGAAGTCCTTGTTAATAATGAAGTTTAATCCAAGTAAGAAATGGTTTGTAGTGAGAATAACCCAAATAAAAACATGAACACTAGATTAATGCAGATGGATTATTTCTTTACACTGGCATATCATACATTACTCACTTAGTAGATTCGAAAGCACTCACCATGAGTTAAATGCATAAGAAACCAATAAGACACATAAGCTACCAAAATATTATTTATATGGACAGGAAGCAATATTTTCAACCTATATTGAAAATGGATGTTGCAAAATGCATTGAAAGATGCATTGAATGCTAACAGGTTAAAATTGAGCACAAACATCTAGTAGCTATATTGCAACCTTTGCCAATTTCCAAGTGGATAATGAAGGTGATAACAACGGATTTTATCATAGGGTTTCCAACAAAAATGAAACAGCATGATTCTATCATGTTTTTGGTTGACAATTTGAGCAAGATCCTAATTTTATTTCCATAAAATATACACAATAAAGTAGTCAGTATTGCAATAATCTTCAAGATGGAAATTTTTTGCATTGCATAAGATGCCTGCCATAATTATATCAAATAGAGATTAAAATTTAGCATCAAAATTTTTGAAAGGATTTAATACAAAAATTAACTTTAGTACTACATATCATCCATAAAAAAATGGGTAGAGAAAATGAATAGACAAATATTGGAACACATGCTTCAAATTGGTGTTATAAAAAAAACAAGAGGGAGTACTTTCACCTGGTTGAATTTGGTTGGAGTAACAAATATCAAGCATAATTAATAATGAGTCCATTTAAGGCTATTTATGAAATAAAATTCAATACTCGAATGAGTTAGGATAATATGGTGAACAAAATCACCCTCTGACAAGAAATGCTTAAGGAGATGGAACAATAGGTTATCAAGATCAAAAATATGAAAAAATAGCTCAAAAGAGGAAAAAGAGTTATGGAAACAAGAATGAAGTGCATAAAGGTTCTAAAGTCAAGGAACATATTTATTTAAAAGTTAAACCTTGTAGAAGTTCCATAAAACTTGGTAATTATGCCAAGCTTGCACATAAATTCTATTGGCCATTTGACATCCTAGAAAGGATGGGGCCAATAGCATATCATTCTTGCAGTGACCTACTACTATTAAAGAACATGATGTTTTTCATGTTTCATTTCTTAAGAAATATGTACATGATTCTAACCATATAATTGATTGGATTGTGCTAGGTGGAACCAATGGATACTTCCAACCAAAACCCCCATTCATCATAGATAAGAAATTAACATTACTCAAGACTCTATCCATTGCTTAAGTAAATGTGCAATGAAAGCACTTTTGACCAAACACGGCTAAATGGGAGATGGAGGATGCCATGATAGAGGCATATCCTTTACTATTTTAATCTTCAATGTCACTGAAATAAAATAACATCAAACACGATGTTATTCCAAAAGGGAGAGGATGTAATGTATAAATTTTCACCCTTTAAAATTATCTAAACTTAATTGTCTATATGTTAAATGTCTTAGATGGATGCTTTTGCTACTATGAATTATTCACACCATGAGGTAGACATTTCATGGTGATTTTAAATACTTGTAAAATTTGGCATTTAAAAATAATGAAATTCCTAAAACTAACTGACAATGAGCAATTGAATGGGCTAAGATATTACGAGATGGGAATGGTAAGGGGGCCAAGGAAATGTATATATTCCTAGTTTCCTATGTCTCTTATGCTCACTTTTCTTATCCATATTTCCATTACCTTAACCTTTCACTTTTTTATAATATTAATGTTAAACATATCATGTAGTCTAATTTGAGATAGGAGAAGTGCACCTAACCTAACCATCTCGTAGATTTAAGCATTCATCCTTCAAATTTATCCCCAACGCCCTTGGAAGTAGCAAAAGATATATTATGACTCTTTTTCCACTTCCTCACTTATCCAAAGAGTAGTAATTCAAATTAGAAAGGGAGAGAGTAGGATGCTCCGAGAAAAATTAGAATAAGAATTAGAAAATGGGAGGATTGTTCTTTTCCCATGTAAGAAATCCATGAGAACCTAGTAAATAATGGAAGAGAATATGAAGCCATAGAAAGAAGGTGGAAGGGACTAGCATTAGAAATAGAGACCAAATTGAGTAGAGATACAACTGTAAAATCCCTAAGAAAGGTGATCATAAAATATATAAGAATCAAAATAAAATCTATTGGAGTTCAATCTGAATTAGACAACAATTTAGAATTTCTCCACCACATTGACCACTCAAGGGAGAAAATTCTGAGGGATTTTTGGGTAGAGAAGGCAATATACTCCTTGTATTGTGTTGGGTAGGTATTTTGAGTGCCAAAAGCTAGTCTTACCAAAATGATTAATTAATGAACACAACAATGGGTTTCTTAGTTCAATTTTTTGTTTTTTGGGATGCTTGTACTAACTTGGGAGTACTCCATTTGTCTCCTTTATCATGATGGTATATTGTTGGAGCGGGGTACCCTGGGGTGAATTTCTGGGTAATTTTGTATAATTTTTGGTTATACGCATTGCACACAAAGATTCAAAGGGGCTTTGGGGCAGGTAAAAGTCCCTTAATCATTGTAATGGTTTAAAGGGAAAACCATGAGTCTCAAAACATGGTTTGAAACCATGGTATGTGTGCATCTAGATAGTATAAATATGTAAGGATTGAGTCAAGAAAGGATACCTCATGGCGTACAATTTTGGTTAATGGTTTGATCTAAGACTGGACTTGTTTGGGTAGAAAGGCTCCTGCTGGTTGCGTGCATGGAGGCCTAAGTCCTGGATGTGTGTGGACTCTGCTGGTTGTATGCGCAGAAGGATTGAATGTACTGGAATTGATAGAACTCTTAATAAATAAGAAATTTTTGGCGAACCTAGACTCTTATGTGATGTTTTTTATTGATTATATGTTATTTTCTTGAACATTTGAATATGTTTTATGTTGTGTATTTACTGTTGTTAATGGTTAAGTGCATATGCACGAATATTAGTTGATGTTAGATGAATAGATCCATTTGAAGTATATTTAATTACTGTGTGCAAGATATATTGAAGTATTATTTGATAATCTACATAAGGGTTTGATATGTTGACTGTGCATGCGCTCATCTGTTATATTATTTGCACTAAGTCTGTTTAGGGCCACTACATAAAAAATCTCTCTTGGGGTGCGAAAATCTAGTTCTAGCACCCCCCCATACTGCTTCGGGTGAGACTTTTATCTGCGCAAGCATATCACTACCGAAAGGGCCAGTAGTTGGAGGGTTTTTTTGGTTGCGTGATAACTCCGAACCTAGGTCAGGACCCCTCAACCTAAAAAATGGTTCCATTGTTGGGACCGGGATCATTTTGAGGTAGATTTGATGTTTTGGCATCTGACGCGGAATGAATTACAAGATGGGCTTGATAAGAAGATACTTGAATTTACAATCCAAGAAAGAAGAAGCTCTAAATTTTCTGTTGAGGATTGGGTACAAAATTATATCTATACAGAGGTCCACGAAATTTTATTTTCTTCATTTGCGACCAAGTTGCATGAGTGGTAGTCCCGGCTCACTGAATTCCAGACCTGTGCAAAATACAATGTGATCCCTCAGTGGACGTCGGAGTTGGTACATCAATTAGAGAAGACTAGCAAAAATATCACCCATGTGGTGGATCATTGGATCAATCATGTTCTAGGAGGATTTGTGACTGAATTTGTTATTGATCAATTTGTACCTTATTCTTAAGCTAAACGAAGGTTTTTCAAGGGTCCTAGAAGTAATTTTATGCGCTCTCTGAAGCTGTGGATTAAAATTCTATTGTGTGAATAGGGTACTCTATGCAGTCATATTTAGTGAATGTCACGTAGAGGCCTGACTACGCGCAATGGAAAAACTTACCGAGTAGATCTATAAGAAGGCTTTATTTATATTCCTCTCAAGGGTAAATATGATAGTGACAAAGAATCAAAGACTAGTAGCTCTGGTGAATCTGCGCACTCTAAAGAAGAAGAATTGCAAGATCATAATAGTCTTGGGTCATTGGCCATAGTTCAGATCCCATCCACTCCACTTCTAAACTCATCTAACTCTAAGTTATCCACACCACCTCCACCTCCACCTCCACCACCAGGTGCAGAGATGGCCACCTCCATGAAGTTACCTACTTTCTGTGGTATTGGGAATGAATATACATACCAATTATGGTTTTTCATTGACATTATGTGGATAGCACAACAGGTTAATAATGATGATGTTAAGAAAGTGCAGCTAGCCACTGCTTTTCAAGATCGTGCGTTGGATTGGTACATAAGGTATGTAGCAGTGAATCCTAATGCAACTATTTATAATCTGAAGGCCACATTAAAAGACCAATTTAAGAGGAAAAAATCGTTTTTGCAATGTGTGACTGAGTTGAAGGAGATTCACCAAGAATTGAATGAATCTGTATGGGATGCAGATCAAAGGTTAAAGTGCACTATCATAGATGGGGGATTCACTATTGATGATACCCAACATAAATAATGGTTTATTACCATGCGACTACCACATCTACTCCAGCCCTTGAGTCAGAAAAAGATCACCACACAGGCCGAAGCAGTAGAAATTGCAATGAAGCTAGAGGCTTCACTAGTACCCTCTGCACAGATTGGGACTCAACAGATCCAAATCCAGTTGGGGGAGATGCATTTAGAAATAAATATTTTGTGCAAGGATAAGAGTAAGGAGGCATGTGCATGTGTATGGTGTATACGCTACAAACTTGTTGAGCATCACAAGGATCAATGCCATGTATTCAATGATTATCTTCAAGCTGGAGGACCAAGCCCACTAAAGAGCATGACTGGAAAAAGTGGAACTCCTACATTATAGTGGGTAATTTATCAATTTATGGGTATGCATATGATAGACTATTGTACGAGGATTGGAAAATATGAGCTTAAGCAGCCTTTTTGCAAATTCTTCTCATCGTTGGGACATGACGAATAACAATGTCACAGCTTCTATTTGATGATTGATCGAGCTAACATATATATAATGCACATTGAACCTACCTCACTAGCATCCCCGTATGGGCTTTGTGGATTCCAAAATAGAGGACGAGGAACAGGAGGAGGAGTTGGTAGAGGAAGGGGACAACTCATCTGCTATAATTGTGGAGACGTTGGCCATTATGCGCGTGATTTTCCAAATCTAGTATGACATATTTATAGGTATTGTAGACAATTTAATCATGTTATTAAATATTGTCATGTTTTTATTGCAAATACGTGGGAAAAGAAAATGCAAACTCTTACTCAAAACATTCATATGGTAGGAGCAGATTTGCACAAAGAAAAACCAAGTGTGAATGTTGTCACTAAGAGTGGTGCAACCATTGGTTAAGACAAATGGAAGAAGCTTGAGACTGATCTCTGGATCCAAAAAGCGCCTAAAAATAATGAAGGATTAAACTTACAGCATGGAAAAGAAACCTTTGTAGAAGCGAAAAAGGGGTTCGCCGAAGCGAGCGCCTCAACATAAAACAAGCCTATGGATGTGGTTGGAGTAGATGGAGAGATAAAGCCTTTTCTACATGCTTGTATCAAATTGTTGCACAATAAGAAGGTAGTCGGGAACCTTCAAGCATTGATAGATGACTGCGCAGAGAAAGCACAACCCCGAATGGAGCAGAAGGTTGTTAACAAGATCTATAAGAATAAAATAAGAACTAGACAAAATATGCGCCTGAATGCTCAGATTGGTGCATATGAGATGGATCAGGTAGTTATGGATCTAGGATCTGATGCTAATGTCTTACCGAAACAGACTTGGAAGCTAATGGGAGAACCTAAGTTGGAATGGTCTACTATCCAGTTGTGCATGGAAAATCAACAAAATATTATTCCATTAGGAAGACTCTCGTAGGTTGTAATATATATTGAAGTAGTAAAGGTGCTCGCAAACTTTGAAGTCATACAGATTGTGGATGATACTGATCCATATCCTACGTTGTTGGGTTTATATTGGGATATTGACATGGATGGAATCATCAATATTAAGTAAATAAGTATGGTATTTGAGAATAATGGAACCAGGGTTGTGGTTCCCCTTGACCCTACAAAAGGATAAAGATATACCAAGTTGGTTCATGCATATGATGATGTGAATCATATCTATAAGTTGATTGTGCGAGACAACGATTGGATCGGCCCGACAGCCAATGAAATAATCAACTGCGAGAAGGAATGGTCTGACTAATGTTAACATGTTTTTAGGAGAACTTGAAAAATTTGTTCCATAGGCACAAAGGTTCCATGCACTTGATATAGCACAATGCTCAACCCCAGCACATTGGTGGGAGACACACAAGGGTAACTTGAGTAACTGGGAAGAATGCACCCGTATGATGAGACTATGATTTGATCGTCCAAATACAAGAGTGGAAGAGACCTATTCTATAAAAGTTGATCCGCGCAAACACCTGGCTAAATGGACCGAAGCATGGGGCATCGAGCCAAGGCCATAATGGGTGCATAGATTCATCCACACTTTGGGGAAGGTGCCTACGGATTTGTACCTTGAGACTGAGCTGCGACGAGGAACCAATGAAAGGAATACATTGACATAAAGTTTTATCTTGACCTTTGGTTTTGAAAGTGGGTTTGACTGCTTGGGAAAAGCACTGCAGGATATTCAGAAGGCCATCTTTGACACCACAAAACACAAGGTGTAGTGTGCCTTGTCATCATGGGATGCACATATGACAGACATTGTCAATTGTTGAAATCTATCAATCAAACATAATGAGGAAGATCCAAGGAACATTATGATCCCTAAATATAAAGGACAATGCGCAGTTGCTAGACCTATGATTAAGTCGCTAGATGTCACTAAGCCTCTGAAGATTTGGAAATTTAACATTGGATCAGAGGAATAGCTTAAATTAGAAAAGATTGGACATTACTAGGATGATTATACTGTAGGAAAGGTCGCCAAACTGTTGACTGAATATGAGGACCTGTTTCCTACTGAATTTTCTGAGATAAAGGGGATAATAGGAGATCTTTGGATGATGAAGATCACTTTGAAACCAAATGCGCGACCTGTGAAGCAACGCCCGTCTAGGCTGAATCCCAAATATAAGAATAAATTTAAGGAGGAGTTGGAGAAATGGTTGTTGCAGGAATCATAGAACCAGTGGAGGAATCAGATTGGGTGAGTCCCATGGTGGTGCAGGACAAGAAAACTAAAGTAGAAATAAGGATTTGTGTCGATCTGCGCAAATAGAATGATGCTTGCATACATGACCTATTCTCAACTCCATTTTCTGATGAGATCCTGGACAATGTAGGAGGATAAGAGGCCTATTCATTTACAGATGGTTTCTCAGGATACCACCAGATCAGAATCATGTTTTAATATAGAAGTAAGACAACATTTGCAATAGAATGGGGATCCTTTCAATATACAGTCATGTCATTCGGTCTCAAGAATGCGCCAACTATATTCTCGCACGTGATAGTAGTTGTGTTCAAAGAATACATCCATAATTTCTGATAAGTATACTTTGATGACTGGGTTGTATTTGGGTTGTTGAAGAAGCATGTATCAAGTCTGCGCCTAATGATGGATACTCATTGGATGTATCAGATTTCACTTAATATAAAGAAGTGCATCTTTGTGTGTCATTCGGGATCTTTCTCGGTCATATTGGTTTTTAGCAAGGATTGATGGTGGACCCAGCCAAGATCGTTGTTATTGTTAACCTGGAAGTTCCTGCAAAGGTCAAATAGCTGCGCTCAATTTTGGGGGATACAGGACATTACCAGAAATTCATTCAAGGTTACGTGTTGATCACTGTGCCCATGGAGAAATTTCTCAAGAAGGATGTATCATTTTGTTAGGACAAAGAATTCCAAATTATCTTTTGAATTTTTTAAGGAGAAGATGGTCATTGTGCCCATATTGGTCTTTCCAGATTGGTCGAAGGTATTTCAGGTGCATGTTGATGCGTCTTGCATCATGCTAGGAGCTATTTTAGCGCAGCCAGAAGCTAGGGAGATTGACCACTCTATTGCATTTGCAAGTAGGAATATATTAAGCACGAATCGTAATTACTCGACCACAGAGAGGGAAGGATTGGATATGGTCTACGCATTGCAAAAAATCCACCATTATCTAATAGGAGGCCATTTTAAGATGTTTATTGACCGCTCTACGTTGAAGTATCTGGTCAATAAACCTGTGTTGGGGGGGGGAGATTTGCAGATGGTTGATGTTATTTCAAGAGTATGACTTTGAGGTAATTGTAAAACCAGGGAGACTGAATTCTAGGCCAAACCATCTATCACGCATTGAAAATGGAGAAGAGCCAACTAGCTTAGAATGGGTTACCAAATGCGTAGCTATTTGCTATAAATGTATTTGATGATAATTTTGTAGATATTATTCATTTCTTGACCACTGCAAATGCGCCCACGGAGTATACGTTGCAATAGAAGAAAGAGCTAGTCACTAAGCATAGCTGACTTTACTCTAATTTCCGGTTAACTATAAAAAATGGGTGCAGATGAAATCTTGCGAAGGTATTTGTTGGAATTTGAAATACAGGATATCTTAGTTGAGGCTCAAGGAGGGGTTACAGGAGGTCGTTATGCAGGGAAAGCCACTTCGCAGAAGATTTTACGAGTTGGTTTATGGTGGCCCAAGGTACATAGAAACGCACATGAATATTGTCACGCTTGTGATGTCTACCAAACAATAGGTAACCTGTCACGTAGATATGAGATTCCCTTGCACCCACAAATGGCGTTGCAAGATTTTGAAAAATGGGCCATTGATTTTGTTGGAACTATTGACCCTCCAGGAAAGAAGACAAGTGCGCGTTACATAATCACTGTGACATACTATGTAACCAAATGGGTTGAAGCTAAGCCTCTGAAGGATTGTAGTGTAGACACAGTTGTGCACTTCATTTTTTAGAACATCTTGACTCAGTTTGGGTGCCCTAATATTTGATGAGTGACCAGTGTATGCAATTTTTAAATGAAACTATTGAACCTCTGACCGAAGAATTTCAGATTCATCATTGGAAGAGTGCTCCATATCACCCACAAGCGAATGGTGCAGTGGAAGATTTTAATAATATATTGGACACTGCGATCACTAAGGTCTACAATGCTAATCAAAATTATTGGGATGTGCACATACTTGTGGTTTTTTGGGCATACAAATCCACCTATAAGAAGCTAACTGGAAAGACACCATTCAGAATGGTGAATGGGTAGGAAGTTGTTATGTCGTGTAATATTCCCATTTAGCCCAAGCTAATGGAAATATCCTATTTTGCCTTGTTTTACTTTTCATCTCATATTGATGAATAAAATGTAAAGGAGGACATGTAAAACTCTTGAAAACCATGAATAAATCAATGCCTATGTAAATAGAGACATACCTAGGCCATGTAAATAAACTCTTGCAGGTGTGAATGGTTTTGAATCACGAGATTGGGTCAACCTTGACCAAATCAACAACGCAGTCTAGGTGCAATGAACCTCATGGATACACAGCGCAGTTTTAGATGGAGGCTCCACATGTGAAAGGGGCTAACTCATTGAGGTGGTTTAGGGTTTGACAAGGCTTTCATATTATAAAATAAGGAGGAGGAAAACAAGAAAAGGTTGTTGAAGATATTTTTTTCTGAAGGTATTGTTTGCTGAGACATTCCTCATTGGGTTTTCCTATTTAGGAATCCCACCTCCTTCCTTGAGAAACTGTTGGAGGAGTCTTGTTTGTCTAGTCCACTATCCAGCATTTGGCCAAGCCACATCTTACATTTACAATGCAATCCTGTTTAGGATTGGGTTGTCCATGTAAGCTGCAGCAAGTGGAAACACTAGATCTGCTCAGATCTAGGATATACTAGTGCCTCTTCTCAGTGGGTGTGTATTTTAACCTCCTGGAAGAGTGCATTAGTTTTTGAGCTTCAGATCCACACATTGGAAGTAGTCCAAAGCATTCTTAGAGCCTACAGCGTAGTCCCTCTTCCATGACTGCATTATTTGCAAGAGCAGAGTTGCAGGGTGTCTTGGCATCATTCTAGAGGAGAGATCTCTAGTGATTGGAATCTTCCTTTCACTGTGGTGATCAATGAATTGACCAAAAAATCCATGTTGTTTCAGATCTGATCTGCTACATATGTTATGATTCATAATTTTTCGAATAATTCTGTAGATCTGTGACTTAGATCTCAGATCTACTCATTGTTGTTCATGTTTTGCTGAGATCCCCAAGGGGAGTGTATAAAGGAGCTTATCTTGAATACAGATCTAGAATAGATCTATCATTTTGTGTAAGGATTTTCTCTAGATCTGAGTTGTAATCTACTGCATGATTTAGCAATGAAAATAACGTTTTCAAGCTTATTCTGCCATTTCATGTTGTTGTAGCAGCTCATTTTGAGGCTTTTGTCTTGTATATTCATCCTATTTCTGTTATACACTATATAAGCTGCATTGTAGATCTATTTTGTTGTTGTATATCTGAAATATGGACCTCCATGTTGGTCTCATGCTTATAAATTGATAAACTGCGTTATTTCTGAAGAAATCCTCTGCATATAGCTGCAACACCTCTCTTTGGGTGTTTTTCAGCTAGAGTAGGTTGTGGTAGATCTATTTAACCCACCTAGTTTGATTTGTTTTTGATCTCTTTTTGGATTTATATCTTAGACAAGATGATCTAAGGGATACAGGAGCTACAAACTCATTTCAGTGCATTTAATTCCTAGAAGTGCGTTATTTTAGCAGGCTTATTGTGCAATCCTTATTTTGGGATATTACAGTGGTATCAAAGCATCTTTCTTGGCATAGCCTGTGCATTCCTGAAGCCAATATGTATTCAAAGGAAGAAGAGCCTCTCACTGACAGAGAGAAGAGGGATCATAGAAGAATACAGAATACAAATGATTACACCAAAGACAAATCAAGCAAGGATGAAACCCCTTTGTGTGGAAGAATAAAAGGAGTAGAGTTCTCTAACTTTCTTTCGCAAGCTTTGCATGAGATGAAGGAAGAAATCAGGGAAGTGAGGAATGAAATACCAGTAGATATCTTGAAGAGGTTTGCACATGAAGGAAGCCCCACTACTTCATTTGATGTGTGTGAGCATGCAGCCACACAATCTGATCTACAACGTTGTAGCATGTCAGCATTCCTTGCAAGAGGAGAAGAAGATGGAGAGACACCAAAGGAGGAGACTCTTGGTGGCTACCTACAAGAATATGAATCTCAGTCTAAAATATTCAAAGAGAATATAGGCTTCCCAAATTTCTGTCAACTCAAAGAAGGAAGAAGATCCATGAAGATAAATCCATTTCAAAACATTGCTGGAAGGGTTAAAGATCTGCTACATGATTTTCCAATGGCAGAGGCCTTACTTCAGCAATATCATCCATCTCAAAAATAAGACATGAGTGTCCTTTCCTCAAGGAGAGATCAAGAGAAAGGATCTCTTATTGATGGGGCATACTCCATTGATGAGAAGAAGGAAGAAGTAGAATTGAGAGGTTCCTCCAGCATTGTGATAGCAAGAGGGAATCTATTTTTATTGAGAGATGGAGTTGAAGCTATTGCTTCCACTATGAGGGCTCTTTTATCTTTTCAAGAAGTCCCAAAGGATCCTATACATGGAGAGTATGAGCCACATGTGGCTATGAGATAGACAAAGAGACAACACAGGGGAGGAAATGTGTTCCAACACTGCATCCAAATCTTGGAACACACATTATGATGGATCAATCCTTTGTGATCAAGACTCTTGACACCAAGGAGATGATGGGTGTTCATGAGTTAACTGCATCTAGAGCAAGCACCTTAGACTGTGAGATCTTGCAGAAGATGGGTAATGAAGAAGAAGATAGGGGAGTTGCTCCAACTTCTCCCTACCATAATACTTCCACACAGTAACTAGAGATGGATTTGCGCAGTGTAAGTAGTCATATTATGTTCCCATCTATTTTTCACATGGGAATGAGCCATGAGACATCTCTATCTTGTGGTATACCCCCTGGGAGACCACCTGATTCATATTTTATGGAGTATGTTTCATGCATTGATGCTCCTTCCATAGATCCAAGAAGGAATGGAGCATTAGAATACCATGCTTCAGCACTAAGAGTATGTGGGAAATACAAGGAGAGGGAAATATTTTTTCCCTTAACTTCACTATGCATTCTCTCATCCCATACTGTGCTGAGAGGAGATGCTGCAAGAATAAAGAATGACACCATCATGAAGCAAGGGAGGCAATCCTTGAATCTGGGGACAAGCTTGTTTGGAGGATCCTCTTCCATACATGATGAGAGATGGTGGACACACATGCATCCTTTGGCAAGACCAAGGATGTTTTGGATAGATGGCAGTCTTCCAAGGGAGGCTAACTTCCAAGGACTTCCCTCCCATTTTGAGCATGTGCATGAGAAAGGAAAGCAGCAAGGGAGGGTTGGAAACCTTCCACCTGGTAACTTTGACATGGGAGATGTCAAGGAGAAGAACCATAACGTGGCAGAAAATTTATATGGCACACTATCAGCGATTTCATTGTTGGGCACCCGAGATCCCTATTGGAAATCCCAACTGTTGGTGGAGTATTCCAAGGATCTTCATACTTGCATGATTCTTGATGACTGGTTGCCTGAAGGGAGATATTCAATCCTTGATGGAGTCATCTATATTCATGGTATAATCTTCTTTTCTAGAGCCTCCAAGCTCAAGTGGAAGCTTCTACAGAGGGCTTATGAAGAGTTCCATCTTAGCCACACTTATTCTATGAAGCTCAACAATATCATATTGAGGATCTATTACTGGGAGGGCTTTGAAAGGGAACTATATCAGTATTGTCAGACATGCATGGATTCTGTGGAGTTGGAGCAGCAATATGGCTCTAAGGGAGAATTAAATCATCCCTCTCCTCCTTCCCTTGAAGGAGAGATTAGATCTATGCACCACTCCATTGATAGGAGGAGAATTGTTGGTGAAGAGCATGCTCTTAGTACATGTATTTTATATTCCGACTTCGTGCATTCTTACACCATGTTTTTTCAGGCCATGACTTCAAGGAGGAGTGTTATATATTGTCAATCTCATGGAAAATATGGGGTCACAACAATTGATGCACTTGGCCACTCCCTTGGTGGACAAAGAGAGATCTTGTTTCATGATGGGTGCTTTCCTAAGGCACCAAACATATCTCACACATTTAGCTGTAGTGAGATGGAATGGGCTGTAAGTAAGTGGTGGGAAAACCACTTACCACATCTTGGTTTAATGCAAGCAGGAGATGCATTATGCTGGTTCCACATGTGGGACTATGACCCACCTCCATATGTGCACCTTTCTGTTTGTTTGTGCATTATTTTGCTCCCATACATTGATGACATGCTTGTACTTTTTATGGGAATATATGGAGGGAGGATGGGAGGTATGCATGTGCCTAATGGGATAAAAATTCTTCATATGTCCTATGTTATATATTTCAGAGGGAACATTAGGAAAAATATGGGTGTTTCACATGAAATCTTGTTTCCTTGTGGGATGGATTTTTCACATCTCATATTGACTTTAGAGAAGCAATTCATGGAGGTTTGGATTGGTGAGCATTTAGCTTATGATGAGAGCTTAATATTTGGTGATGTCACCAATGGAGGAGAAGCATTGCAGCACTCAAATTATCAGTTGCTTGAGGACAAGAAAATTTTTGGAGGGGAGGACTATAATATTCCCATTTAGCCCAAGCTAATGGGAATATCCTATTTTGCCTTGTTTTATTTTTCATCTCATATTGATGAATAAAATGTAAAGGAGGACATGTAAAACTCCTAAAAACCATGAATAAATCAATGCCTATGTAACAGAGACATATCTGGGCCATGTAAATAAACTCTTGCAGGTGTGAATGGGTTTGAATCATGAGATTAGGTCAATCTTGACCAAATCAACAGCACAGTCTAGGTGCAATGAACCTCATGGATACACAATGCAATTTTAGATGGAGGCTCCACATGTGAAAGGGGCTAACTCATTGAGGTGGTTTAGGGTTTGACAAGGCTTTCATCTTATAAAATAAGGAGGAGGACAACAGGAAAAGGTTGTTGAAGATATTTTTTTCTGAAGGTATTGTCTACTGAGACATTCCTCATTGGGTTTTCCTGTTTAGGAATCCCACATCCTTCCTTGAGCAGCTCTTGGAGGAGTCTTTTTTGTCTATTCCACTATCCGAAATTTGGCCAAGCCACATCTTGCATCTACAACATAGTCCTGTTTAGGATTGGGTTGTCCATGTAAGCTGCAGCAAGTGGAAACACTAGATCTGCTCAGATCTAGGATATACTAGTGCCTCTTCTCAGTGAGTGTGTCTTTTAACCTCCTGGAGGAGTGCATTAGCTGTTGAGCCTTAGATCCACACATTGGCAGTAGGCCAAAGCATTCTCAGAACCTACAGTGTATTCCCTCTTCCATGATAGCATTATTTGCAAGAGCAGAGTTGCAGGGTGTCTTGGAATCATTCTAGAGGATAGATCTCTAGTGATTGGAATCTTCCTTTCACTGTGGTGATCAATGGATTGGCCAACCAATACATGTTGTTTCAGATCTGATATAATACATATGTTATGATTTAGAATTTTCTAAATACTTCTGCAGATCCATGACTTAGATCTCAGATCTACTCACCATTGTTCATGTTTTTCTGAGATCCCCAAGGGGAGTGTATAAAGGAGCTTATATTGTATACAGATATGGAATATATCTATAATTTTGTGTACATATCTGCTCTAGATCTGAGTTTTAATCTACTACATGCTTCAGCAATGAAAATAACGCTATCAAGCTTATTCTGCCATTTCATGTTGTTGTAGCAGCTCATTTTGAGGCTTTTGTTTTGTATATTCATCCTATTTCTGTTATACAGTGTATAAGCTGCATTGTAGATCTATTTTGATGTTGTATAGTTGAAATATGGACCTCCATGTTGGTCTCATGCTTATAAATTGATAAACTGTGTTATTTCTGAAGCAGTCCTCTGTATATAGTTGCAACCCCTCTCTTTGGGTGTTTTTCAACTAGACTAAGTTGTGGGAGATCTGTTTAACCCACCTAGTTTGATTTTTTTTGGCTCTCTTTTTAGATTTAGATCTTAGGCAAGCTGATCTAAGCGATCCAGGAGCTGCAAACTCATTTCAGTGCACTGAATTCCTAGAAGTGTGTTATTTTAGCAGGCTTATTGTGCAATCCTTATTTTGGGATATTACATGTCGATGGAGTACATTGTTCCAAGTTTGCACATTGCATCGTTTACTAATATGATAGATCAGGATATTATGGGTGAACGATTGTCATAGTTGGTCACGCTAGAAGAGGATCTATTTATTGCAGGTTTCAATATGCGGGTGAAAAAGGCAGGTGAAAATTCTTGGCATGATAGGCACATTAGACAGAAGGTCTTTAAGGAAGAGGATTTGGTTTTTTGGTTTGACAGCAATTTTTTGCACCACCCAAGAAAGTTCAAAATGCATTGGCTTTGGCTATATGTTTTCAAGGAAATTACAGTCAAGTCGGCCACAGAGGATATCTGGACAGACATGGAAGCGTAGTATAAATATGTGCTCGAGGGAGTACAATTGAGTATTCAGGAGCTCAAGATGCAAGCGAGCATGATACAAGCGAGTATGCAGCAAGAGAGCTAGCTACAAGCGAGTGTGACCACTTCTAACCTAGGGAAAACGAGTCCGCAACCCATCAGCATGGTTCTACCATCTCCTAGGGATAGCCCCCTGATTCAAATCCTTGCGCCAGCCATCATAGTGGAGCCACCTACTTTGCGCTCTTCCCTGAGATCCTGCAGAGAGATCAACCTCAATCTAGTGGTGATACCAGGTGGGAAGATCCATGTTATCCACAACATTATAGTGGATGAGTTGTAGTACCAAGAGGTGTGTGCCTTCCATGCTACTAATGAGTCTCAATAGCAAGTAGCGATGCTACAGCAGAAGAGGTGTGTCACATAACTGAGGATCGACGCACTACATTAGAGGCCATGATTGACCATTTCAGTAGTGACCTAACAAAGGTCATTGTCCCTACATCAGCCACGCCAACAATGAAATTAGAGAGCCTAGCCACTGCACTAAAGGCATCACGTGTTGAAATTTAGACAGTCCGGGTAGAGTTTGAGCAACAGATTGCCAAGCTACAGATGAAGCTCTAGCCTAAGACACTGTCGAAGGTCAGATAGTAGCACGCAGCAAAGGTCAAGGCTGCCACAAACAGTGTAGCAGCTACAGTGGCCGAATGTGGAACCTTATTGGATGAATCCATGGGCAGTTGGATAGCTGTTCAAAATGACCTGATGGTACAATAGCTAAGAAATGAGTTGCGCATTAAGGAACAAAATTTTACATAAATTAGGATGGTGGTGCCCACTTTGGTAACAACACAGAGACTTACCCAACTTCATGAAGGCAAGGAAATACATACATAAATTGAAGACATGCATCGCTGAGAGAAATTATTGGGAACAAGAATGCAGCCTTGAGTTGAGGAAGCCTTGCAACTCTTGCAAACTCTTGATAGTGCCCTCAATAGCCTCTAGCAAACATAGTGAAGCATTAATTTGGTAGTTGAGGGACTGAAAACATCTAAGTTGGCTGATGAATCACAGAGTGATGTCGTGCAGAGCATCAAAGTCATCTTGCCACTCCAGAGATCTATCGAATTATTAAAGATGAATATGAAGGCGACCACCCCACAGTGACTCGAGACGAGTCACGAGATTGTGTTGAGGGCTTGTTGGAGCGGAGACCCCTGGGGTGAATTTTTGGGTAATTTTGTATAAGTTTTGGTTATACGTGTTGCGCGCAAAGAGTCAAAGGGGCTTTGAGGTGGGTCAAAGTCCCTTAATCATTGTAATGGGTTTAAAGGGAAAACCATGAGTCTGAAACCATGGTTTGAGACCATGGTATGTTCGCGTCTAGATATTATAAATATGTAAGGATTGAGTCAAGAGAGGATATCTCATGGTGTAATGTTTTGGTTAATGTTTTTATCTAATTTTGGGTTTGTTTGGGTAGAAAGGCTCATGTTGCCTATGTCAGTGGAGACCTAAGTCCTGATTGTGTGTGGACTCTGCTGGATATGTTCACAAAAGGATTGAATGTACTGGAATTGATATATTTCTTAATACGGAAGACATTTTTGGTGAATCTGGACTCTTATGTGATTTTTTGTATTGATTATCTCTTATTTTCTTTAAGATCTTAATATGTTATGTGTTATGTTTATTTATATTTTTATTATTATTGATCCAAGTTATACAAGGAATGAAATTAAAGGAAGGAAAGGAAATGAAACACACACACATAAATACAACAAAGAGCATAGTAATATCATTAAAACCCAACTTCTATTAATAAATAAAGTAGCAGAATATTGTAGAATACAAACTAGCTAGAATGGTAGTAGTTATCTTTAAAGAGAGAAAGATGGAAGTTACATGCATTCACAAAAGCTATTAAAAGAGGCTAAAAGAATGGATGTTTAACATAAATAAAGAACCTTACAGGCCCAAAACCGTAACATTAGAAGATGGAGTGCCAAAAGGTTTATGGGCCCAGAGGTGCTTAGTTGGTACGTCAACCTCTATGGTATGCAACATTTTTATACAATCTCCATTTGCAATTCACAGTGACTCGTTGGAAAGAAATATTCGAGGATTACAAATTTTGACTGGCTTGAGTGAATTTTTTCATTAAATTTGACCCTACAAATTTCCAAAAAACATCATTTGGATCCTCAAAACAACAACTAAATTTTGGGACCCAATAAACCATACAAAAACTACCAAGAAGATAGAAAACCATTAAGTCATTGGAAGAGGTTAGTGGCCATTGATATCCACTAGATCAATCCTCCCCCCTAGGGAAGCAATGGTCTCCATTGAATCAAGTTCCATCGTTAGAAGGGGAAAATTTTGTTGAATTTGGGTATTAGTGAGCCACTTTCCTTAGTGAAGAAGTGGCCCTGGCTTGACCACCTGGTAGAGTTGTATGTGCTACTAGTTTTTATACTTTGCCTCGATGTCCATGGTATGATCTACTATAGCTTATTAAATGAACTCGAGATTGATTTTTGTGGGCATCAATTACCCAACTACCTCCAAGGCATCCAACAGAGGTATAAAATATGGTTGAAACAACTCCACATTAAATATTAGGTGTAATCCAAGGATAAGGAGAATGATTTTGTAAGGACCATATCAGAATTATCTGAGCTTCTTGTGGGGCTTATGAGGTGCCCTTTTGGTCAATGAAACCACACCATATCACCAACCTAAAACTTGTGTGGAACCATGTGATTTTCATGTCATTGCTTGTACTTGGCCTTGGATTTCTACATGATATCATGGACTTGTTGTCGGAATGTTGGATATGTTTAACAAATTTTGTTGTTATATTTACCTTGAACTCATAAATTGAGGACTTTTCTATTGAATATGCAATGGGCATAACTACATCAATTCGGGCCAATGGTTGGAACCTCATGGCACGCCTCAAAAGGATTGTGGCCAACATAGTTATCAGGGGTCTATTATACTTATTCTAAACATATAGAAGGAATTGTTCCCATGAATATGGATGCTTGGAGTTGTACATGTGCAAAATATTCATAATAATCATGATTAATACTTATGTTTGTCCATCTATTTATAGATGAAATGAAATCGATTTGGTTGGTATCCATTAGAGACTATAAGTTGGACTAGAAGATACTAATGAACGAGTTGTCCCTAAATAAATTAGCAATATAGAGTAGCCTAAAATGAAACCAAAAATTTTCAAAAAATAGTTTAGTAGTGGCTTCATTTGTGATACTATTCTTGCATGGTGCCAAAATGGCCATCTTAGAGAAGCAATAGACAACCAAAAACATACAGTTGTTACCATGCTTGGTGGAGGGTAAAATTGACAGGTAATCCATCAAGATTGACTCCTAGGGCCTGTCTAGGGTCAGAAGAGGACTATACAAACCCTAATTCTTCATGGTTGGTTTAATAATGGCACAAGCAGTGCATGATTTGATATATCGATTGAAATCCTATCAAATATTTTCCTAGTATAATATTGATATGAATTGGATCATTCTATTGTTTATCATCCATATTTATGCTTTTAGAGTGGAAAAAAAATAGGAACCAGATCACAAGACCATTTTTACCAATAGGACATAGTTTTATTCATATTCTACACATATAGACCTTTACAACGACATACAATTTGCATCAATCAGAGTCCATATGCAAAATTTATGCCACTCAAAAGTTGACCTTCCTATTTCTCACCACCATAATTCAATAAGATGCAACATTAGACCCCATTATTCACATAAATGGGGCTAGCCACATGATTATGAAGGAGAAGACTCTAGAAGATTCCACATGGTAACTTTTGTTAACACTTTAGATAGTCAAACTTAACCACCAGTAGGCTATCAGTTTGTGTTATAATCAAGCCATTAGGAGGACAAGTGGTTCCAATCTATCGAGTGAATTTTTTCCATAGTTGAGATGGATAGGAGATAGAGCACATAGAGAGGATTTTTTCATTTCATTATACCATGGGCCACATAACATACTTATTTTTACTCACGAACATTTTATGTTCAAAGAAAGAGAGCAGAATGACCTCATCTTCTAGTTGGGTTTTCACCTGAAAGGGCTTCCCAAGTCATATCTTGTGTCAATCGTGCTATGTGGGTTTTTATTTCATTGCTATATATTTTCTACATAATTTTAAGTCGCATGCACATGAAATTAACTGGAATCTACAAATCCAGAAATCTAAAGAAAAATAAAACCTAATAGTGTTGATTTCAGATTTTTAAATATAGTTTTATCCAATATGTTGTGGCAAAATGTCTAGTAGAATATCGAAGATAGTTCATAGATAATATTGATAGCATACCAGGTTTCTTTGGATAATTTTTGAGATTTACAAGGGATCTAGATCGGTTATTCCAAAATTTTTAAAACCCTAATCATGGCCAACGAATCTGTGAATATCCCTTATGATCTCGTAGAGGAGAGATTTTTAAGCACAAGTTGCAGATATAAACTGTAATGTAAATTTCCTCATGTCAACCATGAGTAATATGCTTGGTTTATTCGAAGAAGAAGGGGGTTCTAATACAGAAGACAATAAAAAGGGGAGATTAGGAGATCAGGAAGAAAAAAAAAATAGCCAAAGAAAGGACCTAAAAAAATATCAACCTAGTTCGAGTGTTGTTAATCATTCATAATCCTTGTTCAAAATTGAAGACAAGGTCGATATCAAGTCTTACCAAGGTGAGATCGATGATTTGAAGTTGAATCATTGGTTACATCAATTAGAAGTGTATTTAAATGTCCATATTGCTGAGGAAGAATAGAATATTTCATTTGCGCAATTGAAATTAAAGAGTTTTGCCCTGACTTTGTGGGAAAGACACACAGAGGCCTTTAGGTTTTGGAGGGAGATCCTCCCATGACTAATTGGAATGAATTAAAAATACTCATAAGTCACAATTTTATCCTATTGTATATGTAGAAGACCAATGGATCCAATGGCACTACTTCAGGCAGAAGAAAGGGCCAAGTGTATAGTAGTACACCACAGAGTTCAAAAACATGGCCATGATGCTAGGTATCTCACCCAAGAAACTAGATGTACTCCTCAAGTATTTGGAGGGTCTACACATCCATTTGTGAAATCAAGAGATGTTTTTCAAGCCTATATTGATGGATAAGGCTTGTGTACAAGCATAATACCTAGAGAAAATAGGCCTAAATAAAGGAAATTCAAGTGGATACAAGCCTAAGGAGAAACAAATCACTTCTGAAGAGGGGAAGAAGAAGTGGAAAGGGGGAATATATAATAAGACAAAAGTCGTGGCACACCAGTGCAAAGATCCCAGCAAGAACTGCAACATTGATGGCATTACAAAGGAGAAGTTTTGGAAGTTGGATTCGTATCTTAACCCAAAGAATAAAAAGAAATACAATGAGAAGAAGAATATCATGGCCATTGATCTGGTGATCAAAATTTAGCTCAAAAATGAAAGTGCCCAAAATATTTCAAAACTGGCATCAAGTCGTAGTGTTCATCATTCTGATTCTAATGACACTTTTTTTTCCTCAATCTGATGTCGTATGACAAAGTTATGATGTTCTGATCATTTGGCTCAACAACTAAAAAATTTGCAATGTTGTTGACTGGGTTGTTGACTAGGCAATCATACCGCTAATATCAGCAGGTCTACTAGGTGCATACAAAGCAATGAGGGCTTGCCAAGTGGCAACCTTGTATAGGTGTGAGTTGGTGCATTTTGATTGGTTGGTTTTTTTTGTGGTGGTCCAATGAGGGGATGCCCAACTAGAGGCCGCCACATTGCACCCCATGGCTGGTTAAAATTTTGGTAAGGGTTGGACAACCTCAGTTGGGTTTGAACACATGACCTCCCTTGACCAAGTCTTTTGCCTTACCATTGAGCTATGTGGGTGGTTATTAACCCCTAAGGGTTTCAGCGATATTTAAAGTTTATATTGGGACATATTTGGAGGAGGGGTCAAGCAGTCAGGCCCGATCCCTGGTCACCTATGTTACTACACGACCATGGCACAAAGGTGTGGGGCTCAGGGACCAGCTTCGGCCCTTGGTCACAATATTCCAACATGACCACACGCAAAAGTCTGAAGATCGCCAAAAGTAGAGGGGGCTTGGGACCAGCCCTGGCCTCGGTCACAAGGACCTGTACGTGACCTCAACGGAGTGCTCGGTGGAAGGAGCGGAGATATAGCTCCAAGCTCAAGCCATATGATCTCACACAAGACTAGGCGTTGAGATGGAAAGGGCTTCAATGGTGGCAATGGGCGGTTAGCCTTGGCCACATCGCATCAATAAGACCAACAACCTGATGGTTAAGGTCCTTGGCCGGCGAGGGCGGGCAGTTAGCCCTAACCCTTTGCCATATGGCCCCATATGGCCACATTTTTTTGCTCATAAGGTTTATTGGACATTTAAAGTGTCTAAAAAATTGAACCTTCTGCGAGTGAAATTTTAGCCAATTTATCCAGTTTGTAGGACAGATAACATAAGAAGTTGGAAAGAATGGTGTTAGAGCCATAACTTGATATTTTTTGGTCTTTTGGAGCTCAAGAAGAGTCGAGATAGGGGCTTTTGGACATTTTGGATCCAATGAAGACCTCTGTTTACTGATTGGAGCACATTTGAAGGGATTTTTTGTAGGTTTGTGTCCATGGGTGTCATGATCAATCAGTGTTTTGGACCAGTTATTGAAGGATATTGAGCATGGAGACGACCTTGTAGGGGTTTTATAGCCTTCATATGTTTACTTCAGCAGCTGTGACTTGTAGGGTGCAGCTCATGTTTGTCTTTTCTCACTATGTATTTTTTAGGAAAGCTCTCTTTTTGTATTTCATTGTGGAATTGTTGTACTTGTATGCTCATTTTCAAATGGAGTACAGGGTCTTTGTACAAGAATCATTTTCTTGTTGATTATTTCATGATTTACTATAGGTTTTCATGATTTTTAGAGTGAGATTTCTTTGCAAGAGAATGTTTCCTTGAAGGGGAAACTAGCCACTTTTATTGTCAGCAAACTTTATGTACTCTTCATCATTGAAATATATGGAGTGTTCTAGTTGTGTTAGCAAGCCTGAAGATGTAGCCTATGAGGGGTTAACTTTGTCACCAAATTTGTGTTGTTTCTCTTCATGAATTCTTTTATGAGTTAAATGATGAGATGTTTCTTATGTCTTATGTCTACATGAAAAAATAACTCATAGTCCCTGAAGAGACCTTAAAAAATTGTTTTTTCATAATACCCATTTTTCCTTGCAAAGTGTTAGAGGATGATAATTTTTAGGAAGGAGAAGTTCTCCTCCAATTTCAGATCAAGTGGTATCGGATTTGGTTCTGACCAAGTTGTAAGAATGGGAATTAATACTCTCCAAGAGCTAGAGGAGATGAATTTTTCTCTTCAAATGGAGAATGTTACATTGAGAAGAATGCTTGAAATTGCTGAAGAGGAGAAGAGGCATGTGTGCCTTCAGTTGCATCATGTGCGCCTTCAGTTGCAACATGTGCTTGACAAACAAGGTGAGAGTTCCACTCCAATGAAAACAAAGGATACCTCCAAAATGAAGCCAATTTATGGGCAAGGTCCAAACAGAGGTTATAGACCCTATGTGGAGAATGATGCATGTGACTTTTGTCAGCGTCTCTAAGATTCTCGTTATATGCATTTTGGTAAAAGTGGGTGGCTTGAGTCATCTACAAATTCGTCATCATCATCTGAAGCAGAAAAGATGGATGGAAATTTCAAGGAGGTAATTAGAATTTCAAGTTAAAATCCTTCAATTTATGTTAATAACACATCTTTTGCAGCATTTGAACAACATACTAGAGGCATTGGTATGAATTTTCTAGGTAGGATAGGTTATGAAGGAGGAGGCCAAGGAATGACTAATCCTATCATGGTGAAAGAGAGACTAAGATATCAAGGATTGGGATATGGTCATAGAGAGTTTGGAAAATTCTCTAAATTTTTTGAGGCAGAGAAATCATGAGAGGATGATAGGTCACACCAAGATGGTAGTGATAATTCCACTTTGTCTCCTAAGAGAGATGAATGATTTAAAGGTTTTTTAATATTATCGTCCAGTGCACATCGTCAAAGTTCCAGCCCAAGGGGAAGGTATAAATATCATGGGAATTTTCCAAAAGTTGGTAATTTTGATTATTTTTGGGACATGTATCCTTGCACATTTTGTGATGTAGTTGACCATTGTGTGGTTGTTTGTGAGCAACGCATGGTAATGGTAAAAATAATTGATCAAATTATTGGAATCAAGCATGAAGAACCTCCTTAACATTTGAATACTTCCTTGTCAGTGGGCACGAGAAATTACTTTTGTACCTGTTGGCTCCCTATGATTTGCAAGATTGGCAAGAAAAAACACTACAGAGGCCACATCAGAACCACTTTGGAGTCCTAGGACCTAGCCTTCCTGGATTTAGAGAGGGATCTCTCTATATATGTGTTTTCAAATGATATATATTTATGCTTTTGTTTATGATTTTAGGTTAGTTATGAATTTCTAAGGACTTGTTTGTTTTGGTTGATTAATTGATAGGTTGACAGATCATTGGTGTGATTAATTGAAGGAATGTTTCAGCTGAAGAGATAGAACATGAGAATAAATTAATCCATTGGGCTATGGAGTCATGAAAGGATTTAATTGTTCATCAACTCTGCAAGGGTTTTCATAGGCCAAGCTAACTATATCAAGTGGCTCTCTTAGATTTAGATTGTCATATGAAATAACAATAAGTTGTGAAGGTAGTAGAACTATAGTCAGTTAAGAATCTTCTAGCTCTACTTTAACAAGAAAATTATTTTAGGTAAATTTTTTAGGCAAACCAAAGGATAGGGCATACCATAGACTTCTTTGGCCAAACTTTAATAAGAAAACCTTTAAGCCAACAATCCAGCAATCCTAGAATTACTTTCAGACAAATAAAACATTTAAGATAACAGTGAGAGTAGCTAAAAAGCAAGTTAAACCTATGTTTTAACTCAACACTTCAAAGACCTTTAAAGCAACATTTTGAGGCAAACCAGAGGACAGGGAATACCATAGACTTCCATGGTTTAGACTCTACTAAGTATACTTCAAATAAATGCCTTAAAAACAATATTTCAAGCCACACCAAATGAAAGGGATTACCATAGAATTCTTTGGCTTGACCCTATTAAATCATTCCTAAGACAACAAGCTAGGTGGAACTTGAGAGCAATTAATAATTCTCCAATTAGACCTTGCAGAGGAAAACATTGAGATAAAGAAGGCAGACAGAAATAGGGTGCCAAGACAACATATCCTACTCTAAAATTTATGTTATTTTATCAGAGAAATATGGACATAATGGAAAACAGAAGAAAAACAATGACAAAGAAGGAAAACTTCACCATTAACATAGCTCAAGAATCCTGTGAACGTGCTTGTATTATTGATGATCAAAACAGTTACATTACTCCGTGTACAATAATTCTTTGCAACTTAGAGCTTTCTCAAATCTAGCCTAGAAGTCCTCAACTAGCTCAGCAACAGAAATCAGTCAAATAACCACCAAACAACCAACACTAAAAATGAAGCTTACATGCAGTATTTATCTGCAAAATGAGGAGGTGATACTATGCTAGGGTTTCTAATGTCATTTATTACAGATTTAATGAGTTTTTGACCTTTGAGACCATGCAAGGCCCAAGGAAAAAAATATCTGAGAGTTTTTCTCTGAAATAATAACTCCTAACTTATCTTTTCAGCTAATCTCTGGAAATGTTTGACTTTAAGGCTTTTTCAATAATTTTACAATAATTGCTGGGTAGATGAAAAAAATATCTCTGGCTGTTTGTAATAACTATTTGATTATTTATTGAAAGAAAACATGTTGTAGGCGACAAAAAATATCCTTTTAAGAAGTGAATGCTTGGATTTGATCATTCGAATTTGTTTCTAGGTAGATCTGCCTCTTTTTATCATTTAAACTCTGTTTTAGGCTTTTAAACTTTGGATTTATCCTTTATTTGTCTGTTTGACTGTTTTTTCCTTTGATTTTGCCTTTATGTCTTTTTATTAATCCTTTTGATTAACCTTTTCAACCTATGTTGTAACCTTTAATCCTTTAACCTTTGATGTCTGTTTTCATCATCTTTAATTTCTCCTTTTTGGCTAACCCTCATGATTTGTCTTTTGATCTATGGCTAGCCCTTTAATCTTCACTACTTTGTCACAGTCCTTTCACTGTCTTTTCTTCTCACTATGCCTTCTGTCTGTGTTTTTTGTATAGGGATGGTTTTAATAACCACCGAGGATCATAATTCATCGGTGATTAAGCTTGAATTTTGCCTCTGGTCCCTTTAAAAATAAAACAAATTCCTGGATCGTCACCCAGACATTCTTTTAGACACTTTTGGACTATTGGAATGCATTTTCTGCATTTCTACCATTAAACCTGCACATGAAACAACTAAATTAATCTTTAAATCCTGCCTGGAAGGATTTTTCTGCATTTACTGGGGGTTTTTCGGGCTTCAGAGCATCGTGGAGGCATTAAAGGCAGGTCGGGGTTTCATCGCAGAGCTGCAAGGCTCTGGCCAATGTTTAAACGGAAGGCGGTATCAGAATTTGGCGGGAGGAGGGAAGGGTGATTTTTGGGCGCAGAGCAGGTGGTTTTCACATAGATGGAGGGGTGGTAATGGTATTGGGCAGAGGCATGCGATACCATACATAAAATGATGTGTGGCAAGGGAATACCGCCCATTTCGCAAGTTTTAAAAAATTTAACCTTGGTGCATATAATATCGCAATACGCAATCAAGGTCATCAGATCTTGGGGAGGGAGATCGACGGTGGTTGGGTGTTTTGGGAGTAGTCGACGAGTGAATAGGTGGGGTCCAGGCACGGTGTGACGTGGCAGTCTTTGTCATGTAGCGTGGGGGGTCTAAAACGTATGTGGGGTTATGGTTTATATGGTGATGAGGCTTGATAAAAAGGTGGGCCTGGTGGATAAAAACACAAGCAAACGCGTTTTTTTTGTAAAGGTAAGGGAAAAGGGCATATGAGGGTTTTAACAAAGGTGGAGGGATTAAAAGTATTAAAGCAGGGGTTTAACACTTTGTAAAGGGTTCAAGTTAGAAATACGAAAGGGTCGGGTTTCTATTTAATAAAATAGATTTTATCATAAAAGGCGGGTCCCGACAGGTTAATTTTTCATTTAAAAACAATGTAAAAAGGCATTTTTACGTTGTTTTAGTGCGAAAGGAGGAAAATGATGAAGGTGAGGGCTTTGAAGGGTTTTTAAAGATTAAAGTGTACTTTTAATGGAGGAAATGAGTGAATGAGACTTTAGGTAAGGAGAGAGGGATGAAAATGAGATAAAAAAGCCCAAAATGAGTCTTTTAAGAGAATTAAGGTGTTTTGAGAAGGCAGAGATAAAATATAGTGAAAAAGGTTTATTGAGGATAATGAAAGCAGTGAGATTTCTAAATATAGTTGATAGGAAAATAATGCTATCTTTAGCTGCTTGTGGAAAATCAATATTCACCTATTGAACTCTGTAGAATACAGGAGGATAACAGTGGCTCCAGCTGGGGAGGGAAACTCCTTTAGGAGTGTCAAGAACCTCAGAGATCAAATCTCTAGAAATTGTAGACCAATGCCTTGATTTGCACTTAGCAGATTTCTCTTCTTCAATTTTTTGCTGTTCTTTGAAGCTGTGATCTTCAAAATCTAAAAAATGTGATTGTTTCAACTCAGCTCTACCTACCCATCATAATTTTCCTAGCATTTTTTCTTCATTTAGGTGCATTCATATTATCCAACCATCGACATTATTTTTTCTTTTGAAAACAGGAAACTATCTATTTATACACTTATATCATCCAAAAGCTCAGATTAAACTGATGTGATTTTTATTCTCTACCTAGTCTACTTATCTGTCAATATTGAACAGTTTGACAAATTTTCATTCTCTAATCTATCAACATGAAATTGAAAACATGACCAAATCAAGGTTGATCAGTTTGATTTGTCATATGCTATGGCAGTGTGTACAAGCTGCACACAAATTGTTTTTTTGCAAAAAGAAAAACTAAAAACTTTGAGGGCTATAATTTGGGATTTTTTATTCATCCCTCTCTTCCTTTCTTGGTTCAGTTTTGAATATTGGAACCAATATCTTTTCCTAATCTAATCTACTGATAAGTCAAGTTTAAACAGTTTGCCAAATCTTCATTTACTAACTTATCAGCAGAAATGTAAAACTTGTTCAATCATGATTAGGCTATATGACTGAACAAGGTTTTCTTTTCCCAAAAGTAGGGGCATTTGGACTTGCACACTTTCAAAAATATCCTTTTTGGTATGGGGCTTTACCTTTTCTTTTTATCTACCCTCTTTTCTTCTTTTCTCCCTTTTTTATCAAAACAATCTAAAAATAAAAAGATGCTCATGGTGTTGAGCTTATTTGCAATACCTATCTATCCTAGTCTAACTTATATATGATATATACATTAGGTGAACTCTCTTTTCCAATACAACTAATAAATTAAGTGACTACATGATTTATTTTCATTCAACCCTTTAGGTATGCCGAAAAAACAAAAACACCACTCCCATCTCAATTTCTCTTGAACAGCAGTGCTCAAGATCTTCTTTAAAATACGCAACAAACTTTTCCTAGCATAATACACTCCTCCTTTAGATGTTTCTAAGTAACCAGCAAAGGGATCTTGGAATAATACCTGGCCCTGAGGATTTAAACAATAAGCTTCATCCAAGGCAATTCCTTGTTCTACTTTGTTGTGTTGGGGATCTTTTTGAGAAGGAAAATCCACCTTTACTTCATGATCATCAGATTTGGCAGTTTCATCATGTCTGATTGTGCTATCTTCAAACAAACCTAATATGCTTTGACTGAGTGGGCTAAATTTTTCCTGAAAGACATCATGAGGGGCATTTCTTGGCAGTAGGTCCTCTTGAGAAAATAGTACAACCTTAGTATCAATGTTTTCCTCTGTTTCTTTATGAGGCAAGGTTGCAGTATTTAAATCAGCAGGAGAGAAAATATAAAAAATATCTTTATATAAAATTTGAGAGGTTGATTGTATGCTCAGATTCTGATTGATTTCTTCTTTAGATAAAGGAGGAGGAAGTCCTTGTTTTCTTTGATTTGGACAATAATCATTTTATTTTTCTTGTGAAGACTGATAATGAGGTTGAATGTCTTTATTGTTGTTAATAACAATACCCAAAGACTGCTGATTTTTTATTGTATTAAGGTTGTCTTTGAAAAATTGAAATGAAGCACAACAACAAAGAGATAAATATCCTTCCCTTTATCCCAAATTGTCTGCATTTTCTCCTTCACTCTCATAGCTAATTTGTGTTTGCTGATCACTATATTTTAGTTGTTGAAAATTATTATCTTTGTCCCACAAACTAGTTATTGATTTTTCTGTAGTGTTAGCTTGAGTCTGGAGAACATAATCATCATAATATTGATCATACCTGGGTAGCTTATTCATAGAAGGAATTTTATCTAATATGCACACTAGATCAGCATATTTCTATACCATATGTTGATCTATAAGTCTATTTTCTGATCTATGGTAGTGGGGATTAGAAGGAGAGTGTTTATGGCCAATAGCTTCTTCTTTTCCTTGGATTGAAACACAATGGTTTTCTTCTTCTTGTGTTTGATCATGAGGTTGGATGTCTTCTTGAGCCTCACATAAAAGGGTAGATGAATTGTCACTGGTTTCAACTTCTATGATCTTCTCTGCTGCTTGATATTCCAAAGGATTCCAGGGCTGATTCTCTGGCTCTAAGACAGATTCTTTGTCATCTATGCTTTTATCAGCTAATAAGTGAGAGAGTCCTTTTATCCTATGATTATCAATTAAAATGTGCTCTAGTTTCCTTTTTGCAGTCTAAAATGAATCAAAGCATAAGGGTAGAGATTCAAAATGTGTTAACTCTTCCTCTATTTCAGGTTCTGTGTTTTCAGGATGGTTCAGGGGGAGAACTTTTGGATCTGAAAAAGGGTTTATATCATCTATTTCTTCCCTAACTAATCCTTTCAGGCATTCTTCCTTGTTTTTAGTTGCAACCTTTTTGTAATTCTCTCTTAATAGTGAAGCACAAGATGTAGGAAGGCATCTAGTACTTACTTGATTTGTCATTTTGTTAATCAGATAGAAAAAGGGATCAATGCATCTTTATAACTAGGCTTGGAGTCTTCTACTAGTGGAGTCTTTAGGCCTATTGAGGGTTGTGGAGTCGCCAGGTGAATGATTTTTACTTGTTTTAAGGCTGGTTGTTGTTCACCATCAGCAACCAGGTACCATTCTTGGCTAACACTTTATTCATCTAAGTTAAAAATGAGGTTTTCTGAGTTTTTTGAGTTTATATTTAAGTTTTTTATTACTCAGTATTCCCTAGTATGGTCACCACTATGTTGGCTCCCTGTGATTTGAAAGATTGGTAAGAAAAAACACTGCAGAGGCCACATCATAACCACTTTGGAATCCTAGGACCTAGCCTTCCAGGATTCAGAGAGGTATCTCTCTATATATGTGTTTTCAAATGATATATCTTTATGCTTTTGTTTATGATTTTAGGCTAGTTATGAAGTTCTAAGGACTTGTTTGTTTTGATAGGTTGATAGGTCAATGGTGTGATTAATTGAGGGAATTTTTCAGCTGAATAGATAGAACATGAGAACACATTAATCCATTGGCCTATGGAGTCATAAAAGGATTTAATTGTTCATAAACTCTGCAAGGGTTTTCATAGGGCAAGCTAACTATATCAAGTGGATCTCATAGATTTAGATTGTGATGTGAAATAACAATAATTTGTGAAGGCAGCAGAACTATGATCAGTTAAGAATATTCTAGCTCTACTTTAACAAGAAAATCCTTTTAGGTAAATGTTTGAGGCAAACCAAAGGATAGGGCATACCATAGACTTCTTTGGCCAGACTTTAATAAGAAAACCTTTAAGACAACAATCCAGCAATCCTATAATTACTTTCAGACAAAGAAAACATTTAAGATAACAGTGAGAGCAGCTAAAGAGCAAGCTAAACCTATCTTCTTTAACTCAACACTCAAAATACCTTTAAAGCAACATTTTGAGGCAGACTAGAGACAGGGCATACAATAGACTTCCTTGGTTTATACTCTACTAAGTATACTTCAAATAAAGGCCTTAAAAACAATATTTCAAGCTACACCAAAGGACAGGGCTTACCATAGAATTCTTTAGATTGACCCTATTAAATCATTCCTAAGACAACAAGCTAGGTGGAACTGGAGAGAAATTAAGAATTCTCCAATCAGACCTTGCAGAGGAAAACATTGAGATAAAGAAGGCAGACAGAAATAGGGTGCCAAGATAGCATATCCTACTCTAAAAGTTCTGTTCTTTTGTCAAATAAATATGGAAAAAATGGAAAACATAAGAAAAACAATGACAAAGAATGAAAACTTCACCATTATCATAGCTCAAGAATAATGTGAACGTGCTTGTATTACTGATGATCAAAACAGTTACATTACTCCATGTATAGTAATTCTTTGCAACTTAGAGCTTTCTCAAATCCAGCCTAGAAGTCCTCAACTAGCTTAGCAACAGAATTAAGTCAAATAACCACCAACCAACCAACACTAAAAATGAATCTTACATGCAGTATTTATCTACAAAATCAGTAGGTGATACGATGCTAGGGTTTCTCATGTCATTTATTACAGAGTTAATGAGTTTTTGACCTTTGAGACCATGCAAGGCCCAAGGAAAAAATATTTGAGAGTGTTTCTCTGAAATAAAAACTCCTAACTTATCTTTTGAGCTAATCTCTGGAAATGTTTGACTTTAAGGCTTTTTCAATTATTTTACAATAACTGCAGGGTAGATGAAAAAATATCTCTAACTATTTGTAATAATTGTTTGATGCTTTATTGAAAGAAAACATGTTGTAGGTGGCAAAAAATATCCTTTTAAGAAGTAAATGCTTGGATTTGATCATTTGAATTTGTTTCTGGGTAGATCTACCTATGTTTATCACTTAAACTCTATTTTAGGCTATTAAACTTTGGATTTATCCTTTATCTGTCTATTTGACTGTTTTTTCCTTTGATTCTGCCTTTATCTCTTTTTATTAATCCTTTTGATTAACCTTTTCAACCTCTATTCTAACCTTTAAACCTTTAATCTTTGTTGTATGTCTTCATCATCTTTAATTTCTGTTTTTTGGCTAACCCTCATGATTTGTCTTTTGATCTGTGGTTAGCCATTTAATCTTCACTGCTTTGTCATAGTCCTTTGACTGTATTTTCTTCTCACTGTGCCTTATGTCTGTGTTTTCTATACAGGGAGGGTTTTAATAACCACCAAGGATCATAATTCATTGGTAATTAAGCTTGAATTTCGCCTCTGGTCCCTTTAAAAATAAAACAAATCCCTGGATCGTCACCCAGACATTAATTTAGACGCTTTTGCACCATTGGAATGCATTTTCCATATTTCTACCATTAAACATGCACATAAAACAACTAAATTAATATTTAAATCCTGCGGGGAAGGATTTTTCTGCGTTTACTAGGGTTTTTTCAGGCTTCGGAGCATCGCGGAGGTGGCAAAGGTAGGTCGGGGTTTCATCGCAAAGCCGCAGGGCTATGGGCAGTGATTAAACGGAAGGCGGTATCGGAATTTGGTAGGAGGAGGGAAGGGCGATTTTTAGGCACGGAGCAGGTGGTTTTTGCATAGACGGAGGGGTGGTACTGGTATTGGGCGGAGGCGTGCGATACCATACAGCAAATGATGCGTGGCAAGGGAATTCCACCAATTTCGCAAGTTTTAAAAACGTTAACCCTAGTGCATATAATATTGCGATACGCGATCAGGGCCGTTAGATCTCGAGGAGGGAGATCGACGGTGGTCGGGTGTTTTGGGAGCGATGGGCGAGTGAATAGGTGGGGTTTGGGCGCCGTGTGATGTGGCAGTCTTTTTCATGTAGTGCAAGGGGTTTAAAACATATGTGGGGTTATGGTTTATATGGTGACGAGGCTTGATAAAAAAATCAGGCCCGGTGGATAAAAACACAAGCGAAAGCGCTTTTTTTGTAAAGGTAAGGGAAAAGGGCATATGAGGGTTTTAACAAAGGTGGAGGGATTAAAAGTATTAAAGCGGGGGTTTAACACTTTGTAAAGGGGTTGGGTTAGAAATACGAGAGGGTCTATAGTTGACTTTTAGGATGAGCAGTGTTTGTCACCCAGTTTGTCTATAGTTGTGTCATGTACTCACTGATACAAGTGTTCAAGATGAATTTTTTTGTGAATAGAATCTATGATAGAGATTGTACAAGAAATGGCCATGTTTTTGTCGATAAAGCCAATTGTGTCATTGAATTTTTTCAGCCAGTGTACTTTTGTGTACAAGCTCAGTTTGAGGATAGTAAAAGAAAGTTTGAAACAGTGCATGGCAAGCATTGAATTTCTTCACATTTCCAATATAGAAATTCAAGTTTGTCTTCAACAATGGAACTTCAAGATGAAGTCTTCTGAGCCGTGAAAGATGGGTTTAAAGATAATGTTCAGATTCCACTCATCAATGTTTTTGTTCCTGCATGGTGATAAGAATTGTGGCTCGATTCTTGACAGGATGGTAAGGTCTTCATAGAGAGGATATATGGAGTACCTTGATTGGAGCTTGTAGGAACCAATTGAAGAAAGAACATTAAGGATTGAGTTTTGGGAAAGTTTTGAGTTTTAGCCTCATTTTATATACTAGGAGAAGTAAAATTTTGGAGTCCAAAAGATGAAAGTTCCTAGAATATTTTGAAGCATGTGTCAAGTTTTAGTGTTCATCATTCTTATTCCAACCACGCTTGTTTTGCCTCAATATGATGTCATATCACAAAGTTATGATGTTCTGATCATTTGGCTCAACAACTAAAAAATTTGCAGGGTTGTTGACTCAGCAGTCGTACTGCTGATGTCATTAGGTCTACTAGGCACGTATGAACCAATGAGGGCTTGCAAAGTGGCAGCCTCGTACAAGTGAAATTTGATGCATTTTGATTGGTTGGTTTTTTTTGTGGTGATCTAATGAGGGGATGCCACGTGGCCCAACCAGATGCCACCATGTGGCACCCCGTGGCTAGTTAAAATTTTGGTAAGGGTCAGATAGTCTTATTCAAGTTCAAACACATGACCTCCCTTGACCAAGTCCAGTGCCTTACCATTACATCATGCGGGTGGTTCTTAACCCCTAAGGGCTTGAGCACTATTTAAATTTATATTGGCGCATATTTGGAGGAGGGATTAGGTGGTCAGCCCTGACCCTCGGTCACCTACGTTACCACATGACCACAGTGCATAGGTATGGGGCTTGGGGACTAACCTTAGCCCCTGGTCACAATACTCCCACATGACCACAAACAGAAATTCATAGAGCGTCAATAGTGGAGGGAGTTTGGGACCAACCCTAGCCCCAATCACAAGGACCTGCACGTGACGTTGGCAGAGCACTCGGTGGAGGGAGCAGAGATATAGCTTCAGGCTCAATCCATATGGCCTCACATAGGACTAGGCACTAAGATGTAAAGGGATTCGACAGTGGGGAAGGTGGTTATCCCTGGCCCCCGGCCACATCGCACCGATAAAACCAACATCCCGATGGTTAAGGGCCTACACCAACAGAGGCGGGTGGTCAGCCCCGGCCCTTGGCCGTATGGCCCCATGTGGCCACATTTTTCTGCTCATAAGGGTTATTGGACATTTAAAGTGTCTAAAAAATTACACCTTCAATGGGAAAAATTGTCGCCTCCTGAGCAGAAAACAAGGCGGAGTTTTCGCTATGTTAGCCAGTTTATCCAGTTTGTAGGACGGATAACAGAAGAATTTGGTAAGAATGGTGTTAGAGCCATAACTTGATGATATTTTGGTCTTTTGGAGCTCAATAAGAGTCTAAATAGGGGTTTTTGGACATTATAGATCTAATGGAGACCTCTCTTTATTGATTAGAGCACGTATGAAGAGAATTTTTGCAGGTTTGAGTCCATCGGTGTTGTTGTGGCTCATTTGCATTTATTTTTGAAATATTTCTCAAAACACCAAAAAATTATATATGTTAGAAAATGTAAAAAAAATTGTATACCTAAAAATAATTTTTTATTTATATGTTGGTGTATTAACATTATGTGTGGAAGGTCGGTGAAGGCGGCTAGTTGGTAAAGTCATTCTCGTCATGACGGCAAGGTCTTGTGCTCAAACCTGAGCGACGGCGTTGACTAGTCGTGGGAAATGCTGAACCTGGGCCAAGCCCGCTCACCTTTAGCCTGTCGAGGTTTGGTCGAGTGGCAAGCGAACGTGCTGCTAAGACGTTCATGCCGTGGTGCAGGTCACGAGTTCAAGTCCCGTCTTAACCGAGGGGTTGTTGTTGAAAGCTTAGCATTTTCCTCCTAGGAGTATAGGGGTAGCCAGTGGGATTCAACCCCGTGTAACGCGAGTATGATACCGATGTCGTTGCCAATTCTTCTAGTCACAAAAAAAAAACATTATGTGCGGAGATGTGAAGGCGGTTCGATTCATGCTTATTCGCATGCATAATAGTTCAAGAGTCGGGCCGATTGATGTGTTCAGAACATTACATTCCAGGGTGGATTCGGGTGTCCCAACCTCCACTTGCCACATCATCCCTACCTTTATCGCACATCACACATTGCAAGCACAGGAGGAATGGCGCTCAGGAATATGTTATGAATGCTGAAATGCGAAGTGCGACAAGGGCTAGACACGATGTAGCTCAAAACTATGATTTAATATATTCCAATCACACATCGCACATCGCAAGCTCAAGAGGAATGGTGCTCAGGAATATGTTATAAATGCCGAAATGAAAAATGAGATAAGGTTTCATATCTTCGATTGTGATTTGCGATCGGCCCCACCTCCACTTGCCACGTCATCGCTATCTTTATCGCACATTGCACATCACAAGCTCAGGAGGAATGGCGCTCAGGAATATGTTATAAATGTCGAAATGTGAAATGCAATAAACAGGTAGACGCGATAGTTTTTAGAGGAAAATTTGAATTTATTTAAAGTCCAGGATTATGGGAAATTGCGTTATTTTATGAAGAAACGTGAATGCAGTCAGTGGACTCGGGTAACTCACCCAACACAGAGAAAATGAGAAGAGAATATGAAACGTTACAAGCATGAGCAAAAGAGGCGGAGTCGGGCAGAAGGAGAAATGATAACATTTTTTGAAATGTAGAGGCATAGGCAGAGTCCGGTAAAGGGATCACAAGGTGGAATTGTTGGAAATTCAACAGCTGGGTCAAGTCGGGAAAAGATGTGTTATTGCAGAACTATTCAAATACCACATCAAAAACAGAAAAGACATGACAACAAGCAGAAAAGACAAATATTGTACTCTGGAAGAAATGCAAGGCAAGGATGTTCGATCTGTCAGGGAGACACATCAGCACTTCAAGGAGACGCATCAACAACAAATCAAATTCAACAAAAAGAATAATATTTCAAATTTTTATTTGTTTTATTTGTTTGTTAAGATCAAAGCTATAGTGATGTCCTCAGTTGTAATGTAATAAGTAGTTTTAACAGTTTAGGTATTCGAAGTAGTTTCAAGAAGTTGTAGCAGTTACGAACTGTTTTTGATGTATTTAAGCAAGACAGAAAGAAAGAATACGGGTTCTGAGTTTTGGACCTCTGGAAGAATAAAAATTTGGTACTTACTTTTCTGAGGAATTAATGAAAGAAGCATCAATTTTCCTGCAACTGTTGATGGTGATTTGTTTTCCTGTGCCATTTTGTGTTCCTTCTTCCCGGAATGAAGTGAAGTAAAGTAGTTATCAGTCTCTTAATTACATCAGTGAGTAAGATTTAAATAACCTTAATTTTCACTCCTTCACTCCAACTCCTCTCCCTTCAAAAATTATCCCTGGAACTTAAAATTAATAGATTGTGTGTTTACAACATATTATTTTGAGTTTCCTCTCTCTCTATAAATTCATTCTGGAAGTTAAATTGATAAATTATGTGTTACTGCATATCATTTTGAGTTTCTTCTACACTTCTTCTTTTCCATTCAAATATCAGAAGTTAATGGCATTTTAGAGTCCTTCATTATACCATATTATTAAGGGTTTTAAAGAATTAGTTTCCAAATGGATTGAACGAAGACCGCCTGATATAATTACTTCTATGACACATTTTTTAAAAATATCTAAGCATCGATTCCTTTCCACGGCCAAGGAATTGTCTCTTAAGATATAACAGGTGTCATGATCAATCAATATTTTGGAGCCTTGTTGTGTTAACAGGCTCAGAGATGTAGCCTAGGAGGGGTGAAATCCGTCACCAAATTTATGTTGTTTATCTTCATGAATTGTAATATTCCTAATTTTCCATCAGTTAATTGGAATATTAGAGTTCTCACTTTTCTTAATTAATTAAGTAAATAAAGGGTGGAGGGACCCAAAAACCCCATAGATGAATAAAATCCACTTTGATGTGTGTGTGTGTGGATATTTTAGAGCTAGATTTGCATTATGGAGTAGTGGAGCAGCGTCTTAAATGAAGGAAGAGCGGAGATCATGGATATTTTGGAGAAAGTCAAATGAGATCATGGTGCATTAAAAGTAAGATCATAGAGCACTAATGATGAGATAGTGGAGGAATTTGTGCATCCAATGCAAACATGATGGAGATAGTGGGAATTAAATGCAGAGATGGTGGAGAACATGGAGAGAAAGTGCAATCTTCATGAAGGTTACTGGCCACATGTACAACACAGTAATGAGGTGGGTCGAGGCTATGGAAGGCTCACAAATTATATAAGGAAGATGGAGGCACAATATAATGCAAGATTTTAGATTATTTTTTTTTTTATCTTTTTAGATCTATATTTGTCGGTTGACATTTCTATGCACGCTTCAGTTGTTTAGTTAAGTCTGCAGTGTTGTTTAGCATACGGGTGTTTCCGAGCAGAAATCCCACCCTTACCCACGGGGGAATTCAAGTGCCTACTCTGGGAAGGTTCTATTGAGCAGCCATTCATCATCAGGAATTGGTGCCACATTCAACCACTCTCATATGCACATTCAATCTCAGGAATAACGCATTCCTACTTGAGGGTTTGAGAGGAGGAGGTAGTTCTTGGCATTTCAGCTAAGAAACTGGTCGAGGATTCATCCTTTCACCTTGTGCTTCAAGATCAGTCTTCCAGGAGTTTTATATTCATATATGACATTCAGGCCAACATTACACACCTCCATGCAGCATCAATTCCCTAAGGGATTGCGCAGTCCAATCTTGCAGATCTGAAGGAGGAAGGAAGTTTCTAGTATTTCAGCTGGAAATCCTGTGAGGGACCATTCCTTCACTTTACATTCATTGTTTCCATAATTATTGAGTTGATTTGCATTATTTAGCAGTAGGATAGAGAGCCTCCACCCTTAATAGTGTAGTTTTTGTCAAGTACTTGTGTAGTTGCAACTGCAACTTGATCAGGAGGAAGGAGGAAATAGATCTTGAGCTTTTAGCTTAACAATCTAGTGAAGGGTTCAACCCTTGTTGCATTGAGTCGATTTTATATCATTGCAACCATCTATTCTAATTTCATGTATAAAATATACACACCCAGAAATTGTATAGTGCAATCCCTAAGAGGGTGATTTTCCAAGATTGCTAGATCTGGAAATCCCTTTCTAGGTTATCTTGGGTATTCATCATAGATCCCAGATCTGAAATTTCAGCATCATCTAAGCTTTGGAACTGCCAGATCTACATTGTTATATATTTCCAGCAGTTGGAGTCTTGGCATTTGTAGCAGGGACATCGCAATTTTACCTCCAACATTCCAGCAGTTATGCAGTCCCTCTTGTGGGATGACATCTGGGTCATTCTAGGCCACTTGTTTGGCTTGAGTGTCTCACATTTTGAGCATTATTGTACTGGTTTATCCACCTCCTTGTTAATAAAAAGGCTAAGTTATTTTGTCTATGTTACGGTGTATTTAGATTATATGTTTACATTGTTGTAGTTTCATCTATTGTGTTTTGTATTACTGCATTCTCCCTTTTGGGATATTATAGTGGTATCAGAGCATGATCTTTGGCTCATATTGTGGGCACTTCATCTTTAACATCACAGAAGAAACAAATAGTAGAGATCTATAATGATGGATGGTTTAAGTTTTTCCACTCTTCTCTTTATATCTATGCAATATCTCTCCAATGAGATCAAAAAAATGAAGAGGGAAAGGCAAAAGGAGCTTCCAAGAATATTTCAAGAAGAGGAAGGTCCAAGCACTTCCTATCAACAACAGAAAAGACCAGCACTGCATAGATCTCCAGAACATTCTACCAGATCCCCTTTCTTTGAGAAGGAAGGTGAATGGTATGAATATGAAGGAGAATTTGGGTATGAGACCCTAAGTAAATATATGTTCGAGTACAAAGAAAAGCCTAGAGCACTCAAGGATAATCTAACTCTCCAATAGTTTTTGCAACTCAATGAAGAAAGGAGATCACGTAGTAGCAATAAGAGAAAGAGGAAAATATTTTTCTTCCCTACATTGATGGATCTTCTACAAGCATAGTAAAGTCTTGGAGGAAAGAGTTAGATACATTCTTTTAGCTATATCCAGTAGCAAAAAGAGAGGCTGTGGAGATTGCGGCACTACACCTTGAGGGTGAAGCAAAATATTAGTGGTTCAGTCATCTGTCACATGCCAAAGTAACTACTTATGTAGATTTCATTCAAAGACTGAAGAATAAGTTTGGTAGAAGGAAACTGGAGACATTTCCCATAAATACATCTCCCATTATTGATGAGATAGTACATGAGGAGTTAAAGGAAGATGTCATCATGATCACTCCGGAAGAGGAGCCCCTACCACCACCATCAACTGCAACATTACTTGCATCAGGAGGAAGAGCACTTGCATATTTACAAGATGGTCTTGATCTCTTGACAGTTGGAGTCCCATGCATGATTAATGAGATTCATGAGGAAGAGGAGGCAAATACTAGCGCTATTACACTAGAAGAGATGCAGCCATCATCATTACCAGCACTTAGAGAGACCATTGCACTAGTTTGAGGAACTCTTGTAGATGTACAATATGTTCCCGAGATTCAGCTTATCCAAGGTTTGCATATACATTCATCTCATATTATTTTAGTACCTAATATTGAGATTTGTGATACCATGCCTTTAGGGCAAGTGCATAACCAATGATTAGAGTAGCTTGTTGATTTGGAGCAGAAAATTATCACTGCACAGAGGACCCTTGATTTGATTAGGGAGAAGATGTATTGTTATCCCAGTATGTCATGGTTGAGCTACACCCAACACTTTTTTTTGAAGTGTGGAGTTGTAGAAGATGGGAGGAGCACAGTCCTATTCAGTACAGTGTCAGACTATGAGTTCAGCATTGTATATGGCCATGAGACAACACATGTATCACCATGCATATATACAGTGTTGTCACTTAGCAAGAGTGATGAGAACAGGGCCCCATTAGTCTTGGAGCATTCTGAAGGTAGTTTCACTCATGAATAACTAGAGGGACAGATGATCCATGGTAGACATTCTATGATGGAAAGCACTTTCCATTATCAGGATGGAGTTTTCTTGATGAGCTCTTCACATCTCAAAGAGGAGATTCTACCTACAGCATGAATGGAGCCTTATGGGTTCCAATGGGACATTTGTGAGAGGATCTCAGGGAGATACCTCAAAGGAGGTTCACTTCAAAATTTCATGGAGTGAAAATCTATTCAGATGGAGGATGGTGTTATTCTACCTTGGGTGGATACCAAGTTTGAGCATGGCATGATTCATCATCCACATTGGGATGAATGGATCTGGATGAGGAGCAAGAGGTTTCCAACATTCTTGTAGATCTATGATACAGGGCAACAAGAAGCATGGCTTCACTGGTTTCTTTTGGGTGAGTATGGTTACTACCCAACATCTCACATTTCTCTGGTCCATGCCATGTACATCACTGATGACATGCATCAGCAGGAGGCATGGTTATGTTGGTTGTTGATGAGAGAGTTTGGCCAACACATGATGTATCTTATGTCCATGTATATACTTTTTTTTGGAATATATCTCATTTCCATGAATGTACTTTTATTTGGGATATATTTTATATTCATGTATGTACTTTGGTTTGGGACATGGAATAACTCTCACATGATGTGGTGGAAGGGAGCTTATTTATATTGTTCTGATGAGGCATTCCACATGTACATTAGTATGTTTTTGCTCCATGACTTGCATCATGATGATGTAAGATTGCAGAAAGAATCCTTGTTGCTTTGGTTACTATTGGGAGGGTATGGGCCGATTTCAACCCATACATTGCATGATATTGATGGAGGATGGCAACAGGAGGCCTTAATACATTGGCTTCTTTTGGGAGATTATGGTCATTGTACTTGGTATGATGATGATGTGGTGTGGCAGCAAGAGGCATTTCTGTGGTGGCTTCTTTTGAGAGAGTATGGATCTCATACTTGGTTTGATGTTGATTTGGCTTGGCAGCAAGAAGCATTGTTGCAGTGACTTCTATTGAGAGAGTATGGCTCTCTTACCTGGTTTCATGATGATCTAGCATGGCAGTAGAAGGCTCTACTACGGTGGTTTTTATTGGGATAATATGGTTTAACATTGTACATGTTGATCCATATGTCTCTACTTCTTGTTTTTCACTATGTTGATGTGATTCCTAGATCCTACAAAGCCATTAGGGCTAATGATTAGAGTATTGCAAGATGTAATCTACTCTATGTAACATGGGTTGGAGAGATAGCTCATCAGTTGGGCTTTCCACTTTGGGAAGATACCACTTTAATTCATGTATCTCATGTATAGATGAGATCTTTGGACATCGTATGGTTGCCACTTGGAGATTCATTGATGAGGAGAGGCATCTAACTTTTTAGTTGGAGGCCATTCTAGACATCTTAGAGAGGCATCTTTGGAGCTGGGCATGCATTACACATTGTAGAAGATGGGGAGGCCTTCCATATGAGGATGCCATTTGGAGGGAGGATGTTTGTTGTAGCATCCAATTTTTCAGTTGATTGAGGACAAGAAAAATTTGGGTGGGGAGCACTATAATATTCCCATTTTTCCATCAGTTAATTGGAAAAATAGAGTTCTTAATTCTCTTAATTAATTAAGTAAATAAGAGGGTGGAGGGACCCACAAACCCCACAGATGAATAAAATCCACTTTTGATGTGTGTATGTGGATATTTTAGAGCTAGATCTACATTATGGAGTACTGGAGCAGCTTCTTAAATGAAGGAAGTGTGGAGATCATGGATCATTAATGTAAAATCTGGAGATATTGGGGGATGTAAAATGAGATCATGGTGCATTAAAAGTAATATCATAGAGCACTAATGATGAGATATTGGAGGAAGTTTTGTATCCAATGCACACATGATGGAGAGAGTGGGAATTAAATGCAGACATGGTGGAGAACATGGAGATACGGCACAGTCTTCATGAAGGCTAGTGGCCACATGTACAATGCAGTTATGAGGTGGGCCAGGGCTATGGAAGGCTCAAAAATTATATAAGGAATATGGAGGCACAATAAAAGGCAGGCTTTTAGATTATTTTTTTGATCTATTTATATCTAGATTTTTTGGTTGAAATTTCTATGCACGCTTCATCTGTTTAGCTAAGTCTGCGGTGTTGTTTAGCACACGGGTGTTTCCGAGAAGAAATCCCACCCTTACCCACGGGGGACGTCGAGTGCCTACTCTAGGAAGGTTCTATTGAGCAGCCATTAATCATCAGGCATTGGTGCCACATTCAGCCACTCTCATATGCACATTCAGTCTCAGGAATAATGCATTCCTACTTGAGGGTTTGAGAGGAGGAGGTAGTTCTTGGAATTTCAGCTAAGAAACCAGTGGAGGATTCATCCTTTCACCTTGTGCTTCAAGATCAGTATTTCGGGAGTTGTATATTCATATCTGGCATTCAGGCCAACATTACACACCTCCATGCAGTAGCAATTCCCGAAGAGATAGCGCAGTCCAGTCTTGTAGATTTCGAGGAGGAAGGAATTTTCCAGTATTTCAGCTAGAAATCCTGTGAGGGACCACCTTCACTTTGTATTCATTGTTTCCATCATTATTGAGATTATTTTCATTTTTTAGAAGTAGGCTAGAGAGCCTCCACCCTTGACATCACAGTTTTTTTCAAGAAGTTTTGTAGTTGTAGCTGCAACTTGATCGGGAGGAAGGAGGAACTAGATCTTGAGATTTTAGCTTAAGAATCTAATGAAGGGTTCAACCCTTATTGCATTGAGTTGATTTTATATCATTGCAGCCATATATTCTTAGTTCATGCAACAAATCTTCACACCTAGCATTTGTATAGTGCAAGCCCTAAGAGGGTGATTTTCCAAGATTGCTAGCTTTGGAAATCCCTTTATAGGTTATCTTGGGTATTCATCATAGAGCCCAGATTTGAAATTTCAGCATCATCTGAGCTTTGAAACTACCAGATCTACACTGCTATATATTTGTAGCAGTTGGAGTCCTGGAATTTGCAGGAGGAACAACGTAGTTTTACCTCCAGCAGTCCAACTGTTACACAGTCCCTCTTGTGGGAGAACTTCAGGGTCATTCTAGGCCACTTGTTTGGCTTGAGTGTCTCATATTTTGAGCATTGTTGTACTGGTTTATCAAACCCCTTGTTAATAAAAAGGCTTAGCTATTTTTCTATGTTATGGTGTATTTAGATTATATGTTTACATTGTTGCAGTTTCATCTATTGTGTTTTTGTATTACTGGATTCTCCCTTTCGAGATATTACATGAATGCATGTATGAGTTAAATGATGAGATGTTGCTTATGTTTTAAGTTTACATGAAAAACTAACTAATAGTCCTTGAAGAGACCTTTAAAAACTTGTTTTTTCATAATACTCATTTTTCCTTGCAAAGCGTCAAAGGACGATCATTTTTAGGAAGGAGATGTTCTCCTCCAATTTCAAATCAGCCATTGACTTGAGTAATTAAGTTGAAAGAAGATCATACATGGATGAGAATATTGCATGTATATTATTACAGAAGGAGGTGAATCTGAGTAGACTTCAACAATAGGAAGAGAAATAAATGACCGAACTCTTCCACATAAAGATTAAGGTCAAGAAGATAATGATCGATGCTCCATTTGACTCGGGATCACAGGAGAATCTCATTGCTGCGGAGTTGGTGAAAAAATTGGGATTGGAAGTTCATGATCATCTGAGCCCATATCCATTGGGATGGGTAAATAAGGATGGAGATTTGAAGGTGAAAAAATAGTGAAAATTAGATTTTCCATCAGTGTTGATTTTATTGATGAAGTAGAACTAGATGTAATTCCCCTTGATGTATGTGGAATTGTGTTTGGAATTCCATACATGTATATGCAAGATGTAATATTCATGTGGAGAGCCAAACTATACTAGCTCGTCAAGGATGGGAAATCATTCACCATCAATGCACACAAAGGCAACTTGAAAATTTCGTTGGTAAGTGTCGACCAAGCCAAGAAATTGATCAGTTCTAGCAAGAAGTATGTTTTACTATTTTTAAGAGAAAATCATTATGTAGAATATTTTGTAAGAAGAAAGGCATCCCTCTAGGGTGTACTAATAAAAAAAAACAACAATCGCAAGAGTTTATATAGGCATATATGGATGTGTTCCAGGAGCCTAAGGGGTTACCACCTAAGATGGAAGTGGAGCACGAAATCAAACTATTGTCAGAATCTCCATTGCCAAACATTGGGTTGTACATGTAGTCTACGCCAAAAATTGGGTTGTACATGTAGTCTATTTTAGAAGCAAGTGAGGTGAAGAAACAATTGAAACAAATACTAGAACATGGTGTTATTTTCCCAAGTACATCACCATGTGGGTAACACATCATCAATGTGACAAAGAAGGACAGGACTTGACAGATGTGTATTAATTATAGGGCGATGAAAAAAATCATTCTCAAGAATAGGTACCCCCTGCGTAGGATATATGATTTGTTGGATTAGTTTTAGCATACAAATTAATTCACCAAGCTAGACTTAAATTATGGATATCACCAGGTGAAGGTCAAAGAAGAATATATTGAATTTTCATGACCTTGGGTCTAGGTTAGAGTATTAAAACACTGACGCTACCAAACCAAGAATCTCAACCATAAACCACTTTGCACAGTGGAAAATATAAAGAAATAAATCACATATTCCCAATACACACATTAGACAAAATTGTACAAAAATTTACAATCCCCAATCTTTGTTATATTAAACCAAATCTGAATAATAAAACATTCTATAGTATACAAGATATAATGACAAACTTGGCTACAGCTCTTCTCTGTTAAATCTTGTCCTGTCGATCCTTTGCACCCATATTTCTCACTAGTAGTGCCTTATTCCATCAATTCCATACACATCGAGACTCCAAAAGGGCTACCACCTAACATTGTTTCATGTCCTTCTATAGAGTGTACTTGGGATTATCCAATCTTCTCTCTAGGCTACTCAATACCCGAGCTCCAAAATACCAGGCTAGCAACAAATTTTGTACATCAAGGTGTTTCACTTTAGTACCAAACTTCACCCAACCTTCATATGCTCTTCATCCTTCAAGATAGATTGTCTATGGCTACTTTGGGTAGCCAACACACTTCCCTCCAATATACCTATGGCACCCAATCTCGTCACTATGGAATCACTCCTAATTGAAGTCTTCCAAACACCCACGTCAAATCCAATACATGTCTTCCAGAGGATGCTACACAATTGATCCAAAATTGTACATCAACGCAACCCAGTACACTTCCAAGTGTTGTTGTCCCTCCTTGTTGTAAAGTTGAATGATGCAGCCCTGGTTAAGGCACACAACGCTGCCCTCAATCTCCACGCAGCTTCGCAACTAGCCTCCAATCTGACTATGTTCCACCCTTGGGAGCCTCCTTCTTCCTTATAGGGTTTTTATCCACCCTTAACGTAGTTCCTATAGGCTGCACTTGCTATCTATAGCATGCGGCTAGCCTAGCAGTGGAATACAGTTGTTGTCTCCTCCAAATAGTCCACAAAATTTTCCTCCAAACAACATCAACAATCCTCCTTGCTTCTACCTCTTTTGCCCCACACACCGAGCCCAAGAAAATCACTACAATACGTCCAAATAGCCCAGAATTTCCCACGTTGTCACCTACAACAATCACAGAAACTAAGACTAGTGTTCAGGCCTCCTCACACTACTCCTTTGACTCTTCTAGTTACAGCTTCTTCCACAAAAATTCGATAGCTACTCCTTGAGTGTATTGTTCACAAATGGATGGATAAAGAAGGATGAAACATGTTTAACTTATATACCTTAAGTCTGCACGAATTTGATTGAAGTGACACATCTATTGGCACCCTTTTACACCAAGCCTACATGACTTGGTAACCAATAATTACCTTGCAACTTCAAAAATTCATTTCTCTCTAACGACAACTAGGATTCGGATGATTCTCAATGCATTGGAATCATATCGCCGAGCACTATCATCCTCATCCATCATATGCCATATCTTAATCCTAGTTTTGGCCTAAATGACGATGGGTAAAAAACCCCTCAATTGGGTTCCAAGCCCACAAGCTTCCCTTGTGGTGCTTTTCCCTCCAAACCTTGAACCCTCAGGCTTAGAGTACCTCCCAAGCTACACAAACCAACACTCCCTCTGAGCGAGCGGGGTACCTCCACAATTAGAAAGTACTTCATCTTCGTCATCACTGCTCTCAACACTTTCCCAACTCCTAATCTCTACAAAGTTTCATTGTCACTAAAATCCTCCTACTTCCTTTTCTTCTCACGTATCACTTTCCAATATTTCCATGACTCCTTCTTGCCAGATGTGGAAGCACCCTTTCTCCCCACTTACCAAGCGCTCTTCTTGGCTTGCAGAGTCTCCCTTTGAATCTGAAAACTCCCTGTAGAACTTGACTCCCTCTTATCCTTTGGAACCTGGACCTTCTTTGAAAAGTGCACCTTCTTCTCATGAACCTGCACCTTCTCCTCTAAATCCTACACCTTCACCTACTCCTGCTTCTCTGGAACCTTCACTCTTCCCCTACTTCTTTCCATGATCCTTAGGCTTTATCGTCAGCCTGTAGAGACCATGCTCCCTGACTCCAAGCATAATCCCATCGGACTTAGAGCCTTTAGGCTTGAGTCTTGCCTTCCCATCCTAGAACATGACCTCAAACCCCTTACTCTCCATCATTGAGACGGAAATCACACTATATATGAGTCCTGATACAAACAATACATCCACAACCCGCATCATATGTCTTGTCTCCATCTTGAATAGAACCACTCTTGATCCTCGATCTCCAACTGACTCTTTTTTCCCAAAACCATGTGAAACTTCGAGTACCATTCAGCTAGTCTCAAAAACTTCCTGTGGCCCTATCATGTGCTTCGTCACACCATTGTCCATGTACCATCCATCCTCTCAAATAGTACCCTGTGAGAAATGAGAAATCATAGAAAAGTCCTCCTCTTCCAACCTCTTGGAGAGATCATCCATATTTTCTGAAGTGGCAACTGCAGCGACCTGCTTTCCATTCCTCTTATTTTCATCGCCTCCTTTCTTCGGACATCTCGACGAAAAACTACCCATATCACCACATTTGAAACACTTGATTTTAATAATGTCCTTCTTAGACTTACCCTTCATTCTTTTTGCAAGTTCCACACCCTCATTTACCTTCCTGTATGGATGAATATCCTCGTTTCACAACTCTTTCTGAATTAAGTCATCCCATAATCTATTCTAGTTTAACAGCTTCTCCCTGGCAATGATTCCTTTGATGAAGGGCTTCCATTCCTCGGTGAACCCTTTCAAGAAAATCCCTACCATATCTACATCTGAAACTTTGACACTAATGGTAGCAAGCTCATATCAAACCTGAGATAGCCTTGTCAGATACAAGGTTGTTCCTTCACCCTTTATCATCTTGGTGGACTTCATCTTATCCTCCAATACCAATACTCGGTTCTCATTATTATTCTGGAACAAACTCTGAAGAGCCATCCACATCTCATGTGCATTTTTCTTCCTGGAAAAATGAGGTATCAAGTAATCCTTCACACCATTAAGAATGATCAACCTCGCTTTCATATCCAAATCTTCCCATATGGACCAGCACCTTAGGGTCGATTGGTTGCTTGACCTATTTCTCGGAAAACTCCCAGATATTGTTGAATTGGAAGACCAACTTGATCCTTTCCTTCCAAAGAGTATAGTCGGACAACCCTTCCAACTTGTCCTCATATCAGAGACCTTCCTGCAACTTCGACATTATAGTGACTCCATTACTCACAATGTGACCAAATCCCTCTCACATTGTACTTCGTTGTGCAAACTCTAATTTACTGAATTCCAAAGTAGCTTAGACACCCTCTGATACATGTTGAATTTTCATGACCTTGGGTCTAGGTTTGAATCTTAAATCACTGATGGTACCAAACCAAGAATCTCAACCATAAGCTACTTTGCATAATGGAAAATATAAAGCAATAAATCTCATATGCACAATATACACAGTTTTAAACAAAATTGTACAATAATATACAATCCCCAATATCCATTATATTAAACCAATTCTGAACAATACAATAGTCTATGGTATACAAGATACAATGACAAACTTGGCTGCAACCCTTCTATGTTGTATCTTGTTGTTGGCTTGAGGGGTCCTGACCCAGGTTAGGAGGTTAAGGTTTTCCAACAAACCCCTATACTACTGGCCCTTTTGGCAATGACCTACTTGTGCAGGCCAAGGTCTCACCCGAAACAGTATGGGAGGGTGCTGGAACCAGGTTTCCGCACCCTGAGAGAGAGCAGGTAAGTGAGGCAAATCTATGTTTGCAACCTCTCAAATTCACATAGAATGGGTCTATTCACAGGTTCGTTAACAATATAATCCGCAATTAATCATACAGAGCTATTACCATGCATAGGTCTAGTCAATACCTTCTCATCCACATGCGTATCAGTAATTACCAGCACATACTATCATAAACACATCTATAACAGGTCATAGATATAATTTATAACATAACACAGATGTATTCGCAGCATAAAAAAATAGCACTGAGATATTCACAGCACCAAACAGATTCCAAGGTTCACATCAACAGTAACACAATAGATCCAGATAACACAAAGATACTTCAACTATATCCACATATAATAGCATCCAAGAACCCAGTTACAACCCAAAACACATCTTGCGCACATAGCCAGCAAGGTCCGCACCTAGCAAGACTGGGGATCTCCACGCACATAACCAGCAGAAGTCCTTACCCAAAACAGATTTAACAGTTCTATACTCAAACTATTCATCTATTTATATCGATGAAGCCTACGTTATCCTGTGGTCCAAAAATCATGGTTTTTAGACTGTAGGTCTACCCTTTGACCCATTACAATGCGTTCGGGGCTTTGACCCACCCCAAAACCCTTGCGTTAGACTACTTAGTACAAAAATATACAAAAATATACAAAATTCGTAGCTTAGGGAGCCCCATTCCAACATGCCCCAACACAATCTTGTGACTCGTCCTGAGTCACTGTGGTCGCGGGTTCTCCATCTTCACCTGCAGCTGCTTGATCACATCCACCAGCGGGGGCAGCACTCCGTCACTTTGTGCGGAAACATTCTGGGTTATCTCCACCAACTTCTGCGAATTTGGGCCTTCTGTAGCAGCAGTGACACTTTCTAACGTCTAATTCATTTTATTAACTACAATGTCAACATCCTGAGACAGCTTAAGGGCCTCATTAGCCCACGGCTTGAGATGATCACTCAAAGTCTTCTTCCTTTGTCGGAGAGCTTCCATGTCATCCCTGATCACATGGTTGGTGCACAATCAGGACAATCGCTGAGTAGGGACCAGAGTGTTCAGTGTAGCCTCCATTTGGTCAAAATCTTCTTCTTTCTGGCACAACGCTTGGTTGATTTCACATAGGAGAGGGTCACGTTGCACCTTGGTCCATAGCTGCATAGTTGTTTCCAACAATTCTACACCTTGGGTGATTTGACCTGTAATAACATTCGTAGCCTCTATAACTAGCGTGACTCGCTGGGCCCTTACTTCTGGTGGTGTTTCTAGCTGCAACTTGGCCTGTAAGTCTACAATCTGCTGCTCCATCTGTGTCTTGACTGCCTGAATCTCGGTCCTTAAGGCTTTTAGCGCAGAAACCAACCCCTCAATCTTGGCTTGGGGGGTCGCAGTAGCCAATATATCTTCTATGACATCCTAGTAGAGCCTACTAATTAGGTGCTCCAGCTCTGTCTCTTGCACGACGGCCAGGGTACATGTAGCCTGGGCCTGAGACACTTCGGTGGATTCTCCTCAATTTTTTGCTCAGCTATGCTGAGCTGCTAGTGCACTTGCCGGTCGCTGTGTTGTATTTCTTCGAACAGGTTTCTGTGAAGGATCCACAATGGTTCATGTGGCATGTAGGCGCGATCCATCTGTACCTCGGCATAGGCCTGGACTTTCACTCTTAAGTCAGGTGGACTCAGTAGGAGGGTTGCGCCTGGTAAAGGGTAGAGGCAGCTTTCCAGTGTACCGATGACTACACTACTCGTTTTTGGGGTTGATCGGGCCTGAATCATACTAATTTACAAGGTTTCAGCTTTGATCTATAGAGCCTGGAGCTTAGCCTGGAGTGTCTCAACTGTGGCTTTCTTTTGTTCCTCCAGAGCTAGTCATTTGTCTTCTACGGCCATGGTGACCGCATCTGCAATCGTCTCTAGGTCCTCTTCTGTCAACGTAACTCCTATGTCACATTCAGGTCGTTGAGCACGTTGCTTCTTTCGTGGCCCTTTAGCAGGGTCACCAGTTTGTTTTGTTCCTCAAGGGGAGTCAGCACCTCCTGCCTCCTGAACTTCTGCACCGAGATCCTGTTGCGAATCCTTCTACGATGTTGCTTTTGCGCCCTTCCCCATACTTTTGCCCTGTTGTGAACCCTTCTGCGATGCCATTTTTTCTTCCTTCCTAGAATCTTTACCATGTCCTCTCGTTTCTTTGGTGATGATGGGCAGGGTAACCTTCGTGGTGCTTATCCCTGCAGATTCCTTTGTACCTGCTTTGAATCCCAGATTCCAGTGCAGGGGCCCAGTTGTAATTAGGTGTTCAATGTCTTCATCAGCAACCATGTATGGGAGTGAGACCTATGCTGGATCCTTGTGGCCTCTTATTTGGAAATTATGCATAGTTACCTAAAAGTCGCGATGCTTTTGTATTTTTCATATACGACTGGTGACAAGTGCGGCTGGGAGTTGATTGCTACTGCAAGCCCACTCTAAAAGAGGACCCAAAAGACTTGGTTGTCCTCAATATGCTACGCGTCCTTAGAGTCCCACAAATTCGTGTATCGCGCCCCTTTACACATATCGGGCATGAGTTCAGCGAGTACCAAATCTTCTGGGGCTTCCCATGCGACCAACACGAGGAGAAGCAACAACCAAGAGTAACATAATGCATGCCCCTTGTCCTGGGCTTCACGTACATTTGCCAGAAATTCATTGCATAGACATTGGGCTTAGTTGAAGAAAACACCATTTTCTCATCGGTCTGCCAGATGAATTACATACGCAAGGATAGTGGCAGTCTAGCATTTTCACATCAGCTTGCAGTGGTAGTGTTCTGCTCCACATGGTAATCCTCGCGCACCTTTTCATCGATCTGGTGCTTATACTTTTTTCCAACACACATAATAGGGTCTGTCCCCTCCATGGGGAGACCAATAATCTGGTGAATAAGCGCGGCATCGATGGGGATTTGATCCTAGATCCACAAGATTCAATCATGGACCAAGGTAAGCAGCTGGTGCACAAGTTGATATGTAATATTGTAATGGCAAAAATGTGGAATCCTCAGCAGGTTTAAGAGGCCGGAACCAGCCAATCCATGCACCCAGCGCATGGGGACTATCTTTATCCCTTCGTCTTCCAATAGCCTTTTGAGGTATAGCTCGGGTGTCAGCTGTGGGAAGGCCTCCAAACTAGCCAGGTCATGATCATATAATTTCACCTCGTGGAGCTTTCCAAAGGGTTCTCCAATGACGGGGACCTCTCTTGGAGTCAACGACATCTGTAGATAAGTGCACAGGCCATCGAGATTCTTCGGTGTGTGTGTCAAGGGCCTACGAGGCCGAACAAAGGGTGGTGGCCAATTGTTTGGTTTGGCTATCTGGGCCTCTTCTTGAGCAGACAAAGGTCTCTTTACTGGGTTAGGCAAGCATGCCTGGGGCACTGCCCGTGGGGACTTCACATTTTGAGGGGAGGTACGGGGCTTTACCCCAGCCCATTTTGCAGGTTTCCCTGACCCTTGCGCTTTTTCTTTCCCCTTCTGCTTACCTTTTCTTGGCATAGACATAACCTCTTCAACTTCAGGGTGGACTTCCAACACTTCCTCAGATTCTTGTTTTGTCGAGGTCACAGGCTAGGAAGACTTGGCAAGATTAGTTGCAGTCATTCTGGCATGAAAAATGAACTCTGGGTGGCTACTATCTGAGGGGGAAGCACTCTTAGACATGAACAAGGTGTGATAATCACAAACTCACATAGAACACCAACTGCTCAAGATACACGGAACCCTCTTCTGAGCTATCCTTCTGCTTTTATAGCCTTGGAGATCAACCAACGGTTGGGTGAAACTAATCTGAAACTTACCATCAAGTAAACGATAAAAAATATTCAAAAATTGCCTCATTAATTACTGGCCACCCGCTCCTTTCAACAGTAAAATTTTCTTTTTAACTGGACTTACTGTCCCAATGGCTAGTTTCACACCACCTATGCACTCAGTGCACCCCTACGCACCCAGCGTACCTCCTGCGCCCCCAACACACCCCTATGCTTCCAACACACCTGTTGCGCTCTGAACACACCCCTGCGTTCCTAGCGCACCTCTTCGGGCCTCCAAACCTACGATCTATCCTTGCGCGTACCTCGCCTTCCTTTGTGCGCTTATGCCACCCCATACAGCTACTCCGACCATATAGTTATTTGATCCGATATGGTTTGAGTCGGCTGCCATTGACATATCCTGTTACCATATCACCGTGTAGGGTAGCTAGCCGAACAGATCCTCCATCCATGATTTCTTTTACCATATAGGGACCTAGCCAGTGTTGTCGGAACTTCCCCGGGTGTTTTGCAAACTAGCTATCATAGAGGAGTAACAATTCTCCCTCCAAGAACATCTTTTTCTGAATATTTCTATCATGCCATGCTTTTTCTCGGGCCTTCTGAACTTGCCGATGGAAATTAGCAATGAATTTATCTTCCTCCAAAGCCAAAAGCTGCGCTAAATGCTCTTCCATGATATCAAGCTCTACCATATTAGTAAAGGTTATGATAGGCCCAAAGGACCGATGGAACGCGCACATCCCAGTCACTGCGATCGGCCTTGTAGACCTTAGTTATTGCTTGCTCCAATATTTTTTTGAAAGCTTCGATAGCTCCATTTACCTGTGGATGATATGGGGTGCTTTTCGCATGGTGGATATGAAATTATTTAGTTAATGCTTCTATGGTTGTATTAACAAAGTGCATACCTTTGTCGCTCATCAAGATCTTTGGACGGACAAACCTAGTCAGAATATGTTCAAAAATGAAATGCGCAGTGGTATTTGTAGTGCAATCCTTCGTAGCTTGTGCTTCATCCCATCGAGTCACATAATCAGACGTGGTGATAATGTAGCGCGCACCTATCTTCTTTCCTGGCAGATTGATGGGTGCAACGAAGTCTATGGCCCATCTTTCGAATGCTTTTAGGGCCATCTGTGGTTGTAAAGGCATTTCATCCTTGCATGATGGTCTTCCTATCCTTTTTCAAGTGTCACAAGCTCTGCAATAATCATGAGAGTCACTATATAGTGTGGGCCACCATATCCCAGCTCTTAGGATCTTCTGCGTTGTCACCTTTCCTACGTAGTGACCTCCCGCTATACCCCCGTGAGCTTCTGCTAAGATGGTGTGCCGTTCATGCTCCAAGACGTATCTTCGTAGCACTTCATCAGCTCCCAGCTTATACAGGTGACCTGTGATAATGGTAAAATCTGATGCACGGGTTACCAACTCTTTCTTCTGTTGCACTAAATACTCTGCAGGTGTCATCCCCGTAATCAATAAGTGAATGATGTCGGTGAAGTGTGCATCTACTACCTTAATAGTGAATAGTTTCACATTGGGCAGTCCTTCCTCTAGGTTGGTTGGTTCTCTTCCATTTTTGATTCGGGATAGGTGATCTAGCCTAACATTCAACTTTCCCGACTTTACGATTATCTCAAAGTCATATTCTTGAAACATCAGAAGCCATCAGCATATTTCCCCCGCCAACACAGGCTTATCAACTAGGTACTTCAAAGCTGAGTGATCGGTGAACATCTTGAAATGCCCACCCAAAAAGTAATGTTGGTATTTCTGTAGGGCATACACCATGGATAGCCCTTCACACTCAGTAGTGGAGTAGTTACGCTCTGAACTAGAGAGCTTCCTACTAGCAAAATTAACTTGATGGTCAATGTCCCCCTCCCCTGGCTGCATCAGGACAACTCCTAGGGCGATCCCTGAAGCATCGACATGGACATGAAACACCTTCGCCCAATCAGAAAATATGAGGATAGGCGCAGAGACCATCTTCTCCTTGAGTAACTCAAATATTTTCTTACACTTGTTGTCCCAACAGAATGATACCTCCTTTTTTAGCAATTTTTCCATAGGTGTTATTATTAGTGTGTACCCTTGAATAAACTTCCTGCAGTAGCATGTGTGTCCAAGGATAGAGAGCAGCATCTTCTCAGTTGTAGGAACTTCTAGGTTGATTATAACCACCACCTTGGCAGGGTCGACTATCAGCCCTTGTTGACAAACTATGTGACCCAATAAGATCCCAAATGGTACGCAGAAGATGCACTTCTTGATATTTAGGAAGATTTGGTGCTTTCTGCAAGCATCCAACATCATGCGCAGGTTCGATACATGAATCTTTACTAACCCAAATACATTCTAATCATCAAAATATATCTCCAAGAACTTGTGGATAAATTCCTTAAATGATGCAACTACTACCCACGAAAATATGGCAGGGGAATTCTTCAGTCCAAATGGCATAGCGGTGTACTGAAACGAACCCCATTTAGTAACGAATGTGGTTTTGCTTTGATCTTCAGGTGCGATCCTGATCTGATGATAGCCTGAGAATCCATCAGTGAACGAGTATGCCTCTTGCCCGCCTACGCTATCCAGGATTTCATCTGAGAATGGTGTAGGAAATGGATCATGTATGCAAGCGTCATTCAATTTGCGCAGGTCAAAAAAGGTTTGTGCCTCTCCCTTAGTATTTTTCTCCTAAACCACCATAGGACTTACCCATTCTGACTGTTCGACCAGTTCGATGATACCTGCAATGAACATTTTTTCAATTTCTTCCTTGACTTTCTATTTATACTTAGGGTTCAACCGATAAGGTTGTTGCTTTACCGGGTGCACATCTGGTTTTAAAGTGATGAACATGACTTCTAGGTCCCCTGTGATCCTCTTGAGCTTTGAAAATTTCATTGGGAATAAGTCCTGGTATTCCGTGAGGAGTTCCACAACTTTTCTCACAATATCATCATCCCAGTAGTCCCCAATTTTATCTAACTTAGGTTGCACCTCCGTTCCAATGTTGACTTCTCATAGCTTTAAAGGCTTGTTGACATCGATAGTCTGCAGTGGAGGTCCATCAACTGTGCACTTCATCCGACTCCGGGATAGAGACATTTCGCGGGTCGTCATCGCACTCTTCGACTGATAAACTGTGGTAGTTGACAATATCCTACATCTGCATTTCCCACATTGGTGCCACATGTGCTGCGCACGGGCGGGATTCATAAAATAATAAGGCATCAATGTCCTACAGAGCTTCATCGAGTGCCTCCATCCTTTCTAAAAGCCTGAATGTCCCTACAAACTCATCCTTCAGGGTTTCCCAGTGGCAGGTGCGCTAGTGTAATTCTACGTCTAGATACCATGCGGTCGGGATTGGCCCCAAGGCATGAATGAACAGATGGACCCATTCTTCTGTACTTCTATTGCCCCATTCTGTCATCCATGTAGAAAAGTGCTCATGCGGGTCCCCTGATCCCAAGAAATTTGTTACGCGTAGGTGAGCTGGAGGTTCAAATCGTAAGATCATCATGTCACAACATTCCTCCTAATCATGGAATTCCCCCTTATGCGTGTCCCACCACCTCGCAGGAGTTGCGTACATGGTGAGATTAAGGGCCCATAGCCTTCGTCCCCTTGGGACTTCAGCTTCAAAGGTTCACAGAAATTCCTTGATGCTACCAGAACCATCAAAGTAGGGCAAGTCTCTTACCTCTGAGGAAATACAGTGGAAGCTCTTTGTGATCTTAAGAAATCACAGTGCAGAGACATCATGTAACCAATTCTGCCAATTTTCTACCTCCCTATCAGAGTCAAAGAAAAATTCGTTGTCCTTTTCCCATCAGGTCACACCCTCAGCTGTAGGATTGATCCAATCTTCGTCCTGATCGGTTAACTTATAGATGTGATCCACATCCTCTTCTTCGCACACCAGTTCTATATACCATTCTCCTTCCGCGAGATCTAGCGGGACTATCACCCATGTACCTTCATTCTCAAACACCATGCTTATTTTCTTTAGTTTGATAATGCCTCCCATATCTATAGCCTAATCCAGCCCTAGAAGCGCAGGGTAAGGATCTACATCGCCCATAATCTGGATTACTTTAAAGTCAACGCGCACCTTAACTTCTGCAATGTCTACCATGATTCTCGACATCCTTCCCAATGGTATGATCTTCTATTGGTTAGCCATGCGCAACTGTATATTGGACCATTCGAGCTTCGGCTCTCCCATCTTCTACCACGTCTGCTTAGGCAGGACATTCTCATCTGACCCTAGGTCCAAGATGACCTGATCCATCTCATAGTCGCTAATCTACGTAGTAAGCCGCATTTCTCGACCAGTGTGTTTCTTATGCTTGTAAATTTTGTTCACATCCTTAACTTTCGTGAAGGGGTTAGCTTTCTCTGTGCATCTGTCTATTAGTGCTTGAAGATTTTATACTTTCCTTTGGTTGCACAACAACTTCATACATTCCTGCAAAAATGGTTTGACCTTGTCATCCACTTTGAGGTTTGCAGAAGCCTGAAAAGTAGATGCCTCAGCCTTAGTAAAGTCTTTGCAAGCTGCGATAAAGGTTTCCTTTTCCTTCTGTAGTTCCAAACCTTCTTGTTTGATAGCTTCTTTTCGGATAAGAGGCTCAACCGCACCTTTCTCCTTAGCTCTCCTAGTAGCCATGCCGCTGCGTGTTATGAAATTAATTCTTGGTCCTTCATCTCGTGGTTCTGCCTTAACCCTCTACACATTCTGCGTAGGATTCTGATGCTTTTCCTGCATTTTTGCTATTAGAATTGGGAAGTCTTCAATCACATGGTCCAGTTTTCTACAATACCTGCACGATTGCCTCACAGGGTTCAGGCAGTCCCTCGCAAAGTGCCCTACTTCTCCACAGTTATAACAGATTAGTTGTCCACTTCCCTGACCTGCGCCTCCACCCCTCCTCCCTCCTCTGCCCCTGGCTGGGGAGCCTCCTCTACTTGAGGGAGATATAGGTGACAAAGGGTCAGTCTGCATCCTATATAGGTTTCCTCAGTCCATCATTAGGTCGTATGTCTGACATTTTTTTTCATCATGTCCCGCAGATGAGAGAAATTAGCACCACTGTTGCTTCAACTTTGGAACATAAGTGGCCAAACAGGGGTAGTGGTTGGTATCATGCAGTTCTGCTATGTGACAGTCAACGCACCATAAGTTCGGACTACTTGGTCTCGCACCTTCCCTAGGACAAAACGGGCTGGGCCCCCCGACCTACATGTAATCTGCCAATAGAGGGCACTGATCCTTGGTGTTCCCAGACACCCTACATCTTATGCACCAAACATCTGGGCTGGCTTCTTTCCCCCGCTCCTTGCATAGGTTTTTTATTTCGAGATGCATTGCCTGTAGTTGCCCTTAGATCTGTTGTACCCCCAACTGAGCATCATCTCTCAGCATGGCTTCCAACTTCATAGCAATCTCCAAGGCTTTTTCTTGTGAGTCAATGGCTTGCTAACCCATAGGTCCATGCAGGTGAGGCAATAACATAGCGATGAACCATTCCTTGTGTTGTCTGTCATCATACAGGGATTCCCCCTCTCTGATCACCTTCTTTATTCGCTGATTAGCCTCCCATATAGACTCAAAGGGCCCTTGTTTTATATATTTTAGGTCATTCACTATCTAAGAGTAAGACTTAGGCTTCCAAAAAATTTTTTTTAGGGCATCCTTAACCTCTTGAATTGTCAAATTTGCATGCTGATATGTATCCCGTATACTATTCCAGGGCTCTTCCTTCGAAGGTGAGGGATAGATATGCCATTTTTACAGCATCGCTGGCCACATTTTGTGCAGTCCATACAGACTCTGCGAAAAACTAGAATTAGTCCATATCTTCATCTCCTACACCTTTGAAGGTTGGTAGCTTCATGTAAATGGCCATATCTTCTTCTGGCGGTGGCAGCGGTGGTGGAGGTGTGGGGGAGTTCTTGCCCTTATGTGGATTCGAAGGTGGTGTCATAGGAGGAATATTTCCTATGTGTGCAACCGGTTCTCTTAACAAAATTTAGATGGATCTGTACCCTTCATGATTGACTCTGTAGTACTTACCACTTCGAGTTGTACCCTTGGTCTGATTAGAGCAAATTCACTCTGTGTGGCTGAAAAAAATTCCTTTTTTCGCACAATATTATTTTAATCAGTAATGGAAATTTTTCAAGAACTTACCCCAGAACCCTTTTAAGAACCTCCACTCTACTTCAGAATAGGATACAAACTAATTGACTACAAATTTTTCCACAAATCCTCCCAACACTCTATCCACCTAGTGATCTATCATACGGGTGATGGTGTTGTCAGTATTCTCCAACTGTTGGATCAACTCTAGATTCCACTGCGTAACCCACTTGTCCTTCCAACACATCTGGAAATCCACGAGTCTGGCTAGCCACTCCTATAGCTTGTACACAAAGGTTACAAAGAAAATTTCATATACTTCAGTAAAAATGTACTTATTTTTCCACTTCTTAGCTGTCAATTTCGTGCTGCAATTCTCTTTTACAGCAAATTCCTGAATCTGTCTTTCGAAACAATTTTCAATTTCTGCCTTCTCAGGTTTCAAATGGCCTCGTGGCATTACCTGATCTTTCTCTCAAAATTCTCCTAGTCCCAGCAACGGAACCATTTGTTGGCTTCAGGGGTCTTGACTTAGGTTCAGAGGTTAAGCTTTGCCAAAAAACCCCTATACTATTGGCCTTTTCAGCAATGACCTACTTGCGCAGGCCAAGGTCTCACCCAAAGAAGTATGGGAGGGTGTTGGAACTAGGTTTTCACACCCTGAGAGAGAGGAGGTAAGTGAGGCATAACTGTGTTCTCAAACTCTCAGATTCACACAGAATAGGTCTATTCGCAGGTTCATTAACAGTATAATCCGCAATTAATCATACATAGCTATTACTATGCACAGATCTAGTTAGTACCTTTGCATCCACATGCGTATCAGTAATTACCAGCACATACTATCATAAACGCATCTATAACAAATCATAAATATACTTTATACCATAACACAGATGTATTCGTAGCATAAATAGATAGCACCGATTTATTTGTAGCACCAAACAGATTCGAAGATTCGCATCAACAGTAACACAATAGTTCCAGATAACACGGAGATACTTCAACTATATCCGCATATATTAGCATCAAAGAACCCATTTACAACCCAAAACATAGCTTGCGCACACAGCCAGTAGGGTCTGCACACAGCAGGGCTGAGGATCTCTGCGCACATAGCCAGTAGGAGTCCTTACCCAAAACAACCCAAAACAGATCTAACAGTTCACACGTAGCATCAGTCCAAATTCCTGCCTACCTCTATACTCAAATGATTCATCTGTTTATATCGATGTAGCCTACGTTATCCTGTGGTCCACAAAATATGGTTTGTGGACTCTAGGTCTACCCTTTGACCCATCACAATGCCTTTGGGGATTTGACCCACCCCAGAACCCATGCATTAGACTACTTAGTACAAAAATATACAAAAATATACAAAATTCACAACTTAGGGAGCCCCATTCCAACACTTGTCATGTCAATCCTTTGCGCCTGTACTGCTCACTAGTAGTGCCTTAGTCTAGCAAGGCCACTACACATAGAGACTCCAGGAGGGCTACCACCTAACATTATTGCACATCCTTATGTAGAGTGTACTTGGGCTGATCCTATCTGCTCTCTAGGTTGGCCAATACCTGAGCTCCAAACTACCAGGATAGCAACAACTTTTGTCCATCAAGGTGTTGCACTTCGACACCAAACGTCACCCAACCTTCAGCTGCTCTTCATCCTTCAAAATAGCTCATCTAGGGCTACTTTGGGTAGCCAACACGCTGCCCTCCAACAGACCTATGGAACCCAATATCATCACTGAGTAATTTGCTCCTAATTGAAGTCTTCCTGACACCCACGTCAACTTCAATACACGTCTTCCATAGGATGCTACATAATTGATCCAAATTGGCCATCAAGTCGACCCAATACACTTCCAAGTGTTGTTTCCCATCCTTGTTGTAATGTTGAACATTGCACCCCTGGTTAGGGCACACAACGTTTCCCGTGGTCCACCCTTGGGAGACTCCTCCTGCCTTTTAGGGCACCTATCCACCCTAAATGCAGCTATTATAGGCTCCACTTGATAGCTATGTCCTGTGTCCTATCCCAATACTAGACTGTGGTTTTTGTCTCCTCCAAACAGTCTATAATACTACCCTCCAAATATCAACAACACTCCTCCTTTTTGCGACCTCCTCTGCCCAGCACACTGAGCCCAAGAACAACATTAAAATACACCCAAACATCCTAGAATTTCACACACTATCACCTACAGCAACCCCAGAAACCCATGTTGATCTTCATGCATCCTCACGCTACTCCTTTGACTCTTTTAGTTTCGGCTTCTTCCACAAAAATTTCAGAGCTACTCCTTGATTGTATTTTTCACAAATGGATGTCTAAACAAGGATCAAACACCTTTGATTTATAGACAAAAGTATCTAGGAATTTTATTGAAGTGACACATTTATTGGCACCCTTTTACACCAAGCCTACATGACTTGGTAACCAATAATAACCTTGTCAACTTCAAAAATTCATTCCTCTCTAACGACAACTCAGATTCAGACGATTCTTGATAAATTGGAATCGTATCACAGAGCACTATCATCCTCATCTATCACATGTCATATATTCATCACATTTTTGGCCCAAATCAAGATGGGTTAAAAACTCCTCACTTGGGTTCAAAGCCTACAAGTTTCCCTTATGGTGCTTTTCCCTCCACACCCTGAAGCCTCGAGCTTGGAGAACCTATCAAGCTACACAAATCAATAGAAGATACATGGAAAATCACTTTCAAAACCAGGCAAGGGTTGTATGATTGGTTAGTCATGCCATTCAACATATGCAATGCACCTATTATATTTCTGAGGTTAAAGATTGATATATTGTGCCCTTTTATATATTCAATTATTATAATATATTTGGTTTATACTCGTATGCAGTGCTACCTGGGAGGAGCACATGTCACATTTGACGCAGGTGATAGAGACATTAAATAAGCACCAACTGTTAGCAAATCTCAAGAATTATGGGTTTACATAGCAGTCTTTGTTGTATCTAGGATATGTAATAGGTGGAGGAGAGTTGAAGATGGATCCTTCCAAGATGGAGGCCATCAATAAATAGTTGGTGCCTACTAATGTTTCTAAGGTTAGGAGTTTCATTTGGGAATTATAGTACCTGAGGAAATTCATAGTCTTTTTTTCAATGGTTGCAACACCACTCCACCCCATAACAACAAGTGGAAAGAGTTTCTAATGGGGAAAGGTTTAGAAGAGGGCATTTGAGGAGAAAAATAAGAAGATCAATCAAGCACCAATTATGGAATTACCAAAATTGCAGCAACCCTTGAACATGGATACAGATGAGAGTGGGTATGCTATGGGAGTGGTCTTGATGCAGGGAGGAAGGCTTATATGCTACCATTCTTTAATATTTCATGGGGAAGTTCTTAAATACTCTACCTACAACAAGGATCTCTATGCCCTAGTGAAAGTTGTGAAGAAGTGGAAGCACTATATGATGGGAAAGGAGATGCTAATCCACACATATCACCAGCCACTATAGTACCTGTAGGCCCAGAGTGAGCTACAATAGACCAGGAATTACAATTGGATGGGGTTTCTATAGCAGTTTCATTTAGTGATCGAGTGTAAGAAAGGTAGCACAAAATAGTTGGCAAACATGCTTTCAATGCCACTCACATCAAAGATCATAGATTTTGGAACTATGACGCACATGGATCCGTTCACCCATGATGCATATAGAGAGGCATATTTAGAGGATGAGGACTTCAAGGAGGTGTCTCACTAGTTGCAAAACCATATTCAGGCACTCTTAACTTACCCTTGATTACAGACAATATTTATCCACCATTTATATCTTTTGTGAAAATAATAAAAATATTTTAGGTTGTACATTTGTCCTCAGATGGGGGGAAAATGACAAAGGGCATGGTTGGAACAATGTGATTGTTCTTGTACGATGAAAATGGAGTCCACAAATCTCATAATGGCTTACGCATTCTAGTGTTACTAATAGGTTGTTGTTGCTTGGCTTGGAATGGATTCCTCTTCCTCAGAAGGGTCGTGCAAAGGGGTTTCATTCTCTTTTGGCAGAAAGAAGCATCGATACAAGCGGGGACTGACTTGTTTCTTCGTTTGTTGTGTCAGGGCCAGTTTTGGTTCCATGAAATCGACAACAACTCATGTCCCATGTCCTCTTCATTTGGCGAGTATAAAAAGGTACCATTATGAGCACTTAAACCCTTACATTGAAAATAAAAAATTATGCTCTAAAATTTGGGCAGAGGGTACTCATACTCTTCCTCAACAAGCCTCGACACACCCCAAGGGGTTTACCATTTCCTGATGAAATGGATTTTTTGGAACAAAAAAAATTATATATTTTCATAAAGAATTTGAAAGGAGCAACATACATAGTATGGAAAAAAATTCATGACACAAATTTATCTTTAAACAAATACATACAAAACAAATGGGGCTCTTATACATCACCAAACTATACAATATGATGGGAAGGTTTTCAAAAAGAATTATCATCTCAAAGATTACAATATCACTAGAAACTCAACAACAATCCAAAACACAAGACTGAGAGGAGGGTCCTCTAGACCTGGCTTCAAGCTCCAGGCTCCTTCCCCAAAAGATCTCGCACAAAGCATACCAGGGCCCTATATTGTTGACCAAATGGAGAATGCCCCCACCTTGGAAGTAAATGTTCCAGAAGTAAATTATATATTTTTAGTCCTTCATTCAAAGGTGGTTACTTTCATATTTAATGGATTCTAACCTAAGCCAGAAGAATTTCACCAGTGGATTTCGTCCACGTGGACACTCAATTGTGACTTATTTTTATGCTCCAAGGGATTTTTTATTGTACAATTTATCACACGGGAGGATCTGTATTTTGCATTAAATGAAGGGTCATGGTTTTGGGTTAGAGGAGGGCTCTTTACTACTTCATGGTTTCTAGAATTTGATGCAAAAAATATGGTTTTAACAACTCTACCAGTTTGGGTGGAATTCCCAAACATCCCTCTTCCATTTTAGCACCATAAGGCTTTAGAGGGCATTGGGGATATTTTGGGAAAGCTTAAAAAGAGCGACATGGAAAGAAAAAAGAAAGGTATATTTTAATTTTCTAGAATATATGTACACATTAACTTGAGTAAAGGATTAACAGATCATATAATCATGAAAAAAAATCAATGGTCTCAATCTTTAGACTATGAGAATATGACATTTAGATTTTAGAACAAAGAAAGGTATATTTTCCTTTGCTAGAATATAGGTACATATTAACTTGAGAAAAGGATTACCAGATCATATAATCATGAAAAACAAAAATTTTCAATTGTCTCAATCTTTAGACTATAAGAATACGACATTTACATTTCATCTTTGTTTTCAAACATGACATCTTCAAAAAAATTTCCCCGCGCGCCAAAAAGAACCCCAAAAAGAAAAGGAGCACAAGCCAAAGGGATGGAAGTTCTTGAATCCACATTTATATGATGAAGAAGATAAATACAATGTGAAGGATCATGTAAATGAAGTAGGGGGTGCATTGGAGGAGAATGATAATACTATTCTTCAGCAGAATGGGACAATTTTAGCAGAAAATCAGGAGACAGAACAATAGCTAAATTTGATACACAAAGAGGATGGCATGGTGGTTACAAATCCTGTACACATCTCAGATAGCTCTAATTCATACAAAGAGTCCCTCCCAGAGACAACTGCTAATGACATGTAACTTGTTCCCGTGGAGCCAAAAGTTAGGGATTGGAAACAGGTTTAGAAAAAGAAAGGAAAGAAGGGGAAGATCAATGACTACATGGCTTGATCTTCCTCAATGTATTATAACTTATTTTTCTTTTTATAAGTTTTTATTTCTATTTTCTAGGTCCCTATGGGACAAACTTCCTGTTATTATTTAATTAGCATATGTTTATGCTATTTTACTTAGCCACTCATGTATCTTTGTAGATTTAGGTGAATGCACACATCTTCATGTGTATATGAAAAATGTACTCTTTAAATTATGAATAGAAGTATGGGTTTCTTTTCTCGTCAAAAAAAGTCCCCATATGCAACTTATTTTGTATATTTTCCACCTCGACCTTTGGATATTGCATATGGGAAGAAAGGAGGAATGAGGGAGGATATTACAAGGGATGGCTTGAGTGATGAAAAAATTGTTAAGAAGATTAGGAAGATCCATATACAGGTATAGGAGACACTACATAATTCACAAGAAAAATTCAAGGTCATGCATGTTCAACACAGAATAAATAAGTCATTCAAGGTGGGAGACAAATTATGGCTAGAGTTGAACAACGAGAGGCTACAAGATACAGGTAATAAAATCAAGGTTTTGTGGTATGGTCCCTTTGAGATACTAGAAAATTTGGGTGATAATTGTTATCAACTTATTCTACCACCATACATGCGCATTTACTCAGTTGTGAATGTAGAGAATATGAAATTCTATGAGCCTTCCATGCTAGATCAAGATGAGGAGGTCCTACCTTTCGTGGAGGATTTTGCACCAAATGCTCAAGAAGAGCCGACATAAAACAATTTTTTGTATAATATTTCTATAAATATGAGATATTTGCAGCATGAAATTTAGCATATTAGGTTGAAAGGATAACTTTCAAGCAAAGCTAAATGGTACACCTCAAAAAAGGTGGAGGAAAAATTTCCTCACCTCATATAGTAGAAGTTTTTAGGGAATAAAAGCCTCCAACAATGGAGAGGTGTGATCCATATTGGATCATCATATTATTTTTCATATATATTGATACTTTTAGGGTGGAAAAAGTGGAAGAACTAGCTCTCAAGGCCATTTTTATCAGTGGGACCCAGTTTCACAAATTGGGGTCTAAAACCTTTTGGGATCATTTTGAGGCATCAAATGACATTTTCTGGGGGTGTTTTCTGGGGGTAAACCACTTTCACTTTAGCATATAACCTTTAATTCATGTTCTAATTACAATTACCATTCCAACATTGCAAGAATCACATCAATCGAAGTCCCTATGCAAAAGTTATGCCACTTAGAAGTTGGCATTCCTGTTTTCACCACCATAATTTGAGAGGATGCCATGTTAGCCCCCATTATTCGTGGAAAAGCGTGGGTATAGCCACGTGATTATGATGAAGAATAATCTATAAGAGTTTACATTGTAACTTTGGTTAACAATTGAGGTAGTCTAGCCTAACCACTAGTAGGCTAGGAGGAAAAGGGGTTCCATTCTTTTAAGTTCATTTGTTCCATAGATGAGTAAAAATAGCAGAGAGGGATGGGAGATAGAGCACACATAGAGTATTTTTTAATTTTATTAGATCATGGTCCAGAAGCCATACTTCTTTATACTCGTAGCCATTTTCTATTCAAAGAGAGAAGAGCGACCTCACCTTCAAGCTGGCTTTTCTCTCGAAAGGGTTTCCCAAGTCATATCTTGTGTCAATCACGGTTTGTGAGTTTTTATTTTGTTGTTCTATATTTTATACATAATTTTAATTTGCATGCATATGCAATTAATTGTAATCTATAGATCGATAAATCTACAGAAAAATAAACCCTAGTAGTGTAGATTTCAAAATTTTAAATAAAGTTTTATCATATTTGTTATGACGAACTTTCCACTAGAATATTCATGGCATTTTAAAAATTAAATACTTGTAAAGTATTGTTATTTCATTTATTGCATCAAATTCCCTTTCCACATGACTATAATGTGCCTCCCAAATTAGCATGGAATGCTCACTTAAAGAAACACAAAGGTGGCCAAAGTAGCACAAGAGCATATACTACAGGTGGAAGTCTAGCAGTTGTTTGCCTATGATCAACCCCTGGCATGTGGAAATGAATTCAATAATTGTTGTGTAATTATGGTCATCATCAGGTTTCATGACCATAATAGTTAATAACTATGGTCAATGCCACAACCGAGGGCCAGTTGCAACAATCCGCAACATGATTGGTGTTGTCCTTCTTGTATTTGAATTCCAAGTGGGTATATTGTAGGTATGTAGACCATTACGATGGATAACATTCTATAAATTTTCATGTCTTTGCATGAATTTGATAGGCTTGTGATTGGTGTGTGTGACCATCTCCTTCCCTGGAATATAATGTTTCCACTACATACATGTCTGCATAGTGGAGTACATATCTTTATCATAGGTGGGGTACCTTTGGATAGTATCAAAGAGTGTTTCATTGTGATAGGTGACTAGATGTCCTTGATAAGTGAGGACTACACCAATCACATAGTCAAATACATTTGTCTCAATCTCAAGTGGTTGTTGAAGGTATGGAAGCGTGTGGATTAGTGAGGAATAGAGGTAGTTTTTAAATCCTCAAATACTTTCTATTTTGACTCAAGAGAATTTTTATTTAGATCCACCCTTCGTCACTTGATTTAAGGGCCAATCAATATGAGAGAACCCCAATACAACATTTGAAAGAAGAAAGCAAAGCCATGACTTGGATGTTGTATTGGCCCACATGCACCCCATGTTCATCCATAATGTTTCCTAAATATTCAATTCTCTACATGCCAAATGGGTATTTCTCTAGTTCCCATATGAATTTTGTTGTCGCAAGGTGCTTAGGACTTGTTGAATGTGTTGTAAATTTTTTTCCCATGTTTTTTTGAAGATGAGGATTTCCTCGGAATATACAACCACAAAAAGAGTTTTTTTTCAACCATAATATATCAGCCATCATCTTGATGAATTTTTCAAGCCAAAGCGCATGAAAAACAACTCAAAAAGGCATTTTTTAGATTTAAAGGTTGTCTTCCATACATCAATTTGTTCACTTGTAACCTTGTGGTAGCCTAACTTTATATCAATCTCACTAAAGAAATTGGCACCCTTAATTTAATTAAGAATATTGTTAATCTATGGGATCTGGTATCTATTATTGACAATGATTTTGTTTAGGGCGTTATAATAAATACAGAGTCTTTATGTCCCATCCTTCTTTTGCACCAATAGAATTGGACTCTTGCGAGGTGAGGAGCTCCGTCAAATGTGGCCCTTATGGATGAGCTCATGAATCTGACATTTTATTTCCTCATTCTCCAAGAGAGAGCATCTATATATTGGGTTGTTACATAAAGGAGCACCAAGTATCAAGTCAATTGAGTGTTTGACTTAGTAGTATAGAAGCACTCAAATAAGTGGAGCGAAGATATATTTGTATGTCTCAACTATATTGTCCACTTGCTTCTATTGTGTAGAGAGACAACATGTTGACGTTATGTTGGTCGTAGTGACCTTCCTTTCACCTTATGACTAAACCATGAAGAGGGAAAACTTTGCAGTTTAAGAGATTACCTTTTGCCATTATTTTGATAAGGTCAATAAAATTACTATAATGGGAACTACCTATGGTACCCTGTAGAGTTGACCTCCTAAATTAACAATAACATTATGAGGATGAGACTCATTAACATCATGAAATTTACACACATAAGGTTTTCCTAAAATAACATCACAAACTTTTGGAGGGAAAACATTGCATAATACCTCATCTTTCAAGGGCTTGTTGGAGTAAGGAAAGCAACTTTGTTGGATAACACAAATATATCGTCCATGGTTCAACCAACAAATGGTGTATGGTTGGGGATATGACACTAATGTAAACTTTATTCTCTTCATGACATCAGATGAGATTAGGTTCTTCAGGGTACCATTGCTAGAAATGAAATGTAGTGGAATCCCCTTCACCCACATCTATAAATCGAAAATGTGATCTCCCTATTCAAGATCCTTTGGCCCTTAGGGTTAGATATTTTTTGTTGTGATGGTAGTATTGGTTTCTGAAATGATGATCCACTTTCCTTTATCCTATTCTTAATCAGAAGAAAATTTAGAGTCTATTTATTTTTCTCTAAGCTTTGCTAATAATGATTGTATCAAGCAACATTCATTGGTGTTGTTCCAAGGGATTTTGTGTAACTCGCACTACTTTCCAATGTCATTTTTTAACTTCCCATTACCCTTTGCACCTTGGGCTAGTTTTATTGAGGTTGTATCTCCTTACTCAATCCATTTTTTAGTGAGTTTAGGCCACATTTTCCAATATTTTGTTGTAATGGATTTGCAAACCCAAACTCTCACTTATTCCTCTACCTCAGTTTCTACTTGATTTTGATAACATATTGATAAATAGCTCCCAGTGAGGAGATGTCCAAGAAATCCATCTCCATCTATATGTACCTTTATAGACCACTAAGGTACTTCATAGCCAAGAGTTTCTCAAGGTCTCTAATACCTAACTTCGAGCAAAAGGTATGGAAAATATTGGTATTCTTTGGCATCGTCTCGTCAATATCATGTCGTAGAGTTGTCCACCTCATGTAGGAGTCAATGTAATTCCCTGCAAGGTATAATTCCCCCTTGAGGGCATCAACAAAAGCTTCTCAAGTTTGTCTTGCCTTGAATATTGCAAACATTTGTTCATTGTGTCTCTCTTAGTAACATTCCCACAAATATTTGACATGGGGAAGTGATTTTAAGAGTGTGAAGGTTATTTTCTCATTCTAAGAAAAAAAATTGATAGAATAATATCCCTCTAGTAGATTTAACCTTTTCCCCAATGCATATGCATCTATTTTCCATTAAAATAAGAGGATATCAAAGTTAACTGCTACCTTGAAGGGTGTTGCACCTCTAAAATTTCTACTTATTAAAGTTTCTCCAACCATTCAAGGATATGGGTGAAATTTTCCATCATCTCATTCATCTATGACGGGAGTGCTTCCTCAAGCAACAATTTGATATGATCTCCTACTCTATCATCTCTCTTTTCGTCTAGCTTCTTAGATTGGAAAAAGTGATATTTCCCAAGTGAAACTAGCTCAAGACTTAACTCTCAGTACTCCGACCTCTTCGGGTACATGCATTGAGAAACAACAAGGAGTGTGGTTCTCTAATAATGCTAATGCAATGTGTATAATAAATTAAAGGAAATGAAACACATATAAAGAGAAATATAATAGAGAGCACAATAATATAGTGGAAACCTAACTTCTATTAATAGATAAAATAGTTGAATATTGTATAAGACAAACTAGCTAGAATGGTGGTAGTTATCTCTAAAGAGAGAGAGAGAGAGATGGTGGCTACACAAATTTTAAAAAGTTATCAAAAGAGGTTGAAATAATGGCTTTTTAACATATTGAAATAATTGTAGAGGTCCAAAACCCTAACCTTATAAGAAGAAGTCCCAAAAGGTTTGCAGGTCTGTTGAGGCCTCGAAATTCACTGCAACAACATGGGGGATGACCACCCGGTCCGGACCTTAAAGTGGTTCCTTTTCCATTTGGAATGGTGGCTCTAACTGGTTTAACTAGGTCTAGTTACCTTCTCTCAATCTCCATTTTCTTAAAATATGACTTTTGTATACCAATGGGAAAGAGACATCAGATCATTTCTCTTGTTGATCGGGCAAGAAAGTGATCCTTAAGCTAATTTGGGCTTAGCCAAGCCACAACTAAAGTTTTTCCTCTTTAGGAAGAGGAATTTTTAAGGATGTAGAATTTAATCTAAATGCATATTATTCTAAGATGCAAGCAAAAGAAACTATTTTAATCCTATCTCAATTAGGCAGATATAGATCTATCCCAACTGAGAGCAAGATATTTTAAATAATTGAGATTTAAATATATTTATTTTAAATGAATATCAAGCTAACGAAATAGTTCAATTAACAGACATTGTGAATACCAAACACATTCTATCTAGAGATCTTTTAACTGAAATAATCAATCAACAACACTCAGGAAGTAGTTCTCAAAATGATATTGATCATTTAATCAGTAACTTGAATAATTAAACAACAACATGCGGAAATCGTTCACAACATATCACTATTCAATAAATCAGTTTTACAGGACAAATTTCTAAGTAAATAGTTACTCATAAATTAGAATTCAACCCATAAGAGTAGAGACAAATAATAACATAAATTGAGGCAAATTACTCATATCGATAGAAGTGCACAAGGATGCGAGTAAATTGACACATTCCTATTATCATTAAATGAAACCAGCATTTAAAATAATAGTATTATAAATACCAATTTATTAAGTCCATTTCTCCAGCTCTGGTCTCTAATGGTATTTTACAATGCCTAAACTTATGCTTTCAAAATCAGAGCTACAGTAGTGCAAGACTCTGTTCATTATACATAACTCAGAATGTAAAAGAAAAACCTCAATAATCTCTAGATCTGAGATTCCTCTCCTCTCACCCTACACCTCTAAATCCTCTAGACAATAGTTCCATCAATAATTCCAGAATTGCAGAGGAGAGAATCCCCTATTACATTTTGCAATCTGCTATCCATACTATTTACAAAAGGATTTATTTATAAGAAAGTTTGTTTGAAGAGTGATTTTTCTCAATCAATTTTCATTGGTTCAAAAAAAATATTATTCAATTGTTGGAGCCTTTTCATTGATTGAGATCTTCTTCTTCTCATCTCTTCAACTGTTTTCCCACAAAAACAAATCAAAAATAAAATTAAAATGCAAAAATAAAATCAAAATGTCAAATCTAGAAATTAAAATAAATCCAATTAAAACTTAATTAAATAAAAAATTAAAAATGAAATATAAAATTTTTATTGATTTCTGTGATGATATAATTGGCCCAAGGATATTATTGACGAATGGATCTATATTTAGAAGAAGTTGTGGGCAAATTAAAATGCAGAAAATAAAAGTTAGACAATTTATTTTGTTAAAAATTCAGAGCATGATATTCTGCTAAATTTTAGACCCAATAAATGATCAAATCTGGAAATTGAAAAACTTCAGAAATGTTCTCCATCATTTTATCTATCTAATGAGCCGTCCTCGGCCTCATTTGACCAAGTAAAACACCATTTATGAGCTTCCAAAGCTGATATATTAAAATTTCCAGATTTCTGGAATTTTTGTTACTTGGGCTTAAAATCAGAATTTTTAAAATTAAATTCTAATACTAAATTAGATTATGATATTTAATTAGTTAATTATAATTAATTGCAATTATATTATCCATTTAATTTAGTTATAATCTATTTCTAAATTAAGTTATGATTATCTATTAATTAATTTATAATTACATTATTAATTTTAATAAAAACTAATTGAAAAATACAATTAAACTAATTAATAATAAAAAAATGATTTTGTTAATATTATAATTTAAATTATATTAAAATTAAAATTATAATATAATACTAATTATAATATTATATAATATAATTTATTTTAATTAATAATTCAAAAAATATAAAAAATGCACACCACATGAAAGAGGGAGAGGAGGAGTGGAGGGAGAGTATGGAGTGATAAGGGAGTAATAGAGGAGGGACTATCGGTAAAAAAAAGTGACGTGGTTGGTAGAGGTGAGGCCAATCGCAATCGCAAAGTCAAAACTTATAGCAAACCGCACTTGGAGATGGTTAGCGATGGATGTTAGACAATAAAAAGTAAGATATGCAATGCGCGTTGGGAGTGAAAGAGTGGTAGGCAGGTAACATGGCAGGCAGGGACCAAATTGTAAATTGCAAAGTTAAAGGTTTATCAAAAATTGCAGTTAGAGATGGTTAACAGTAAATGTTTTCGAAATAAAACAATAAGATATGTGATGTGAGTGATGTGGCGGGTCCCATATATTATCGCATTGGCTTTTTAGAAAGATAGCATATGAATGTGGTGAAGATTTCAACGATGGCCGATATGTGAAAAAGTAAGGGGTTCTACCAATAGGTTTTAAGCGGCGGTTTGTAATGTGTTAGTGTCAGTCTAGTCATACTGCCATCAATGATCAAAACTAATCTTTTGCATTTTCATATTAGGTGTCTCATACCGAATAAATTTCACCATTCCGCTAGGTCATGGATACATTGATGGTAGTAATTTTTCATCATTTTTCCCTCATAAGGTACTTGCTGATTTTCCTTTCTATGGTCTTTAGTCATTAGTCACTTTCATTTTCAAAATCATGTCAGTAGGTCATAGGATGGGTGTCATTAGTTTCTAGGGTCTCACCATGGTCAAATTAGTGAGTCAAATGTCAATAATATCAGCAAGGTCATGAGGAAGTCAATAAATTCAAAGTCACTGCACCTGGAAGATCAAAAAGACATTTTATTGAGCTTCATGTAATAAAACATGATATTTTGCCTTTATTATTATTCATTATGTAATTCTATATCATCATGTGTAATAAGTCACAATTCAGAAGCTGTTATCTTCACAAAGTGATGTCCCTGCCTTCAGAGAAGCTTTTCAGAGCATGTTTAGCACCAAATCACCTTCCAAATAGATCCATCAGAAGGAGCTCGGAAAGAGCTTTCCTACAGTATACTACACTCTCAAAACTGACTTCTGGATTGAAATTTATGCTTAAGTGAAGTAAAATTCCCTATATCCTCAAAACTCCCTTTTCCCATTTTTCCCTTAAACTTTATGTTTAAAGTTTGATATTTCCTTTTATTCCATTTTTCCTCCCTCCGATTACAAAATCGCATTATAAATCATTTAAATACAAATGTGATTGATACACAAACGACTTCCCCTCCATACCTATTAAACTTAATAATAAAGTTCAAAGTTTATTATCAAGACCCCCCCACTGTTCCAAACCACTTCCCCTCCATGCGTTGAATACATTATAATATAAATCAAAGTTATATTATAATATTTCCATGACCCAAGTCATTTCATCGCATCGCAATGTCAAAAGGCGCGCCCCGATTGACCCTTACCGAAAGACTCTAATGTGATTGTTTCGATTCCCCTCCAATGTATATCCCGACCGTTGATCCCATCAACGATCGAACGGCCTATAAGCAATCGCTCCATCGCAATCGCCGCCCCCGATCATCCCCCTCTAATTGACTTCCGCCGATGGCCTGCTCCCGATTATCCCACAACCGTCGATCTCCTAATCCCATCCGACGGCCCATAATTCATCACCCCCTCCCAATCGCATCAGCGATTTTTATTAGGTAATGCACCTGCTCTTCCGCCCTATTCTGATTGCGATTGTATTTCCTAGGCCCACCAATTAAGTCATCTGCTCATTTATTATAATAGACTTCTCCCCTTTGTTAAATAAATTTGGTTCTGTTTAAACAAAGTTTTTCCCCTACCCCCGAATCATTATCGCATCGGAGATATCGATATTTATCATGATATGTGTCCCGCTCCAACTTCTGATTCTGATTGCACCCTGGTCCCACCATAAACTCCTTCACCCGCTTAATAAAAGGATATATCCCTTTGTATAAAATGAAAAATCATTTTATATTTATTCTCAAAGGGATTTCCGCTCCCTTATTACATTACCCATCGGACAGATGACAATTGCATCAGAGTTTATGCTACTTCCCAATGCGCCTTCCCCTCTCCCCGACCCCCAATTGTGATTACCTTCTAATGCATCACACAACATATTATAAAATGTTAGTATATGTTGTGTTCCTTCTTACCCCTTCCGATCTCGATTGCGATTATAATGCGGGTCCCACCTCCTTCCTTTCTCTCATTCCAAAATTGGTTTCCCTTCACAAACAACATAATTTCATTTCAGTTTTATTTTGAACAACATTTTACTTAAAAAGCCAGTTTTCTCCAAACAAATAAAGGAAAGAAAGCGACAGTCAAAGGGCCGAGAGAGCTTAAACCAAAATAAGAGATATCTACGACAGTAGGAAAATAGGATCGGATTACCTATTTTTCCTTCAGCGAATTCTCGAAGAGTTTAAAAATGTATTGTTGTTCCTTGTTTTCAGAGGCAAACACTGGTTCTCTTCACCATATTCAGATTTCTATTCTTCAACTGTTAGAACATCTCCTCTTTTCATGGATCTATGTTCCCACATTTTAGTGTATTTATTGTAATTGTAAATCATTTGTAAGCAGTCTGAATCGGAAAATAAAAAGTCTGTAATTCAGAAGTAGGGGAATAGTGTGGAAGAACATTTTGCACTCCATTGTAAAGTTTTACAGGGATTAATAAAAGATGCAGCTCTGATTTATAGGATCCATGTGGTATGAGATTTAGCATTTGTTCTCTCTTTGGTTTCATATGTAAATTTTTATGTTTCACCTCTCATTCATAAACATTTTCCTTTTGAATGCTTTCAAGATAGAAAGGTATAATCCATTTTATATGCTCTGCCTTGGGAAATCGTTCATCCTCTGTGTTTTTCTTCTGTTTGAAAAGGATCCATTTACTGTGCCCTTTTTAGCTCCTCTCCAGTCTGTCCATCCCATCCCTATTTAGTTTTATTTTCTAAGTTTTCCTGCCTATCTTGCCCCATGAAATACCCTGTATCCTGATTTAATTCCCGGTTTCAGTTGTCCCATTTTTGTCCCACGCATCCCTGAAAATTCATTTATTTTATTAAAGCCTTTTCCCCATCATTTTATCTAGCCTAATACCAGTCCATTTATTGTGTTCCATTGAATATTCTTTCATGGAGATAGCCCTCTCATGTCCTTGTAGGGCTAGCTACAAGGTTGAGCGTGGTTTAGTTGTTACCCTATTTTTCCCTTCTCAGCCTGGGGTCCAATTCGGGTGCTAACATCTATGGAAACCATAGTGGGGAAATTGTTTGTTTGTTAATGTCATTCATTTTATAAACTACAGATGGATCCTGAAGCTATGCTAGGTAGCCTTCAAAACATTCTTGCTTTGCATTAGCGAAAGTAGATGAATGCTGCTTCAGTCAATCTTTGGTTTGGTTTATGAACTGAACATCTAGTTTCCTCAGTAAAATGTAATCAAGTTAGATCTGATGGTTGATGGTGGACAACGATCAGACATAGGAAGGCTGAAATCATTCACCTGGTGATTCCAGTGTTGAAGAATCCCAAGTTTCAGAATTTTTATGGCGACTCTACTCTTCAAGAATCAGTAGCCTGAGGAGTTTCTTGGTAAATTCATTGTTATCAAAATGATTTCGTTGGATCGAAGGTATGCTCCCATGAGCTGAGATCATATTCTAGGTTTTCCAAATAAAATTCCTAAGGTAGATTGGCAAAGGAATTTGCCTACACTTAAAGATGATGATAGGAAGGATGTTGCTTTACATCTGGTTAGATTTCACATACATATTCGCAAGTTGAAGGTTGATTTTGCTGAAGACTACTTGATGAAGATATTCATGGGCACTCTGGAAGGTGAAGCCCGATCTTGGTATGAAATTTTTCCGCCTGCTTGTATTTACTGTTTAAAGGATTTTCATACCATGTTCTTTGAAAGGAATAAAGAATCTTATCCATCTTTAAATTTAGTTCAGAACTGTTGTAGTCATGTTCATAGTTTTATTGAAAATCTTGAAAATTTTTATGAAGATGATGAATTCATGGATGATGAGATCATGGAGGCTCTGTACGAAAATCCATTTCAGCAGCGTAGAGAGAACTTAGAGGATACTCATCAAGATGCTCAGGAAACTTTGCAGCAAGATCAAGATCTTAGTACAATGGAAAATTATGAAAGAGAAGGTTTTATTTTAGATCTATCCATAGAAGAAGACAATATGCAGGAAAGTCAAGTTTCAATTTTAGAATGTGATAAAGTCAAGTCAGCTATTTCAGATCTAGATTCAACTCGTGATGATCAAGAATACCTTGTGCTGAATCCCATGAAGGAGAGCTCTGCTGTTGAGATCATCTAAAATGAAGAAGACAAAGTTATTGATCCAAATGTTCTCATTTCATTAGAACAAAGCCTTCATGAGGAGGCAATCCAGTCAGTTCATGAAAAACAAGATGAGATCTTTGTTCAAGTAAGTGAAAAATATTCTTTCAATAACTCACTGATAAATGATAATTTGATTTCCATGTCATATGAAGATGATCAACAATGTTTTCAAATTTCAGAAGATCGGGGAATTAAGGACTCTCATTCAGGGTTTTCATGTTTTAAAATGTTATTTCATGAAGAAAATCACCGTTTGAGCAAAAGAAAACAAAAAGTATTATCTCCTTTGTTTGAAGATGAGATAGATCAACTCCTGAAAGGTCATGTTACAGCCCAAACTAAATCAGATTTGCAGTGCGCACATGGTCAAGAAAGTGTTGGTGAAAATTCTTCCTCTTTTGAAGATGATGACGGTCTTGTAGTTAGCTTTATAGATCAGCAAACAGATAATGAAGATGATAAGGCTGTCATGTTTGATAATCTTGAAGATTTTTTTCTATTTAAGAATGACCTAGACCATGAAGTTGAGGAATATGAGCTTGAGAGAGAAAATATGCCAGGAATTGTCATGGTCAAGGAACTTACAGCTAACACTTAGATGGCAGAAGCTTATACCTCTCTGTGCCTTCCTGTCACTCGACAATCAATTGTTCTTTCAGATCAAAATGAAGCGAGTAGTTGTAATTTTGTTGTTGGATCTCAAGACCAACGAGTGCTTCAGAATTTTCAAGATCCCTTCGGCATTCTTTTGCAAGCATCAGAAAAGATAAATGTTGCCTGGTTTGTTATCATAAGCCTTGGTTTCAGTGGTTATTGTGAGTTTCCTACATGTACATCGTTCTACCTGCTCGAGAAAAGTGAGAGCATAATTTTGGTATGTAGCCATCTGCTGGATTGGTTACATTGGAAGGCTCACTACACATGATTGTACATATTCCATCAGTAGGCAGTTGGTTTTCATCATGATTTGAAGCCCTCAAATCTCGATGGACTGCTGCCATTAAAAAAGCTTTGTAAGTACTAATTTCAGTTAAGTAGGTCTTGAGTCATTTTTGTTTTAGTCAGTTTCAACATAGTTTCAGAAATTGTGTATTGTCGTCATTAATTTAGTTTAGGGCCCGAGGTGAAGGCTATAAAACTTGGATGATATGTGTATGGTTTGGTTTTATTTTAGTTTTCCATCTTAGTCTAGAGTCAGAGTCAGTTTTCATTTGTGTCAGTTTTCAACATTTTTGACTCCATGCCCAATGGATAAGGCTACTTGGTCTACAGTGTTCTTGGCACCTCCAAGGAGCTACCATCCCCATTGGAGCCAATGTTAGTGTCAGTCTAGTCATACTGCCATCAGTGATCAAAACTGCTCTTTTGCATTTGCATATTAGGTGTCTCATACCGAATAAATTTCACCATTCCGCTAGGTCATGGATACATTGATGGTAGTAATTTTTCATCAGTTTTCCCTCATAAGGTACTTGCTGATTTTCCTTTCTATGGTCTTTAGTCATTAGTCACTTTCATTCTCAAAATCATGTCAGTAGGTCATAGGATGGGTATCATTAGTTTCTAGGGTCTCACCATGGTCAAATTAGTGAGTCAAATGTCAATAATATCAGCAAGGTCATGAGGAAGTCAATAAATTCAAAGTCACTGCACCTGGAAGATCAAAAAGGAATTTTATTAAGCTTGATGTAATTTTCACCTCAAAACCATGTTTTGACAAAACCATTTTTTGAGGTGAAAACGTGATATTTTTCGTTTATTATTATTCATTATGTAATTCTATGTCATCATGTGTAATAAGTCACAATTCAGAAGTTGTTATCTCCACAAAGTGATGTCCCTGCCTTTAGAGAAGCTTTTTATAGCATTTTCAGCACCAAATTACCTTCCAAATAGATCCATCAGAAGGAGCCCGGAAAGAGATTTCCAACGGTATACTACACTCTCAAAACTGATTTCTGGATTGAAATTTATGCTTAAGTGAACTAAAATTCCCTATATTCTCAAAAATATCTTTTCCCATTTTCCCTTAAAATTTATGTTTAAAGTTTGATATTAACTTTTATTCCATTTTTCCTTCCTCTGATTACAAAATCAAATTATAAATCATTTAAATACAAATGCGATTGATACACAATCCACTTCCCCTCCATACCTATTAAACTTAATAATAAAGTTCAAAGTTTATTATCAAGACCCCCCCGCCGTTCCAAACCACTTCCCCTCCATGCGTTGAATACATTATAATATAAATCAAAGTTATATTATAATATTTCCGTGACCCAAGTCCTTTCATCGCATCGCAATGTCAAAAGGCGTGCCTTGATTGACCCTTACCGAAAGACTCTGATGCGATTGTTTCGAATCCCCTCCGATGTATATCCAGACCGTTGATCCCATCGACGATCGAAAGGCCTATAGGCAATCGCTCCATCGCAATCGCCACCCCCGATCATCCCCCTCCGATTGACTTCCACCGATGGCCTGCTCCCGATTATCCCACAACCGTCGATCTCCTAATCCCATCCAACGACCCATAATTCATCGCCCCCTCCCAATCGCATCGGCGATTTTTATTAGGTAATTCACCTGCTCTTCCACCTGATTCTGCTTGCAATTGTATTTCCTGGGCCCACCACTTAATTCCTCCACTTTTTTATTATAATAGACTTCTCCCCTTTGTTAAATAATTTTTTTTCTTTTTAAACAAAGGTTTTCCCCTACCCCCGCATCATTATCGCATCGGAGATATCGATATTTATCATGATATGTGTCCCGCTCCAACTTCCGATTCCGATTGCACCCTGGTCCCACCATAAACTCCTTCGCCCACTTAATAAAAGGATCTGTCCCTTTGTATAAAATGAAAAATCATTTTATATTTATTCTCAAAGGGATTTCCGCTCCCTTATTACATTACCCATCGGACAGACGACAATCGGATTGGAGTTTATGTTACTTCCCAATGCGCCTTCCCCTCTCCCCGACCCCCGATTGCGATTACCTTCTAATGCATCACACAAAATATTATAAAATGTTATTATATGTTGTGTTACCTCTTACCCCTTCCGATCCCGATTGTGATTATAATGTGGGTCCCACCTCCTTCCTTTCTCTCATTCCAAAATTGGTTTCCCTTCACAAACAACATAATTTCATTTCAGTTTTATTTTGAACAACATTTTATTTAAAAAGTCAGTTTTCTCCAAACAAATAAAGGAAAGCAAGCGACAGTCAAAGGGCCGAGAGAGCTTAAAATAAAACAAGAGATATCTATGACAGGAGGAAAATAGGATCGGATTACCTATTTTTCCTTCAGCGAATTCTCGAAGAGTTTAAAAATGTATTGTTGTTCCTTGTTTTCAGAGGCAAACGCTAGTTCTCTTCGCCATATTCATATTTCTGTTCTTCAGCTATTAGAACATCTCCTCTTTTCATGGATCTATGTTCCCACATTTCAATGTATTTATTTTAATTTTAAATCATTTGTAAGCAGTCTAAATCGGAAAATAAAAAGTCTGTAATTCAGAAGTAGGGGAATAGTGTGGAAGAACATTTTGCGCTCCATTGTACAGTTTGACAGGGATTAATAAAAGATGCAGCTCTGATTTATGGGATCCATGTGGTATGAGATTTAGCATTTGTTCCCTCTTTGGTTTCATATGTAAATTTTTATGTTTCACCTCTCATTCATAAACATTTTCCTTTTGAATGCTTTCAAGATAGAAAGGTAGAATCCATTTTATATGCTCTGCCTTGGGAAATCGTTCACCCTCTGTGTTTTTCTTATGTTTGAAAAGGATCCATTTACTGTGCCCTTTTTAGCTCCTCACCAGTCTTTCCATCCCATCCCTATTTAGTTTTATTTGCTGAGTTTTCCTGCCTATTTTGCCCCATGAAATACCCTGTATCCTGATTTAATTCCTGGTTTCAACTGTCCCATTTTTGTCCCACGCATCCCTGAAAATTCATTTATTTTATTAAAGCATTTTCCCCATCATTTTATCTATCCTAATATCAGTCCATTTATTGTGTTCCATTGAATATTCTTTCACGGAGAGAGCCCTCTCTTGTCCTTGTAGGGCTAGCTACAAGGCTGAGCATGGTTTAGTTGTTAGCCTATTTTTCCCTTCTCAGCCTGGGGTCCAATTCGGGTGCTAACATCTCTGGCGACCATACTGGGGAAATTGTTTGTTTTTTAATGTTATTCATTTTATAAACTACAGACAGAGCCTGAAACTATGCCAGGTAGCCTTCAAAACGCTCTTGCTTTGCATTAGAAAAAGTAGATGAATGCTGCTTCAATCAATCTCCGGTTTGGTTTATGAACTGAACATCTCGTTTCCTCATTAAAATGTGATCAAGTTAGATCTGATGGTTGATGGTGGACAACGATCATACATAGGAAGGCTGAAATCATTCACCTGGTGACTCCAGTGTCGAAGAATCCTAAGGTTCGAAATTTTTATGGCGACTCTACTCTTCAAGAATCAGTAGCCAGAGGGATTTTCTTGGTGAATTCATTGTTATCAAAATGGTTTCACTGGATCGAAGGTATGCTCCCATGAGCCGAGATCACATTACAGGTTTTCCAAATAAAATTTCTAAGGTATATTGGCAAAGGAATTTTCCTACGTTTAAAGATGATGATAGGAAGGATTTTTCTTTACATCTGGTTAGATTTCACATACATATTCGCAAATTGAAGGTTGATTTTGCTGAAGATTGCTTGATGAAGATATTCATGGGAATTCTGGAAGGTGAAGCCCGATCTTGGTATGAAAGTTTGTCGCCTGCTTGTATTTACTATTTAAAGGATTTTCATACCATATTCTTTGAAAGGTATAAAGAATCTTATCGATATTTAAATTTAGTTCAGAACTGTTGTAGCCATGTTCATAGTTTTATTGAAAATCTTGAAAAAGTTTATGAAGATGATGACTTCATGGATGATGAGATCATGGAGGCTCTGTACGAAAATCCATTTCAGCAGCATAGAGAGAACTTAGAGGATACTCATCAAGATGCTCAGGAAACTTTGCAGAAAGATCAAGATCTTAGTACAATGGAAAATGATGAAAGAGAAGGTTTTATTTCAGATCTGCCCATAGAAGAAGACAATATGTAGGAAAGTCAAGTTTCAATTTCAAAATGTGATAAATTCAAGTAAGCTATTTCAGATCTATATTCAGATCGTGATGATCAAGAGTACCTTGTACTGAATCCCATGAAGGAGAGCTCTGCTGTTGATATCATCTGGAATGAAGAAGACAGAGTTATTGATCCAAATGTTCTCATTTCATTAGAATAAAGCCTTCATGAGGAGGTAATCCAGTCAGTTCATGAAAAACAATATGAGATCTTTGTTCAAGTAAGTGAAAAATCTTCTTTCAATAACTCACTGATAAATGATAATTTTATTGCCATGTCATATGAAGATGATAAAAAATGTTTTCAAATTTCAGAAGATCAGGGAATTAAGGAATCTCATTCAGGTTTTTCATGTTTTAAAATTTTATTTCATGAAGACAATCACTGTTTGAGCAAAAGAAAACAAAAATTATTATCTCCTTTGTCTGAGGATGAGATAGATCAACTCCTGAAAGGTCATGTTACAGCACAAACTAAAGCAGATTTGCAGTGTGCACATGGTCAAGAAAATGTTGATGAAAATTCTTCCTCTTTTGAAGATGATGACGGTCTTGTAATTAGCTTTATAGATCAGCAAACAGATAATGAAGATGATAAGGTTGTCATGTTTGATAATCTTGAAGATTGTTTTCTATTTAAGAATGACCTAGACCATGAAGTTGAGGAATATGAGCTTGAGAGAGAAAATATGCCAGGAATTGTCATGGTCAAGGAACTTATAGCTAACACTCAGATGGCAGAAGCTTATACCTCTCTGTGCCTTCCTGTCACTCGGCAATCAATTGTTCTTTCAGATCAAAATGAAGTGAGTAGTTGTAATTTTGCTGTTGGATCTCAAGACCAACTAGTGCTTCAGGATTTTCAAGATCCCGTCGGCATTATTTTGCAAGCATCAGAAAAGATAAATGTTGCCTGGTTCGTTATCATAAGCCTTTGTTTCAGTGGTTATTGTGATTTTCCTACATGTACATTTTTCTACCTGCTCAAGAAAAGTGAGAGCAGAATTTTGGTATGTAGCCATCTGCTGGATTGGTTACATTGGAAGGCTCACTACACATGATTGTACATATTCCATCAATAGGCAGTTGGTTGTCATCATGATTTGAAGCCCTCAAATCTCTATGGAATGCTGCCATTAAAAAAGCTTTGTAAGTACTAATTTCAGTTAAGTAGGTCTTGAGTCATTTTTGTTTTAGTCAGTTTCAACATAGTTTCAGAGCAAGTGTGTACTGTCGTCATTCATTTAGTTTGGGGCCCGAGGTGAAGGCTATAAAACTTGGATGATATTTGTATGGTTTGGTTTTATTTTAGTTTTCAGTCTTAGTCTATAGTCAGAGTCAGTTTGCATTTGTGTCAGTTTTCAACATTTTTGACTCCATGCCCAATGGATACGGCTACTTGGTCTAGGTGTTCTTGGCACCTCCAAGGAGCTACCATCCCCATTGGAGCCAATTTTAGTGTTAGTCTATTCATACTGCCATCAGTGATAAAAAATTCTCTTTTGCATTTGCATATTAGGTGTCTCATACCGAATAAATTTCACCATTCCGCTAGGTCATGGATACATTGATGGTAGTAATTTTTCATTAGTTTTCCCTCATAAGGTACTTGCTGATTTTCCTTTCTATGGTCTTTAGTCATTAGTCACTTTCATTCTCAAAATCATGTCAGTAGGTCATAGGATGGGTGTCATTAGTTTCTAGGGTCTCACCATGGTCAAATTAGTGAGTTAAATGTCAATAATATCAGCAAGGTCATGAGGAAGTCAATAAATTCAAAGTCACTGCACCTGGAAGATCAAAAAGACATTTTATTCAGCTTGATGTAATTTTCACCTCAAAACCATTTTTTGAGTTGAAAACGTGATATTTTTCCTTTATTATTATTCATTATGTAATTCTATATCATCATGTGTAATAAGTCACAATTCAGAAGCTGTTATCTCCACAAAGTGATGTCCCTGCTTTCAGAGAAGCTTTTCACAGCATGTTCAACACCAAGTCACCTTCCAAATAGATCCATCAGAAGGAGCCTAGAAAGAGCTTTCCAACGGTATACTACGCTCTCAAAACTGACTTCTGGATTGAAATTTATGCTTAAGTGAACTAAAATTCCCTATATCCTCAAAAATCCCTTTTCCCATTTTTCCCTTAAACTTTATGTTTAAAGTTTGATATTTCCTTTTATTCCATTTTTCCTCCCTCCAATTATAAAATCACATTATAAATCATTTAAATACAAATGCGATTGATACACAAACCACTTCCCCTCCATACCTATTAAACTTAATAATAAAGTTCAAAGTTTATTATCAAGACCCCCCCGTCGTTCCAAACCACTTCCCCTCCATGCGTTGAATACATTATAATATAAGTCAAAGTTATATTATAATATTTCCGTTACCCAAGTCCTTTCATTGCATCGCAATGTCAAAAGGCGCGCCCCGATTGACCCTTACCGAAAGACTCCAATGCGATTGTTTCGAATCCCCTCCGATGTATATCCCGACCGTTGATCCCATCGACGATCGAACATCCTATAGGCAATCGCTCCATCACAATCGCCACCCCCGATCATCCCCCTCCGATTGAATTCTGCCGATGGCCTGCTCCTGATTATCCTACAACTTTCAATCTCCTAATCCCAGCTGACGGCCCATAATCCATCACCCCCTCCCAATCGCATCGACGATTTTTATTAGGTAATGCACCTTCTCTTCCACCCGATTCTGATTGCGATTGTATTTCCTAGGCCCACCACTTAAGTCCTCCGCTCGTTTATTATAATAGACTTCTCCCCTTTGTTAAATAATTTTTTTTTTGTTTAAACAAAGGTTTTCCCCTACCCCTGCATCATTATCGCATCGAATATATTGAGATTTATCATGATATGTGTCCTGCTCCAACTTCTGATTCCAATTACACCCCGGTCCCACCATAAACTCCTTCACCCGCTTAATAAAAGAATATGTCCCTTTGTATAAAATGAAAAATCATTTTATATTTATTCTTAAAGGGATTTCCGCTCCCTTATTACATTACCCATCGGACAGACAACAATCGCATCGGAGTTTATGTTACTTCCCAATGCGCCTTCCCCTCTCCCCGACCCCCGATTGCGATTACCTTTTAATGCATCACACAACATATTATAAAATGTTATTATATGTTGTGTTCCCTCTTACCCCTTCCGATCTCGATTGCGATTATAATGCGGGTCCCACCTCCTTCCTTTCTCTCATTCCAAAATTGGTTTCCCTTCACAAACAACATAATTTCATTTCAGTTTTATTTTGAACAGCATTTTATTTAAAAATTCAGTTTTCTCCAAACAAATAAAGGAAATCAAGCAACAGTCAAAGGGCCGAGAGAGCTTAAAATAAAATAAGAGATATCTACGATAGCAGGAAAATAGGATCGAATTACCTTTTTTTCCTTCAGCGAATTCTCGAAGAGTTTAAAAATGTATTGTTGTTCCTTGTTTTCAGAGGCAAACGCTGGTTCTCTTCTCCATATTCAGATTTCTGTTCTTCAGCTGTTAGAACAACTCCTCTTTTCATGGATCTATGTTCCCACATTTCAATGTATTTATTGTAATTTTAAATCATTTGTAAGCAGTTTGAATCGGAAAATAAAAATTTTGTAATTCAGAAGTAGGGGAATAGTGTGGAAGAACATTTTGCGCTCCATTGTACAGTTTGACAGGGATTAATAAAATATGCAGCTCTGATTTATGGGATACATGTGGTATGAGATTTAGAATTTGTTCTCTCTTTGGTTTCATATGTAAATTTTTATATTTCACCTCTCATTCATAAACATTTTCCTTTTGAATGCTTTCAAGATAGAAAGGTAGAATCCATTTTATATGCTCTACCTTGGGAAATCGTTCATCCTCTGTGCTTTTCTTCTGTTTGAAAAGGATCCATTTACTGTGCCCTTTTCAGCTTCTTTCCAGTCTGTCCATCCCATCCCTATTTAGTTTTATTTGCTAAGTTTTCCTACCTATCTTGGCCCATGAAATACCCTGTATCCTGATTTAATTCCTGGTTTTCACTGTCCCATTTTTGTCCCACACATCCTTGAAAATTCATTTATTTTATTAAAGCATTTTCCCAATCATTTTATCTAGCCTAATATCAGTCCATTTATTGTGTTCCATTGAATATTATTTCACGGAGAGAGCCCTCTCCTGTCTTTGTAGGGCTAGCTACAAGGCTGAGCGTGGTTTAGTTGTTACCCTGTTTTTCCCTTCTGAGCCTGGGGTCCAATTCGGGTGCTAACATCTCTGGTGACCATACTGGGGAAATTGTTTTTTTGTTAATGATATTCATTTTATAAACTACAGATGGAGCTTGAAGCTATGCCAGGTAGCCTTCGAAATGCTCTTGCTTTGCATTAGCGAAAGTAGATGAATGTTGCTTCAGTCAATCTCCGGTTTGGTTTATGAACTGAACATCTGGTTTCCTCAGTAAAATGTAATCAAGTTAGATCTGATGGTTGATGGTGGACAACGACCAGACATAGGAAGGCTAAAATCATTCACCTGGTGACTCCAGTGTCGAAGAATCCTAAGGTTCAGAATTTTTATGGTGACTCTACTCTTCAAGAATCAGTAGCCTGAGGGAATTTCTTGGTGAATTCATTGTTATCAAAATGGTTTCACTGGATCGAAGGTATGCTCCCATGAGCTGAGATCACATTCCAGGTTTTCCAAATAAAATTCCTAAGGTAGATTGGCAAAGGAATTTTCCTACATTTAAAGATGATGATAGGAAGGAAGCTGCTTTACATCTGGTTAGATTTCACATACATATTCGCAAGTTGAAGGTTGATTTTGCTGAAGACTGATTGATGAAGATATTCATGGGCACTCTGGAAGGTGAAGCCCAATCTTGGTATGAAAGTTTGTCGCCTGCTTGTATTTATTGTTTAAAGGATTTTCATACCATGTTCTTTGAAAGGTATAAAGAATCTTATCCATCTTTAAATTTAGTTCAAAACTGTTGTAGCCATGTTCATAGTTTTATTGAAAATCTTGAAAAAGTTTATGAAGATGATGAATTCATGGATGATGAGATCATGGAGGCTCTGTACGAAAATCCATTTCAGCAGCGTAGAGAGAACTTAGAGGATACTCATCAAGATGCTCAGGAAACTTTGCAGCAAGATCAAGATCTTAGTACAATGGAAAATGATGAAAGAGAAGGTTTTATTTCAGATCTGTCCATAGAAGAAGACAATATATAGGAAAGTCAAGTTTCAATTTCAAAATGTGATAAAGTCAAGTCAGTTATTTCAGATCTAGATTCAGATCGTGATGATCAAGAATACCTTGTGTTGAATCCCATGAAGGAGAGGTCTGCTGTTGAGATCATCTGGAATGAAGAAGACAGAGTTATTGATCCAAATGTTCTCATTTCATTAGAACAAAGCCTTCATGAGGAGGTAATCCAGTCAGTTCATGAAAAACAAGATGAGATATTTGTTCAAGTAAGTGAAAAATCTTCTTTCAATAACTCACTGATAAATGATAATTTGATTGCCATGTCATATGAAGATGATCAACAATGTTTTAAAATTTCAGAAGATCGGGGAATTAAGGACTCCCATTCAGGTTTTTCATGTTTTAAAATGTTATTTCATGAAGACAATCACTATTTGAGAAAAAGAAAACAAAAAGTATTATCTCCTTTGTCTGAAGATGAGATAGATCAACACCTTAAAGGTCATGTTACAGCCCAAACTAAAGTAGATTTGCAGTGTGCACATGGTCAAGAAAGTGTTGGTGAAAATTATTCCTCTTTTGAAGATGATGACGGTCTTGTAATTAGCTTTATAGATCAACAAACATATAATGAAGATGATAAGGCTGTAATGTTTGATAATCTTGAAGATTGTTTTCTATTTAAGAATGACCTAGACCATGAAGTTGAGGAATATGAGCTTGAGAGAGAAAATATGCCAGGAATTGTCATGGTCAAGGAACTTAAAGCTAACACTCAGATGGCAGAAGCTTATACCTCTTTGTGCCTTCCTGTCACTCGGCAATCAATTGTTCTTTCAGATCAAAATGAAGCGAGTAGTTGTAATTTTGCTGCTGGATCTCAAGACCAATGAGTGCTTCGGGATTTTCAAGATCCCTTCGGCATTCTTTTACAAGCATAAAAAAAGATAAATGTTGCTTGGTTTGTTATCATAAGCCTTGGTTTCAGTGGTTATTGTGAGTTTCCTACATGTACATCGTTCTACCTGCTCGAGAAAAGTGAGAGCATAATTTTGGTATGTAGCCATCTGCTGGATTGGTTACATTGGAAGGCTCACTACACATGATTGTACATATTCCATCAGTAGGCAGTTGGTTTTCATCATGTTTTGAAGCCCTCAAATCTCGATGGACTGCTGCCATTAAAAAAACTTTGTAAGTACTAATTTCAGTTAAGTAGGTCTTGACTCATTTTTGTTTTAGTTAGTTTCAACATAGTTTCAGAGAAATTGTGTACTGTCGTCATTAATTTAGTTTGGGGCCTGAGGTGAAGGCTATAAAACTTGGATGATATGTGTATGGTTTGGTTTTATTTTAGTTTTCAGTCTTAGTCTAGAGTCAGAGTCAGTTTTCATTTGTGTCAGTTTTCAACATTTTTGACTCCATGCCCAATGGATAAGGCTACTTGTTCTACGGTGTTCTTGGCACCTCCAAGGAGCTACCATCCCCATTGAAGCCAATGTTAGTGTCAGTCTAGTCATACTTCCATCAGTGATCAAAACTTCTCTTTTTCATTTTCATATTAGGTGTCTCATACCGAATAAATGTTACCATTCCGCTAGGTCATGGATACATTGATGGTAGTAATTTTTCATCAGTTTTCCCTCATAAGGTACTTGCTGATTTTCCTTTCTATGGTCTTTATTCATTAGTCACTTTCATTCTCAAAATCATGTTAGTAGGTCATAGGATGGGTGTCATTAGTTTCTAGGGTCTCACCATGGTCAAATTAGTGAGTCAAATGTCAATAATATCAGCAAGGTCATGAGGAAGTCAATAAATTCAAATCACTGCACCTGGTAGATCAAAAAGACATTTTATTTAGCTTGATGTAATTTTCACCTCAAAACCATGTGTTGAGGTGAAAACGTGATATCTTTCCTTTATTATTATTCATTATGTAATTCTATATCATCATGTGTAATAAGTCACAATTCAGAAGCTGTTATCTCCACAAAGTGATGTCCCTGCCTTCAGAGAAGATTTTCATAGCATTTTCTGCACAAAATCACCTTCCAAATAGATCCATCTGAAGGAGCCCGGAAAGAGCTTTCCAACGGTATACTACACTCTCAAAACTGACTTCTGGTTTGAAATTTATGCTTAAGTGAAGTAAAATTCCCTATATCCTCAAAAATCCCTTTTCCCATTTTTCCCTTAAACTTTAAGTTTAAAGTTTGATATTTCCTTTTATTCCATTTTTCCTCCCTCCGATTACAAAATCACATTATAAATCATTTAAATACAAATGTGATTGATACACAAACCACTTCCCCTTCATACCTATTAAACTTAATAATAAAGTTCAAAGTTTATTATCAAGACCCCCCCGCCATTCCAAACCACTTCCCCTCCATGCGTTGAATACATTATAATATAAATCAAAGTTATATTATAATATTTCCGTGACCCAAGTCCTTTCATCGCATCGCAATGTCAAAAGGCACGCCCCGATTGACCCTTACCAAAAGACTCTGATGTGATTGTTTCGAATCTCCTCCGATGTATATCCCGACCGTTGATCCCATCGACGATCGAAAGGCCTATAGGCAATCACTCCATCACAATTGCCGCCCCCGATCATCCCCCTCCAATTGACTTCTGCCGATGGCCTGATCCTGATTATCTCACAACTGTCGATCTCCTAATCCCATCCGATGGCCCATAATTCATCGCCCCCTCCCAACCGCATCGGCGATTTTTATTAGGTAATGCACCTGCTCTTCCGCCCGATTTTGATTGCGATTGTATTTCCTGGGCCCACCACTTAAGTCCTCCGCTCGTTTATTATAATAGACTTCTCCCCTTTGTTAAATAAATTTTGTTATGTTTAAACAAAGGTTTTCCCCTACCCTTGCATCATTATCGCATCGGAGATATCGAGATTTATCATGATATGTGTCCCGCTCCAACTTCCGATTCCGATTGCACCCCGGTCCCACCATAAACTCCTTCGCCCGCTTAATAAAAGGATCTGTCCCTTTGTATAAAATGAAAAATATATTTATTCTCAAAGGGATTTCCGCTCCCTTATTACATTACCCATTGGACATATGACAATCGCATTGGAGTTTATGTTACTTCCCAATGCGCCTTCCCCTCTCCCCAACCCCCGATTGCGATTACCTTTTAATGCATCACACAGCATATTATAAAATGTTATTATATGTTGTGTTCCCTCTTACCCCTTTCGATCACGATTGCGATTATAATGCGGGTCCCACCTCCTTCCTTTCTCTCATTCCAAAATTGGTTTCCCTTCACAAACAACATAATTTTATTTTAGTTTTATTTTGAACAACATTTTATTTAAAAAATCAGTTTTCTCCAAACAAATAAAGGAAAGCAAGCAATATTCAAAGGGACGAGAGAGCTTAAAATAAAATAAGAGATATCTACGACAGCAGGAAAATAGGATCGGATTACCTATTTTTCCTTCAACGAATTCTCGAAGAGTTTAAAAATGTATTGTTGTTCCTTGTTTTCAGAGGCAAACGTTGGTTCTCTTCGCCATATTCAGATTTATGTTCTTTAGCTTTTAGAACAGCTCCTCTTTTCCTGGGTCTATGTTCCCACATTTCAATGTATTTATTGTAATTTTAAATCATTTGTAAGTAGTCTAAATCGGAAAATAAAAATTCTGTGATTCAGAATTAGGGGAATAGTGTGGAAGAACAGTTTGCGCTCCATTGTACAGTTTGACAGGGATTAATAAAAGATGCAGCTCTGATTTATGGAATCCATGTGGTATGAGATTTAGCATTTTTTCTCTCTTTGGTTTTATATGTAAATTGTTATGTTTCACCTCTCATTCATAAACATTTTCCTTTTGAATGCTTTCAAGATAGAAAGGTAGAATCCATTTTATATGCTCTACCTCGGGAAATCGTTCATCCTCTGTGTTTTTCTTCTGTTTGAAAAGGATCCATTTACTGTGCCCTTTTTAGTTCCTCGCCAGTCTGTCCATCCCATCCCTATTTAGTTTTATTTGCTAAGTTTTCCAGCCTATCTTGCCCCATGAAATACCCTATATCCTGATTTAATTCCCGGTTTTAGCTGTCCCATTTTTGTCCCACGCATCCCTGAAAATTCATTTATTTTATTAAATAATTTTCCCCATCATTTTATCTAGCCTAATATCAGTCCATTTATTGTGTTCCATTTAATATTCTTTCATGGAGAGAGCCCTTTCCTGTCCTTGTAGGGCTAGCTACAAGGCTGAGCGTGGTTTAGTTGTTACCCTGTTTTGCCGTTCTCATCCTGGGGTCCAATTGGGGTGCTAACATAATGTATAATGTGGTAAGCTTAATGTTATGTAACATGATTGTTCGGTGGGTGGGCGAAGCTATAATCATTAAAATGAATAAGTTAACTAAAAAATAAAAAGTTTGGATATTGGGGAAAAAGGTGAAAATAGTAAAAACGAACTAAAAGTTTAATATTTACAATGAATTACTATTTTAACTATGAGAATTGAAATATTGTTACATTTATACATTTTTAACCCAGGCGAGGAAATAATTAAAACTTTAAAGGAGTTCCATTTACAAACCATTTGACCAAATGAAGTGAAACAAGTATCGTTGGAAAGCTTATGAAAAACCAAATTCAATGTAACAGTCAAAATAGAAATCCGATAAAAATGAAAAAAATGACAAAATTACAAAATAATTAACTTAATCAAAATCCTAAAAGGTGTTCAGTCAAAAATATTGTAGAAATGGTCCCCATTATTTGAAGTACATAAGTCAAAAATGGGGGGGTTGTGTTTTACCACAACAAGGTCACGAGGTGGTTAGTTGGTACATCAACTTCTCAATGGCACAACTTTTTCATACAATCTTCATTTGGGGCACACAGTAGCTCATTGGAAATAACTGTCCAAGGATCATGGGTTTAAAGTAGGGCTAAGGAATTCCATGGTGACCCCTAGCCCCTCGAATTGACAAAAAAACATGTTTTAATGCCTCAAAATTTCTTCATTTAAATTATAATTGAATGTCATTTTCCACCTAAATATTTATTAGATAGGGTATGGGGGGCGATAATAGCCCCTAAGAAGTTTGGAACCTAAAAACCATAGAAAATTTATGAATAAGATAGAGAATTGTTGAGTTACTGGAAGAGGTGGTTGGCCACCAATATCCACATGGATCAATTATCTATATTTCCCTCACATATCCAAACACCACATGCTCTTCTCTTTAAGCATGTTTGCTAACGTCCAAAGAAAATCCATTCAGGGCATGCACTTTCTCTTATTTCTAGTTTCACACTTTACTTTTAGATGATAGAAATTGATTTGAGCCATGGATTCTCTTCTATTAAATATTACTTTGTGGTAAAACATATGATTTACTATGGTTTCTCAACAACGTTTACCACTCTAAAGTGCAATAGTAGTTTTATAGGTGCCATGTCATATGCCATAGTTACAATTGTTTTTGTATTGATATCAAAGACATAAAATGGTCAATTAATAGATACATGAGAATATTTTATGTTATAAAAGTGTCTTATGCCTTTATGATCCTACATTGAATATGAGGCTAGATTTTGTTTCTAGCATAATAAAGCATATTTGGAAATCTAAATCCCTTTTATTAGTTCTTCATTCATTAGTCTCTTTCTTTAATTTTCATTTCTAAGAGATGTCAATCCAATTATGTGTTCAACAACATAGCTTCTATCAAAAATAAAATTATTATTTATGTATTTCTTAAGATGGTGTGTTTATTGATATTCATAAATGCCCTTGTTATAAAATAATAATAATAATATCCTTTAATCCTTCAAAGTGGAACATACCATAAAAAGGGACTCTTATGCTTGTTGGGTACATTAGACTTAGTATTTCATTAGGACCTCACTAGGACCTACATGCTTGCTATCATTAGAACCTCTTCCTTGCATTATTAGGGGCACATATGACAAATTTTCATTCACCATATAAATTCCCTATCATTTCGCAAATTTTTATTATGAGTAAGTCTATTTTTAGCAGGGGCACTGCCTAAGATGACATGTAGCACTAACTAGACTCTAGTCGGGGGATGACATGGTTATTTCCACTCCATAAATTTGTACATTCATATTCCTTCATAGAGTAAGTATGCACTTACTCCCTACTTTGTAGCAAGTTAATTTTCAATTTTCTCTTTCTTCCCCTTGTTAGTTGACTTTTAGTCATATTTTGGAGTTTAACTAGTTAATATTTTGCATGTGAGTTATATTAATTAGTTCTAACTTCTTTTTTTCTCCACTATCTTCCAGTTCACTCCATTTTAGGATATTTTTCTAATTTGAGTTTCCCAACCTAATTTTGACATATTTTCCAACTAGGGAAAGTGCTTTTGAGTTATAATGACTGCATGCACATGGAACCCCAACCGAATTTGAATTGATTGGTCTCCTTGAGAGTCTATATATTGTATTCATGTTAAGAAATAATACCTCATCGTATTTTATGACTAATTCAAATTGTCTCTTTGGTTCATTAGTCAATTTCTAAACAATTGTATTCTCTCTTATTCTTTGTTTTTCAAGTAGCTCGCCTAGTATATTGTCACATTTAGATCCTATGATTGTGTTAAAACCAGCAATTCCATCCATTGCATTAAGTTGGATCATTAGTACTATTTTAGCAAATTATTGTGAGAGTTTCATTACAATATGGTATTGAAGCCTTAGGTTACAACATTGGGGGTTGTATGGACTTAGGGACAATTTTAGGATGTTAGAAAAGTATATATATTGTCTTTGACATAGAGATGGATAGAGATTATTATATATTCATAATTTCATAAAATTAGCCAGACAAAATTTAATTATTATTTCCATGGAGGATATAGCAAACTTTAATGAATATGAAATAAATATCATAAGTAAAATTTACAAGGGAAAGGAGCTCAATGGCTAAGCCTTGCTTGGAGACTTGTCTTATTGAAATATGTTGTTGTTGCTCTCCCAATTTTCAAATTGTCGGCTCTTGTGGACCTAATAGGAGTCAAAAATTTTATTTCCCAAGAGATTTGTAAGTTTTAATAGTAAGGATGGAAATAAAACACAACCTGATTCCACCTTGTTAATTGGGATGTGGTCCATGTTCCAAAGTGTCAAGAAGGTTTGGAAGTAGAAACAAATCCTACATAAAAAAAATATCTTGGAGATTGAAGGAGCTACTTGAAATCTTGTCAGCCTCCTCATAGGGGCTCTCAAATTTGGATACATTTGACAACATCTTCCCCTCTCATAAAATCTAAATAACCTTGGATTCCAGGTAATGGCTTGCAAATTAACTTTTAGAATGAAAACATTCTTGGACGCCCTTCACTAAGAAATAATCAACCTCTACTCACACTCTGTTGATTTTTGGGTAGCTGCGGGAGGTGTTCCCTAAAAGAAAGAAAAAATAAATTTTAAATTAAAATAAAGAAAGTTTAATTTAAATTTAAATTTAATTTGCAAAGATATGTGCCTCTTGGGAACCATAAAATCACTATAAAAAGACACTTGAAACATCTCATTTTCATACACATTCATCACTCACATATTTGTCTCTCTCTCACATGTGTGGGACACATTACTTAATTGTTTGAAAAGTTGAGTTTTTTTGTGCTAAAGTAATATCATATGTCATTGGAAGTAATTACCAGATTCAGATTTCATGCTTGTCAAATTAGCACTATAAGATCAACATTGTATCACAGCATGTGGGTAGTGTTAAATTTTTGGGGTTGATACAATCTTTATGTACAATATATCATATTTTTACTCCTAGTTAGATATATGCAATGAATTACATAAATTATGGTGGGAAGTAAATATGATTAAATATGTTAATTACCGAAATATAAAGAATTTATATTCACATTTTAATTTTTCCTAAATTTATGCAAAGAATCGCATAAATTATGGAGGAACAATTTAACAAAGTCAAACAATATGTGGGTGGATTATAGCCTAATTTCAATTGACTAAAATATAAATTTTAATATGAGGATATATTTAACCTCATATCACCAATGAGTAAATGGTTAGAGAATATGTGTGGTGTGAATAGTGACATATATCCACTAGTGTTCATAAGAAATTAGACTAGGAGATTTAAATAGCATTTTAGAGGATTCTTCCAGAATCGAGCATAAACTTAGCAAGAGTGATTTGTGTTTGAGGGGGAGAAATTGTACATACACCTAGAAACATGTCAAATGATTGGAAGAGCTTCTATTTTAGAAGGAGCGGACAATGAATTAGAATGGAAAGATGTAGTCTACTAGAGATCCAAAGGGTCTCTCATAATGATGAGGAGCATGAGGCTCCCAAGGATATGGGTTCAAGTCCTTCCGTACCTATGGAACATCCTTTAGATCATCAGGATGGCCCAAAATGACCCATTGAGCTAGTGGAACCACTTAAGGTCATTGCTCTAAAATCTAAGAAGAGGTCAGTATGGATTCAAAATAAATTGAAGGATGCAGAGGGGCATGCATCTCCCCATGGAACCTTCATGGAAAGAAAATCTCCTAAGAAGTACTTAGGATATGTAGCACTGATGAGTCACTTAATTGATTTTGAGCCATCCAACTATCTGCGGGCAACAAGCCAAAGTTTTGAAGATGCCATGATGGAGGAAAATTAGTCCATCATGGAGAATGATGTGTGGGAAATTGTGTTGAGACGGAAGGGGAAGTCAATGGTGACTTCCAAATAGATCTACAATATCAACCATGTGGTATATGGTAGCATAGAGAAGTAAAAGTGGGATTCATGGAAAGAGGGTTCTCCCAGAAAGAGGGAGAGGACTATGAAGAGACATTTTCTTCAATCACCAAGTACACTTCTATTAGAACTAGTATTTCTATTGCTTCTATTATAGGTTGGAAATTGCATCAGATGCATGTGGAAATTTCTTTCCTTAATTGAGTGATTGGGGAAGAAGTGTACACAGATCCACCTTAGGACTTTGAGGTACATGAGAAGGAGTCTCATGTATGTAGACTGGAGAAGGATTTGTATGGATTCGGGTAGGAATCTTGGGATTGGTATTCTCAGAATGATGGATACTTGATGAGTCTTGGTTTCACCAAGAGTGATGTCGATCCCAATATTGTAATATTCCCAAATGGGAAAAGCAGGAATATAGTGCAAAATGTTGAAATAACAGTGTAAAACATCATATAAAAACATGAGGCCAATATGGAGACCTTCCATTCATCATAACAGCGGCATATATATGAAAATAATGGGCCACAAACCATAATACAAGATATAACAAGCCTACAATAGACAAAACCCTCAAAAGAGGTGATACTACTATATATCAAAATGCCAGAAGACTGCTACAGTGCAGTCATGGATGCACTGCTACAGTAAATGAGTACACAAAATAACATGCGATGATGTATGCCTCAAAAGATACAACAAATACATATCTAGGCACTATACAACCTCAAATGAAGAAGCCCCAAAGGGTTTTCAGAAATACACCAATTTACAAGATGGGAATCAAAGCCCTAGGGCTGAAGATTACCTGCAACACATAAAATGGAAAGGTGTGGCTGATATGATATTCAAAATAATGTAGCCTCCTCCAATGGATCCTCTAGATGAAAGGTTGATCCCTTCACTAGAAAACCTCCTCCCCAAATGGTGTACTGAAACCACCCTGCAACTCCTCCCTCAAAATAACGTAGTCCAAGACAGAAACTGCATTGTAGGGGCAAATAAATAAGTGGCATGATGGAAAATGTTGTAATAAGGCTCAAGGACCTTCCTTACTATCCTCCCAATGGGAAGGAACCCTCTTCCACTGAAAATAAGCATTGAAGTGACCCAAATGTGTTCTCCACTGCTACAACCTGCAACATGACACAACCCTCAACATGATTTGCAATGTAGATGAAAGATGAAGCTTGGCCAAATGCTTGAATGTGGAAGTAAAGTACAATTCTCTTCTTAGAGGCCTCTCAAGGAAAGAGGTGGGATTCCCGACTAGGAATACCAAGTGTTAAACAACACTTGCAATCTTAGCTAAACAGCCAAAGAAAGCTATATGTCTAAACAGACCATATATTCAGAAATATCATATACCAATACATAATCTAATATGGTTTCCATCCTCTTCATTATATAATAAATTATCTTTCCAACCCTAATCCCCATTCATTTATGACACTACTTCCATGCAAAGAGCCTCCATCTAAATTTGCAATGTCCCTCATTGAATGCCACTACTCCATGACAACATTGTTGATTTGGTCAAAGTTGACCCAGTCAAGGTGTTCCAGCCTCTTTTCACACACAAGGGTGCTCAATTAAGCTACCAAGATGTAATTATTTCACATTTCCATTGATTTTATTCAAATTAAGGAGATTTATGGATCTCCATTATCCTCTTATTAATTAAACAAGAAAGAAAAAACAAAATTTAATATTCCAACTAGCTCATGGCTAATTGGGAATATTACAGTCCTCCCCTCCCAAATGTTGCTTGTCCTTAAGCAACTGACAACATAATTTCTGAAACTATTATCCTCCACCATTGGTGACACCTCCATGTGATAATATTCCCTCATAAGCTAAGTGTCTCCCAATCCAACCCTCCATGACATGCTCCTCCCAAGTTCTTATGAGATGCAAGTGACTCATCCCATAAGGAAGCAATAGATCCAATGAAACAATCATGGTTTTCCCAATGTCCTCCCTAAAAAATTTATCATAATGGACATGGAGAATCTCTCTCCCAAAGGGCACATCCAATCCTCCTATCCTCCCTCCAATCATTCCCATAAAAATAATAAGTACATCATCAATGTATGGGATCAAAACCAAGTACATACAAATAGAAATATGCAAAAATGGAGGTGGGTCATAGTCCCACATGTGGAGCCAGTGCAGTATATCTCATGACTGCATCAGATAATGATATGCTAAGTAGTTTCGCCACCACTTAATTGTTGCCCAAGTTTCCTCACAAGTTTTGAAAATGTGAGAAATGTTTGGTGCCCTTAGAGTGTACCCAGAGTGGTAAATCATATCCCTATATCCTCCTAGGGAGTGGCCATGTTCAGAAATGTTTATGGCCCAAAGTTGGCCATGAATTTTATATGGAAGAATGCTCCTCCTTGGAGCAATGGCCTGCATATCCATGGTAAAGGAATGCAAATAATCATCAAGTGAAACATCATGCACATAAACATGTTCATTACCATAATTTTTGCTCATACAAATGGAGTGGTCCATAGATAGATTCCCTCTCATTCCAAAAGAGGAAAGAGGTGGTTGTGATAACTCCTCCATAGATTTATGTATCTCTCCCATCTCCACATGATCCATGCATCTCCTCAAATGCTGATATATCTCCTCTTCAAAGCCTTCCCAAGTGTATCCCTCCATGATATTGTTGTAGGCTGTCATGGAATAAGTATGGCTGAACAAAAAATATTCATGTGCTCTTTGTAGTAACTTCTCCTTGATCTTGGAAGCTCTAGATAAGAATATCCTCCCATGATAATATATGACTTCATCTTCGACTGAATATCCCTCCTCTTGAAGCTGACCATCAAGTATCATGCATGTAAAAATATCCTTGGAATAATCCACCAACAGTTGGGATTTACAATAGGGATCTATCCTCCATAGTGACAGCGCTAATGATCTATCACAAAGAAAATTTTTCATATGCGGAGTCACCAGTTTGTTGAGGTGGTAAATATCCTCTATGGATAGAGGCGATCCCTACTAGCCCAGATCGGGTCTAGAAACAATCAGGTCACACAGTGACACAGGTTCCTAGTTACAAAACGACAAAAATCATAATGAATTGCCTACCTCAAATCCTATGCAGTGGTCGTTGAAGAAAGGATGATGCTTCCCGTCCCTTGCTTGGCAGATCACGATCCTTCCACTCGACACGTCTGAACACCTGCACACATGCAAAGGATACAACAACATGCAACGTAAAATCTAAAGCTTGTAACCATACATCAGTCAGAGAGGATGTAATTCATTGCATAAAAGAAATATACACGTGAATAGAACCATAATCAAAGTCGCTTATCATTAAAATAACAAAGGAAAGATACAACCCAAAGCTCTGATGCTTGATCTTCCTTCGGTGGGGCTGAAAGTGGAGCACATCTCAACGAAGCTTGTCAGAAATGGGACAAAGCTCTTTCTCTTCGGCTTGGCTCTCAAAAGTTGTCTGGCTATAGTCTCCTTGCTACAACTTCAGCTCTCTCTAGCTTGCTAAGGGTGAAGGCAAGATTTTATAGATGGGGGAAGAGGATTTGGGACCTCTACAATCATGGGATTGGCCCTATCTCTAAGGAAGCTTCCATGATAGGTGGAAAACCACCTCCCATACATGGAGATCCGGAGCCAAACCACCCAACTCATTTTAGTGACTCATTTAGGAGTTTGTTGGAATCAAACTTCCGCCATGTATTTTTAAAAAACATCCCTTATTAAGCTTGGCACGAGTGAGACACTGGGATAGAACGCCAATTGGTGCACCCTATATGGTGGATTTTCCCCATTGGCATGAGGGCTGAACTGGTTGGTCGTGCCAAAGCTAAAAGATCTGTTTTTAGGGTTTTTCAGAGGAAACTTTCTTCAGAGGAATAATTTTCTTTATCAAGGGGGATGTCATGAAAGTGGTTTAAGGTCATGTCACTATTCACAGGTCATGGGAAAGGCCCTCCAATGTGTGGGACGAGGGATTTTAGGGACGGTGACAAAATGCTATGTAACAGATGCCCCCTAAAGCATGAGGCCCGAGAGAGAGGGAGGGGTGAAATGCTTTATGAGAACGTGCCCAACTGAAAACACTACCATCGAAAAACCTGTGTATACAAATACAACGGATATCTCAAATACATGATATGTGGTATGGGCGCAACCATCCATAATAGAGTGTACAAGAATTAGGATCCAAGGTATGGAGGCAGCCATCCAGCAAGGATCCATAAGTAGACTCAGGTATGGTCGCAGCCATCCAATCAAATGAGTCATGTAACCAATCATGATAATCCACAAAACCCGCAGCCTAGATTTCATCAGAAAAAATCCAGGGTCTTGCGCTCCACCCCGACCCGAACAGAGTACAAGTCTTAGCATGTGAATAAGTGATTTGAAGTCGAACATGCAATAACATCGTCTGATTACCAGCGAATAATGAAATACGTTAACGAGAGGTACCACCAATAATGAGGATGGCCCTCAGGGTAAAATAGGTACAATCCACAGAATGTGAACAGTGAGCTGGCGTTGAACACCTGCAAAATCATTCAATCGAAGGTCAATGATGAAAACCTTGCGTCGAATGTAAAGAACCTGCCATTGAGACATGCAGGCTCCAAGGTACTAGAAGGGAGTCTCTAGATCAGTTTCCTGGATAATGAGCTGAAGTCGACAGGAATTGATCTTGATCGAAGGTGGGCCATAGTGTTTCCCACATCATCGACACAAGACAGAGGAACTAATGTTTGTGAATTGGGATCAGTAGAGAATCAGAGGGAGATTGAGAACTGCAGAGGCCAACTTCTCTTGAACATATCGGTAGCACGACACTAGATTTGGCAGTATTTGACATCAAAGGATCTGAGGTCATGATGACGTGGCAAAGAGTAGATGAGCGGTCAAAAAGGATTACCCAAACCCATGGAGGCAAACAGGAAACGAGATGAGATGTCCCCAACCCAACACGAATGCAGACAAGTGCCATGTTCAAGAGCAGCATACTGCCGACACGATAAGGATACTGGTTCCATTTTTCCCCACCATTCCTGGTGAGTACCTCTTTATTTTTACACAAGGTTGAAGAGGATACCATATGCTTTTCATATAAGTTTGTCCTTCGGACAAATCCAACCTAGTACATTTAACAAGCCCTAGGAAGGAGGAACTCGAGTAACGTCATTACGAAGAATTCCGATGTCATAAGTTTTTAATGATTCTAACAAAGGAAGAACTCGACATCTTTTCATGTTTAGAGATTTTGAAAAGACAGTGGAAAATAAAACTCCAGTAGTCCCTTTTCTTAGATAGTCCCTCAGATCCGAAAAGGTAGAAAACTATGTCCGAGAGAACCTCCTAGTCGCGATAGGCTAGGGTATTCCTTTTTCATAAATAATCTATCCCAGCCCGAAAAAGGGTTAAACATATACTGGGTAGATATCATTTCACAGCCATTTAACGAGTTCAAAATGACAAGAGTCTCGGCAATATTTTCAATTTTTAAGAGTCAGAAAAGAGCTGAAAGTTGACTCCTCCTGGAGGAACGAGTGGTATAAAGGGTAGCAACTGGTTCTGGTAATGGTGGAACTGCTCTGAACAAATAAAGGTCGAGAAGATGGCTAAAAATACCACTCATTGCAGAAGTTCCTCCAGAACAGGTAACCCAATCAAGTGAAGGCGTATGATCGACCGAGCAGATGGAGATGATGGAACGAGAGAACCAAGGCTCATCTGGAAAAACAGGCTGATAAAATGAAAATCGCAAGAGGTAAAATGGGAATGGTTTCATTTTTACACAAGCTTGAAACAAAGATAAACTATGATTGAAACCGATTTCATTTTTACACAAGCTTGAAATGGAAACAAACTATGCTTGAAAAATTAAGCATGCCCCCAGCATGGTGACTCAATTCGAGGTACATGCCCCCCAAGCTTCAGTCCATATGAAAGGAAGATGGAGTGAAGGTTCAAGTTACGAGATCAAGAGAAAGAATCGACTGGGAATTTACGATATCTCATCAAAGACTCGAATTGAATAGGAAAGTGTTTCATTGTTTTAACGAGGTTGACACATTAAAAGAACTATCCTCATATCCGAATTCATTTTTTAACGAGGTTGACATAGTAAAAGAACTATCCTCAGATGACCTTGTTTCATTTTTTAATGAGCTTGACACAAGAAAATGAACTCTGCTCTGATGACCTTGTTTCATTTTTTAAGGAGCTTGACACAAGAAAAATGAACTCTGCTCCAATGAGCTTGTTTAATTTTTTAAGGAGCTTGACACAAGAAAAACGAACTGTGCTCTAGACACCTTGTTTCATTTTTTAACGAGCTTGACACAAGAGAAATGAATTGTGCTCCGGTAGACCTCATCATAATGAATAATAAGTCATCGCTTCCAAGAGTTTCCCTTCCGATGGAAGGAAAACATCTTGGAAGTCTGGACACAATGCCCCCAGCACACAATGTACAACGACACTATCACTGAATACGGGCACAGGACAGGTAGCCACATAATTGACATGCAGTGGGGATGACACAATTGGCAGATAAAGATCTAGAAGAGATGATGGCGGACTAGCTGCCATATTAGGACCAAAGAACGCAAGCTGATCGATGGTCACCATCCGACATTGGTGCAGAAAACACATCAAACGAAAGAGGGAGGAGACAAGTGCTCCCATGGCATAAGTATAATCATAGCCCAAGAGTAAATTAAATTCCAAGGGGCCAGGAACAACCATCATGTCCATATGGACAATTTTCCCTCCCAAAGTAACAGGCAACTTCAGAAGGATCCCTAACAGTTGACTAGTTCCTCTCTTAAACGCCAACAGATTCTGCGTAACAGGCACAAGCAGTGTCAAACCAAAAGCTTGCCAAGTAGTTGAGGATAAAATACTAATAGACATGCCTTCATCTATAATGGTTCTAGGCACGCCAGATCAAAGGTCTGTACCGTTATCTCGAAAGGCACATAAGACGGAAGGCGGTATCCTGAAAATCGACTCCAATCAAAGGAAGCGACCAAAATACTCGAAGGGGCTACCATCGAACCAAGATGGTCTTCCCCTAGTGTTACAGAAGAAGAAAGAGCATCCTCCATGACCTCCATTACGGAGTCGGGAGGGGTATCCTCTAGGACCTCCATTACGGGAGGCGGAGAAGCAGCTTCTTGAGGTATAGGGACAGGATAATATTTTTCCAAGTCTGAGGAATTTGAAGAAACAAGAAGAACCTGAGGGATGTGAGATCCACTCTCAACGGAAAAGGCCTACTGCACCGCAGACGGGGCCAGCTCAACTGATCCTACGACTAATGGTTGGTCAGGGATGGATTCATGATGGTGATTTTCCGAGGGAGCGGGATCAGGCAAGGATGACTCTTGACTGATCATTGAATCAACTGGTGAAGGACTCAAAGAAAGCTATTTGTAACCATCTAGAAGACACGGTGCAAAAACAGTCGATTTGTCCAAAACTCTCTTGGCTTCATCCATATACGGACAAAAGTGAATGGCATGGTGCCTTTCACACAACTTACAGGGATTGGTGAGCTTACCCTGAATCTTAGGAGCTTTACCAGCACTAGCTGAAGACGTGCCCCCAACTTGACTCCCGGAAGCCAAAGGAAATAGAGGACAACTGTTGGACAATACTTCGAGCACCTTGGGAATACCAGGGCAATCTCGAAGAAGATGGTTTCCCTGGTACAACATGCAAGGGAACTTGAATTTATGTGGAGGGTTGGAGGGTTTATCAAGAGCATATGTTTTAGAAGAAATAGTTGCAGCCTTAGCCTCTCTCTTATCGGGCTTCTTCTTCTTAGTCTTCTTCTTCTTCTTCTTAGCCACCTGGTTACTCGAATCTAGACTTTCACCAGGTGAAGTAGAAGAGGAGGACGCAAAAACAGGCGAAGAAGGGGAGAGACCCACCTTAGAATCAACATGGCGTTGTTCAGGCGGAGGAACTGATCGAACATTAGTCGGTACATTCAAGACCATAGAGGTTGAAAACAACCAAACAGGCAACCCAATAGTTAACCCAGGAAGGGACAACGTTGCCATATAAGGAGCACCAACATTTCCAAAAGGCGGAAAAGGACTAGAATTCCCATCGGAGGGGATTCCTTGGTTGGTGAACTCCGGAAAATATACTAAGGACAAAAATTCTAACCAGGAATATTTCGTTGGCGATTAATTTTATGACATTGAAACTAGAAAATTTATTGTTTCATGTTTTAAGAGTCTAGAAAAAAGTAAAAGGTGACTCTATCACTTTCAATTTGGAAACAAGCGTGAAAGGACAAGCGCTTGATGATATTTTCAAATTTATGGAGTCAGTAAAGATCAAAAATGACTGCTCAGGTAGTCTAGGAAAAAGGGTGTATCGGATATCCGTGAACTGCCATATACACCTTGGTAAGAATGAAAAAGAAATCAACCAAGGACTTGACGTACGTGTAGGTAATCTCCCCGAATGTTGTGTCCGATGTATCACGGGTAAAAGGAGGCAGACTCAGCTTCTTATGGATAAAGGATAGAAACCTAGTGGGGTCTCCCTTTATATACGCGACGGCACGAGGAGCACAAGTCTGTACTAGCACTGTCTGTAACCAGATGGTGAGCGACAGCTGCTAGGCTTAAAGATGCCAGAACACGTCTCTACCTTAGACTACTAGATATCCGTTAATGTTTCAATGTTGCCTTAGGTTAATTCAGTAAATTTTATGGTTGATCTTCAATTATGTCTCGGTTTCAAGGCCCTACAGCATGTCATCTAACAATCTCCTATATGTAGCTATATGAGAAAAGAAATCTTTCAATTCGATGAATGCTATCTAGTTAAGGGAAGAGCTTCAAACAATGATGCAACAAACGACAACACCGCAAACAAAATTTTTCCAAACTAGATGACTTTCACTATCCAAAAGTAATCTCAAACATTCAACGATGCGAATAATGCAATGTAATCTATGCAAAATCCTCTTTTTTGAAAACTATGCAATTGTAATCTATGCACAATTTCCTTTTTCTTTTCAAATGATAATAATGCACTCAATGCATTTTTCGATGAAATGAGAATCTACTTAATGCATGATTTTAATGAAAGAGAATGAACTCAGTGAAATTTTTAGCTTTCAATCATTTAAACGATGTAATCTAAGTTCAATGATGGATCTCAAAAAAAATACTTTTCAATGCAATGTGATCTAATGCATTTTAATGAAAAGAAAACTATGAGACAAAAACTAAATGAATGCAAATTTCCTTAATGAAAGGATGAATGAAAAAGGGATGCAAACAAACACTAAGAATGAAATCGTTGTTTTAAACAATTTGTAACAAAATTCCTCAAAAGGCTACAAGACATATGAGGTCAACACAAAGAGTACTTCCAAAGCATGAGATCAAAACAAGGCATTCATTCCCTTTTACATCAAGCAATCATGGAAAGAAGACATTCCAGCTGAACAATGAGCAATGTAATCTATGCTCATACAGAGAAAAGAACAGAAGGGAAAGACACACTAGTGAAGGATTTAGGGAAAAAATCTCATTTTTCACACACCCTGAAATTGGCACGACTTTTGTGGGTGGAACTAGCGCCAACTAGCGCGACTTGCTCACTGACAACTAGCACCAATGGCCAATTGGCATGGGTTGCTAACTGACAACAAGTGACAATGCCTGAAAATGAAAAAACAAATAATTTCTCCCAACCAATACCAGACTGACCACTTCAAGAAAAAACTAAAAATAACCCATAAGAAAAAGTTATGACCAAAAAAACTCCCGAACAAGGGAAAACCCTAGCACCTACAGGAAATGGCGCGATTGTCCGGCTGTAATCCACGCCAGACAGGGGATGGCACGAGTGATGAACTGGAAACTTGTGCCAATGGCCGCGACTGTGAGGGTGGAAACCATGCCAATCAAGCCAACCATGAAAAGATGAAAATTTCGGAAAATCAGAGGTCAGATCTGATCCTCTGGGGCTAAATAGGGGTCTAAGACCAAGGAAGGAAAACCAGAAGAGAAAATCAATCAATCAAAAGCCAAAAAAAAACTGAAAGAGACAAGACTAACTCCAACTAAGTCCCCAGCAGATTCGCCAGTTTGTTGAGCAGGTAAATCCCCTTTACGAACAGAGGTGATCCCTACTAGCCCAGATCGGGTCTAGCAACAATTAGGTCATGCAGTGACGCAGGTTCCTAGTTACAAAACAACAAAAATCATAACAAATTGCCTACCTCAAATCCTACGCAGTGGTCATTGAAGAAAGGATGACGCTTCCCGTCCCTCACTTGGTAGATCACGATCCTTCCGCTCGACATGTCCGAACACCTGCACACATGCAAAGGATACAACGACATGCAACGTAAAATCTAAATCCTGTAACCATACATTAGTCAGAGAGGATGTAATTCATTGCATAAAAGAAATATACACGTGAATAGAACCATAATCAAAGTCGCTTATCATTAAAATAACAAAGGAAAGATACAACCCAAAGCTCTGACGCTTGATCTTCCTTTGGCGGGGCTGACAGCGGAGCACATCTCAATGAAGCCTGTTGGAAACGGGACAAAGCTATTTCTCTTCGGCTTGGCTCTCAAAATTTGTCTGGTTATAGTCTCCTTGCTACAACTTCAGCTCTCTCTAGCTTGCTAAGGGTGAAGGCAAGCTTTTATAGATGGGGGAAGAGGAGTTGGGACCCCTACAATCATGGGATTGGCCCTATCTCTAAGGAAGCTTCCATGATAGGTGGAAAACCACCTCCCATACATGGAGATCCAGAGCCAAACCACCCAACTCATTTTAGTGACTCGTTCAGGAGTTTGTTGGAATCAAACTTCCACCATTTATTTTTAAAAAACATCCCTTATTAAGCTTGGCATGAGTGAGACACTGGGACATAGCGCTAGTTGGCGCACCCTCTATGGTGGATTTTCCCCATTAGCGCGAGGGATGAACTGGCTGGTCACGCCAGGCTACAAGATTTTTTTTGAGGGTTTTTCAGAGGAAACTTTCTTCAGAGGAATGATTTTCCTTGTCAATGGGGGATGCCATGAAAGTGGTTTGAGGTCATGTCACTACTCACAGGTCATGGGAAAGGCCCTCCAATGTGTGAGACGAGGGATTGCAGGGATGGTGACAAAATGCTGTGTAACACATCTCCCATGCCAAATTCACATGTTGGAAGGCTAATATCCTCCCCATGTTTCTCCTTCCTCGGCGTAAAATCTGAAGTGAGAGTGGGTCATGATGATGTTGGGAGAATTTCTCCCTCCTCCTTGAGTCTACCCAAGGCTCTCTGCATTGTGTCATAACCCTCCAATGTGCCCACTCCTCCTCGGTCTATGAGTGGTGCAACATAATGTGAGACATCTCTCACTAACTATGGATCAGGTGGTCTCCCAGGTGGTTTTCCATCAAATAGTTATATCTCATGGGTCAACCTCATATGCATAATAGATGGGACTACCATGTCCTGGCTTCCACTGCACAAATCCAACTCTATTTTTTTGTGGAAGCTTCTTGATAATTGGGTACCACTCTCATTGATGCAAGAGTCCCTCTAATTAGACAAATTGCTCCATCCTCACCTCCTGGTGGTGGTGGATCATCTCCTGCTCTTCCAACGATGTGACCCCTTTCTGTTTCTTATTCTTCTCCATCCTCATCATCTGAAAATACCTCTATGTAGTGTGCATTTCGTGCTGCACATCTATGTCTGGGTGCCCATGATTCTTGGCATGTGAAGTAAAGCTTCCTTCTCCTCAAATCTCTTCAAACATCATCACTAAGAGGTGCTTTGTTTTGGCCCTCCATTGAAAGATAAGCCTTCTCATCTTTTCCCTTTGATTGAAAAGAGTGCTTTTGTTGAAATGTTGCCTTTCCTTTTGGGAAGGCATCTTGTAGATATCTAGCCCTTTCAATGGCATATTGAAGGGTAGTGGGCTTGGTAGACTTAACCAACCCATGAAGTGGTTCTTCTAACCCATCAAAAAACATATAGATCCTTCTTGCTACAGATAAATCAGGAACCATAACAGAAAGTTTTAAAAACTCAAAAATGTAAGTTTCTGGATTACCTGATTGTTTAAGCTTTGCAATCCCCATGAATGGTGCCTCAGGATCTCTTCTATCAAACCTCTCCACCAACCTCCTTGTGAACTCTGAATATGCAGTCACATTGGCATGACCTAATTTAGATAAGCCATGGAACCACCAATCATGTGCTTCACCCTCAAGGTGCAGCGTTGCTATCTTAATGGCCTCCATCTTTGGTACTTTGTTCAGATGGAAGTAGATGTCAAGCTTCTCTAACCATGATTTTGTAGTGCAGTTAGATGACCCATAAAATTTGGGTAAGAAAAATCTACCCATAGTGCGGTGTAGATCATGATTCTGAATGAATCCTCCACCTCTATGGTGATGCCTGGGTCTCCTATTGTCCTTAATCTGAAAAAAATCTTGAAAACTAAAGTGATCCTTGAATCTTTGAGATTGAGACTCATACTCCATGAAATAGTATTCAGGAGTTTCTTCTTCTTGAAACCCTTCATTTCCCACTGCTAAGAATGTAGGCATTGTAGAGCATTGGGAAACTTGATGCTACTTCACTGGTTGATCACTCCAGTAATAAGAAATTTCAAAGCCTTCACCATGCAGAAATACTTTAGGGGATTCCTTTTATCTATCCATCCTCATCTCCTTTATTTCTCTAGCAATGTCTTTCATAGGTTTGAGAAGAATCTTAGGAAACTCCTTCTCTTCATCTTCTCCTGATAAAAGGGTCTTACCCTTGTCTTCTTTATCATTTGTATAATCAAACTTCCGGTGTATTCTTTTGAGATACTCTTCTCTCTATCAGTGAGAGGATCTCCTTCTTCTAATGACACATCAACTTTTCAAGATACACAGGTTGTGCCAATATTATGCTCTGATACCATTGTAATATTCCCAAATGGGAAAAGCAGGAATATAGTGAAAAATGTTGAAATAGTAGTGTAAAACATCATATAAAAATACGAGGCCAATATGGAGACCTTCCTTTCATCATAACAGTAGCATATATATGTAAAATAATGGGCCACAAACCATAATACAAGATAGAACAAACCTTCAATAGACAAAACCCTCAAAAGAGGTGATGCTACTATATATCAAAATGTCGGAAGACTTCTACAGTGATTTTATGGATGCACTGCTACACCAAATGAGTACACTAAAGAACATGGGCTGATATATGCCTCAAAAGGTACAAAAAATACATATCTAGGCACTACACAACCTCAAATGAAGAACCATAAATACACCAATGTACAAGATGGGAATCAAAGCCCTAGGGTTGAAGATTACCTGCAACACATAAATTGGAAAGGCGTGGATGATCTGATATGCAAAATAATTTAGCCTCCTACAATGGATCCTCTAGATGAAAGGCTGATCCCTTCACTAGAAAACCTCCTCCCCAAATGGTGTACTAAAACCACCCTGCAACTCCTCCCTCAAAATAACGTTGTCCAAGATAGAAATTGCACTGTAGGGGAAAATAAATAAGTGGCCAGGTGCCAAATGTTGCAATAAGGCTCAAGGGCCTTCCTTACTATCCTCCCAATGGGAAGGAATCCTCCTCCACTGAAAATAAGCACTGAAGTGACCCAAATGTGTTCTCCACTGCTGCAACCTACAACACAACACAACCCTCAACAGGATGTGTGTTGTAGATGAAAGCGTTGTTGATTTGGTCAAAGTTGACCCAGTCAAGGTGTTCCAGCCCCTTTTCACACACAAGGGTGCTCAATTAAGCTTCCAAGATGTCCTCCTTTCACATTGGAATTTATTTTATTCATATTAAGGATATGTATGGATCTCCATTATCCTCTTATTCATTAAACAAGAAAGCAAAAAAAAAATAAAAAAATATTCCAACTAGCTCATGGCTAATTGGGAATATTACAAATATTTACTACAAGGTTGCTAAAAGTGAGCCTGTGATATTGTTGTTATATGTTGATGACTTGTTTTTTACAGGAGCATAAATATCATTGATCAATATAATAGGAAGTTGACCTTTAAGTTTGAGATGAAGGATATAGGTTTGATGCATTACCTCATGGGATTAGAAGTGTGGCAGAAGCTGGGTGAGAGATTCCTTGGTCATGGGAAGTGTATTATTATGATACTTCAGAGATTTGAGATGATGGAATGTAAGTCTATGGCCACTCCCATGGTGATCAATTTGAAGAAATTGAGAGGCTTTGACTCAAATTTGGTGGATCCCTCTATTTAACGGCAGTTGATCGGATCCTTGATGTATCTAGTTAATACCAAACCTAATGTTTTCTTTTCAGTACACACTTTGAGCCAATTAATGGTGGGACCTGGGCATGTACATTAGATTGTGATAAAGCATGTTTTTAGATATTTGTATGGTAAATTCAATTAGGGTTAGAGATATGTCTTTAATGGTGAAGTAAAAATACAGGGATACACAAAATTTGATTGGGAAAGAAGTGTCGAAGGCAAGAATAACACATCAAGATGTTGCTTCAGTTTAGATTCTATTATGATATCCTTGATGAGAAGGAAGTAGACATTTGTCGCACTCAACCTTTCATAGGTTTAGTATATTGAAACTAGTCTGGTGAGTTGTGAAGTAGTGTAGCTTCGAAAGATGTTTGCAAGATTGTTTGATCATAGGCTAGAGACGAACATGATGACAAGTCGAAGAACATTAAGATAAAGCACCACTACATTTGAGACATGGTACAAATGGGACCAGTAAGGCTCTAATACTTTTCTATGGACAAGCAGGTTGTTGACATTCTCATGAAACATCTATCTCATATGAATTTTGTATACTTTAGGAACAAGACTAGAGCTGGTTTGGATAAACGCTATGGATCCCTAGAAGTTTGTGGGTTGAGTTACTAGTTCCTAGAGCCTTGGATAGCTTGGGTAGAGACAGATCTGGTTGGTGTTAGTGATTTTCAATCGTGAGGTGGAATCAATGGTTGAGGGTTGAGGTTGTTTGGCCTCTGGAAACCCTTGTTTGGTTTTGTTTGGTTCATTCCATGATATCCCACGTTCATTCTTTGAATATGGTGTGGGTATGATTGGATGAAAGAGAGATTTGGTTTATCCCAATCTATGGTCAGGTGGTATGTGAAAATCCCTGGCTTGGTTAGTATTTTCATATGTTAATAAGAGTTATTCTTCTATTGTGATTCATGTATATGGTAGCGATTGTGTTGGCGATATTATGGTTGAGTTGCCATGGTTTATATGCTAGTTTTTTTCTAATTATATGTATGGACTAATAAGTCTTTTTGTAGCTATTTGGAGAGGGAATAATGCCTTCTTGGTGATTCTTATAAGAATTATACCTTCATTATATTATATGAATTCATTACTTGTGGCTTACATGTTTTCCATGTGTTTGACGAAATGCCTAGTATGTTTTAGTCAATCTAGGTCAAGTGTTTTATTTGAGTTTGAATTTTTAGCTTTGTTGTCATGTTAATAATGATTCTGAGAAGTCTCGGATAGTTTTGGGTGGTGGTCTAGAGGCTCACCTAGATTTTTGGCTCAGATCTCGAGACCACACCCTCTAAACTAGACATTTTTGGGTCACAACCACACTCAGGCAGTGTTGTGCATGCGGTTGGAGGCCTATTACCGCATGGAGGCCTTCTCATGAATGCGGTTGAGAGTTAATTCGTAAGAAAAGGGTTCCCAACTCATGGTTTGATAACTTGGGGTGGTTCTTTGTCCCCTGAGGGTCTTGTAGCCCTAAGGGATGTTATGAGTTGTTAGTTGTAGGCCCCACTTCCTTAACTGGAACTTGGAGGTCGAGTCATGTCATAGTAACACTTTGTCTCATGTTTACCCTAGCATTCCATTGAAATTGGTAAATGTGGGAGGGGAGGTTATGAGATGCAAGAGGTATTCCCCAGTTACACTAGTTAAAAGAAAGAAAAAATAAATTTTAAATTAAAGGAAATAAAAATTAATTTAATTTGCAAAGGGACCTACCTCTTGGGCACCCTAAAATCACTATAAAAAGACACTTGAAACTTCTCATTTTCATACACACTCATCACTCACATATTTCTCTCTCTCTCTCTCTCTCTCTCTCTCTCTCTCGTGTGGCCCACATTGTTTGGTTATTTTATTGGTTGAATTTTCTGCAGGCAATTGCTTAATGATTTCATGGGGTGTGCTAAAGTAATATAATGTATCATTTAATGTAATTACCAGATGCATGAATTCATGCTTGTAAAATTAGCACTAGAAAATAAACACACTCAAACTATGGATAGAATTCATTGATTATTATTCACTTATAGATATCTCAAGATGGTATTTGACTAGACTAGTTCCTATGGCATTGTATCTCTTGGTGGAGCATCCAAACATTAAAGGAATCTCAAGAGATCGACTTAAAATGATGAAAAAACAATAAAATAGATGGTTATCCTCCCTTAATTTAAAAATTAAGAGAATAACCCCTCCCTCTTCTACACATGCTTGGAGTATTTGCCTCACCACTCAAAAATTTTAACATTGTTTACTATATCAACAACAACACATCGCCTTATTTGATGGCACTTTAAGGAAAAACCTAGGGGTGGAATATGCAGGGGGTAGTGGGCCATTTTGGGCCCCAGAGGATAGAAAAAATATCATACTCATGGAGTTTGGGCAGAACCTAAAACAACCAAACATAAGCATATGTTTCATATCAAGGCATCATTCAAGCAATTGCATTAAATATTCAATAATTAACAATTATTGGTGAGTTTTTAGTAGTTGAAATGCCTTATTATAATTCTCTAGTTCTAAAAATAACATCCGAAAACAAATATTTTATAGTGTGCATAGATGCATGTGTGGAAGGAATTGATGAGGCTCCTGTGTAGGACAACCATGTTGCATGTTATGAATCCAAAATGCTAAAAGTTCATGAGAATAAATACATTTTCCAAGATCTATAACTTGTTGCTATAATCCCTACATTGAAGGTGTGGCACCATTATTTGATGGGAATAAAATTTATGTTAATGAATTGTCACAATAGGCTGAAGCATTTATGAATCTAGGATGACAAAATATCATGAGAAAAATTATATTACTCGTGATCTATAACTAGCTGATATAATCCCTATGTTGAAGGTGTGGCACCATTAATTGATGAGCATCAAATTTATGTCAATGAATGATCAAAATAGACTAAAGTATTTATTTAATGAGACACCAAATGCTAGACAAGCTAGGTGTTTAGCTTTCCTTGGTGGATATCATTTTGAGATAAGGCAGAAGAGACTCAAAGAAAAAGTAACAAGTGCTTTCAACAGAAGCATGCAAATGATGCATGTGGAAATCATCAATACTAGTGATGTGTGATATAAAATTTTGAGTGAAAGAATCATTTATTAATAATGAATGCTTCACCCTAGTAAGATATGGTTTGTAGTAAGAGAAATCTAAAAAAAAAAATGTTATCAAATGTCTTGCTATGGATTATTGACTTACCAGGATTGGTTGAATTTTCCTCACACATAAAAGCACTTTTTATGGATTTATATGCATAAGAATCCATACCTAGCACACCCAAGCTACCAAAAGATGGCTACTAAAACAAGGAACCATATTTTCATTTTGGAATGAAAAAGGATATTGCATGATATATTGTAGGATGCATTAAATACCAATATGTTAAAGTTGAACACCAGCATCTCGTAGGGTTGTTTCACCATCTACCAAATCATGAGTGGAAATGGGTGGTAGCAATAATGGATTTTATCACATGGATACTGAAGATAGTGAAATAATGTGATATTATGGTGGTTTTGGTTGATAAATTGAATGAGGATGCTCAGTTCATTCCCATAAAATCTACACATAAAGCAATCAATGTTGTAGAAAATTTCATAAGTTAAACTTTTAGACTGCATGGAATACCTACTGCAATTATATTAGACAAATACTAAAACTTCACATAAAATTCCTGGAAATTATTGTTTGAAGGATTAACTATAGAAATAAACTCCTACATATCAGCCACAAACAAATGGGTGGATCGAAAGAACAAATCAAATATTGGAAGAAATGCTTCACATGTATGATATGAACAAACTAACTAACTAGTGTGAGTAATTGCATATGATAGAGTTTGATTATAACAATGGATATCAAACATCATTAAAATGAATCCATATAAGGCTTTTTATTGCAAAATATGCAATACTCAAGTGATATGGGATAATCTAGTGAACATAATTATACTTAAATATAAATGATTAAGGAGATGGATCAACAAGATGTCAACAATATTAAACAAAATTTGAAGACAACTCAATACATGAAAATATTTATGAAAAGAATAACATAATGCATGAATATTTGAATGTTGGGGAACATTTTTATTTCAAACAAAAACCATGAAGGAGTTTCCTAAAACTTGGGATGTGTACCAATATTGCACTTGGATGTTGTGGGAAATTTGAGATCCTAAAAAGGATGGGGCCAATGCCAAAGTTTGCATTACCTACTATAATTAATGGTTTCCATGTTTAATAGCTTAAGAAATGTGTACATGATCCTAACCATGTAATTGATTGGGGTTGTGATCGACGTGGAACCAAAGGGGGAGTTCCAACCTAGACCTACATTTATCCTAAATAAGAAAGTAAAATTTCTAAAAAATGAAGCCATCATGTAAGTAAAGGTGCAATGGAAGGACTTTGAAAAATGAGGCTACTTGAGAGATGGAGGATGCCATGAGAGAGGCATATATGTTCCTATTTTAATCTTATACTTTAATGAAATAAAATAACATTAAGGATGGTATCATTCAAACTGGGAGGGGACGTAATGGTCAAGTTTTTATCCTTTAGAATGATTTGAAATGATTTATGTATATGTTTATATGTTTTGTAGAGATACTTTTAATACTATGATATATTCATAACATGAGGTAGAATTTTCATGTTGATTTTGAATACATGTAAACATTGGTATTTGAAATTTAATGAAATGTACAATATTAACTAATAATGAGCATCTAAAAGGGTTATGACAAGATGAGAGGGGAAAGGTAAGTAGGCCAAGGGAATGTCTACATGATGAGTTATCTATGTCTCTCATGCATAGTTGTCCTACCCATCTTTCATTACCCTAACCCCTTGATTTTTTATAATATTGATGTTGAACCTAACCTACAGTCTAATTTGAAATAGGATAAGTGGACCTAATCATCTCCTCGATTTAGGCAACCAAATCCTACATATTTACGATTTCCCCCCCACATTCTTAGAAGTAGGATAAGTTGGATTGGGGCTCTCTTACCATCTCATAAATTGTGGAAATACTATTAATTCAAATTAGAGATGGAGACAGTAGGATACCAAGAGAAAAAATAGAATAAGAATTTATAGAAGGAAGGTCTATTTTTTTTCCATGCAATAAAGTCATGAGATCCTTGTAGAAATAAGGAGGATGAATATGTAGTCATAAATAAGAGGAAGGGACTAATGTGCAATAATAGATACATGTATTCCAAATATCATGTTGCTTTTGTCTTGTAATTTTGGACCTCTTGTACAAAATTTTATCCTATGTCAACTCTACCTAAGCATTTGGCGTTGAATCCTCTACAGAAGGTAGGACTTGTTCATATTATTGATCTATCATGGAAGGCTTATAGAATTTTATGTTCTTTACTTTCACCACTAATTAAATTTGTGTGTATGGGGGTAGACTGGGTTTACATGTTTTATCTGCCACCTTCTCCAGTATCTCAAAGGAACCACTTTGTAGAACCTTTATTTCCTTACCAAAACCCTATAGTCGCTCCTTGTTCAACTGTAACCGCACTTTGTCTCTCATCTTGACAGACTTCTCAATCCTGTGTTGATCATTCATGGCCTTGTATTTTTCTTGTGACTTCTAAAGTGTCTCCTATACTTGTGGACATATTTTCTTAATCTTCTCAACAAAATTTTCTACCCTTAAGGCATCCCCTGTAAGATCCTACCTCACTCCTCCTTGTTGCCCATATACAATATCCAAAGGTAAGGTATAAAATATCCAAAACATGTTTCAAATGGGGACTTACCAATAGAAGTGTGGAATAATTTGTTATAAGAGTGTTTTACAACTACCAAATTTTCATCCCAAGTCTTAGGATGATTTTGATTATAACCCCTCACAAGCTACACCAAAGTCTTGTGGACTACGTTTGTTTACCCATTTATTTGTGGATGGAGTATTGTAGATATCTTCAACTTTTTGTCCATATTATCCCATGATGAAATCCAAAATGCATTGAGAATAGAGTGTCTATGTTTGAAATGATGTTCCTTGGTAGCCCAAAGTGCACCCAAACCTGTCCAAAGAACAAGCTTGTTGCTTCTTTCCCATTGATGGTATTTTTATAGGGCATTATAACACACATGTTGCTAATGTTGGAAATACTGAGAGGGGGGGTGAATCAGTATTTCTTTCAATTATAGCATTAGTTAATCTTCAATTATTATCAGTGTTTGTACAATGATAGCAGCAAACAAGAGGGACACAAATGCACACAGTTTTTAAGGTGGAAACCCACTCCGGGACAAAAACCACGTAATGCTTTTCTAATAATTCTTTAATATTCAACTCCAATTGAAAATAAAGCTCCAACTTCCTAGAATCTAGAAAAGCATTCTTCTCCAGCTCCCACTGGATGGACGCTCCAACGTCCGAGATTCTTCAGTAGTCAACTAAATGGATGCCCCAACACCCAATGAGCTACAACTCACCCTAGCACCACCCTACCACCCTATAGAAGAATAAAAGAAGAATGGACTCCCGTACCAGGGAAAATGGTCCACTTTATAATGATATAGAATGATGTAGAAGAAGAAGATATACTAGACCATAACCCCAACTTTGACACAACCACCTAATGATGATCCTAGACCTCCCAACACTGCCTCTTCAACCCTTGGCAGATAGACACTAGTACAATTTGTGCAATAATGTATTTACAATGACTAAGTACAATGATACCTTTACAATGATTGTATGCAGTGCTGCCCACTTGAAGACTTCATATGATGAACTTCTTGCTGTTGTTATGCACCTTGGTTGCTACTCTTGTCATGCTATCCTCTGCTGCACCTTGCTTTTCTTTGCTTCCGTAGAAAGTCTGGTCCTTTGCAACCCTTGACAACACATGATATAGCTTTTTCTTGCCTTCTAGGAACTCGATATTGAATCTGGTGTATCTCTGTTATTTCAGATCCTAAATATCTAATTTTTGGTCTGTAGTAGTCCTCTGAGTCTTCTTTACAATTCCACAGGTCTTACCCAATTTGGTTTCTTCAAGAAAGAGTTATGTCCAATCTCTCACAATGCCCTAATTATGGATTTTTTCAGCAAAGCGCACTTGTATGGTGTGCCACGTGTCACTGTTTTCTTCATTTGGTTCTGAAATTGATAGAGAGAAAATTAAATATTGTGAACTATTTACCACTTTTTACGAAATTCCAATCTGATACTCAGAGAGAGAGTTATGATGATTTTACCAAGGTCACTTCTTTGAGATGAATTTCAGGAGCCTACAAAAACCCTGACTTCCACAGATCATATATCCAAAAAAATTGTGTACCTTGAATTGAAATGTTTATTGCAGCTTCCCTGGGATTTTGGCTTCGCCTCATAAAAATTTCAGCTTCTGAACCTTTGTAGAAAAAAAGTTAGAGCGAAAATGCCATGATGACCTATTTCAGATGGTCGAATCCCTTGCATAAGGAGGAAATGAAGATCACAATTTATATGAATGCTTAAGTTGAGAGGGGCTTCAACAAGTGAACGTGGGAGGGATTTTAGAAGCTTAAAAAATATTAATTATGACTTTTCAATGACCCATGCCCCAACCCCATGGGGTTTTATCCCACTAACTGGGGTTACAAACTTCAAACATGAATATCTCTCAAACCGTGAAGAATTACATGGCGTGCCATATATCAACGGAAACATCTCGACAAGTAGAAATTATCAAATGCATTATTGACCCAGAATATATTAATTTGGTAGGTAAAAATTCCCATGCAATATTGGGTTAGTCCCTGGTGCTACTTGGGTTGACATCAATGACAACTGCTGATCAAAAATCTCCCCCTTTGGCATTGATGGCAACACAAGTACTCCCCCTGTGATCATGACACCTCTTCCTACAAAATTATCTCCCCCTTTGACATCAATGGAAAAGGGTAACTCCCCCTAAAACACAACCATCCTGTGGACCTGTACACACTTCCACTCCCCCTTTATATTCTGAAAAAACAGAAAATCTAATGAGAACTTGGGAGAATCCCAAGATTTTGGCGAAGATATTCCAATGTTGGTGAATATTTAATATGTGATTCTTTTGGAGTTGCTTGGAATCTTGCTACTTTTCCAACTTCTTGCATAACATCTAGTTGGGAGGCTGTTACATATAGAAGAATACTAATCATAGATCTATACAACCTTTAATCCACATCCTTAGATGAGTCGTCTATGCTCAATTTTCAACCTGTTACCATTGGAGTAAGGATGGGTTTGCAATCTTCCATTTTAAATTTCTTGAGCATTTCCTTGATGTACTTGGCTTGACATATAAATATTCATTTCTTTTGCTGAGATATTTGAAGCCCTAAGAAGTATGTCAGCTCACCAATTAAAGACATCTCGAAATCACTTTGCACCCTTGTAGCAAAATTCTTACTTAGTCGATCATCATTGCTACCAATTATTGTATCATCCTCTTTAGCTATTAGACATGAATTAGTTGCTTCATCCAGAACATATATGTCATTTGGAGCTCGACTTGCTGTAGCCACAATTTCACCATACACGCCTTTCCTAATTTCACATTTCATGGAGTTGAATAGTATTGTGTGTCCTTGATCACACATTTGTCCAACACTGAGCAGATTGTGATTCATGTTTTCAACCAATATAACATTATTGGCTAGAGAATCTTTGCTTCCGAGAGTGACAGTACCTGATCCTATAACATTTGAAGATCCATCATTTCCAAAGGACACGGTTCCATCCTTCTTCTCTTTCAGAGATACAAATTTATTTCTATCTCCAGTCATATGCGTTGAGCAACCGCTATCAATAGCTAAATATGTCAACTACCATGAATAGGTAGTCATGCCCTTTTGTGGTTGTTAGTAAACCTCCCACAAAGTCCATGGAAATATTTTCCAAAGGACGAGTGGGTATAGGCAAGGGATGATATAGACCTTGTTCATGTTACTAGGTTCACTGATACTACAATGCATGCATCCTCTTATAAATCTAGCATCCTCTTCTTGCATCCTGGGCTAATATACATACCTTGCAAGTTGGTCATTATCTTCCCTACACCAAAGTGCCCTACAACCTTGGAGGTGTGAGCCTCTCTAATTAATTGCAGTTGTTCACCTTTGGGAACACATAACTTATCCAAATTGTAGAGTAACCCATCCTAGAGATAGTAGTCAATTGTGTTGTCACCATTGTGCACATCACACTAGCTTTACAAATGCTAAAAAAGCTCCTTGAAGTTGTCATCCTCTAAATATACCTCTCTGTATGCATCATGGGTGAATGGCTTCATGTGCATCCAACTTGTTTATGTTTCTCTTATTATACTTTATCACTAAATGAAACTTTTGTAGAAACCCCATCCGCTTGTAATGCCTGGTCTATTGTAACTTACTCTGGGCCTATAGATACTGTATTGGTTGGTGACCTGCATGGATTATATTATCCTTTCTTATCATATAGTTTTAACACTTCTTCACAACTTACACTAGGGTATAGTGCTCCTTTTTGTAGGTAGGGTAGTTGAGAACCTTCCCATGAAATACTTCAGAATTCTAGCATGCAATGTTGATATTTGGTAGCTTGGGAGGTACTCCAAGCCCTACGGTTCAGGGTTTGGAGGTTGGAGCACCAAAAATGGCTTCATGGGCTTGGAACCAAGCATATGGGCTTTAAACCCAAGCTAGTGGGTGTGGAACCATGAGGCATTTCAATGATTTGACGCATGGAAGTTTTATATGACCCTTAGAGGATGAAGGAGTAGTGAAAATCATTGAAATTCGAGCTTTATAAGTGAATAAAATAATTTTTGAAGTTTATGTGTGGGCATGGTGGCACAATGTTAAATTTGACTTGGTGTTTAGAGGCCTTATGATAGGTTTTCAAGCCCAACGAGGGAATTTGATGGAGCCCTTGTGAAAGATATAAAAGGATGAGAATTAGAGGTCATTTCAAACACCCTTGAGCAACACAAAGACAACTTACATAGGAGAAGATCATCTTTTTTTTGGCCATAGGTTGGAGGTAGATTTCAGCGAAGGAGAAGAGCGATAGTTAAGCATATTTGTGACTATTTGGAAGCCTAGACAAATTTGCAGCGGGGTTGAGTGGATTGAGGTTACTTTGGGTTGGTTTTAGGGTGATTTGGGTGGCATGTTACTTCTGTTTGAAGGTCGCAGGAATTTTCTACTTGCAGGGCTAGGAAGAAGGTTGGTTAAGACTATTCTAGGGAGCCTCATACTAGATCATACCTTGGGAGAAGGGCTGAGTGGGTTGGATATGGCTGGAAGGCCTAACCTAAGGATAATTTCTCCATAGGAAGGAATTGCATGAGTGGAGGAGGCTAGAAGAAAGAGGCCACAACTATTAGAAGGTGTTGTGAGCGGAGGGTTATAGTTTAAGTTGACTATAATTAGCCCTAACCAAGCCTAACCCAACAATAGAAAGAACTAACCCAAAAGAGTGAGCCTAAAGGTATCTAAATGATGTTTTGTTTTTGTTGGGTGTTGGATGCTAGACTGGATTAGAATGGATGGTTTGTTTGTATTTGGTATTCAGCATTTGAGATATGTTGGAGGGCAGCATGAAAGTTCCCAAATCTAATCCCTAAGTGCATCATCTTGATGGAAAAATTTGGCTGCTAGGACTGACAGTTTGGAGGAGCCCAAGATATGGCCAACCAAGAGTAGTTTGATAGCCCGTGTTCATTATTAGAGAAGTGAAATTCGATGATGATAGGTGGTAACCCTCCTGCCCTATGTTAGTCTTCATTGGAGTAGCACATGAAGAATATAGTGGGAAGAAAAGTGTAGTGTGTATGTGTGTCAAAGTGTTGTGACCTTGAACGACGAAGGAGCAGCTAGTGAGCGTGAAGACCCTATGTGTTGGTTATAGATGGACTTATGATCAGATAGAGGGTAGATTGGAGATCTGAGTTCAGTAGCCTAAAGGATTTGGTGCATTATAGAGGCAGGTGTTGCAGAACATAAGAGAAGAATCCACCATGTACAACATACAACAAAGCTATTATGATCGTCGACTACATTAGCTAAACTGTCAGTATATCTTATGTATTGTATTCTTGTACTAGTGGATGTATGGGGGCCATTATCCTTGGTACGAGAGCCCTAGAATATTGCATTATGTGTTGATTAATATAATGAAGTTGGGTTGTTGTATAAAATTGTAAAAAAGTGTGTATATTTTGTCCACTAGTAGATTTACTATTGTTTATATTTCATTGTTGCAAATTATTATTATTTGTGGTACTTGGATTGGTAGCGTCAGTGATTTAAGATTCTATCCTAGACTCTAGTATCTTGGAAAAAGAACATGGTATCATTGCTACTTTAAAGGGCCAGTGAATCAAAGTGTGCACAATGAAGTACAACTTAATAAGGAGTTGGTCACATTGTTGGTGAAGGGCTCACACAATGTCAAAGTTTCAAATTGGTCTCCAGTATTAGGACAGGTTGGAAGGTTTGTCCAAATATAGTTTGTGGAAGGAAAGTATAAAGTTGGTTTTCATAGTCAACAGGATCATGGAATTCGCACTGAGAAATAAATCAAGAATCCAACAAACCTTAAGAAGTCATAAGTGTACAAGTTGTTGGATACGAAGGAAAATTTGATCATCCTAGAAGGGATACAGGTTTTCATAATACCTCATCTATTAGGGTGTTGAAGGTTGCAAATTAGTTGCCTTAACATTGGGGATTCCACCCGGTCGAGAGCTTAAAGAAACTCCTTTTCTGTTGAAATGGTGGGTCCAGCTGGGGATATAGGGACTATTTTCCCGTATAAAGAGATTTTATATGAATAACAAAAGGGATATAATCAACACAAGCGGGGTGATTTATTTATAATGATAACATAAATTACAACTAATTCTAACTACTTCCCGGGATTGAACTCTTTTATATGATTATAGAGAAATATTTCACAAGCATGAAACAATATAGATCATTGCATACTTAATGAATTTAAGCGCATGTAAGAAACTAAATAAATTTAATCAATTTAGTTGATGAAGAACATCAATCACATAAAAGACTTCTTAGTTTCACATCTAACAACATATTGTTCAATATATTATATCAATAGTAATAAAAACATATATCACATCAATGCTTATCAGAATGAAGCAAGTGGACAGAAATAAGTTTGGTATAAGTCTCATAAACATAAAACAATTAATACAAAGAAAATATTATCCGTTGCACCATAAATTTAGATACGAAAAAGATAGCTTCAGGGTTCAGATTTCCAATTATATAAATTTTGTTCCAACAATAGCACAAATTCCAAAAGAAGTCTTCTCAAAATTCTAGACCCATTTATAAATGCATGAAAGGTGTTTAAATACTAATTAATATTACAAAAATAGAAGACTTGTGAAAGAAGTCTCTAAAACTATTACTCAAAAAACTATATAACTAAAAACTAGGAAAATAAATTGCATCAGTTCGAACAGTCTCATGACTGTTTCCCAAATTCATTCTCTAACTGATCCTTGAGTTGGCATGCTTTCACCATATGTTCGATCTGGGTAGAATGAATTGGTTGCATTCACATTAGCCCCATAAATATTGAATCCTTTAATGCTGGAAGAAGTTTTTTTGCTGCGTTGGAGAGACACTTCAACATTAGCCATTGGCTATGAGGTTTAATCAACAAGTACCATTAACTTTCCATATTTGATTTTGTCAGGCTTTGAATGTTAAGATATTTTCTTCTTGATGTTTCTTGCCAAGACTGCCCTAGGAATTTTATATCTCGCAAAGTGTCTTTTGGACAATCCTGAATTAGGCTACCTTGCAAAAGAGAATCTTTTATGCATTCATAAATGCTAGAAGATAGATTCTTAGCTCTGATAATAGCTAATTTGACACTTTTCATTTTTATGCCCCAGTCTCAAAATACTATGTCTTTGATTGATTCTTCAAGACGAGGGAGATCGGTCGCTCTACCTTGTGCAGTGCCTTGCGAATCTATATACTTAGACACTTTATCATCAATCTCATCGTAATAAGTCCTTAGATTAGATATCTGAGTGACTAATAGATCAATGGTTTTAACTAGCTCTTGAATTTGGTTTAGCTTGTGATAGAAAATTGTTTTTTGTTTTGACAGTAATCGACTTTTCTACTTCCTTCTTGACTGCATTGATTTCGGGATTTTCCTAGAACTTCTCAATTCTCTGTTGTAACTAATGAATCAATTGATCCTTTTCTTTAAGATTGCTCCCGAGTTTGATTTTAAGACCCTCAAATTCTTGCTGAAGAGTAGTGATATTTAATTTCAGCTCCTGCTCAATATTTTTCTTTTCATTCAAGAAAACTTGCTCCATTTCAACAAATTTCTGGTCATTTTCTCTGATTAATGATTGAATTTATGCTTCTTTATGAATGGTTGCATCTACGTAAGAAACTGAAAATTGAGATAGTTTATGAAGTTCTTCCTCTGGAGCTGATTGATTCTCTTTCCAAAGGAATTGAATTAGTGTTACGTTTGGAGTTAGTTCTGGATATTTCTCCATCCTTCGCCTCTTCTTTGATCTAGTCATGAAAACTTTATGTTTTGGACTATAGAATATGTCAAACAAAGGTACTTCCTCAATGTTGAGGATTATTTCATCAATGGGGAAAGCTGGGGATGATTTCCTGTATTGGGAAGATGTAGCTTCTCTGTTCTCTTCTATATCACTATTTATTTGGCTTTCACTTTGCTTAACACCTTTTTTAGGAACCTTTGCAGTGAATGAGTTTTATTTTATTTCTGCTTGACTCTTTGAATTATATTTATCAGTACACATGTGTTATACACCTGGCTCTACTATAGAAGCTACTGAGTTTGTAGTGCCAAAAATAAGCGCGGTATCTAACTGAATAATATCATGATTGGTTGGAGTATCAGTTGTAGATAGTACCTTCTCAAACTCTTCTCAGTATTGGGTGAATTTGTCATCTTGCTCAATATTTTCAATTCGTGTCTCTGCAATTGGTACAAGAGATCAAGACATTGAAACTTTTTGGCTCGAGGGGTCCCGACCCAGGTTCGTAGGTTAAGGTTTGCCAACAAACCCCTATGCTACTGGCCCTTTCGGCAGTGACCTACTTGCGTAGGCCAAAGTATCACCCGAAGCAGTATGGGAGGGTGCTAGAACCAGGTTTCCACACCCTGAGAGAGAGTAGGTAAGTCAAGAAGATCCACGTTCATAGCTTATTGGTTCGCACTAGACAGATCTATTCGCAGGATAGTTAACAGAGTAATTGCAATGTACAGAGCTATTGTTATGCACAGATCTAGTATTAACTCTGCATCCACGTGGGTATCAGCAGTAATCAGCACATATCATCATAACGCATCATCAACCTAGTACAGTTATACCATAACATAAATAGATTCGCGGCATAAACAGATAACCAACAGTATTCGTAATAGATCCAATTGTTCACATCAACAGAAATACATTAGATCAAATAACACATAAGTACTTCAACCATATCTGCATATATTATTATCCAAACCCAATACAATCCAACACAGCCTGCGCACACAGCCAACAGGGTCCGCACACAGCAGTACTGAGGATCTCTGCGCACACAGCCAATAGGATTCCTTACCTTAACGACCCAACGACAGATCTAACAATTCGCACTTAACATCAGACTTAATTATTTCCTACCTTAAGACTCAATAAGTTTCATCTATTTATATCTACTTAGCATATGCTTCCAATGGTCCACAAACTGTGGTTTGCGGACTCTTGATCTACCCTTGACCCGTTACATTGCATTCGAGGCTTTGACCCACCCAAAAACCCCTGTGCTAGACTAATTAATATGGAAAATATACAAAATTCTTAGCTTTTAGGGGACCCTGTTCCAACAGTCCCCCAACACAATCTTGTGACTTGTCCCGAGTCACTGTAATGGTGGGGTCTCCACCTATGCCTGCAGTATTTTGACTGCCTCAACCAACAGGGGAAGCACTCCTTCGCTCTTAGCAGTATTTTTCTGCGTAATATCCACCAGATTTTGCAAAGTCCGTCGTTCTGTTGTCACGGTGACGCTCTCTAGAGTCTGGTTCAATTGTTTAACAGCAACATCAATATCCTATGAGAGCTTGAGGGCTTCATTGGCCCATGGCTTAAGACGGTCACTAAGAGTCTTCTTCTTCTGGCGGAGTTCATCGATATCGTCCCAAAGGGCATGGCTAGTTCGCAGTCATGCTAATCATTGAGCATGAACTAGAGTATGCATCGTGGCTTCGATCTACTCGAACACTTCTTCCTTCTGTCACAGGTCCTGGTTGACTTCATGCAGGATTGGGTGACGTTGTACTTTAGTCCATAACTACATGGCTGTATCTAGTAGTTGGGCACCCTAGGCAATCTATCTGGTAATCACATTTGTTGCTATAGTAAGCAGCACATCTCACTGGGCCCACACCTCCGGCGGTGTCTTAGGCTACAACTTGGCCTACAAGTCTGTGATCTACTGTTCCATCGGTGTTTTGACTACCTGGATCTCCATTCTTGAGGCTTTTAATGCTACGACCAGCCCCTCAATCTTGGCCTGGGGGGTAGCTGTGGCTGATATTTCATCGATAACATCCACGTAGAGTCTATTAATTAAATGTTCCAGCTCTGTCTACTTCGCGGTGACAAGGGTGCATGCAGCCTGGGCTTGAGATACTTCAACAATTTTTTCTTCAATTGTTTTCTCAGCTATGTTAAGCTGATGGTGCACTTGGCAATCCCGGTGCTGGATTTCTTCAAAGAGAGCAGTGTGGAGTAGCTGCAATGACTAAAATTTTATCTCGTGGAGCCTTCCAAAAGGTTCGCTAATGACGTGGACTTCCCCCGGAGTCAGTGGCATCTGCAGGTAGGTGATCAAACCATCGAGGTTCTTCGTCGTGCATGTCAAGGGCTTGCATGGCCGAACAAAGGGAGGTAACCAATTGATTGGTTAGGTGGCCTGCACTTCTTCTTGAGAAGAGCATGCCTTTGGCGTCGCTCGCGGAGATTTTACATTTCTCAAGGAAGTACGAGGCTTCACCCCAACCCATTTCACAAGTTTCCCTGAACCTTGAGTCTTTTCCTTTCCCTTCTACTTGGTTGGGCTCGGCGTGGAGATAACCTCTTCAGTCTCGGACTCAATCTCCACTACTTCCTCGGTTTCTTTTTCTGCCAAGTCACTAGTTCTGAGGGCTTAGCAGGATTAGTGGCCATCATTCTGGCCCGAAAAAAAAATTGAGGATGGCTACTGTCTGAGGGGGAAGCGCGCTAAGACATCAACAAAACATAAAAGACATAGAATCATACATAGCACAAACTTGGAAAGTACAAGCTATTCAAGCTATCCTCCTCGTTTTATAGCCTTTGCGATCAACCAACGATTGGGTAACTTCACTTGGAACTTACCATCAAGTAAATGGTAAAAAAAATATCCAGGAATTTCCTCATTAAATTTCGATCACCCGCTCCTGTTAATGGTAAATTTTTCTTTTTACCCGATTTTACTGTGCCAATGGCTAGTTTTCGCACCTCCTGTGCGCCCACCATAGACCTGCGCTCCCAGAGCACCTTTGTGCTTCTAGCATGCCATCTGCACTCTAAACATTCTCCTGTGCCTCTCGTGCATCCCTCTGGTCATTGAATTCGGCAGCCACTCCCTGCGCATATCATGGTACCTTTTGTTCTTACCTTCCTTGGTGGGTGTAGCCCAGTTTATACAGCTACTCTGGCCATATAGTCATTTGATCTGATACGGTTTGTGTCGGCTGCCATTGACATAGCCAGGAAACATATCACCATGCAATGTAGCTAATCGAACAACTCTGCCATCCGTGATTTCTTTAATGGAATAAGGCCCTAACCAATGCTGTTGAAACTTCCCTAGGTGTTTCGAAAACTAGCTATCATACAATAGCACTAGTTCTACCTCCGCAAAGGTATTTTTTCCAATATGTCGATCATGCCATGCCTTATCCTGAGCCTTTTGAACTTGCTGATGGAAATTAGCAATGAAACAGTTTTCCTCCTGTTATGGCCTAAATCTACCTCAGGCTAAGGAAGGCAAAGTCTAGGGTAACATCAAACCACGCTTAACCTGGTAGCTAGCCCTACCAGATCGGGAGAGGGCTCTCTCCTGGTCAATCTCAGCAAAAATAATCAATGAGGCTTGAGATGACTTGAATAAAGGCTGATTTTAGGCTAGGTATATATTTAAAAGAGTTTGATTTGATTTTGAGGGTGTTTGTTGGATCAAAGGGAAAGACAAATTTTGGGTCTGGGGAATGAGACCTAGTTTTTGCAGAGATCTTAATGGGGCAAGGTAGGAAATTGTTTTGACACTTCAATTTTGAATGAAATGGATAGCTCAGACCGGTGAGGAGTTGAAGAGGGAAAGAAAATTTCAGGAATCCTCTTCAAACAGTTGAAAACATAGAAAATTAAACAAACCCTAGGTAGAGCACTGCAAATTTTAATGAATTCCACCTTTATCCTTGTTTGTTTAACTTGAGAAGAAATAAGAGGGAAAATGATACACATAAAACACCAGTAAAATTACATTAACATAGAGAAAAACATCATCAAAACAAAGAGCCACATGAATCCCAAGGAGTGCTGCAAACCCTAGTCTATTCCTTTGCCAAACTGCAGAGATGAATGTACAATGATGCTCAAAGCAATCCCAAGTGTCCAACCATGAAAATGACTGAAAAACTACAAGATATAGACAAACAATAACTCATCCCTAGCCTCTAGGGGTCGAGATCACAAGTTTACGAGCTATTTCAACAAGATCTAAACTGAGAACTAGAAAATAGGCTGTGGAACAACTTGCCTCTATAAGATAGGAAACCGATTCATTCAGTTGCAATTCACCTTTTGATGGATGAATCTACCTCCATGAGTAAAAATTTAACAAAATTACAGCAATATCCATCAAATTCCATCAAATTACATCATGAGTTTAACATTTGGAAGCAAGAAAGTCAAAATGTCAAAAACTAGGTGAAAAACAGAGTTACTGAGTCCAAAATGAGTAAAAATCCCCAATGCGTCGCGCCTGATTTCTCTATGCGTCGTGCCAGTTTGGAGCTGATTTTGGAGGCCTTCCCGTTGTCCAAATTTGATTCAAGTGGGATTGTTGGAAAGGTCTACCTGACTACTTTCCAAAACAAGAAGAATTTCTGAATTTGGCTTCCATTTGCCCCTCCAAAAATGAGTTTTCCCAACACGGCTACCTATGTGTCCAAAAAGGGGCAAAAAGGTCATTTTTAGGGTGTTTTTGAACCTTCTGGAAGCCCAAAACCTGTCAAAATATCTTGGCCATAAGTAGGCATGCATAATTTTCCATGAAAAATCCAAAAATTTAAAGTTTTCACCAAAAATATCCCCCCATCAAAAGCGCGCGCCAAGTGGCGCAGCGCATTGGGCTGAAAACTCTGTTTTTAAAGGCAAAGTTTCCAAAATTCATCTCAATGTGTAGCGCCTTTTTGCAGGAGACTTTTGGAGGCCTTCCCGGTGTCTAAATTGGGCGTGGATTATCTCGTTGGAAATATTATTGAGTCTACTTTCATTTGACTCATCAAGCAAGTCATTTGGCCAACCAAGCTAGGAGAAAGCTTAATTTTCCCAAGGTCACTTCAGAGGTGCATCAATTCTCCTGAGGAAACTGTATTTTTGAAATTTATTTGAAACCATGAAACCTGTGTAAAAATTGAAGGAGGTTTTTCTTCCTTGGCCTATTTTGGACAAAAACCTCTCTCAGTTTTCTAAAATTCATCTTTTATTGCCCAGAAACATCATTGGAGTAAAACCTATCCCGATGTGTGGAACAAGGGATTTGTCGAAATGAAGTTAAATGAAGGGGATAAGGGGCTTCTAAATTCTTGAGAAAATTTTTGAAAGTAGGGAGGGATGTTAGGAAGGAGGGAAAAGTGAAATTTCAGAGATTTAGTGAGAGGAAGGGGTCCAAAAGGGCAAAACACAGGCCTAGCCTAGAAAATTGCCAAGTTGTAGCAAGAAACTAGGGTTTGTGCGAAAATGAGGAATTTGGGGGATCTCAGTGATGGGAAGTGTTTAATCAGATACATTAAGGATAGGGGAATGTGTATGAACATCAGGATACAAGTTTTTCTGATGATTTGACCATCCAAGAGAAATTACCTCCAAAACCCTAGGAGAGGGAAATGAACCTTACCTAGGCACAACTGAAGCATGAACAAGGTGTAAAATGACCCAATGGAACTTGACGTGATGATGAAAACCATATGAATGATGGTACACTCAGCTGAATGGTGATATGGACCAACATTTGGACAACTTTGACATGAGTAAAAGCAAACCCTAGACCTAATACCTAGTGGCCAAATTTTGCTTGAAGACTCGCTGAAATGACAAAATTTGACCTTGACACCTTAAAATCACTTTGTAAGAGCATTTTTGATCACTGGAGGAAGGCTGCAAAGACTAACACTAACACCTCCAAAGCCACAAGCTACGTAAACTACTCCTCCATGATAACAACCTCTGCCATATTTGTAAAGGCTGCGATGCACAGGCTAGGAACAATGTATTCCATGGGCATAATGGCCTCCTTGCCATAAACCATCTGAAACGGTGTTTTCCCAGTCAAATTCCTACAGGTGGTTCGGTAGGCCCAAAGAACAGATGGTATGCGCACATCCCAGTCGCTGCGATCGGCATTACAGACCTTGGTCAGTGCGTGCTTCAAGAATTTATTAAAATATTCGACCACTCTATTTGCCTGAGGATGATACGGAGTGCTTTTCACATGATGGATCCAAAATTCTTCCATTAAGGCCGCCTGTATTGTTCCATTGACAAAGTGTGTAATATTGGGGTCCTGTGATTTGACTGATTGGCAAACCAAATGACAAGGCAACATATAAACCAAACTTTAGAGCTCTAGGATCTAGCCCTCCTAGTCTCAGAGAGGGATCTCTCCATGTGTTTGTGGGATATAGATTTTATGTTTAAAGGGTTGATTTTAGGCTAGTTGTGAAGTGAAAATTTGTTTGTTTGTTGGTTGGATAGAGATGATTTAGGCAACATAGATAGAGTATGGGAATCTACAAACCATTGGGAAATGGAGTCGTGTGGAAGTCTAAACAGTTCAGATTGATGAATTTGGGAACCAAAGGGAAAATCTAACTTGGTCAATGGATCTATGAAATCATATAGGTGGGATGAGATGAACATCAAGGATTTGGAAGGAAAAGTAGAGCTTTAAGGGTTGTTTTAAGACTCCTTAATTATGTATACCTTTCAAAGAAGAGACTTGCAACACTATCTAAACATAAATAAATACTCAATAGCCAAGGCTAAACATGAATTCTACCAACATATATGTAGATAACATATACAAGACAAACTTCTAAGCAAGAAAAAGAAGGAGAGGAACACTCTGTATCTTCTAATTGTTTCACTTAAAAGAATTAGACAATATATAAGAAACACAAATAACTACATTCATAAAAAGGGGAACACCCAAGCATCTAAGACTACAATTATAAATACCTCTAAATATGACTATCTCAGCAAGGAGTAGAGGATAAGATTAGAACATATACTCATTGCCAAGCTGCAAACAATAGCGTTTGAAGGATGTTTTCAGAAATAGCTTTCAAGAGGCAGCAAGTAGACAGGGCAAACCATAATTCAACCTTGACATCAACTTTTGAAATATTCTAAAATGAACAAACTTAAGGGTTTCAAAAGCAGTTAAAATGCTCAATAAAAACTTTCAGCAGATGAAACCATAAAGGCAGTGAAGAATAAACAGGCCTAAGGTGCTTCTAGGAGACATTTCTTAGCCTAAGCTTTTTATTCTACTTCAAGCAAAGAAAAATGGAACACAGTGAAAACAGGAAATAATATTAACGAGAAGAGAGTACTTCACCAAAACCAGGCTCAGGGATCTAATGATCTAGCCTCCTTCATAAACAGAAAATCAAAGACATCCACACTTCTTCAAGACACCATTTCTTCTTCAAAACAATGGTTTATGTATTACTTCAAAATTCATCAAATGCCAACCCTTTACAATGAGAGTTCGAATAGGATTTATAGGTGAATGAGGAGGAGTGGTGATAGAGATGGTCTTAATGGTTACTCAAAACAGAGGAGAAAAGCATTTGAATGCCCATTCTATGCCATAAATATTATATTAACTTCTTTCCCATTCTGCTTAATAAACCTTGCATTAACTGATGGTACCGATTTAGTAGTTTTCCTGTCTTTGGTGCATGTCTGGTAGGCAAGGAAATAACTCAGAAGTGTGTTTCTTGAAGATAATTGTGGCTGAAGTACTTTGTCTGACTTCTGAAACAAGTAACTGTCCCTTTTTGGGTTTTGTAGCCCCATTTCTGCTTAATGACTGTTCTGACAGTTTTAATGAGACTCTGTCATAAGAATGGTTGTCAAAGTGTCTTTGAAAAGTAAAGCAGACAGCAGATGTCCTTTTGGTGGAGTAATAATGGCTGTAGATGTGGCTCTGACTTTCTTTCTGCTGACATGTCTTGTTTTCCTTTGTGTACAAGTGGCTCGGCCTCTTCTGCGCTGGAGGGTTTATCATTTGACCAATGTTCATGGGATACTGGTCAAACCGTAAGTTTTAACCCTGTGGAATCCCTTTCTTCATGTGTTTTATCTTTGGATCGTCATCTAATGAACAAAAGCTACTTAGACTGGCTATGGGATTACTTGTGAACTTTCGGGCCTCCATAAAAACCTGCAAGCAAACACAAACATATTATAAAACCTGCATTGTTGGGGTGGACTGCTTCAGAGGCTCGGGGGTTAAAAAGTGATGAGGAGGCAAGGTGAATGTTGCGGGGAAGGGTTACATGGCGCAAAACCACGAAAACCAGGGTCAAAACTGAGTCTGGCACAAAAAAGTGGGAAAGAAGTTTTGGGGAATACCGGAGGTGGTATTCGCGTGGGGCGAAAGTGGTAAATGGTATTAGGCCAAATGAACGTGATAAATGTCAATGGTTGACACGTATGCTCCTGAAAACCACCCATTTCGCGTTGAAAATGGGCGATCAACTTTATTTCTGAAATGAACGTGAAAAATGTTTTGGATTGTCCGATCTGAGGGAGGCCAGATCTACGGCCTGGAGCGAGCGTGAAAAATGAACAGATGTGCGGTGGAAACGTGTGGTGGTGTCGGAAGGTGACATCACCTATTTTGTCGCAAAGCGAAAAGGCTGGAGGTCGAGCAAACATAGATTTGTAGTGTTAAAGTGAAATAACCTATGTATGGGAAAATATATAAGAAAAAGGTGAAAATGGAAGGAAACGGGGGTGCTCGGTGGTGGGACCTGGGAGATGACGTCACCGCGGAGGGACAAGGTGTACGGAAGGAGAATTCAGGAGAGTGCCTTCACAGTGAATCTCAGCCGTAGATCTAAGATTTTCCGTGGTCATAGGGGTCAACTACGGGAGCACAAGGGGAGTACAGACCATCTTGGTCAGGTGCTCCCATAGAGAATTTGAACCGCTAGATCAGGGAGAAAATGAATGGCGGAGATCGAATCGTAAGATCAGAGATTTGATGAGAATAGGGTCTAGGGGCAAGGATTTTTGGATTTGCGATGGCCGACAGGGGCTAAAAGTAGGAGTTGGGACATGGTCCTGTGGAAGGGTAAGGGGACCGGGAGCCAAGGGAAAAAGGGCTAAGCCCTCGGGAGATCACATCAGTAGGGAAAAGGACTGAGAACGAGGAAATTTACGAAATTCTGATGCAATGGAGATATGAAATGCTGAAGCGATGTAGATGCAGAGTGTCGATGCGATGAAATTGTTTGCGATGCGATTGAAGAATGCCGATGCGATGAGCACATCGGCATATCGCAAATCGGTGGAAAAAATAGGTAAAGGCATGAGGGATTTCAAAACACCGATATGCGATTGTGATGGGAGCTTAAGGTGCCTAGCCGATGGTCTTGGGCCTCGGTTTTATGGCAAAAAATGAAGGGGGCTTAAAAACTTATGTTTTGAAAATGGTTGAAATAGGCTGCAAAGTGGGTTTTTTTCCTTTTTTCAAAGGTTCCGATAAGGTAAAAAGGATATTTTAAAACATAGAAAGGGGTTTTTTATAGGTTTAAAGGGGATTTTGATGAAATGGAGGGAAATATGAGGAAAGTGGGGGGATTTTGCAAAGGGATTTCTCAAAGGAAAAATGATGAAAAATGGGTCTGAAGCACAGTTTCTTTTACAATAGCAAGGCTTCTTGGAATGCTCTTTTGAAGGAAACAACAGTGAAGATTACTCCTAATTCAGAGGACACTAAAGGCTTCAAGAATGAGTAGTTTTCCATGAAAATAATCTCTTGAAGGCTTACATAACAAAATTAGCCATCATCTGTTGCAGCAAAATTTACTGATGGCTAACACGTACCTCTATCGCTCATCAGTATTTTCGGACATCCAAATCTAGTTAGAATTTTCTCAGATATGAAGTGTGCAGTGGTATTCGTAGTGCAATCCATTACCGCTTGTGCTTCATCCTACCTAGTTACATAATTAGTAGCATTTATAATGTAACGCGCACCTGTCTTCTTTCCGGGTGGGTTGATAGGTCCTACAAAATCAATGGCCCATTTGTCGAATGCTTGCATGACCATTTGCAGTTGAAGGGGCATTTCATCCCTGCGGGACGACCTTCTGGTTCATTGGCATGTAATCACTATGCAGGGTAGGCCACCATAATCCAGCCCTTAATATCTTTTACGCCTTTGCTTTCCCTGCGTAGTGACCTCCTGCTACCCCATCGTGGGCTTCTGCCAAGATAGCATGCCATTCATGTTCCAAAATGTACCTTCACAGCACTTCATCAGCTCCCATATTATATAGATGACCTGTGATGATGGTAAAATCCGCAACGCGGGTTACCAACTCTTTCTTCTGTTGCACCGAATACTCCGTGGGTGCCATGCCTGTAGTTAGGAACTAAATGATGTCAGCGAAGTGTGCATCAACTATATTAATAGCAAAAAACTGTGCATCAGGAAATCCTTCTTCCAGGTTGGTTGGTTCCTCACCAATCTCAATTCGGGACAAGTGATCCAGCCCAGCATTCAACTTCCCTGGCTTGACAATGATCTCAAATTCGTATTCCTGGAACAGAAGTAGCCATCGGCCGATTTCCCCCCCCAACACAAGCTTATTTATCAGGTACTTCAAAGCCAAATGATGTGTAAACATTTTAAAGTGCCCTCCTAATAGATAGTGCTGATATTTATGTAATGCATAGACCATTTCCAAGCCCTCCCGTTCCATGGTAGAGTAGTTGCGCTCTACACCAGATAGTTTCCTACTAGCAAATGCAACCGGATGATCAATTTCTTCGTCTCCAGGCTGCATAAGGACCACTCCCAGGGCAATTCTTGATGCATCGACGTGAACAAGGAACACCTTCGCCCAATCATTAAAAATGAGGATAGGCACAGAGACCATATTTTATTTAAGTAGCTCGAAGCTCCTCTAACACTCGTCATCCCAAAAATATGAAACATCCTTCTTAAGTAGCTTTTCCACAGGCACTTTGTTCAGCGCATACCCCTGAATGAACTTCTTGTACTAGCCCATGTGTCCGAGGATCGAATGCAGCTACTTCTCAGTTGTGGGTACTGCCAGATTTACAATCACTACAACCTTTGCAGGGTCAACCATCAACCCCTATCAGCATACTATATGTCCAAGCAGGGTTTCGAAGGGTATGTAGAAGATGAACTTCTTGATATTTAGGGAAATTTGGTGCTTTCTACAGAAATCCAACATCATGCACAGGTTCGAAATGTGCTTCTTTACTAAGCCGAAGACAGTACAATCATCAAAGTAAACTTCCAGAAATTTTTGGATGAACTCCTTGAATACTGCGACTACTACTCGTGAAAAGATAACAGGGCATTCTTGAGTCCAAACGACATAACTGTATATTGGAAAGATCCCCATTCAGTGGCAAACATAGTCTTGCTGCGATTTTTAGGTGCGATTCTGATTTGATGGCACCCTGAGAACCCATCCGTGAATGAGTACACTTCCTGCCCTCCAACGCTATCAAGGATTTCGTCTGAGAATAACATAGGAAAGGTATCAAGTACGCAGACATCATTCAATTTGCATAATTCCATGCAGATTTGTATCTCTCCCTTCATATTTTTCTCCTGAACCACCATTCAGCTTACCCAGTCTGACTGTTCGATCAGTTCGATGATACCTGTGGTGAGAATTTTATCAATTTCTTCCTTAACCTTTTGTTTATACTTAGGATTCAATCAATAAGGTTGTTGCTTGACAGGGCGCACATCTGGTTTTAGTGTAATGCACATGACCCCTAGGTCCCTTGTGATCCCCTTAAGCTCCGTAAACTTTGTTAGGAATAAATCCTGGTATTCTGTGAGCAGTTCAGCAACTTTGCCTACTATATCATCATCCCAATAATCCCAAATTTTAGCCAGCTTGGGTTGCTCTTCCGTGCCAATGTTGACTTCTCGTAGCTTCAGAGGTTGTGTAACGTCCACAGTTTGAAGTGGAGGTCCCATAACTATGCGCTCTCCCTCTGACTCTAGGATAGAGATATTGCACAGATCCTCATCGCATTATTCTAAGGTTATATTGCGGAAGTTGGAAATATCCTGCCTCTGTGTTTCCCATGTCGCTACCCCCAGTGCTACGTAGGGGCGTGATTCATCAAAAACAAAGATATCTATATCCTGCAGAGCTTCGTCACGCGCCTTCATTTCTCTCGTTAACCCAAATGTCCCTACAAAATCATCCTTTAATATTTCCCAGTGGCGGGTGCGTTGATGTAGCTCTGCATCTAAGTACCATGGGGTGGGAATTGGTCCCATGGCATGAATAAACAGGTGAACCCATTCTTCTGTAGTCTAGTCACACCATTTTTCCATCCAAGCGAACAGATGCTCGCGCGGGTCTTTAGGGCCAAGGAATGTTTTTACGCACAAGTGGGTTGGAGGTTTGAATCATAAGATCTTCATATCCTGACACTCTTCCCAATCCTAGAATGCCCCTTTATGCATATCCCACCACCTCACAGGTGTTGGGCGCATAGCTAAATTAAGGGCCCATAACCTTCTCTCTCTTGGAACCTCAGCTTCAAATGCTCGCAAAAACTCCTTAATGCTACCAGTTCCATCAAAATAGGGCATTTCTCTTACCTCGGAGGAAATGCATCGGAAGTCCTTGGTGATCCTAAGGCAACGCAGCGCAAATACATCATGTAACCGATTCTACCAATTTTCCATCTCTCCATCGAAATCAGAGAAACATTCGCTATCCTTTTCCCAGCAGAGTACACCATCGACTGTGGGATTGATCCAATATTCATCTCGCGTCATTAACTTATAAATATGATCCACATCTTCTTCTTCACGCACTGTATCTTTATAGTGTTCTCCTTCTACATGATCTAATGGTACTATCACCCGTGTTCCTTCACTTTCAAATACCATGCTTCTTTTCTTCAAGTTGATAATACCTCCCATATCTATGGCCCAGTCCAATCCTAGGAGCACAAGATAGGGGTCCACATCTTCTACAATCTGAATGACCTCAAAGTTAGCCCGGACCTTAACTCCTGTGATATCTACCATGATCTTCGATAATCTCCCCAATGGTATGATCTTCTTCTAATTGGCCATGCACAGCTAGATGGTGGACCATTCCAAATTGGGTTCTCCCATTCGCTGCCAAGTTTTCTTAGTTAGTACATTCGCATCTGAGCCTAGGTCCAGAATAAATTGATCCATCTCGTAATCACCAATTTGCGCGGTTAACCACTTTTCCCTACCAGTGTGCTTCTTATGCTTGTACAGTTTGTGCACGTCCTTAACTTCCATGGGTGGGGTTGATCTTTCTGCGCAACAATCTATGAAAGCTTGGAGGTTTTCTATGGCCCTTTGGTTGCGTAGCAACTTCATAAATTCCTGTAGAAATGGTTTGACCTCATCATCTACTTTGAGGTTTAGGGGGGCTTGAGGAGTAGATACCTCAGCTTTAGCAAAGTCTTGGCGAGCTACAAAAAAGGTTTCCTTCTCCTTTTGTAAGTCCAAACCTTCTTGTTTGATGGCTGATTTTTCAGATAAGAGGCTATGCCTCAAATTTCTCCACAGCTCCCCCGGTGGCCATGCTATTGCATGTTATGACATTAACGCTTGGTCCTTCATCTCAAGGTTCTTCCTTAACCCTTTACACATTCTGCGTAGTTGTCTGCTACTTTTCCTGCATCTTGGCTATCAGAATCGGGAAGTATTCAATCACATGGTCTAGATGTCTACAGTATCTGCAGGATTGTTTCGCAGGGTTTGTGCAGTCCCTTGCAAAGTGCCCTATTTCTCTGCAATTATAGCAGATCAGTTGTCCTCTCCCCCTACCTATGCTTCCACCTCATCCCCCTCCCCTACCCCTAGCTGGGGAGCCACCCATACCTGAGGGGGATCTTGGTGAAGAGGGATCTGATTGTACCCTATATAGGTTTCCTTTGTCTATCATCAGATCATAGGTCCGATAGTTTTTTTCGTCGTGTCCTCTGGATCTGCAAAACCTGCACCATTGTTGCTTCAATTCTGGGACATATGCACCTAGACAGGGGCAATGGCTACTATTGTGCAGGCTGGCTATATGACAATCATCACACCACAACACAGGTCCACTTGGTCCTGGGTGCAATAGACTAGGTCCCCCCGCCTGTAGGTAGTCTGCCAGTAGTGGGCACTGATCCTTGGTATGCCCAGATACCCTACATCGTATGCATAATATGTATGGACTAGCTTCCTTCCCTCAGTCCTTTCGCAAATTCTGAATCTCCATGTGCATCGCCCCCTGTTAGCTCCCCTATGAAATTCTTGACAAGCAAGCTGGGGGATGAATTTTTTTGGAGCCTTCAAGGAATGTCTTCCCCTTGAAAACCCATCCTCCTTGAAGTCCCTATGTGCTGTGCCTAATATGTATACTCTTTGCTGATCCATCCCTCAAAAGAGGCCTATATTACCCCTCATATCCCTACAAATACCACTTTCCCCCCTTTTTTTTTCTCCCTTTGTCAAAGTCCCTTTCTTCCTTTCATTCACCTCCTCCACCTCATCTGCCACCCCATCCATGGTTTTACTCATAGTTTTTGTGTTTCACAGGTTTTAAAATGATAAAAAGACCGACATAATGTGCGACCTCTAATGCAAGGACAAGGAAATCAGAGAGGATCATTTGCAGTAGCAGGATTTATGAAAAATGACTCGGGAAAATGAAGACTGAACGTGCATTAAAGAGCAGGAATTGGTGAATTTTCCCGCTGCAGTGGTGAATTGGTGGCGTGCTGGCGGCATGTGGTGGTGCATAGGCGGAGCCACCGCAAAAATGGTGGTTACGGGGGCTGCCATTTGCCCGTACACATCAAATGAGGTGAGGCACCGTAGTCATTACCGACCATTGATTTGCGCTCAATGCCCGATCAAATGGTCAACTACGGGGGGTACCCTTCATGTTAACCGTCGAGCGGTTCTACCTCCCGTACTCCGTTGATCACCGCTAGACTTGCTGTCGAGTTAACCCTACGCTATTTAGATCTCCACCGTCCAAATTAATGTATGATCTGACGGCGCAGAGCCCTTCCGATCAGTGGTCCCCACTCCCATCCCTGCACACTGTTCCAAATCCACCGGTATTTTCCACACCACCATTTGCGAGTTGGCGGTTTTCTTCCATCGCCCAGCGATTCCACTGGGCGCCCGCCACATGTCCTCTGTACGGCGGCAAACCCGCTCTCATTTCATGCATTAATGTTCGGTCGGTGGTCGGGTAGCGGAATTGCTAAGAGCCGTCCGATCCAAAGCCCTTCATCCAACGGCTATCGTCCATCTGAACCACGCACTGTTTAACCTCCGCCCATCGTACCAACCGACCCTCCGTCCGTCGCTCCCCGCCGTCGATCTCTGCCCGATCGACGGTCCAGATCTGTCCATGCATTGTTGACCATTCCGCTGTCCCCGGGTCCTGCCACGTCACCTCGCGTGTATCTTCCGTACGTCCTCTCAGTCCATTGCATAAAATTGATTTGTTTTCATGTTTTTTAACGTTTCTCGTTCGATCTTTTGCTCCACAGACCTCCACCTTCGCCAGAGAGTTTTCTCCATGGGCCTTCTGTGTTTCTCGCCATGTCACCACCTGCACGTCCATTTCGCCCATCCACATCACCCGCCGCCCTCGTCCATGGATTTCTTCACAGTCTTCATGTTTCCTGCAGGGTTAGAAAGAAATAATGGCCGCCGTGATACACTTCTATGCTACCAGGACAACTAAATCTGAGGAAGATCATCCACAGCGGCTGAATTTATGAACAAAGGCCCGGGAAGGTGGAGATGAGATGTTCATTAAAGGAATAGAGTTCGAACTCTGTAGAAAATTTCCCGTCACCATTAAAACCCGAGCTAACCTATCAGAGGTAGAGTTGAAGCAGCGAAGCGTTCTAGTACAGAGAAAAGAATGATTAAGGCCAGCTAATGAAGATCTTAAGCCTTCATCACAGGTTTATAATGCACAGCAGCAGTTTGAAAACCCCGAGGATCCATCCAAAAGGTCCTCTGAACAGTAAAAGAATGTCCCTAAAATAATTTCTACCCTAACAGCAGCTCAAAGAAATCAGAACATTTATGAAGCAGACCTTTCGGCAGTTTATGTTATTTTTTGTTCACGACACCAGGAGTACTTCGACCTAAAAAGATGTCAAGATCAAATCTGGAGTAGATCATTCTCTCACAAGGAAGGTGACAGAGATTAAATATACAGCATGTCAAGCAGAATGGGTTTCGGCCCTGCATTCATTGTTGTGTTTAAAGATACATTTAATTTTCACCTACTCCTTCAGTCGATCTTAGGCTCACCCTTTGCTATAAAGCACAGAAGGAAACATTGTAATGGTTGTTGATGAGATATCAGTGAAATGCAAGTATTTTCCTCTTAAGACAAGTTCTCTGTGTATATTGTAAGATAGGCTGAGATTTGATGTATTCAGACTAAATGTTCAAGCTGTGGGCAATGATGTACCTGATTGGTGTTGTTTTAATATGACAAGCATGTTTCTTTGGATCCTGATCTAAAGCAGCTGGTGATGTTTCCTCTTTCTTTGTATTTGTGATTGACTTGCTCTCATGTTATGTTCCGTTTCATTTCATTTCTGCTGGTAGGAAACAAAAGTATAACATAGGATTCACCCTTGTTAGGTGCCCTATGTTTCCTGCTCTCCCTACCTCAATGTTTTCTGCTTATATGTGTATCTGAATGTTGATTTCAATTGATTTAACCAGTGTAGTGGATGATATTGCCTGCTCTCTGAAGTATGAATTGATGAAGTCCATGTTTAGATGTTCTTGTTAGGATTTAGCTGGAAGGTTTGGGAACACTGGGGATTAGTGTTAGCCCTGTCCACTAGGATCCTTGCACGACCAGCTAGCCTTTCTAAGATCCCTTGTAATTGCCTCTGATTTTGTCCAAGCAGGCCTGGAGTTAAATGACCTCTGACCTGATCTATAGACAGAATTAGATGGTTCTCCTCCTTTCATTTTTAGTCCTTAATGTTCCATTCCATCTTCTATCCTTTAAGATCCAGATGATTTAGATGACTTGCCCAACTGAAAGCTTGCACATTGAACATAAGTAAACCCTTTCTTGACTCCATTGCCCAATGGCATTGATGTTCTCTGAGTTATCTACCTTTGCCTAGCTTCCCTTTTGCTCATCCTTGTCTTGTATTGGAAACTTATTTCCTGATTCCCAACAACCAAACTCAATCAAACAAACAAACCCTGAGCCCCATAACTAGCCTAACATTGAACCATTGAGCCTCAAAGCCATATGCCTTGACTATTATAGAGAGATCCCTCTCTGGACCTAGGAGGGCTAGATCCTAAGGTCTGAAAGTGGTTCTGATGTTGTCTCATCTTTTGGTCTTGCCAATCTGGCCAAAACATGGGAACCCCAACATAATGGCGACTCCACTGGGGAATTTCTGAGTACTTTCATCTTGATACATCTCCAAACCTCAGAAAACCTAGAATATCTGGTTAGGTTGGTAGTAAAACACTTATCCTTCCCATTCCACTTACCTCTTGTGTGTTTTACCCCATACTCTTAGACAGAGCCTGGAAAGGGCCAGGTAGCCTCTGGATCTCATCCTCTTCTTTAAGGTGACATATCTGGTAAATGCCCTCCCAGTCAATCTCTGGTTAGAGTTTGCTATGTTTAGTGGGATATCCGTGAAAAGGGATATTTCATCAGCACTGTGGTGGACAGTGTATCCCCTGAAATACCTTAAACCTTTCCACCTGGCGACTCCATAGCTCCTAAATGTTAAAAGACTCCACTGGTGATCAGTAGGCCTGCTAAACATCTTGGTTTCACATCAGACTCCACTGGGAGACCAGACCCAAAACATAATGAAGAATCCGCTGGGAGACCAGCCCTGAGACAATATCAACCACAATAGAAGTAACAAGCAGGGTTAAGCTGCTTAGTTCAAGAACAGCATTCTGGCTCACAGAACCATTCATACGAGAGCTTGCCCTGATCCAAACCCACCTAAAATAGTTGATAATCCTGAGAAAATCCTCAAGAGAACACCTATAAGTAGGAGATCAACCATTTCCAGCAACATTCATAGAGCTAATTCTGCACCAGAAGATCTTGCAGCTCTATTAGACCCTTTCTTCGACCTAGACTTTCAAAACAGATTACCTAGAACTAGGTCATTCAGTGTTTCAGACCAGCCAGACTCTAGGGACAGAGAAACCCCTCCATCTACACCACCTGATATACACTTTGTCCAAAACTCGGGGTTGTCTCACCCTAGATCTGCTCAACAAGCCTCTGCTGGTCTTAATATCCCTGTCATCCATATACCAGCTACTCAGGTTAATCTTTTACCTCATCAGAACATCACAATGGCAGCCTGGTATGCACCTCTAGTTCTACCTCAGCCTCTTATCCCCTTGCCAAATGAATATCAATAAAAAATCCCTCACTTCACTACCAAAGAATCCATCACAACTCAGGCACATGTAGATAAAATGGAAGATTATTTTGACTATATGAAAATTGATGATGAAATAGTCAAAATGAGAATCTTTGCTCAGAGCCTAGGGGGTGATGTAAAGAAATGGTTTAAAAATATGCCTCCTAATAGCATCCAAGACCTTCCTGCTCTATATCATACATTCATAAACAAATGGGAGACTAGGGCAAACCCTCGCCAGCTCCTAGCAGAATACCTGAGCCTTAAGAGGAATCCGGGAGAGAGTGTACATGATTACACAACAAGATTCAATAGCATTTATAATGCTCTCCCCCCACATATGAAACCTCCACAAGGCATGGCCCTAGCAAAATATCCCGAAGGCTTTGATGTTGACATGGCCTATGAGCTTAGAGATAAAGAATATGCCACACTAGAGGACATGCAAAAAGGAGCAGTTAACATAGAGGCAAACCTGATTGAAAAGAGAGCAAGACTGAGAGCTGAGAAGAGGGTAACATATAGGGATGACAACGTAGCTTCCACCTCTGATCCAAACTATGATAGATTATCTAAAAATGTGGATAAGCTACAACAAATGATGGAGAGAATGGTTGTCACAGTTAGTAACAAAAACAGAAATCAAAACCAGAACTAGAACTTTAGAAGAAACAAAAATGCCACTCCCAACAGACAGAAAGAATCAGATCAACAAGTTATTCCCCCTTTCCAAAACTTTCTAGATGAGGATGAGGGAATCATAGGAGAATATGAAGGGAATGCAATAAACATGTTTGAAACAGAAGACTCAATCCTAAATTATGATTCAGAAGAAGACCAGCCCTCCACCACTGGTTGTGGTGAGGAGTGGTTTGAGTCTGAGTATTATAGATTAGGATTTGAAAATGCCATGTTGCAAGTCAGGGAACAATATGAACTTAGGAGCAAGAAAAACCATGATACTCCCAAAGCCAAGACTCCTGAGATTACAATCAAGAAAAAGCATGACAAAAATTCTAAAGCAACTGCTGAGAATTCCAAATCAACAGCTGAAGGTTCTAGAAAAGACAAAGAAAAAGACAACCAAAACACTGAAAAACAAGGTCAACCAACTGGCAGTACTAGCACCACAGTTAGTGCTCCTGATACAACAGTTCCCAACCCTGTACATAATGAAAAATCACAAACTGATTTAGCTACTAAGGTAGTAACAAATAAGATAGAGTTGAACATTCCAAAGACCCAGTCCACTTTCAATTTAGAGAGTGAGATTGCGAAAATTAAAATCTCTGTACCATTATCTGAGTTGGCCACTCAGGATATATATAAAGGCCAGATTTTGAAAGCATTAAATCTGAGTGTAAATAGTGACACTGTAAATCTGAGTGATGATCAACCCGGCCTGTTGTTTGGTCCAAAGATTGAGGGAAAGTTTCAGGAAGGGGTAGTTCCACCTTTTTATATCAGTCTCAACATTCATGACAAGATCTTGCAAAATGCAATGCATGATTCTGGACCGTCTCACAACTTAATGCCCAAGGTAGTGATGGAGAGGCTAGGCCTAGAAATCACCAGACCCTACAAAGACTTATATTCATTTGACTCTAGCAGAGTAAAATGCCTAGGCCTCATCAAAGACTTATGTGTGAGTCTAACCCAGATTCCTGCTAAATGTATGGTCATGGATGTTGTGGTGGAAGATGTGCCACCTAAGTATGGCATGCTATTATCAAGATCATGGGGAGCCAAACTGCAAGGGACAATGCAGATGGATGGTTCATATGCCACCATCCCTATATTCGGCCAGCTTAGAAGACTGTATAGAGAATCTCAAATGAAATTCCTAGTCAGTAGCCCCGAGAAACCTAAAAACTCACCACTATACTCTGTACATACAGATCTGGACTCTTTCATTCTCTACAATGACCAACCCTTAGAAGAGCCAAGATCAGAAAATGGAGATACAAATGTAGAGCCCATGGATTTCAACATAATGGCTACTCTAGAAGAATACGATGAAGGAGACCATGGGAAAAATGCAGAAAACATAACTCTGTGTGAACCAGAAACAAAATCAAAACGCAGTCAGCTGATCAGTCACCCTATTCAAACTGATACCCTACATGAAAAACAAAATAACCCCTCTCCTAGTACAGACCTTACAACTCAACATAATGGCGACTCCACTGGGGATTGAGTGCATTTCACCGTAAACATTCTTAGGCACTCATAAACCCACAAATATCTGGTTAGATTGGCAGAAAGCCATCCCTTTCTTGAATCAGCCTCCATTCGTTGTGTGCCTCATACTCTAAGACAGAGCCTGGGAAGGGCCAAGTAGCCTCCGGATCTCACCCTCTTCGGAGGTGACATATCTGGTAAACGCCCTCCCAGTCAATCTCTGGTTGGAGTTTGTTGTGTTTTGAGGTTATTCCTGAAAAGTGACATTACCTAATTGCTGATGGTGGACAACATCCTACTTCAAACATTCATAATCATCCACCTGGTGACTCCACACTCCTTATGATCCAAAGACCTAATGACTCCACTGGTAGAAGACTCTGAACTGGTTGAGAAGAAGCAGTAGCCTTCTTTGCATAAATATAGATCCAAACATGGACAAAGATACAAAGTATGATGATTTGTATGATAAATTATGTGAAATAACCGAAATGTTTGGTAAAGTGTTGGAAAATCATATGGCTAATATGAATGCAAATGATGATTATTCAGAACAACCTATGCCTTCTCCAGAACAAGAGCAAACTCAAGACCTAGACAATGAGGAGGACATGTATGATACTCAAGAATCTATAGGAGATGAGGAGGAAGGTAATCAGGAATTTCCTGATTGCTTACCTATGCCTTGTGCTACGCTGATCAAAGGATATCAGGACCTTTTAGCAAAGGCTGATAGGGAAAGCTGCCTTGAAGAAACATGAGACCACATAAAAGAGGCAGAGCATGATGTGGAAGAAGAGGCTCAAAGAAACATCCAGCCTCCAAATCAGCTTACACAAGAGAAAGAGGACTGTTGTTTTTCTATCCGTAATGAGAGGGAAGCTCCTTTTTTGACAGAAGAGGAGATTGATCAAATATTAAACCAGCGGTCCACCCTAGAAGTCTTCTATAGGAAACACTCTCTTGCTCACTCATCTTATGATTTTGACGATTCAGTTTCAGAAAACTCCTCTGTGGATTGGAATGAAGAAAGACCTGCTGAAAGTCTGATAGGTTTGAAGGGTGATATTACTTACAGTTATGATTTTCCTTTTCATGATCTGTTTGAGGGTGAGTGCTTTCAAAGAGAAGCCGAGCTTGCAGGACCATCATCCTTAGATTCATGGGAAGAAAATCAGAGCCAGCAATTTCAGAGAGGTAATGAAACCAGTCAGCCTATCTATGACACTGATGAGGAGAGTTGCGACAATATATCAGTAGATAAAGATTCTTTGAGTCTTCATTCTGCTCTACCACAGATCATCAGTAAGGTCGGAAACCAGCAGTATTTCCTTTCAGAGGACGAGGAGGAAAGCAAAGAAGAGGTTTTTGAGCGGGTTGAAAGGAAAGAGCCTTCTCTCAAAAAAGAGGAAGCAAAGGGGTACACCCCTGCTCAAGAATACATGAATCTTTTCATAGAGCTCAGCACACCAAATCAGAATATGTTAGAGCTCCAGGAGGACACAGCTACAGTCTATGATGAGTCCTCCAGTTCAGAAAATGAAGAAGATGAAGGAGATTCTCTTTCTCAGGGGAGTCTCATTCTTGATCCAGTGGAAGAAGAAGAGATCCTGGTTGAATCCTGCTTGCCAGATACTCATAGACAGGTATCTTTTCATGATCCTTATGCACATTTCCTGCATACATTTGAAGAAGGATCAAAGGTCTTCTTGAGCAGTAGGTTGCAAACAGAAGGAAAATTTTTCAAAGCTGCTGTTATTGAACCAAAAGAGTGGGAGCTGCCCTGCCTATCCAGCATGCTCAAGGAGTTGAGCAAGAAGGACCAGCCATGGGATCACTTGATGGACTGGTTACATTGGAAAACAGTGTTTGTAAGCTAGTCTTGTAAATATGTCAAGTTAGAATAGGGTAGGTAGTAAAAGCTCAATAAAGCTTAGTCCATGAGCATGTAGCTAGTCGTTTTATGTTCTGTCTTAGAATGTAGGAGAAGAAATCTGTTGGACAGTTTAATCCCGACAGATATTAGATTAGGTAGAGAAGCATATGAGGCCAACAGTCTAATCTGGCCTCATGGAGAAATAAGGGTAGATTTAGAATAGGTTTTTTTTCTTTTTCAAAATAAAATGTAAAGGGTATGCAAGCTCAAATGCACCCAAAGGGAACAGTTAGGACTACAGTTGGGTAGGTAGTTTGGTTGGGAAAATGTTTCTGCTGATATATCATGTTTGTGGCAGCTGAAAATCAACGAAGAAAGATGGCTTATGATAGCAGGCATCTGGCCTACTCCAAAGATCATATCTGGTTTCTTGACTCCTCCAAGGAGAAGCCATCCCCATGTGGAGCCACTGTTAGCCCCCCTATGAAATTCTTGACAAGCAAGCTGGGGGCTAGATTGTTCTGGAGCCTCCAAGGAATGCCTTTCCCCTGAAAATTCATCCTCCTTGGAGTCCCTATGTGCTGTGCCTAATATGTATACTCTCTGCTGATCCATCCCTCAAAAGAGGCCTATATTACCCCTCATATCCCTGCAAATACCACTTTCCCCGCTTTTTTTTCTCCCTTTGTCAAAGTCCCTTTCTTCCTTTCATTCACCTCCTCCACCTCATCTGCCACCCCATCCATGGTTTTACTCACAGTTTTCATGTTTTGCAGGTTTGAAAATGATAAAAAGACCGACATAATGTGCAGCCTCTGATGCAAGGACAAGGAAATTAGAGAGGATCATTTGCAGTAGCGGGATTTATGAAAAATGACTCGGGAAAATGAAGACTGGACGTGCATTAAAGAGCAGGAATTGGTGAATTTTCCCGCTGCGGTGGTGAATTGGTGGCACGCTGGCGGCATGTGGTGGTGCATAGGTGGAGCCACCACAAAAATGGTGGTTACGGGGGCTGCCATTTGCCCGTACGCATCAAATGAGGTGAGGCCACGTAGTCATTACCGACCGTTGATTTGCGGTCAATGCCCGATCAACTGGTCAGCTACGGGGGGTACCCTCCGTGTTAACCGTCAAGCGTTTCGACCTCCCGTACTCTGTTGATCACCGCCAGCTTGCTGCCGAGTTAACCCTGTGCTGTTCAGATCTCCACTGTCCAAATTAATGTATGATCCGACGGCGCGGAGCCCTTCTGATCAGTGGTCCCCACTCCCGTCCCTGCGCACTGTTCCAAATCCACCGGTATTTTCCGCACCACCATTTGTGAGCTGGCAGTTTTCTTCCATCGCCCAACGATTCCACTGGGCGACCACCACGTGTCCAATGTACGTCCTCAAAACCGATTTTCTCCCGCGCATTAACTTTCGGCACAGGTCGTCCAGCGGAATTGTCGTTAGTCGTTGGATCTCCGATCACCCATCCGACGGTCATCATTTGCCAAAGCTGCACGCTGTTTTAACCACGCTCATCGCGCCCGCTGGCCCACTGTTTTCCGATCCCCATCATGAATCTCTAACGTAATCAACGGTCCAGATCAGCCCTTCCATCGTTGACTATTCCACGGTCTCCCGTTCTGCCACGTCAGCATCCCACGTGCACCATCCGTGCACATGCCTTTCCGTCGCATATATTGCTCCATTCTTCATGTCGTTTAATGATTTTCATTCACAGTTCTCTCTGCGCTCTGTCACCTCCGCCATGGCACTTTACATCGTTCCTCTGCAAGTTTTTCCTTCCACCACGCCATCTACGTGGTCACGCTCATCTTCCACATCATCCGCCACCCCATCTAGGGTTTTCCTCACAGTTTTCGTGTTTTTTGCAGGATTGAAAATGGTGAAAGACATCCACAATACGCAGCCTCTATTACAGTGACAGAGAAATCCGAGGAAGATCATCCACAATGGCTGAATTTATGAACAAAGGCCCAGGAAGGTGGAGATGAGATGTTCATTAAAGGAATAGAGTTCGAACTCTGTAGAAAATCTCCCATCACCATTAAAACCCGAGCTAACCTGTTGGTGGTAGAGTTGAAAGCAACAGAATGTCCCTGAAAGAATTTCTGCCCTAACTATAGTGAAAAACAAATCAAACATTTATGAGATAGAATTCTCTGCAGATTATTTATTTTTGTTGAAAGCACCAGGAGTACTACAACCAAATTATGTCAAAGTCATATCTGAAGAAGATCACTCCTGCATAAAGAGGTGACAGAGATTAAATACTCAAGCATTCAAATAGAATGGGTCTCGGCCCCGCATTCATTTGTGTATTTAATGTTACATTTAGTATTCACCTACCTTCTCAGTCGATCTTCTATTCATAACCTGCTATAAAGCATAGAAATGAACATTGTAATGGTTGTTGATGAGATATCAGTGAAATGCAAGTATTTTCCTCTTGAGACAAGTTCTTTGTGTATATTGTAAGATAGGCTGAGATTTGATGTATTCAGACTGAATGTTCAAGCTGTGGGCAATGATGTACCTGATTGGTGTTGTTTTAATATGACAAGCATGTTTCTTTGGATCCTGATCTAAAGAAGCTGGTGATGTTTCCTCTTTCTCTGTATTTGTGATTGACTTGCTCTTATGTTATGTTCCGTTTCATTTCATTTCTGCTGGTAGGCAACAGAAGTATAATATAGGATTCACCCTTGATAGGTGCCCTATGTTTCCTGCTCTCCCTACCTCAATGTTTTCTGCTTATATGTGTATCTGAATGTTGATTTCAATTGATTTAACCAGTGTAGTGGATGATATTTCCTGCTCTCTGATGTATGAATTGATGAAGTCCATGTTTAGACGTTCTTGGTAGGATTCAGCTGGAAGGTTTGGGAACACTGGGGATTAGTGTTAGCCCTGTCCACTAGGATCTTTGCATGACCAGCTAGCCTTTCTAAGATCCCTTCTAATTGACTCTGATTTTGTCCAAGCATGCCTAGAGTTAAATGACCTCTGACTTGATCTATAGATAGAATTAGATGGTTCTCCTCCTTTCATTTTCAGTCCTTAATGTTCCATTCCATATTCTATCCTTTAAGATCCAAATGATTTAGATGTCTTGCCCAACTGAAAGCTTGCGCATTGAACACAAGTAAACCCTTTCTTGACTCCATTGCCCAATGGTCTTGATGTTCTCTGAGTTATCTACCTTTGCCTAGCTTCCCTTTTGCTCATCCTTGTCTTGTATTGGACACTTCTTTCCTGATTCCCAACAACCAAACTCAATCAAACAAACAAACCCCGAGCCCCATAACTAGCCTAACATTGAAACATTGAGCCTCAAAGACATATGCTTTGGAAAATATAGAGAGATCCCTCTCTGGACCTAGGAGGGCTAGATCCTAAGGTCTGAAAGTGGTTCTGATGTTGTCTCATCTTTTGGTCTTGCCAATCTGGCCAAAACATGGGAACACCAACACCCCCAACTGCTCTTGGATTTTTTGTACTCCCAACTGGGTATCATCCCTTGGCGCAACTTCCAACTTCATAGCAATTTCCAAGGATTTTTCCTGTGATTCAATGGCTTGGTGACCCATAGGTACGTGCAGGTGAGGTAGTAACATAGCAATGAACCATTCCTTGTGTTGTTTTTCATCATACAGAAATTCCCCATCTCTAATTACCTTCTTCAGCCATTGATCAGCTTCCCACACAGACTCAGAGGGTCCTTGCTTGAAATCTTTCATATTGTTCACTATCTAGGAGTAGGACTTAGGCTTCTTGAATTGTTGTTTCAAGGCATTCTTAATATCTTCAATGGTCACATTCATATGCTGAGCTATGTATCCCATATACTGGTCCAAGGCTCTTCCTTCAAAGGCAAGGGATAGTTGCACTCTTTTCACAGCATCATTGGCCACGTTCTACGCAGTCCATACCGATCCTGCAACAAACCAGAACCGATCCATGTCTTCGTCCCCTATGCCCTTGAAGGTAGGTTGCTTCATGTGTGAGGCCATCTTGTCTTCTGGTGGTGGAGGTACAGGTGAGTTCTTACCCCTATGCTGAGTTGAAGGTGGTGTAGTTGGAGGGTTATGCACACCTGAATTCCTTACTAGGCTATAGACAGGTCTATCTCCTTCTTGATTAGTTCTGTAATATTTTCCACTCCTCGTTGTACCCTCACTCTGATAGAAGCTCATTAACTCTATATTACTACACAGAATTCTCTTTTCACACAATAATATCTTAATCAGTAATGGTAAGGTTTTCAGAAAATTACCCTAGAAACCCGTGAATAACCTCCACTCTACCTACGACTAAGACACGAATTGATCGATTGCAAATTCTGTCAGAAATCCTCCTAGCACGTTTTCCACCCAATGATCTACCATACGAGTGATGGTGTTATTAGTATTTTCTAACTGCTGGATCAACTTTGGTGTCCACTGCATGACCCATTCGTCCTTCCAACACTTTTTGAAATCTATGAGCCTTGCAAGGCACTCCTAAAGCTCGGTCACAAATTTCACAAATAAAATTTCGTAGATATCTATGAAAATGTATTTATTCTTCCACTTCTCTATTGTCAAATTTGCGTTGTGATTCTCTTTTGCTGCAAATTCTTGAACTTTCTTTTCAAACCACTCTTCAATTTATTTCTTCTCAGATCTTCAATGTTCCCTTGGCATTACCTGATCCCTCTCTCAAAATGCTTCCGGTCCTAGCAACGGAACCATTTGTTGGCTCGAGGGGTCCTGACCTAGGTTTGAAGGTTAAGGTTTGCCAACAAACCCCTATACTACTGGCCCTTTCAGCAGTGACCTACTTGCGCAGGCCAAAGTCTCACCCGAAGCATTATGGGAGGGTGTTGGAACCAGGTTTCTGCACCCTGAGAGAGAGTAGGTAAGTCAACCAAATCCACGATCGGAACTTATTTGTTCGCATTAGACAGATCTATTCACTGGATAGTTAATAGTATAATTGCAATGTACAGAGCTATTGTTATGCACAGATCTAGTATTAACTCCACATCCACATACGATTAGTAGTAATCAACACATATCATCATAATGCATCATCAACCTAGTACAGCTATAGCATAACCTAAACAGATTCGCAGATAAAAAAATAACCAACAATATTCGTAACATATCCAATAGTTCGCATCAATAGAAATACATTAGATCAAATAACACAGAAGTACTTCAACCATATATGCATATATTATTATGCAAACCCAATACAATCCAACACAGCCTACGCACACAGCCAGCAGGGTCCGCACACAGTGGGATTGAGGATATCTGCGCACATAGCTAGTAGGATTCCTTACCATAACGACCCAACAACAGATCTAACAATTCGCACTTAACATCAGACTTAATTCTTTCCTACCTTAAGACTCAAAAAGGTTCATCTATTTATATCGACTTAGCCTATGCTTCCAATGGTTCGCAAACCATGGTTTGCGGACTCTTGGTCTACCCTTGACCCATTACATTGCATTCGAGGCTTTGACCCACCCCAAAACCCCTGCGTTAGACTAAATAATATCAAAAATATACAAAATCCGCAGCTTTTAGGGGACCCTGTTCCAACAAAACTACAATCTGTTCTATTTCCGGTGTTGGTCTTTGGAAAAAATATTTTGATAGATGAGGATTTATTTGTTCTTGATACTCTTTAAACTTTAACAGGTCTTCAGGACTGAGTCTTTTCACTGCTATTTGCTAAACTATGGAAAATTCAGAAATTGACTCGAACATATCATCAAACCTATCAGGCTTACTTGGAAATGCTCGAAGCTTTACCTGATTTGTTATTTCTCTAGCAACACCATAAGAATCATAATTTCTATTAGGCAAAACTAGGAATTTAAACGGTTTTAAATGATCAATTTCAAGACAGAAATGCTTGAAATTGTTTAGTGCATATGAGCCACACGAAAAAGGAAAAGTTGGCCAAATGGTCTTTTTGGAATCTTTCAAGACTTTTGTAAACTCTTTGCTAATTGTTTGATAGGCAATCTCTCTGGCCAATAATTTGTCTGGTATGTACAGAGGTATGACATGTGGAGGGGCATAGCTTCCAAAAACACGGATGTGTGTAAAGTACTCCTCACCAAACCACCTACCTATATACTTAAAAATTTTATCAACTTCGAGGGTAATTCTAGGGATTTTGACTTCAAAAATGACTTGGTAGATGTTATCGTTCTATAATTTTAAGATTGGCAAGAATAATCATAAAATGACATCATCAAAACCACTTTGGAGCCTAGGATCTAGCCCTCCTAGACTAAGGGAGTGATCTCTCTCTAAGATTTAGCTTTGTTTTTAATGTTTTATGATATTAGGCTAGTTAAACTAATTAGGCTAGTTAAAATAATTGTGAAGGTTGCTTTTTGATTGATAGTTTTGGTTGGATGAAGGGATTTGTTTAAACTATTTCCACTGGGCTATGGAGTCATAACAGGATGGGTTGTTGCATCAATTTCTCCAGAGCAATTTCAAGACAAGCTAACTATAGTTATTAGAACTTTAAAACATTATGAATTGTGAGATGAAAGAAAGAGTGAATCCAGTAGTGGTCAAAAAGAACTTAAGTATTTTTTAACCAGTCTTTAGAAGAAAAACACTTATATTGAAAACACAGTAGGAATTAAGGTTCCCTATGCAACAAATCTCAATCTTTAGATTTTTGTTTTACAATTAGAATTAGATGATACACTGAAATAAATTACAGTGGAAAACACTAAACACAGTAAAGAAAAGACATCACCAGACAAAAATAGCTCAAGAATATTGCAAAATGGTCTTTTATTATTGATGCTCTAGCTCCAAAATTACAATTCTCTAATAAAAAATAATATAATTCAAGGTACAACCCCTCATACTCAATACAAATGCAATATTTAACTAATTCCTAGTGATTGTCATATCTATATGGGAATTCTGCTATTTATTACAATAATGACTGAAATTTGACAAATGTGACCATAAAGTGGACACGATAGAATGACTATGACATGTGGTCATAATCTCCAGAAGGTCGTTACTGTGCATTTTGACTTATTGTTGTGCTAGTAGATTTAGCTAATCTAATGTTGAAATGTTGAACCGATACACTGGTCTGTGGAATTAATTGATTTGTTGAGATGGTTGTTATATTGATGCGCTGAGGTGTCACCCTTCTTGGTAATCACATAATTTTTCCCATTGTTGTGCATTCAGGATATTGATCCTTATTAGCTTCCTGTAGATCTCATTTTTCTCTGTGTACTTCATAAAAGTTGGCCTTAACTGAAAAATATGCTTGATTTCATGTTGAATGTATAAATCATTTTCCATAGCCTCTAGGAAGGCTCTTCCAATCATTTAACCTTTAATTCCTGCAAATTTTGTTGTGAATTTTGAAACCTCCTTTAGCTTCTTTACATAATCTGGCCTATGCATGAGCTTATCATTTATCACAAAATGAGATGGCAATCCTCTTTTGATCAGTGGTTCGAATCTATTAAAGAATTTGCTGACACCAATTTGTAACTGATGGATTTTTTCTTCTAACTGTGTGACCAACCTCTCTTTTTTTAGTACCTTCTTGACTTCTAGGATGGTTGTTGTTTTTTCCTCCACTCCTAGCTCCTCCAATTCAAAACTGCTCTTGGAATTCAAGAATTTGATGATATTTTTTGTTGTCTCAGGCATCCCTGTCAAATCTTTGTTTGCTTTGTCTATGGAATCATTCACTAATCCACTCAGATCTCTCTATTCAAATATTATCTGAATAAATGGCCATATTTCATTCATGGAGTCAAAAATACTTGTCTATATAATTTCTTTGGTTTGGCCAATAGTCTGTCCAATAGAAGCTTCACTCTCTTCTTTGATTAATTTCTCAATCTATTTCTCATCTCTCTATATCTCAATTTCATGAGCATTGCCTGACCTTTTCTTCAAATCCTTCAAGGTATTGATTTCTGATGTTTTTATAGTCATGTTCTCCATGGCTTTGGCTAGATGCTCTGCACCACCTAATGAGCCTATGGTTGTTGGTGTTATTGTAGGGATGGATGCAATAGGAACAACCTCTAATGGAAAAATGGCCATTTCTGCTACTTTCTCCTTTTATTTCACCAGTTTTTCCATCTCTATCTCCATCTACTTTTGTTGTGCAAATTGCTCCATGATTAACTTCATCATTTCAGCTTTTTGTGCTTCGTTTTCCTCAATGTATTTTGTCAAAGGGTCTTCAGTTGCTGACATTTTGAGTTGTTTCCTGAGGGTTTCTATATACACATTCTTCTTTTTCAATATCTCTTCCATAGCTTCTACATTGGTTGGGTCATACCCAATCTTTATCACTAAGTCCTCTAGAGATTTGATTCTTGTATCTTTGGACAGAGAATAAATATTCTCCATTTTTACCTGAGATTGAAAATTAGCCAATGACACCTGCAGATTTGACAAGCTCATGGCAGTGCTTGTTAATGTGGAGGAAATCATCTCTCCAGTCCCTTTATGTATCTCCATCTAGTCTATCGGATGAATGTCTTTCGCATCAAATTCAAAAGCAGTGTGCTTGAAGTCTACAGATGTTTTAGGCTGAGAGATGTGTGCTTCTAGGAAATCCATTCTCATATTTCCTTTCTCTGAGTCAAAGGTTGATAAAATCCTGCTCTGTGAACTGTGTGTCTGCTTCCAAAACTGATCGTAGGTGCTCATTTTTAGGATTTTATTCTTCCTCTTGATTTCCCTGAATGTATCATAGATATTCTCCTCCTTTCCCCTTGTAGTAGCAATAGATGTGGGAGTTTGTAAGTTCTGCTGTTGGAATGGAATGGTGGTTGAAGATGTTGAAAATATGGTTTGGCCACTTGCTAGAGATGAACTTGGAGAGTCCCTGATGGTGATGACTGTCTGCTACTCTTTTCATTGCTTTGGTCAATGTCCATGTGGAATTTGGCTCTCTTTCTATACCTCATTTGAAATTCTCTACTAGATGTATCAGTCTCCATATTAGAATGATCATCTCTTGGCCTCTTCCCTAGTGTCTCTTTCTCTGGATATTTTCCCTTGTCCTATTTGTCTTTTGTAGTTTTTTTTTCCTGTGGAGTAGGGGTTTAAATGCATGAGGTGGAAATCACCTGTTCTTCAGCCTCCTGTAGTTTATTTTCTTCCCACTCTGCTTGATTCGTAAATTTATTTCTCTTAGGCTTGTGGGTGTGGATGTATGGGTTTTATTTGTTCTCCACCATTTTCTTGGAGATGATCCCAAATGGGTCATATGACCAAGTGAAACTGTGATTAAATTTCATGTCCCTTAGCATGTTATTAGCCTCCTCTCATGCTGCTTTGCTATTACAAATAAAAGGACCAATTTGGCACTTGATCCTAAATTGAGATTTCTTCTTTGTAGATACAAAGTGCACGTCATCTGCATTGATCATCTGCCTTATGTATTCCAGGGAAAATATCCTCATGGAGAGGAACTTTGGCAGCTTATAGGGGTCCAACTCACACCCATAAATTCTGATCTTAGTATAGTTTTGGTACAAGTACCAATCTCCAGTTTTCACTTGATCTGATAATTGCATACTTTTCTTAATTTCATCATTAATTCTTGGTTCCACTGTACTGCTGAGTATGCTCATTGCTGGATGGACAAATGAATCCACAAACCTCTTGTATGTATAGTATTTTTTCTCCTTCATTAGCATGGTTGTCCAAAAGATGGCTGACTGAGGCTCAGAGTCATCATTAACCTTTGTCATGGTAAACTGGAATCTGCTGGCCCGAAAATAAACAAACATATAGACCAAAACTGAAGCGTATTTGAACACTTCCTCTATGTTAAATTTTAGGAATTGATCATCGATGGCATCAACTAATAATTGGCTAAATTTGAACAAGATTGAGGGCTTAGAATCTAATGAAAGAATAGACAGAAAACCTATCATAGCCTCATCTACCCATTGGTCTGAATGATACCCTAGTAAATATGTGTTAGGTCCCTATATTACTAGTATAGTCCCTTATTGTTGTTAGTGTAACCCCCTTATTGTTATTATTGTACCCTTGTAACCCCCATATTGTTATTATTGTGCCCTGAAATTATTATTGTTAGGTCGGCTAGGATTACATTGTGGCCCCATGGACTTCTATATATAGAAAGGAGATTTTTTAATTTGAATCATCCAAGAATTTTTCATTCATGTAATGTATTGGAGGTTTCCCCCTCGAAGTGGCTTATTTCTATGGTGTTGATATCTCTTTTCTTCTCTTTTTGGAGCTGGTTTCACAACATTTGGTATCAAAGCTTTGAGATTCTAGGGTTTTGCTGCTCCAAATAGGTCATCGTGGCATTTTCTCTATAAAAAAAATTTCTACGAAGGTTCAGAATCTGAAATTTTTAGAGTGCGAACCAAAATCCAAAGGAACAACGTCACAAAATTTCAAAGCTTGGTTCGTAATATTTTCGGAGATATGATCTGTGCAAGTTAGGTAATTTTGCAAGCTCCTGAATTTAACCTAAATAGGTCATCGTGGTATTTTTGTAATAACTCTTTTTCTACGAAGGTTCAGAAGCTAAGATTTTTAGAGTGCGAAGCTGCAATCCCGAGGAACATCATCGCAAAATTTCAGATATTGGTTCACAATATTTTCGGAGATATGATCTGTGGAAGTTAGGGCTTGTTGAGGCTTCTGAATTTCATCTCAAAGAGGTGATCGTGGGTAAATCTTCATAGCTCTCTCTCTGAGCATCGAATTGGAATGTTGTAAAAATTGGCCACAAGTACACATAATATAGTTTTTGTTCTATCAATTTTATAGCCAAAGGAGGAAATAGTGACACGTGGAAATTCGTACAAGTTTTCTCTACCGAACCAGTCCAAAATTGGGTCATTGTGGGAGATTGGACATAACTTTTCCTTGAAGAATCCAAATTAGATCAAACCTGTGGCATTTGAAAGAAGCTTCAAAGGGCTACTACAGGACTTAATTTCACATATTTAGGATATGCAATTATAGAGATAATCGAATTTCAATATCAAGCTCCTCAAAAGCAAGTAAAAGGTGTGTATTTTTTTTTCGAATTGCATAAGTCTTGTTTGAAGAATCAAGTTGAATTGATTCCAAGGGAATATTGTAATATAGATATCAGTATTGGATTCTAAAATGGCCCCTAAAAAGAATTCAACACCCATTAAGACTTTAGAAATCTCTACTATGACTCATGAAGACAAAGAATGGCAACATGACATATCAAAATTACAAGAGCAAGTGCAAAACAATTCGCTCTCACAAAGAGCAACAAAAAATGACATGGAAGTTTTGAAGAAAGGCATGGAAACTAAGATGGATGGTTTGAAGAAAGGCATGGAATATAAGATGGATGGTTTGAAGAATGGCATGGAATCTAAGATAGATGGCATGGAAGTTGGCATGGAATATAAGATGGATGGCATGGTATCTATGATGGATGACATGGAAGCTAAGATCGATGAGAAAATGAAAAACATGAAGAATGATCTAAAAGCAGATATGGAAGGTTTGACAAAGTTGATACAAGAAATGTTTCCTAATGGTGAAAAGATAGTAGAGGAAACTCATGATGAGAACAAAATAAATGTTAATCGTGATTTCATAAAATCTAATGTTGGCAAGAAGAACCACCATATTCCAAAAATGGATATTAGGAAGTTTGATGGAAAGGATCCTATAACATGGATACTACAGATGGAGCAATATTTTGATCTCCATAATGTGAAAAACACACAAAAGGTACGCATTGCAACTTTGCATTTAGAACAAAATACATTTGTATGGTATCGATGGCTTTGGTCCCGTAAAAAAATTGTCACTTGGTCAATTTTTACGGAGGAAATGATAGCACATTATGAGGATACAAAGAGCAACACCTTCTTTAGCCAATTGATAAATCTCAAACAAAAGGTTTTAATGGGGGAGCACATTGAGGACTTCCAAAAATTGAATATAAGGGTAACTAATATTCCAGAGGAACACAGGATTGATCTCTTCATAGGTACTTTAAAGGATAACATCCAACATGAAGTTTGCATTTTGGAACTTGATTCATTGGAGAAGGCATTCAAGTTGGCAAGAAAAATTGAATGTAAAATTATGGCGACAAGGAAGCCTACCACTCACTTCTATAAAGAGGGAAGTGTTGCTACTCTTAGATTTCCACAACCTACAAGGTTGACACCACAACAATTGGAAGAAAAAAGAGCAAAAGGGCTCTGCTACAGTTGTGATAGAAAATACACTAAAGGTCATAAGTGTGCTGAGAAGAAATTATTTTACATAGATTGTGAAGAGGAAGAAGAAAATGAACAAGAAGAGGATATACACCAAGAACCAACCCAAGAAGAGGAAGAAATGAGTCCGACCATATCGTGTAATGCATTGGTAGGAATTACCACTCCTCAAACTCTCAAGATAGAAGGACATATCAAGAAGAAAAAGGTAATAGTGTTGATTGATTCAGGTAGTATCCATAATTTTATTCATTGTAAGGTAGCCAAGGAATTGAATTGTTTCCTATACCCAACACTAGAATGTCAAGTGATGGTTGCAAATGGAGGAACTATAAATTTCTCTAGAAAATGCCATAATATCAAGCTAACCATGGGGTAATATGTATTTAATAGTCCAATTCTTTCCATTCCTATGGGAGGTGTTGATGTTGTACTAGGAGTACAATGGTTACAATCTTTGGGGATGGTAGCTTTTAATTTTCAAGAACTTTTCTTGAAATTTTTTTCCAAAGGAAAGGAAGTCAAATTACGGGGTATTGCAGGGAAGTTAGGAAAGATAGTAAGCTATAATTTCATAACAAAGTTTCTAAAGAAATAACAACAAGGCATAATTGCACATTTATGCTCACTAGAAGTTCCAACATCAAAATCATCTACTTCTGCAAATCTCCAAAAAGAATTGGACAATCATTCCAAGGTTTTTGAAACTCCAAAAGGACTCCCACCTATTCATGATCATGATCATGTTATTCATTTGATTCTAGGAAGTGTTCCTCCAAACATCAGGCCTTATACATATCCTTATGTCCAAAAGAGCGAAATTGAACCTATGATTGCAAAAATGTTAGAGGCGGGTATAATTCAACCTTGTCAAAGTTCTTTCTCTTCTCCTGTAGTATTAGTACACAAGAAGGATGGATCATGGTGCATGTGTCTGGATTATAGGGAGCTCAATAAGCTCACCATTAAAGATAAATTTCCCATTCCTGTGATTGATGAATTATTGGATGAATTACATGGAGGAATTTATTTTATCAAATTGGATCTTCATTCAGGATATCATCAAATTAGAATGAAGACTGAAGATATTTCGAAAACGGCATTTCGAACTCATGAGGGTCATTATGAATTTTTGGTCATGCCTTTTGGCCTTATCAATGCACCTTCTACATTTCAAGGGTTGATGAATTCCATTTTCAAACCCTTCCTTAGAAAATTTGTGCTAGTATTTTTTGATGATATACTAATCTACAACAGGTCTTGAAGGATCATGTTCAACATGTTGACAGGGTGCTCAAACTGTTGGAGGAGAAACAATTATATGCAAAAACATCCAAATGTTTCTTTGGAGTACAAGAGGTGGAATATCTGGGTCATATTGTATCTCACAAGGGTGTTAAGGTAGACCCTAACAAAATTAAAGCCATTAAGGAATGGAAAGTCTCCACAACCATAAAGTAGTTGCGAGGATTTCTCGGGTTAACAGGGTATTATCGCAAGTTTGTTAAGAATTATGGGAGAATAGCAGCACCTCTAACAACATTATTGAAGAAAGATGCATTTTCATGGACTCCTGAAGCAACTAAGGCCTTTGAACATCTTAAAGAGGCAATGTGCCTAGTACCAGTCTTAGCTACGCCAGACTTCACAAAAACCTTTATTGTGGAATGTGATGCCTTAGGAAATGGAATTGGTGTTGTTTTAATGCAAGAAGGAAGACCCATTTCTTTTGAAAGTCATCCAATCAAAGGAAAGTATTTATAGAAACCTATTTATGAGAATGAAATGTGAGCAATACTGCATGCACTAAAGAAATTGAGAACTTACCTAATGGGAAGACACTTCAAGGTAAAAACTGATCATGATAGTCTTAAACACTTTTTGGAACAAAGCCTATCTTCAGAAGAGCAACAAAAATGGGTCACAAAGATGTTGGGTTATGACTTTGAAATAATATACAAAAAAGGGAAGCTAAATTTTGTTGCAGATGCACTCGCAAGAAATAATGAAGAGGTGGAAGCATTGATTTGTGCCATTTCGATTATCCAACCAGATTGGATAACCGAAGCAAGAGATGAATGGAAGAATGAAGAAGATGTGTAGACACTCATTCAAAAGTTGCAGCAAGATCCTAGTACATCTGATACATTTAGTTGGAAAAATGATTCCTTATGGTACAAAGATCACTTATATCTTTGTAGGAATTCCCAACTAAAACAAAAGATTCTTTTGGAATTGCACACTTCTCCTTTAGGAGGACACTCAAGATTTTTAAAAACTTACCACAGGGTGAAGAAATAATTTTTTTGGGATGGCCTTAAATCTGATATTCAAAAGTTTTTGGTGGAATGTTTGGTTTGCCAGCAGAATAAAGTTGAGACAATTAAGAGCTCGGGTCTTCTACAACCTTTATCCATTCCAAGTCAATGTTGGGAGGATATTTCAATGGATTTTATCACAGGTTTACCTAAGTCCGAAGGAAAGAGTGTCATCATGGTGGTAGTTGATAGACTTACCAAGTATGCACACTTTTGTGCATTATATCATCCATTTAAACCAAGTATAGTTGCTACTACATTTATGGACACAACTCAAAAGCTACATGGAAACCCAAGAGTTATTGTGAGCGATAGAGATCCCATTTTTACTGGAAATTTTTGGACGGAGTTATTTTCTTGTTTGGGTACTCGATTAGCTCATAGCTCCTCTTATCATCCTCAATCCGATGGTCAAACTGAGATAGTAAATAAATGTTTGGAAGGATATCTTCATTGTTTTGTATCTGATAAAAAAACACAATGGGTCAAGTGGTTACCTCTAGCTGAATGGTGGTATAACACTTCCTTCCATACTGTAGCAAAAATGACCCCATTCATGGCACTTTATGGATATCATCCACCATCCATCACATCATCTTTAAGAGAAAATTTGAAGGTTCAATCAGTGGAAGATCACATAGAGCATCAACAAGAATTTCTCCAACTCTTAAAGGACAACCTGAATTTGGCACAAAATCGAATGAAACAACAGGCAGATCAACATCGCAGTGAGAGAAGTTTTGATGTAGGAGACTGGGAATTTTTACGGCTACAACCATAAAAAAAAATGTCCCTCAAGCAAGCTAAGAAGGATAATAAATTATCGCCAAAGTACTATGTTCCTTATAAGGTGTTGCAAAATATTGGTATTATGGCATACAAATTGGAGCTTCCTGCTTCTTCACGAGGGCATCCAATTTTCCATGTTTCATGCTTAAAGAAGGTTATATGTGAAAATCTTCCAGTTCAAACAGTATTTCCAGAACTTGATGAGGAAGGAAAAATCATGTTGGAACCTGAAGCGGTCACATAAACAAGAACTCGATAGCTACGGAATCGATCAATTTCAAAGTATCTCATCAAGTGGAATAACTTACCCACTGAAGATTCTACATGGGAGGATGAGAATTTTATATAGAAGCACCCAGAGCTACTCAAGCATTTAGGACAACACGTTTTTGAAGGAGAGGGGCATGTTAGGTCCCTATATTACTAGTATAGTCCCTTATTTTTGTTAGTGTAACCCCCTTATTATTATTATTGTACCCCTGTAACCCCCATATTGTTATTATTGTGCCCTTAAATTATTATTGTTAGGTCGGCTAGGATTACACTGTGACCCCACTAAGATTACATTGTGGCCCCATGGACTCCTATATATAGAAAGGAGGTTTTGTAATTTGAATCATCCAATAATTTTTCATTGATGTAATGTATTGGAGGTTGCCCCCTCAAAGTGGTTTATTTCTAAGGCGTTGATATCTCTTTTCTTATCTTTTTGGAGCTGGTTTCACAACAATATGAGAGGACAATGACAATGTGTTGGTTTCTATTAGGGAAAGTGGAAGAGGGATATGGAGGATTATTTTTGGGCAATGGGGCATCAGTATCCATGAAAATCTCTAATGTTTTAGATCTTCTCTCAAAATCCAACTTTTGATACAATTCTCTAAGGGCCTCATAGGAAAATGGGATGGTTTCTTCAACAGTGGGAACCTGCATCATTTGAAGGATTGATTGGGAATTTATAGTAAAGAGGACTTCTCCTGTGGGGGCTACTACAAATATTTGGTTAATTTCATAACATTCATGGCATTTCCTAACAAATTCAGGGCAGTTGTGGGTCTTTGGGAATATAAAATAGAGAAATTTGGTCTCCCATAACCCTATGTCATCAACTTCATCAACTAGTTTATCCTCAAGCTAGTAGTGGACATCGAATAAATTGAAATCTGACTCTGTCTCATGGATTTTATAGTCTCTATCAGTCATAGCCATATGATCCAGGTCCACCTGAGGGTAGACCATTGGATTAAAGAGTTTTTTATCCTTCTTAGGAGGCATTATTGTCTTCTGAAAATAAAATCACTATGTTTTTCACTATTGCAGAGAATAATGAGATTAAAAGAAGATGGGAATAAAAAAAAGGGAGTTTCTATAGATCATAATGGGGGATGGGAAGAAGAAAGAGGATTATAGAATCACTATGTTTGACTTGTGAGGGAAATGAAAACTTTCTGCGCTTATCTTTTGATGTAAATCCTTCACAAATTGATGACCTGCAACAACTGAATGCAATAACAATGGTAAACCTTGCCGCCAGTGATGAATTTTGGTTTTATGGATTGATTGGGCGACTATTGACATGGCGGGGGCCCGTTGGGTAACGGCCTGAGCCATTAATTGTCTAATGGGCCTCTGGTGGGAGCGTATTTGATTAGATGGAGGGGAAAGGAAGGATCTTATGTGGCACAACGATAATGGATGCAACAGTTTTGCAATAGTCAGAGCGAGGTGGTTTACACTGCAGTGGAAACGGATTTTTAGGGGGGTGTACCCGGTAAGTCGTATCAGGGGGGGTGAAAAATAATTCAGAGTTGACACGTTGCAATGGAAGAAGTTTCGGAAACCATCCATTTCGGACCCCCCCCCGGCGCCCCACAACGTTAATGTTCGGAGGATGAGGGGGGGTTGAAAACCATCGTGGGTCATTAGATGAAGAGGAGGGCACAGGGATGGAATGGGAGATGGGGGGAACTTAGTGGTGATGGGACAGGTGATTAGATGGTGAGGTTGGGGAGTGTTAATGAAGAGAGGGGGTGGAATATAATTTAGGAACTGTTATCCCACAAAAAAATTTAATTTTTGATGGATAGGTTCATCATAAGCTTCACCTTGTCTCATTAGGTTAGATCATTCATTTGATGAGAAATTCACTTAATCATGTTTATTATAGGTCATAAACACTTCATTAGTCTTGTCATTAGGGTCATATCCACAATAATCCACCTTGGGTTCACTTGCATAGTCATCAAATTTTAAAAAAAAGAGCCACTAGCCAGTTTTACACATTTTCGTAGTGAATTTAGTGTAAAATAGGCAGATTTTGCTACAAAACTGGCTAATAATTTCGTAGCGAATATGAGGATTTCTCTATTTTTTTACTTTTGAGAAGTCAACTTCAAGGGTAGTTTCTGGGAAAACATAGAAGTATTTTAAGAAACTAACAGAGGTTATTGTCAAGAACATATCAAATACATTAACCTCTTTTACTTTTCTCAACGGTGCTACCAATTGGGAGATTCAGAGATGTCTTTCGGCCCTATTTTCAGAATGCAAATTTTATTGTTTTATACATGTTTTTAGAATGTCGATTCTGGATAGCTAGATATGGTTTTCAAAACCCCAAGAGAGGTTTTTCTTCAATACCTACTGAACTAAAAAAACCTCCTTCAGTTTTTCAATATCTATCAAGGATAGGGAGATAAGATCTCATCTCTGAACTCTATGTTTTCAGAAAAACAGAGTCATTTTAGTGATGAATAAACTTGCTAAAGGTGAAAATAATGTTTTTTGAAGAGGGTAAGAGGAAATTTGCATGATCATATTTCATTATATCACTTTTCAGACCTACAGATGAAATTTGAAAGAAAAAGGAATATTTTGGAATTTTCTCCATTATCAGGTAGTTTCGTAGCGTATTCCAGGCTTGAAGGCCAAAAAACACTACAAAATTTCTGAAGATGTTTTTTTGCCTATAAAAACAGTTTTTTGAAGATCCAAGGAGGAATATTAATGGTATTCACTCATTTTGACCTGAAAAACATTGTTTGACCAGCAAAGGTAGCGGAAGGAAAAGAAAAAGGACAAAAACAACCTCGCTACTAAACTACGCTACAAAAATTTATGTACATGACTGTTTTAGTAGTCAACTTCAACTTTGATTTTAGACAAAATGAAAAATTATTTTGGAAATATGAAAGAGGCTTTTCTTCAGCAAAGTTAAAAATACAAAAACCTCTCTCATTTTCTACAAAGATATCAGGGTTTTGAAATTATACACTCATCTTTGAAGCCTATTTTTCAGAATTTTCACTAACCAGATTTGTGAAAAAATTGTAAAAATTCGACTTTGAGGAGGTCCAGCTCAGCATCCACGTGGCATAATGACACATAAACACACTAATACACTCATCAGATTAGTTATTTGCAGTTGGTAAGGGTTATTAAATTTATTTTTTGAACTGTTAATGAAAGAAGAGTCCTTTTTGTATTCAAACTCTGCAAAACATAAATATCCCTAGGAAGTCTCCAAGCGATGGAATCATGTTTGAAATAGGTCTTTGAGGTGGGAATTCGAAGCTAGAAAGGTAGCATATCATTTGTATGAGTCCTAATTCTATAAATGATATATTTTTACAGTTAGAAAGGGTTGGGAGATGTTACGAAGGCACTACTCTTGTAATCTTTGTCTATCAGTAATATACAATTGCAGTAGCTTATTTCAGACTGGAGATTATTCTATGTGTTCTTATGTATGTTTATTATATCAGCCTTTTACTTTCTCTCCAGTTTTCTAGTTGTATGATCACTTGGAATTCATGATTAAATTCTCCAACTTCCATTTATACACCTAGTTTGTTGTTTTGTCATGTTTTATTAGTTTGCTTATGTATAATCATTTGGAATTCATGGTGACATGCTCCAACTTCCTATATGCATGTAGCTTGTTGTTATATCCTTCATGTGTGGTTTTATAAGAACACAATTGCCTTAGTTTCCATGATATAGATTGTCTTGTGAGTTATTTTTCATATTGACTCCATAAGCCCAATGGTAGTGAACCTTATACATCTTTCACCTACACAAAAACACATTCAATCCAATTCAGAGTTAGCCATCTGCTTTCAAGTTTTTCATTGAATATCCTTTATCCTTTTGAGAGAGCCCTATTAGAATGGAAAGGCTAATTTCTAGTTACAAGTGGTTTGAAATAGTTACTCCAAGTTGACCATTGAAGTAGCCCAACAGGACTCAATTTTGCAATAACATTTTGGCGTCATTGACGGGGACGAAGGTGTAAATTTTCCCTGGGAAGAACGGCAAAGTTTTAGTTCTAAGGTCTGAGAGAAGTAGACACTTAAGCACATATTTTCTATATTTCTGCTCTGGTGACTCCACATATCAAATAAACAATTGGAAGGTGACTCCACTGCTTGAATATCAGTAGCCTGATGAAGTTCCAAGATGAGTTCCATTGCAAGAATAAATGCCAGGTATGCCCATATGAATCGGTCTCACATCCCTGGTTTTCCAAATCCTATGCCAAAGGTCGATTAGTTAATTGATCTTCCTATATTTAAAGATGAAAAGAAAGACAATGCTGCTCTTCATTTGGTTAGATTCCTTATGCATGTACAGAGACTTAAGGTTCAGTTCCTTGAGGATTGTCTCATGAAGATGTTTATGGTCACTTTAGAGGGAAAATCATGGTCTTGGTACAAAAGCCTGCCAAATGGTTCATTATATTCTCTTACTGATTTCCTTGTTGAATTCTATGAGATGTATGAAGAATGTCATTCTTCCTTATTGTTGGTCAAATATTGTTGTAAACATTGTGTGAGTATTATTGAATATTTGGAGAATTGTTATGAAGATGATGAGTTCATGGATGAGGAAATTTTAGAGGCCCTTCATGACAATCCCTTTCATCACCAAGAATAAAGGATAGCCTCTCTCTTGGATGAAAATGAAACCCAATAGGATTTTCTTTATGAAAATCATGTTACATCCTCTGAGTTTGATGAAAAGTTGCAGCAGACTTGTCAGTATTTTGATCATCAGGAATATGAGAATCATTTCAAACAACAAGAGGAAATACTAGAAGATAATTTCTATAATCCTCATGTAAAGGAAGAATTTTATTCTTCATATCAATCCTTGCATCAGCCTACATCAAATGAAGAAAATTTTGAAAAGTAAATTTTAGACAATCAGATGGGTATGCTTGTTGAATCATATAAAGAGTTACCTTTAGAAATTTGTGTGGTACATGCTGAGGTAGTTCCTTGTGAAAGTGTCCAAGAGTACTCCAAGTATTTCTTCCTCTCAAATGAAAATCAACAGATTTTATCTTTTTTATTTGAGAAAGGTCACAAGGGTTATAATGAAGAATATGAATAAGGAACAATATCAAAGGATCATATTTACTCACACTCTCTTGTTGATCAACAAGAATTATTCGTGCATACTCTCAAAGATCCTTTCACAGCTCTGCTGGAATCTTCTACAGGAATGAATTTTAATATGATTTTCAGTTATGTATACAAATTTAGATGGTGGAACAACTTCTTATCTCTCAAGAATGGCTTTATGATCATAGAAGTGGAATGTCCATTCCAACCTAGTACTCAACTTTTTGATTGGCTTCATTGGAAGAGTGAGATCACTTGATTGATTTTTTATGCTAAGCAAGTAGAGTAGGATCATTTGTATATAAATAAGTTTGAAGATCAAGAATTTTTTCAGTTTCAGATTTAAATTCAGCATGTGTACTTTCATTTCTTTAGCAGCTACTGGTTTTTTTTAGTGCCAAGGTTACAGGTCAGAACAGGTTGCAAGTTTTCATTTTGAAGATGGGAGTAGCCCAATGGAGGTGGAATTGGAACTACTAGTTCTTTGTTGTACCACAAGGGCACACCATCCCAAGTGGAGCCACTGTATCACACATAAATTTTTAATTTTTTATGGATAGGGTCATCATAAGCTTCACCTTGTCTCATTAGGTTAGATCTTTCATTTGATGAGAAATTCACTTAATCATGTTTATTATAGGTCATACACACTTCATTAGTCTTGTCATTAGGGTCATATCCACAATAATCCACCTTGGGTTCACTTGCATAGTCATCAATTTAAAAAAAAGAGCCACTAGCCAGTTTTACACATTTTCGTAGCTAATTCAGTGTAAAATAGGCAGATTTCGCTACGAAACTCACTAATAATTTCGTAGCGAATATGAGGATTTCTATCTTTTTTTACTTTTGAGCAATCATCTTCAAGGGTATTTTCTGGGCAAACAAAGAAGTATTTTAAGAAACTGATAGAGTTTATTGTCAAGAAAATATCAGACAACAATAACCTCTTTCACTTTTCTCAATGGTGCTACCAATTTGGAGATTCAGAGATGTCTTCCGGCCCTATTTTCATAATGCAGAATTTTCTTGTTTTATACATGTTTTTAGAATGCCGATTGTAGACAGCTGGAGATAGTTTTCAAAACCCCAAGAGATTTTTTTCTTCAATACATACTGGCCTATAAAAAATTCCTTCATTATTGAAATATCTATCAAGGATAGGGAGATAGGAGCTCATCTTTGAACTCTATGTTTTCAGAAAAAACAGTCATTTTAGTGATGAATAAACTTGCTAAAGCTGAAAATGATGTTTTTTGAAGAGGGTAAGAGGAAATTTTGCATGATAATATTTCATTATATCAATTTTTAGACCTACAGATGAAATTTGGAAGAAAAAGGAATATTTTGAAATTTTCTCCATTATCAGTTAGTTTCGTAGCGTACTCCAGGCTTGAAGGCCAAAAAACACTACAAAATTTCTAAAGATGCTTTTTTGCCTATAAAAACAGTTTTTTGAAGATCCAAGGAGGGATGTTGATGGTATTCACTGATTTTGACCTGAAAAACATTGTTTGACCAACAAAGGTAGCATAAGGAAAAGACAAAGGACAAAAACAACCTCGCTACTAAACTACACTACGAAAATTTATGTACATGACTGTTTTAGCAGTCAACTTCAAGTTTGATTTCAGACAAAATGAAAAAGTATTTTGGAAATATGAAAGATGTTTTTCTTCAACACAATTCCTTATACAAAGACCTCTCTCATTTTCTGCAAATCCATCAGGGTTTGGAAATTATACACTCATCTTTGAAGCCTATTTTTCAGATGTTTCACTAACTAGATTTGTGAAAAATTGTAAAAATTCGACTTGGAGGAGGTCCAGCTCAGAATCAATGTGGCATAATGACACATAAACACTCTAATACACTCGAAAAATTAGTTGGTTGTAGTTTATAAGGGTTATTAAATTTATTTTTTGAACTATTAATGAAAGAAGAGTCCTTTTTGTATTCAAAATCTGCAAAACAAAAATATCCCTAGGAAGTCTCCAAGTGATGGAATCATGTTTGAAATAAGTCTCTAAGGTGGGAATTCGAAGCTAGAGAGGTTTCATATCATTTGTATGAGTCCTCATTCTATAAATGACATAGTTTTAGAGTTATAAAGGGTTGGGAGATGTTATGAAGGCACTACTCTTGTAATATTTGTCTATCAGTAATATACAGTTGCAACAGCTTATTTGAGACCTGAGATTATTCTATGTGTTCTTATGTATGTTTTTGATATCAGATTTTTACTTTCTCTCCATTTTTATAGTTGTATGATCACTTTGAATTCATGATTACATGCTCCAACTTCCATTTATACACCTAGTATGTTGTTTTGTCATGTTTTATTAGTTTGCTTATGTATAATCAATTGGAATTCATGGTGACATGCTCCAACTTCTTGTATGCATATAGCTAGTTGTTCTATCCTTCATATGTGGTTTTATAAAAACACAATTTCCTCAGCTTCCATGAGATATATTTTCTTATGACTTATTTTTCATATTGACTCCATAAGCCCAATGGTAGTAAACCTTATACATCTTTCACCTACACAAAAACACATTCAATCCAATTCAGAGTTAGCCAGCTGCTTTCAAGTTGTTCATTGAATATCCTTTATCCTTTTGAGAGAGCCCTCTCATACTGGAAAGGATAATTTCCAGTTACAAGTGGTCCGAAATAGTTACTCCAAGTTGATCATTGAAGCAGCCCAACAGGACTCAATTTGGTGATAACATGAACTTTAGGATATAACTTATGAGATAAAGTATGTCACAATATATTTTCAAATGAACTTTAATTCCCAAACTTTAGAATAAAACACTTTTTTGCTTTGATTTTTCTCTTCGACCGTAGAAAACATGAAATTTTTAGGATAAACCTTTGGAATAAATCCCATGCTAACTTTATATTTTCCTCTTTTCATCCCTACCTACCCACATCACTAATCTAAGATTTTTTGTTCTTTTGCAAGGTGCATTTGGACATGTAGACCCCAAATTATTATTTCTTTAAAACTCTAACCTACATCTATCCTTATTTCTTCTATTAACTCAGATTAAATTGTTGAGTCAATTTCATTTCTACCTAACTCATGATATGCCAAGTTTGGAAAGTTTGGAAAGTCTTTATTTTATAACCTATCAATAGAAATTTAAAATGTACAATCATGCCTAAACTTTATGATTGAACAAGATAATCTAATCAGTATTGGCATTTTGATTTGCAGCACTTTCAGTATTATTATTTTTTGGGGTTTTTCCTTCTTTTTCTTTTTCTCTTTTTCGTTTTTCTATATACCTTCTTTTCTTTTCTTTTATTACATTTTTTTTTTTAAATCATTTGAATATTGAAAATCATACTCAATATGAAGTTGCAAACTCATGAAATATTCAATCACCTTGAGATCCTATGATTTATAGGATACTAACAGTGGCTCCAGCTAGGGATGACACTTCTCCAAATGAAGTGTCAAGAATCTAAGACCTTGAATGCTCCATTTTCTGCAAAATCTTCATCTGATTTCTTTTTCTATTTTATGACAACTCATAAAACAAGGCTTAGGCCCTTCTCCACGGGCTTCAACTTTGGTTAATGAATTATTTAAATCACAAACTGTAAAACTGTGGTATTTACAATGATGAAATACCAACCTGAATTTTCAAGAGAAATAATGTTTCAGCATCTTGCCATTGACAGGACCTCCAGGAATCTCTGTTCCATCCAACTCTTTAAGAAAGTATGCAATGTTTCCTTTGAAAGCATCAATGATGTATAGCCCTTGCCAAATATTATCAAATTTTCCATGTTTACCTTTGTCTTCTCTTATGGAATCCCATTTCAGAACTTTGTCTCCTAAATTAAAATCATTAGCATTTCTTCTTTTATCAAAAATATTTTGATATTCTCTTGAATCACTTGAGTTTTGTTATAAAATTCCTCTCTAGACTGTTGCAACTGGATATTTTGATTGATCCTTCTTTGTATATCATTTGGTTCAGCTTGAATTTCCTGAATAATCTTCTTGATTGGAACTCCTGAAGAAGAAGGAAAAATTGCATCCATTCCATAAACCAATTGGTATGGAAACATACCAATTGAATTTTTGGTAGTAAGTCTATCAGCCCAAAGAACATTGATCAAATTGTTATGCCATGATTTCTTGTTATCTTCCAAGAGATTTTGTATGATACTCACCAAAATTAGGTTTGAAGATTTAGCCAATCCATTGCCCTGAAGGTAACAGGCTGTTGAATGCCCCAAAGTTATATGATACCTATGACAAAAATCAACCATTTTCTTAGACTTGAAGGCTGCAGCATTATCAGTGATTATATTTGTAGGACAACCAAATATGGAAAGGATATTAGTTTCAAGGAATTTTATAATGACAAAATCAGTGGAATTTCTAGAAGGAGTGGCTTCTATCCATTTGGTAAAGTAGTCTATGGCAGTAACAATCCATTTATGTTGGGTATAGGATGGGGTATGAATCTCTCCAAATAAGTTTAATCCCCATTGTTGGAAAAGGCTCTCAACAGAAATATGATTTAAGGGCAAGGGTAGCAATTTTCTCTTTCCTTAAAAAATTTGGCATTTGTGACAAGCAGTGACCATCTTGTGGAAGTCAGGAAAAAGGGTAGGCTAGTAGAAACTAGCGCTCATGATCTTATTAGCAGTGGTTTTCCAATAAATATGGCCACCATAGTCACCTCCATGGTATTCCTACATAACTTTATCTACGCCATCATTTAGCAAACATTTGAGTAAAATACCTCCAATATCTTTCCAATACAAAACCTTTCCAAAATGCAGAATTTGACAGCTTTCAATTTTATAAATCTTGCTTTAGTTTGGAAAAACCAAGAGGAGCATTAAAATTAAACAAAACATACAAGATATTTGCATACCAGGGAGAATTTAGGAATGCTTCATCAATCAGTGGAGTACCCAGTTCCTCTTGATCATCCAATGAATGGACCATATTAATTTCTAGTGCATGAAAATTTGATTCAGCCATCAATTTGGCTAATCCTTGCCCTTTAATAAATTTGGCAAGTTTGATTTCCACATCATATTCCAAGATAACAGCAATCCATTTGCCTCATTTTCCATCAGGACCATTATGTGTTAATATGTCTTTGACTACTGCATTGGGTACGTAAGCAATAATTTGTGAATGTATAATGTAAACTCTAAAATCCTTTAATGCTTTGACCAAATAAAAAACCTACTTTTCCATGATATTGTACTTCAATGATGCATCTCTCAATTCCTTGCTAAAAAATGTTATTAGTTGTTCATGTCCTTCATTGTTTTTTCTGTAATAAAACAACAGCAATAGTATGTTCAGGAGAAAAATAAAAAACTATAAATTCTTTAGTAAAATCTGGGTTGATTAGGACTGGAGCTTTAGTCAATGCTTACTTGACTAAATCAAAAGATTATTTAACTTCAATGTTCCATTTAATTTTTGAAACTTTTTTAAGCATGTTGGTTATATTTCTCAAAATTTCAGCAAGATTGGGTATACATCTCCTCAAAAAGTTGATTTTACCAATAAAAATTTGAATTTCATTGAGATTTATAGGATGACTGATTTTGAGTATTCCTTCTATTTTGCTAGGATAAATTCTGATTCCATCTTGAGAAATAATGTGACCCAGCATCTTTCCTTCTTCAAGACCAACCAATGTTTTCTTTGGATTCAGGGAAATTCCAAACTTTCTAGATTTTTCAAAAAATATTCTGAAATGTGCTAAGTGCTCTTCATTAGTTTTTGAATATACAGTAATATCATGAAGATACATCACAATGAAATGGCCAATTTCATCTGCAAAAGCTATGTTCATGGCCCTTTGAAAAGTAGCTCCAGCATTCATTAATACAAAAGGCATTTTCACATACATGAAAGTCCCCCATGGAGTAGTAAAGGTTGTTTTGTCTTGATCATCAGGATGTACTAAAACTTGATTATAACTAGAAAGGCCATCTAACAAAGATATCCTACTGGAACCTACTACCCTCTACAATATGTGGTCCATTTTTGGTAAAGGGTAGTTGTCCTTAAGAGATACTTTGTTTAGATTTCTAAAATCAATGCAAAGTTTGATTTCACTTGTTTTATTTCTTGTAAGCATAATATTGGATACCCATTTAGAATATCTGAGTGGAACTATGATTTTGGACTCATACAATTTCTTGATTTCTTTCTCAACCAAAGGCATTAAGACATAATTTATCCTACACAGTTTCTGTTTGAAAGGTTTTTGATCCTCCTTGACTGGAATTTTGTGTTTTATGATGTTATTATCATAATATTTTAAGTCCTCATAACTCCAAGTAAATACATCTATGAATATTTAAATAGAGCTATATATCTTCTTTTTGTAATGATAGGCAGTGATTTTGACAATGTCATGATTTTAGGATTTTGTTCAGTGCCTATGTTACACCCTTCAATGTTTGTACATGTTGGTTCCATTTTGGGTTTCTTGGCTACATTATTAAAGTTAAACAATTCTTCTAAAGGGACCAACCCTCTAGGTAGGATATTATCTTTGAGTATCAATACTTCAAATTCCTCTTTTTCAAGGTCTTTATGTATTTTTGTTTTATGTACAGTTTTATTTGCTGAAATTTTTACATCAGAAACAATGGATTGTTTTTCTACACTAATTTGTACATCAGAATGATTGTCTTATTCACAATATAGGTCTATATTACTATCTTCAAATTCATCCTCAGATTGTAAGAAACTTTCTATTTGTTTGCACTGCGAAATACTTGCCCATATCTCATTTTATCTGGCGCAGAAGGACAATGTTTAACCTCTATTGTGTATTGTTTGTTTGGGTGAGGCAATTGACATGTGCTTGTTGAAAAGGCTAAAGCATTTTCTAGGACATTTTGATTTCTGGGGATAACTGCTAAATCATATTCATCAAATGTTCTTAAGAAATCAAGTACATTATTTATATAAGCTCTTAACCTAGGATGTTTTGCAGAATATTGTCCCTTTATTTATGACTAATTCAGAATCACCATGGATAGAAATCCTCTTAGCTCCTAATATTTTCAACAGTTTTAATCCTAAGAGTAGGGATTCATATTCTGCTATGTTTTTTGTGCACTGAAAATTTAGCTTGTACAAGTGACCTTGTGCATGATTGTTCCCTCCGTTAGACACCCAAATACCTGCTCTTGAGCTTGCTTTTCCACATGAGCCATCAAAACTCGTATTCCAAAGAGGTTAATTTTTAGGACCTTGTTGTACTGCTTGCATTTTACTGTCATCATTTTTTTAAGATCATTTTCTGCATGGGTGACCTGTGAATTAATGCCTCCATCCTTATAAAGAATGAAGGAGTCTAAGTCAGTATGGACATATTAGAGAGGGTAATTATGTGGTTTTTCTTGACTAATCACCATGTAATTCATTAAGGTCTCTCTATAAAATCTTATAAATTGACCAAACATTGGTATTGTAGCATAATTCATGCCCATTTGAAGGGTCTGTAATATCCCTTTTTCAGAAACAGCTACAGATTAGGAATAATCTGAGTTATTTCCAATGTGGAGCTACAAAAATATGTCTGATATAGATTTAAAAACACTTAAAATTCAGTTAAATTTGCAGCAGCAACCTTATACATCGTTTTATGGGCAAAAAGGTGGGGAAAAGTGATGATTTTGGCCCTAAAATGAGTATATTCAAATATCTGCGTAAAAATAAGATAAATGGTGGGAGTTTATTTTATATTAGGTCACAAGGGACCTATGCTCCAAATTTAAGCTCAAACAAATAATTATAGCTAATTTAAACAGTTCCTCCTTCCCAAACTAGGCTTAAAAACCCTGATTTCCCATGGCTTAAATGATGCAGAAAGTGTTGAAGCTTCTACAGCGTGATTTTATGAAGGGTTTAACTGAAATAATGATGGAAAATCAGTATGAAAAGTTCAGAATATGATTCAATGGCTTTATATGATAAAACACATATTTATACATGAAGAAAGGCCGCAAAACTCAGCAAAATGCTACATGGAAATGCCCAATAAACCAAACAGCGTAATATTCAGGAATTTGAAGTAGTGTTTAATTATATTTTAGATCTAAAATATATCTAACTAGAAAATCACAGATCAGAATGGGATATATATGAAAAAATATCTTTTTAGTACATTCCCCTTGGGGATCTCAGCAGAAGATGAATAACAATGAATAGATCTGACATCTACACCATAGATCTGGAGTAATATTCAGAAATTTATAAAGAATATAATGCACATCATATTAGATCTGAAATAGGACATGGATTGGTTGGCCAATCCATGGATCACCTCAGTGAAGGAATGGAGTCCTTTAACCGTAGATCTCTCCTCCAAACTGATGCAAAACCCACACTGAAACTCTGCCTACAAAAAGGATGCATTTTCCTCAATGGATTGTGCTGAAGAAGTGGAGCACACTTTGGCCTGATGCCAGGATAAGAATATGAAGCCCCAAAACAGCTATTGCACTCTTGCCAGTGATTTATATGACTTCCCCACTGAAAATATGCAATAGAACTCTTCAAATCTAAATAGATATGATTCCACTTACTGCAGCTCACAAGATAGCTCAACCCTCAACATGATCAGCATTGTAATTTAAGGTGAAGCTTGGCCAAAATGTCGGATAGTGGATCAATGCAGCACCATCTCCTCCAAGAGACCCTCAAGGAAGGAAGAGGAATTCCTAAACAGGAAATCCCTCTCTCTCTAGCTAAACAACCAAGAGATTTTGAGTTGCTCAAGCAATCTCAAAATCGAAATATCATTAACAACATTTTCCTTGAGCCTTCTCCTTCCTTTTATAAGATGAGGATGTGCAAAACACGAAACCACCTTGAATCACTTAACCCCTTTCACATGAGGTCCTCCTTCTAGAACTGTGTTGTCCCTTTAGGAGATACATTGAACCTAGACAACGTTGTAGATTTGGTCCTGTTGACCCAGTCAATTAGCTCAAACATGTTTCACACACAAGTGGATTTTATTACAAAGGCCTAGATTTATCCCTTTTCATATTGGGCATGTATTTATTCTTTGATTTAAGGGGTTTTTCATGTCCTCCTTTACATTTTATTCATCAATAAATAAAATTAAAACAGAATGAAATGTTCCTATTAGCTTGGGCTAATTAGGAACATTACAGTCCTCCCCTCCAAAATTGTTGCTTGTCCTCAAGCAACTGCAAGGTGAGTGCTGCAAAATCTCCTCCTTGGTGACACCAACATAAGATAATATTCCTCCATAAGCCAAGTGCTCACCAATCCATCCATGTCTTTCTCCTCTAAGGTTCTCATGAGATGCAAATAGCTCATCCCATAAGGAGACAATAGATGATATGAAACAAACATGGTTTTCCCCCATGCTCTTCCTGAAACAAGAAAACATAAAGTACATGGAGAGTAGCCATCCCATGAGGCACATTCCATCCTTCCTTGTTTCTCCATACATCCCCATAAAATTATAAGTACATTATCAAGTTAGGGAATCAAAATAATGTGCTTGAAAACAGAAAATTGCACATATGGAGGTGGGTCATAGTCCCACATGTGGAACCAACGCAAGGCATCCCCTGCTTGAATCAAATGTAGATATGGTAAGTGGTTTTCCCACCACTTACTTGCTGCCCACGCCATATCTCTGTGGCTGAAAGTGTGATATATGTTTGGTGCTTTGGGGAAGCACCCATCATCTTGCAAAATCTCCCTTCTCTTCTCAAGGGAGTGGCCCAATTCAGAAATTTTTGGGGCCCAACATTTTCCAAGAGGTTCATATGATATAACACTCCTCCTTGGAGTCATGGCCTACAAAAACATGGGGTAAGAGTACATGAATTCAGAATATAAAACATATGTAACATGATCATGTTTTTCACCAAGAATCCTCCTTCCATCACTGGAGTGGTGCATGGATCTATTCTCTTCCTCAAAAGAAGAAAGAGTGAGTTGATTTGACTCTTCCTTTTTGACCCCTTCCATGCCAAAGGTGTTATGTGGAAAGTCTCCCTTCCCATGCTGCTTCAAATCATAGCATAATAAGTGGCCACCCCACCACCTACTTGATGTAATAAGCTTCTTCAAAGATTGAAAATAGTGGAGGATAATAGGTGTTGGCTGAATATGATTCAAACAACACATGAAATGCTCCAAATTCTCCCTTGTGAGAGATCCCTTCTCATGACATAAGCCCAATACATGACCGTTTTCATAAGAAGACACATGTTGGGAAAATAATGAGAGGGGGGGTGAATCAGTATTTAGAGCTGACTGACAATTTTTTATTTTTCCTTTCTCTTAAAACCATATGCTACATTACTGCATTCAACTTGTATGTCCAGAGATCTTATTATGTCTTTACTTAGATCATTGCATCATTTATTCATCAGATAAGCAGTAAGCATGAATAGAAATAACAGTACAAACCATAAAACATAAGCAACACATATGGACACCAGGATTTAAGGTGGAAACCCAATTCGGGAGAAAACCACCGCTGTTGTTATCTCAGTCTTCAATATTTATTATACAGAAAACTTCTTACAATTTTATGTTGGCGCAGACTTATACCAGCACGCAGGCACCCACCTGCAGAAGGCTACAACCTTCTCTCATTTACCAGCCTCTCCTGGAAGGGAGCTACAACCCCCTGCTCTCGTTTACCAGCCTCTCCTGGAAGGGAGCTACTACCCCCTGCTCTCATTTACCAGCTACCACTGGAAGGGAGCTACAACCCCCTCACTAAAGGCTTCGACCCTCAGCACCACCATGGACCACGTTTCATCAATTTTTGTACTGGATCCAAAATTTTTCATACAACACAACATGTAGGCCTCTTTTCATCAGATTTTCAGACTGGACCCACTCCACACATTTAAGCTCATCATTTATCAAACTGAAACTTATAACCCCATTAATTCATTCATTGAATCATCAACCAATCAACCAAAAACTTGATCTTTAATCAACATAATCAACATCATAATCTTCAGACCAAATAAACATCTCAGATCTTACCCTTTTACTTCAACAGAGATTCGCCAGATCACAGATCTAAATATTCCATAAACAGATCTAGAAATTACATGGTAATTTCAGATCTAGAGATCATTTTCTTCATAGGTGCATCATTAATTCAGATCTGTCAGCAAATTGTTACCCATTCTATACAGATATACTTCAGAGTGAAGTATTCATTAAAACCCAGACTTCTATGTTCTTCATGAATTGTTCAGTCGATTGAACCAGGAATTAATCATCATCTGATTTGATCAATCTTTATATTCACAGGTGCGCAATAGATTCAGATATATCAGAGTTTATTCATACAGATATCTCTAAAGAGATTCATTTATTATCAACCCTTTTGCATGCACACCGTTCTTCATGATTCTCATCACCTTATATTTTTTTGCTTTTAATAAAACATTGGGTCAAAACAATTCAATTGCTAATGGTATTCCAGGACGGTATTTTCATTTACCACCCTTACGTACCTCTTTGATTTCTTTTTAATTTATTTATCAATTTAAAATAAATTGACAAATAAATATATTTACAACTGTTGAATTCCCAAGCCTTCTAACTAATTTTTAACCCTTCGGACTTTATAAAATATCCAACGCTTTTTAAACAAATTAACCTTTGACCCCGGGGCCCATAAATATAGTCAATTCCACTTTCTAGATCGACGGTATATATCGCTTTTCGCCATAATAAATATTTAATTTAAACCATCTTGGTTGAGCCCGCAAACATTAAAGTGAAAAGGACCAATTAAAATAATTCAAACTGGGCCCACATATATGATCAGCGACCCAATCACATTTCTGCTGGTACTTTGGTTAATCTCCACGCCTTTTCATTATCGTCTATGCCTCTTCATCAAGTGATCGTCGTCTGATGGCTTCCCTCCAGATCAATGGCGCACAACAATATTGTTGGCCGTCCTGGGTCGATCGTTAACGTGCAATGGACGATCGTTATGTGTGATGGCGCGCAGTGATGGCGGTTTTGCAGGGACGCGTGTCAACACCTCTATGGAATTCCTCCCTATCCAAGAAATACCACCTATCGTTGAAAGGTGGTGCGATGAAACCCGGAAACCACCTTCACTATTCAATCACAGTTTTTAAACAGTGATCAACCGTCCAATCAAATTCCCATTCCGTACTCCAGGTTCCGTTTGCGTATATATATGAATTCTACCCTTTATGTGTAATAAATTAACCAAGGTTCCACTTAACTACTCTGCGCCATCTCTAAAGCATAACTTTGTCTTAATTATTCTTCCTCAGGTTATATATATATATATATATATATATATATATATATATATATATATATATATAATGTGCCCTGTACATACAAAAACCGTCCATGGCTCATTGTACCATGGCCTTAGCAACCCGATATCGTATACAACTTCACGAATCTCCTTCTTCCACAGTATCTAGATGTTCTGAGCAACACACTCACGCTTTTCACAATTCAATCTGTCTATACGGGCATAACCCCATCTGTCAGTAACACATGTTTTCACAAATGTGTACAGGGACTCAAATATTCTGCTGAATATATAATTCATGGAGAGTTTAGAACCAATCCCTCATCACCATATACGAATGAATAAGAGTTTCACTCATTCTTCTCAATTTTCCAGGTTTTCTATTCCTCTGACTCTGGACAACTCTGCTTCAATTCACTGCTTGTCTCTGTTCCTTCTCTGCTACATTTCTTTTCATGCCAATTCCTTATCTGCCTTGCTTCCTCTCTGCTTCTTGTTTAATGCTGCTCTTTGTCAGATACTGTTCTCTGTAGATTAAACTGTAGATGCATTCTTTCTCTGTACTTCTCTGCTACATTTAGATGCCAATTCCTTTTCCACATCCTTTGCCATCAATGACAATATTTCCAACAATCTCCCCCTTTGGCATTGATGGCAATACTCTTCCTCTGAATATCTTATAGAAGTCCTTTGTTGCTTTTCCTCCCCCTTTGACGTCAATGGCAAAGAGTTGACAATACCATGCTCCCCCTGAGATCATGCTGCATCTTCATACATAATATGACCAACAATTCATCCTTTTCATATGACCAATGCTCCCCCTTAGCTTGTTTATCCTGAACACTTTCACCATCAAATCATCAAGGCATCTTCATCAAAAACATCAGAGAGTAAAACAGAATTATGAGAACAAAAACACCACCAGAGATACCCAACATTACCACAATTGTCTATTCAAAAGTCATCCAACAGTTGTAGCATAAGTACATTAGTAACCAAGCCTTTAGGCTCTTTGCTGCATCAACATATTCTTCTCAAGAGGAATTATCATACCAGAGCAACTTCTTTAATAGAAAATTTGTGTCAAGTAATCATTCATGTGATCTGTTATCACCAAGATCTTCATGATTTATATTTGTTTCATAATCATGATGTACCATGTGTAGGAATTATATATATAGAAGGTCTCAACCGTGACAAAAGTCATCAGCAACAAACTCTGCATGATCTATCCTTATCTTTGAATCATAAGACTTCCATCTCATCCATGTGTGAAAAACAAAAGATACTCTTCATCAAAAAGCAATCAGGGCTTATCCAAAATCTCACCATAGGAAACCATGTATCATTTGCATTCCTCCATGCCATACTTTTCAGTATTTTCTTAAGATATTTTGCTTGTGATAGGAATATTCCATCTGTTGTTTGTTTTTCTTCTTTTGAAGTTGTAGGAGACTCATCAATAACCACATCAACACTTTCAATAATCTTCTAAAGTTTCTTATCGTAACATTTATATGCTTTACTCATAGAGGAGTGACCAAGAAGTATTCCTTCATCTGCTCTGATTTCAAACTTGCTAAGTTTTTCATCATTATTTTGATAAAGCATTTGCTCCAAAAATTCTTCACAGTGGGAGGATTACCATACCATAGTTCATATGGAGTTTTATCACTATATGTGTTGCTTCTCCCCAAAATGAGTGAGGTGTTCTGGAATCATCAAGCATAGCTCTAGCCATTTGTTGACCTGTTCTATTCAAAATTTACTCTCATCAAATAGTAATACCAATACCAAAAAGATCTCAAGAGAGAGGTCATATCTCAGAACCATCATAATGCCAACAATGCATTACTCCCAGCAAGGCGAATGCTCCCCCTGAACTTATGCCACCCATATCAAATGCACTATTAGAAATAAACACAACTTAGAATTATCAATCCAACCATGGGAATCACCATACATTTCTCCCCCCTGTGATGATACATTACTAATCCCTATAATGTATCTCACATCACTCCTGTAGTCATTATGAGAAGTAAGCTTTAGAAGTGGATGACTACAGTAGGGTCAATATTCCCTACGTTTCTGAACGATCCTCATTCTTTTTGCAGCTTTGCTTGAAATTTCTTATTGTGTGCTGGAAATTGTCCAATTTCTCAGATCTATTCATCCTGCATTCTTTTTCAACATGTCCATACTTGTTACAAGCATAACATCTGGTGTGACCAGAAAATTAAGCATAGGAATCATAATGTGTTTTTCTATTCTTCCTTCTATTGCAATCAGCTGCTTTATGACCAAACTTGCTGCATGAAAAACAATATCCCTTAAAGAAACCTGAGTGCCTTTCTGTGTAAAATCTGTTTGTTTGTGACTGAAACAATCTGCTTCTGCAATTGGCTACAACATGCCCATAATTATGACATTTAAAGCATTCAACATTATTGATCAAAGGAGGGAATGATTTCTTTTGAGAGATCATGATTGTCGGTTGACCTTCTGTTTCTTTCAACACTTCAGGTTTTGCATTGATATCCTTTGAATCTTTAGCACTTCCTTGTGAACTAGACTCTCCTTTAACAGTTTCATGAAAACCAAGACCAAATTTAACAGAAGGAGACCTTTGACTACTAAGAATATTGTCCAAAATCTTAGTATTATCTTGAAACCTCAAGAGTTTATCTTTTTCTTCTAATTTACCTTTGAGAATGTTCACCTCGACCTCTAATCTTTGGCATTTCTTCTTCATACTTTCTTCAACCCTTTTTCCTTCTTCTACTTGATCATTCAATTTTAAAATCTCTTCTTTCAACCCATTTTCTTGTTCTTCAAATGTTTGTAGAAGTTCTTCATTCTTCTTATTTGATTTTTCCAGATCTGTTTTGAGCGAGATGATTTCTGCTTCACGTCCTTCTTTTTAAAATGACTGTAGAAGTTCTTCATTCTTCTTATTTGATGTTTCGAGATATGCTTTCAGACAGATGATTTCTGCTTCAAGTATTTTACTTCGATTGGTTACTTTATCCTGCAGTCTTTGATATATTTCTGTCTGTTCCTTCATTGTTTCTATCTGTCCATTCATTCTAGAGATCATATCTTGGTAGATAGATTCCTTCCTTTTAAATGGATCTTCATCATTGATTTTGAGATTTGCTTCTAGACTCATACTATTACTTTCACTATCTTCATCATTTTCTGTTGCACATGTTTTCTGAGGTATCTCCTTTCTTTGAGTAGCCTTCTTCTTTTGCTTCCTTGCCATGAGCACTTTCAGATCTTGGTCAGAATCTTCTTTATCTTCACTTGACATTTCTTCATTTGTATAATAACTCTTTCCCTTTTCAAATTTTTTCCCTATGAATCTTCCAGTACCTGGTTGGAGTCTTCTCACAAAATTTGCTTCTTCTTCTTATGATATATAACTTGATTCTTCCTTTTCTTTTCTTTTTGCACATGTCTTAAAGGCAACTTCTCTAATTTGAGAGGGACCTTCTTTTCTCATTTCAAAAGAAGTTAGAATACCATGTAGTTGAACAATAGTAAGAGTTTGCAGATCTTCCCTTTCTTCAATAGCTGATACTTTGGACTCAAATTTTGAAGTCAAAGATCTTAAGACTTTTTCAACCAGAGTAGTATCGGTTATGGTTTCACCCAAATTTCTCATACGATTTACAATATCATCTAGACGTAAAAAGAAACTGGCAATACTCTCATCATTATGCATCTTTAAATTTTCATATTCAATTTTGAGAGTTTGGAGTTTTGCACTTTTTACCTTTGTATCTCCTTCATAGCTTTGAATGATTTTGTCCCATATTTCTTTTGCTGCATTTAGCTGCATCACTTTAACATATTTAGATTCAGACATGCTTCCTAATAAAACATTGACTGCTTTGGCATTGATTTCATATTTCTTCTTTTGTGCTGCATCAGTAGGAATAATTGCCAGATACTGATAACCTTCTTCCACGATTGCCCATACTTCTGCACCAAGACTCTACAAATATGCTTTTGTTCATATCTTCCAAAATAATAGATTACTTCCATTAAATAGAGGTGGCCTTAGATAAAGTACTCCTTCATGACTTGCCATTGCGACGGATCTCCTTCAAGCGATCAAGCTTCTGCAGAAGGACCTGCTTTGATACCAATTGTTGGGAAAATACTGAGAGGGGGGGTGAATCAGTATTTAGAGCTGACTGAAATTTTTTTATTTTTCCTTTCTCTTAAAACCATATGCTACATTACTACATTCAACTTGTATGTCCAGAGATCTTATTATGTCTTTACTTAGATCATTGCATCATTTATTCATCAGATAAGCAGTAAGCATGAATAGAAATAATAGTACAAACCATCAAACATAAGAAACACATATGGACACCAGGATTTAAGGTGGAAACCCAACTCGGGAGAAAACTACCACTGTTGTTATCTCAGTCTTCAATATTTATTATACAGAAAACTTCTTACAATTTTATGTTGGTGCAGACTTATACCAGCACGCAGGCACCCACCTGTAGAAGGCTACAACCTTCTCTCGTTTACTAGCCTCTCCTGGAAGGGAGCTACAACCCCCTCATTGAAGGCTTCGACCCTCAACACCACCATGGACCATGTTTCATCAATTTTTGTACTGGATCCAAAAATTTTCATACAACACAACTTATAGGCCTCTTTTCATCAGATTTTCAGACTGGACCCACTCCACACATTTAAGCTCATCATTTATCAAACTGAAACTTATAACCCCATCAATTCATTCATTGAATCATCAACCAATCAACCAACAACTTGATCTTTAATCAACATAATCAGCATCATAATCTTCAGACTAGATAAACATCTCAGATCTTACCCTTTTACTTCAGCAGAGATTCGCCAGATCACAGATCTAAATATTCCATAAACAGATCTAGAAATTACATGGTAATTTCAGATCTAGAGATCATTTTCTTCATAGGTGCATCATTAATTCAGATCTGTCAGCAAAATTTTACCCATTCTATACAGATATAATTCAAAGTGAAGTATTCATTAAAACCCAAACCTATGCGTTCTTCATGATTTCTTCAGTCGATTGAACCAGGAATTAATCATCATCTGATTTGATCAATCTTTATATTCAGAGGTGCGCAATAGATTTAGATATATCAGAGTTTATTCATACAGATATCTCTAAAGAGATTCGTTTATTATCAACCCTTTTGCATGCACACCATTCTTCATGATTCTCATCACCTTATATAGTTTTCACTTTTAATAAAACCTTGGGTCAAAACCATTCAATTGATAATGGTATTCCAGGACGGTATTTTAATTTACTACCCTTATGTACCTCTTTGATTTATTTTTAATTTATTTATCAATTTCAAAGAAATTGACAAATAAATATATTTACAACTGTTGAATTCCCAAGCCTTCTAACTAATGTTTAACCCTTCGGACTTTATAAAATATCCAATGCTTTTTAAAAAAATTAACCTTTGACCCCGGGGCCCACAAATATAGTCAAGTCCGCTCTCCAGATCGACGGTATATATCGCTTTTTTCCATAATAAATATTTAATTTAAACCATCTTGGTTGAGCCCGCAAACATTAAAGTGAAAAGGACCAATTAAAATAATTCAAATTGGGCCCACATATATGATCAGTGACCCAATCACATTTTTGCTCGTACTTTGGTTAATCTTCGCACCTTTTCATTATCGTTCGTGCCTCTTCATCAAGCGATCGTCGTCCGATGGCTTCCCTCCAGATCAACGACGCACAACAATATTGCTGGCCGTCCTGGGTCGATCGTTAACATGCGATGGACGATCGTTATCATGCGATGGCGCGCAGTGATGGCGGTTTTGCAGGGACCCGTGTCAACACCTCTATGGAATCGCTCCCTATCCAGGAAATACCACCTATCGTCAAAAGGTGGTGCGATGAAACCCAGAAACCACCTTCACTATTCACTCGCAGTTTTTAAACAGTGATCAACTGTCCAATCAAATTCCCGCTCCGTACTCCAGGTTCCATTTGCGTATATATAATGTGCCCTGTACATACAGAACTCGTCCGTGGCTCACTGTACCGTAGCCTTAGCAACCTGATATCATATACAACTTCACGAATCTCCTTCTTCCACAAAATCTAGATGTTCTGAGCAACACACTCACGCTTTTCACAATTCAATCTGTCTATACGAGCATAACCCCATCTGTCAGTAACACATGATTTCAAAAATGTCTATAGGGACTCAAATATTCTGCTGAATATATAAGTCATGGAGAGTTTAGAACCAATCCCTCATCACCATATACGAATGAATAAGAGTTTCACTCATTCTTCTCAATTTTCTAGGTTTTCTATTCCTCTAACTCTGGACAACTCTGCTTCAATTCACTGCTTGTCTCTGTTCCTTCTCTGCTACATTTCTTTTCATGCCAATTCCTTATTTTCCTTGCTTCCTCTCTACTTCTTGTTTAATGCTGCTCTTTGCCGGATACTGTTCTCTGTAGCTTAAACTGTAGATGCATTCTTTCTTTGTTCTTCTCTGCTACATTTAGATGCCAATTCCTTTTCCACATCCTTTGCCATCAATGACAATATTTCCAACAACACAATATATAATACAGCAGCCATATAAGGTTCTATCCTCTCCTTGAAATACAAATGATTTTGGGAGATTGCGTTCCCAATGGATTCATTCACCCATTGTACCTTTCCTCCTCTCATGTTTACAATAAAGATTGGAGCATCATTAAAATCATGATATAAACATGCTCCCTTATGCCATCCCATGAGAAGGTTACATCTTCTCCCAACCCAAAGTACATATATGATTATGAGATTCATTCTAAATAGAAATATGTGTACATACATCATGGATACAAGTAGATGTATGGACATGGAATTCATCATGGAGTGTCCATACTCTCTTCTCATCAACCAAAACAAACATGCCTTATTATTATGCATTATTTTCTTGAAATTAAAGGCATAAGGCAAGAAATTCAAAAACCTTTGGTGGTACCCAAACTCACCCAATAGGAACCAGTGCAGGGAATCTCCTCCCTGCTTCAGATCTAGATGTGGTAAGTGGTTTGTATGCCACTAACTTTTTTCCCTCATCATTTCACCATGGTTGAAAGTGAAATGTATATTTGGTGCCTTAGGGAAGCACCCATCATGTTGTAATACCTCCCTTAGCCCATCAAGGGAGTGGCCATCTTTGAAAATAATCTTGGCCCATAGTTGGCCATGAAGCTTGTAAGGTAAAACACTCCTTTTGGGATTTATGGCCTGCAAATGTAAAGTAAAAGAAGACATGAAATCATGAAATAAGATGTGATTTACATAAGCATGCTTCTTACCCAAAGTCTCCAATGTTGTGTTGGCTTCCCTCTTAGAGAGAGATGATATTGATGCACAAGGTTGAGGGAACACTTTTCCACTTTGCTCATCATGGGAACTCCTTGGTGGAATTCCTTCAAGTAAGGAGACATCAAGGCATAGATCATGGAAGGATGTATGGAATGATGTGTCCTTGCTTTGGTTGAATATATCTCTTTGCATTCTTCTTGCATCATTATGCTGAGATAAAGAGGGACAAATTTTTCTTACCATGTGAAGCTTGCCCTCCTCTTTGCATTCTGCAATCTTCAGGGTATCATCCCTTGATAGTGATGGCACATGCTACCCATAGATGTTGCCATAATCTTCATATAATGAGACCTCCTCAATGAGAGATCACTGAATACATAAGTGAGGAAGACCTCCATGCTTCCACTACGCAATCCAGCCACCTTCCTAGGTGTTTCAACCTTCTGCAATAGATAAGAATGAGGCTGGCCCTCTTCCTCATCTCCTCTTTGTGTCCTCATGGTTTTACACCCTTTGCATTTCAAGGGATTTTGAAATGCAATCCCTTTGAGATCTTCAAGAAAAGACCTCTCATCTTTTTCCTTCAAAAACCATTGAGGTTCTGGATCTGCAGGTAGAAGTTTCTCTTTGAGCTGGGGAGTGCTCATTGAGAAACAGGCATCTGGAAAGGAGAAAAGGTTTCTCGCTTCAAGATGTCTACCATTCATCATTTCTTCCTCCATTGCTTCATGAATTAAGCTTCAATTTGAATGCCCCCATGAGGAATGGTGCCTCCTTTCTTCCTTACTGCTCTTGCACAATGCAGTGCAACTTTGTTGCTCTAACCCAGTGTTGGACGGATTAGTCGTTCTTGTAGACAAGACAGACCTCCCAAGTGTCCTACGGACAGCTAGCAACAAAAAAAAAAAAAAGCTATCTTTCTCTAGATATATTGCGATTTATAATTAAATTCTATAAATGTTTAATGATCCTACCTTTGATCCAATGCTTGTTTGTAGTATTATTCCTTTAGTCACTCGAAAGAGTTCCCCTTGAAGATCTGCAATCATTAATCAAGAAAATATCAAATAGCACTTGCATAGCATATATTCATAAATCATATCCATTATGGTGATCAAGGAATCCATAAAATAAACCAATCAATTGACAGCTTATTGAGAAAAACAGATTTATTTGTATTAAATTAAATAAAGAAGAGCCTTACAACCGTGTCCGCCTTGATGTTGTACAGGTCTTCCTGGGGTCTAGAATAGGCGTTTCTTCTACTCTAACTAGCCTTGCACTCTTCCAACAGAGATACATATAGGTATGTGATATTTCCCACATGAAATCTTAGCTAAAAGGGTCTAAGTCTCAACAACACTTCGCCTCCAACAATACTAAAACTTCAACTCATCAATTGTCTTCTAAATTGTAACCCTTTGAGGCTACCCCATGCCTCTTTTTATAGTGGAAGAGAGGAGGTTATAGCTCCAAACAAGGAGGGATAGAATCCTCCTTCAAAGGGATTAGTTCCTTACATCAAGGGGTTAGCTCCTTATTGGATGGGATGCATGAACATGAAAGGAGCGATCTTTCCACCGCAGGAATGTTTCTAGAAGCTTCCAGAAATGACTTAAACTGAGCTTCTAGATTTTACTTGTGCATTTTTAATCTTTTACAGGGGTCCACACTTTTAATAAATAGACAGTGTGTTTGGCTTCGCAGGATTTATAGCCAAAAAGTGCGGGATTGCAGTCAAAACTAGGAGAAAGTGTGGTACTAGAGTTTTAAGGCTTTTATGAGCTTTTCTCTTAGTTTCAAGGCTTGATTTTGGGAATTATGATATTGTAGACTTCCAAGAGAGTACTAAAATGTCATGGTGACAAATTTTAGTGTAACAAATTGCCCCATAAAGTGCAAATTTTGAGAATATTCGAAGAGTGATGTGCTTTATCATTTCAAGGATTAGCCTGTGGACACCCCAGTCAGAAACCTGTAAAATAATTCAACGCAACACATATATATGTATATCATCGTTGAGTTAGGCATTCCCATAATCAGATCAAAACTAACTAAACTTGTTCTGATATAGAAATGATTTTAATATTACATCAATAGTGTAGACATTGTATGGGTGCAGCCATTTGTAATGAATTGTCTACTGCATAATGAATAATAAAACTCCTCGTAACCTGGATGGTGGAAACTAGATCTAGGGTCTTGATTTCCACTTCTCGAACTAGTACGATTCTATCCATGCGATTAAATGTGTTGAAGTCGAACATGGTAGAAACCACTTGATTACCAGCCAATGATGTGAACTATTAACAAGTGTGAGAGAAACCAAAATTAATGACAATGGCTCTCAAAGTACTCAGTACAATCCATGAAATGTGAATAACTGATCTAAAGTCGAACATTTCACGGAATCGTTCGATCTAAGGTCAATGATGTAATCTGTCGTCGAAGGCGAGAAACCTGCCATTAAGGCATGCAGATTCCAAGGTACTGACGGATTCTAGATCAACTTCCTAGATGATGAGCTGTCATCGATAGAAAGTGATCCATCGTAAGCAAGCTCACGACACGAAACCATAGATCAAGTTTTGAAGAAATTTTTTGCAAGGACTGACTCAGGGATGGTCAACGCGAATGGAGACAAGTGTTTGTAGATGAATGGTTTATTTAACTGTCCTCTTGAACACATAATGACACTGCAGATGGTTTGGTGACGGTTTCCCTAAGCTGATACCCAGAAACTGGTTAAAGACTTTCAATATGGTTTGATTAACTGATAGACAAAGGATTTCCCAACCCAGGTGGAAGTGTGACAAAAAGTGTCATGTTCAAGAGTTTTGTAATGCTTTTACAAATCAAAGTGTGACAAATGAATCTGTTTTTTTCTCTTTTCCCCCACCATTTCTGACAAGTACCTCTTTATTTTTTACAAGCTTGAGGAGGATAACATTTGCTTTTTTATAAGCTCATCCTTCGGATGAGTCCAACTTAGTTTAAAATCGAACCCTAAGAAGGAGTGGTCCGTTCATGTTTTTAATCGACAGGTCCTTTACTGTTAAATTTTAACGAGTCCAGTATAGAGAAACTCGGTGTTTTTCAATTTTAGGGAGTCAGAATAAAAACTTAAGAAAACTCCATGGGTGTACTTTTTCATAAATTTAGTCTCTCAAGCTCGAAAAAGGATAAAATAATGCAAGAGAGAACTCTATTGACCATGTTTAGTCAACGTATACCTTTTTCGTAAATAGTCCATTTCAGTCTGGAAAATGGGTAAACTTATACTGAAGGGACGACTGTTCATTTACTTTAACGAGTTTGAATAGTCAAGTACTCAACAATATTTTCATTTTTAGAGAGTATGAAAAGGGCTTAAAAGAGGACTCCATGGTTTCACTTTTTCGTAAAATTTAAAGAGCCCAAAAAAGTGATAAAAGTTTACTCTTTGTCAAAAATGACTATTTCGCCTGAAAAATCTGTTATTCTGCACAAAAAATCGAAAGATTAAACATACCTGCTTCAAATAATAAAAATATTTTTGAAAAACCGACTTTTTAAAGTGAAAAATAAACAAATTTAAAATTCATCTATTCAAAAAAACTTATAAAAAGGAGTTTTTCAAGTTCATTTTTACCGTTTGAATTTGGAGTGAAGTTTTTAGAGCTCTGGGAAAAAAACGCTTCAGAGAAGATTATGGGCAAACCGACCGTCAGATTCGAAAAACGTCTGTTTCAGGTAATCCACAATCTCCTTATCTTGCATTTCATTCGTTCAATTTTTTAATTAAGGGTCATAATTTATTTTTTGGGAGGAAAATATGTTGAAAAATTCACCCTCGGGGGTCTGCACGTAATGCATTAGGTACCTGTAGACCCCGAAATTTTTCTACAAAGAAAAATGGCGGGGCCCCGCACTTTTAACACAGGGCCCGTGCATATCTACGCACTGTCCCTGAGCGTAAAGTGCGGAGGCATCGTGGAAAATTAAAAAACATATTTTCTTCCTAAATTACCCAAAAAAAATTCTTCAAAATGATTTTAATCCTTCATTTTACTAGTTGTAGGATATCTACAGTGCTCATTTGGCGAGAACGGGAGCATGAAGAGGTAGATGAAGCAGCAATGCTTCATCAACCAACTTTGCAAGCTTTAAGAGCATGCAGGCTTTAAAAATTTTGGGCTATCAATGGCATGAGAGCTCAAGTGGATCTTCTTACTTGGCTGGTAAGTAAATGGGATGTTCAGGACCAGTGTTTCGTGATCAGAGGTCACTGGCTCGAGATTGAGCTGGAAGACATCTATTTTTTGACTGGTTTATCCAAAAGAGGCGAACCATTATCTCTATTTGGGGCTAGGCCAGGTGGCCAGTCTGTCGCCAGCCTACAATTAGAGTTTTGCAATGATGAGGCTAATCCCCGGGACAAACGGATTGACATAAAAACTATCATCTGTCCCGAGCTAAAATTGATCGCTTTTACCATTGTCAAGTTGTGCGGAAATGCAGCTTTGCATGTAGCCACTAGATCTCAGATGTGCATAGCAGTATATTGCTTTCGAGGCACCATATTCAACTGGTGCGAGGCAGTTTTGGCAAATGTGAAAGGCCAACTTACCAAAGCAAAGAATGGGAAGCTAAACAACTTTGGATATGGGTCCATTGTAGTCAACTTTGCTCTAGAGAGGATCCCCATGTTAGCCCCGCAGCATATTCCTGTCGATGCTAGTCAACCTCAAGATCCTAGGATGGTTCGTTGGGTTGCTTTGATGGCCCGCCACGACGAGGGTGGGGAGATTGTTCGTTTTCCCTCTACATATTTTCGTTGGTTGGAGCGCCAACTTTTTGTTATAGAGGATTTTCCTTATGATGGCATGGAATTTCGTAGCAACCAGGAGATACCCCTTCCTCTAGGAGCTCAGTGGGATGAGTCAGGTAAAAAATCTCTTTTGACATGTTCTAATTTCTAATTTTTATTTTGTTTTTTTTTTAATCATCCAAAATTGATAACAAAAATTTTAAAATGCAGATGTAGGTCCAACTCGACCAGCCATTCTCCGCCCCTTTGACCGGAGGCAAAGGGATGCAGCAGCAGCACCACCACCCCCACAGGATCAGACTGCAGAGATCCTGACTAACTTAGAGCACCATCTGGAGTGGCTCACTATAGATATTCCTGAGACTACTATAGATGATATCCCGCTCCGCCTACAGAGATATGTCATAGGTTTTCCTGGACTATTCAGGAGGTTTTTGACTAGGGTGGCATGAGCAGTGGTGTATTATCATGATCATCACCACGGATAGTGGATGATTGACTTATAGACTCATTTTTGTATCACTTTTTTTTTATCATAAGGTTTTTTGAGCCTATGATCGAAGACGATGTACTATTTTTTGAACACTACATTTATACTATGATATACTATTATTTCCAGTTTACTTGTTCAATCATGTTATGGAATGTTGATTTGTTACTTTGTTATTACAAATGTCTATTTATAATATTAGAAGCAATTGCATCTGCTAATGTATTTAAACTTCTTGGAATGTGCTAATACTCAATATAATCGAACTCTCATTCCAAGAGACGAACCCTTAAAAATAATCTTAATAATACTGGATTCCTAATGGCATATACTCAATTTAATTGTAATACAATGAGTTCAGAATCTAACTTAACGATCAAACTCTAAATTCCAAATGAAATGGATTTCGATAATAATTCAATAACTGCACTATATTTAGCAATATTGTTCATCGTTTGACCGAGACTTACCCCATGCATTGATACTAACTCGTCAGTGGGTGATTAAATAACCCAAGCTGCGGAAGAGATGTTTCGTGTACTATGAAAAGTGCCATCAGAAAAACCAATATACATTTGAGAGAACATCAACATCTGTGATAAAAGTATCCAGATAAGTGGGAATAATATTAAGAGCACACTTACGCTAGGCACACGTTTCTAATCTATAGCACATCATCTAAAAAGTAACTAATCTACAGAGAAGATCTCCACACAAAGTCAAGTGTAATATCTCTTCAGGTAACGTCCATTTCTGGGTTTAACTAAAAATAACTCGTCAAAATCAATCAATTCATAGGCCCCTTTTGCAAGCTTTCGCTTGAAAATGTAAGGACCATGCCACATGGGTTCAAATTTCCAGCTCCTAGTTTATCGTTGGCTTGATCATAAATCAAAACTAGGTCTCCTTCTGAAAAATTACGAGGGGTAACACTTCTATCATACTGAGCTTTCATTCTTTTCGCATGAGCCTCGGTAGCTAATGCAGCGGTGCGTCGATTCTCATCTAATTGAGCCAATTATAAAAAAAGTTTCTCCTCTTCAAAAGTGGTTGGTAGTAACTCTATGGCTAGTTGGAGTGATGGTATCTCGCATTCAATGGGCAATACCACTTCTAAACCATAAACCAGTTGAAAAGGGGTAAAACTTGTCGATGTTTTTGTGAGGTTCGATACACCCAAAGTGATGAAAAGAGCATGGTGTGCCAATTTGACTTATGAATGCCAATGATTCATTTGATCATGGTGACTAAAAATTTATTAATTGCTTCAACTAAACCATTAGCCTGTGGATAATATGGTGTAGAAATGTCATGGCGCAGGCCAAGTTGGTCCGTTAACTCGGTCATCATGATATTTCGAAAATGGCTCCCATGATCTGTAATTATCACTTGGGGTACAATGAAATGAGCAATCACATGATTGAATACGAAAGTAGCTGCAATTTTGACATCTACCACAAATTTAGGCATCGCCTCGGCCCATTTGGTAAAATAATCTACTGCTAGAATAATATACCCATGCCACCCAGCCGAGTGAGGGTTACATGTAATGAAATCAATGCCCCATTTTGCAAAAGGACCGACATCAATTATAGGGTGAAGAGGAGCAGGTGGTGCACACATTTTTCGATCAAATATTTGACAATTATGACATTTTCTGATCGTGTAAATACAATCTTTAAATAAAGACGGCCAAAAATAACCTGCGCGCAATATTTTTTGGGTTGTGGGGTACCCAAACATATGACCACCACATGCTCTAGAGTGACAGTCATTGAGAACCTTTTCAGCTTCATAATGAGTGAGACAATGTCGAAAAACCAAGTCCGCACCATGACAGTATAGTGTGTTGCCAACAATATGATATTTTTCAGACTAGAAACGAATTTTTCATCACTGCAACCATGAAATCTCAGGCTAAAAATATTGGGTCTGAAGATATACAATAATATCTCCATACCAAGGATCAACAGTACTGATAAGAAACAAGTCATCCGCGATTGGTTGTTCCGCCACAGTTTCTGTATCAGTACGTGGGAAATCACACATAAGTTCAACAAAAATCAGTGATTTCTTCGATTTGGATTTTTCAAATTCCAAATCAAACTTCTGCAGGATAACAATCCACTTAGAGTATTTTCCCCCTATCAATTGTTTATTCAAGATGTACATCATAGGGTTACAATCAGAGATCACTGTCATTTTGCGTAAAAGTATGTAGTGACGAAAACGTTGGATAGCTTGAACAACTGCCAAGGCCATTTTTTCCACATGTGAATATTTGATCTTAGTCGGATGCAAATTCATACTAAGATAATAAATCACATGTTCACTATGGAATTCATCTTCCTAAACTAAAACCATCCCTATCGTGGAATCAGAAGCAGGGAGGTACAAAAAGTAATCTTGGTTGTAGTTGGGAGGATGTAGTAACAGTGCATGGGTCAACGCGTTTTTCAAAGCATCAAAAGATCTATCAGCGACCTCATCCCAAAAGAAAGGAATGTTCTGTTTCAACAACCTAGTGAAACCTTTTGTTAACTCGGCGTAGTTAGGAATGAATCTACATAAAAAGTTTTCTTTCCCTTGCAAACTTTGGAGTTGGTGAAGAGTAGAAGGAGGAGGTAAATTGATGATTGCCTCAACCTTCGATGGGTCGACACGAATGCCTGCCTTTGAGACAATAAATCCCAATAATCGTCTGGATTCTATGCAGAAAACAAACTTGTGAGGATTCAAATGAATCTTATAGTGCCTACATCGCATAAAGATGGCTCGTAAATGAGTAATATGATCTGATCTGTGTGAAGAATGAGTAGGAAAATCATCGAGTTAGGGTTGCACGATATGCTTAATGTCATGAAATGCATAAGACATAGCCCTTTGAAAAGTGACGTCAGCATTCTTAAGGCCAAAAGGTAATTTGCGATAAGAAAAAGTGCCCCATGGACAAATGAAAGTTGTTTTAGGTTGATCTGCAAGGAGTATGTTTATTTGATTGTAACTGGAAAATCCATCCATGAATGAGAACATTTCACTTCCAACACAATCGTCAATAATTTGATCGATGTAAGGGGTTGGATAATTGTCTTTTGGACAAGCTCGATTTATATCCCTATAATCAATACATACTCTTATTGTTCCTTATTTTTTATTGACTGGAAAAATATTAGATACCCAGTCTGTTAACAGGATTGGATAAATAAAACATGCACGAAGTAATTTTTCAACTTGTACTTTGATAGCAGTAGCTTTTCTTGGATGAATCTGACATAATTTCTGTCTAACGGGTTTAGCATCCAAGTATGTCCTAATTTCATGTACAAAAATCGACAGATCGATTCCTGGCATTTCTTCATATGACCAGGAAAATATGTCACGGAATTCCTGAAACAGGGCCTTATATGCTTGAATTTCTTCAGGCGTACAAGAAGCACCTATGTGAATGTTTTCAATAATCCCAGGTTTTACTGAAATGTCAAGAGGAACCATCGTAGAAATATTTTCTAAATTCAATTCAGAATCGACATGTGAAAGAGGATTATGAGGTTCGTTGACGTAATCAGTGGTAAAAATAGAGGAAAAATCATTCTCAAAATTATCGAGATCAAGTAAAAATGAAGACCTATGGTGTAGATCTTCCCCTGGTAATTCATCCACCGACAAGAATTCACGAATATGCTCATCAGTATGGAAAACTTGTTGAGAAGGATCCGGAATTGGTGTCGAAGCTAAACTCGATATTGAAAATGACTCCTAATTGATCACATTCACTGGATCAGAGTCGGTTGAATGAGTATCGGAAAATGACTGTACTTGCTGATATGCTAACTCAAAAGGACTCAAAGGCATTGGGCCTTCGAAAGAATCCAATTATGATTCTGAAGGTACTATCCAAAGATCATCAAAGGAAACAATAATTGATGTAATCATATTGATATTAGCAATAGGAGTTTGTACGGTAGGAGGAGGCAGGGAAAAATTTCCCAGTAAAGCTGAATCTTTAATTAAATCTACTCCGACATCCTTATAAGGGATAGTCGATTTTCCAATATGTTGAATACTATCAGTAGAGGCTGGGTCGGATGAATAGTATGAGAGCTGATCTACTTTAATGATCTTTCCTTTATGAGGAAACAGGATGAGATGAAAGATTGATGATACAACAACATTCATGGAATAAGACCAACTGCGACCCAGGAGAAGGTTGTAATCGAGAGGGGCATCAACCACTTCCACATCTAGATTAACGATTTTGCCTTCGACCTCTATTGGTAGATCTTGTAAAATACCATATGGTTGAAAACCTCTTCCGTCAAAAGCCTTGAGAATAGTTGGTGATTGGTTAGTAGTCAGAGAACCAAGTGATTTCCAACATTTTAATGACATTATACATGTAGAAGCCCCTTCATCAACAACAGTACGAAAGATATGTTTGTTTTTTATTATTACCAGAATCTGAAAGGCCATTTGATGAGGTAGGCGCGTTCTAAAATTCTCTAAATCGAAGATCATGAGGTTCAAATCCTGGAGATCTACGGCTCCTAAGGCTGACAAAAGTAATTTCCTTTGGGTTGGGCATGATTGCAATACTTCCAAAGCCGACCTTGCTGAAGGGGAAATTGCCAAATCTTCAACAATATTGTAATTCTGAGCAGCTCTCGCATGTGGATTGAAAGCTGATTTACGAAGTACTCCTTTTGTAGGCGGTTTAATTATTAAGTTAGGATTTTGTTTCTTGATCTGTCATGGATCATAAACTGAAGGAGATGTAGTTGATGCAGAATTGGATGTTTCATAATCTTGCAATCACATCGCAACCATTAAAATATCCTCAACCGGATTGGAGGAAGATCCAACCATGTTACTATCTTGAGTGGGAAAGGGACCCTTCAAGACAACAAGTATAGGCGAACCCTTAATGAATTTTGATACCTCGACTCTATACGGGCACTCTTTTGTAAAATGATCCTGGTCACAGATGAGACAAGGATATCGAGGTTTGCATTATTCGTCAGTCAGTTCAGTTGTATTGTTTTTCTTTTTATTCTTACCTTTCTTCTTACCACCATTTTTAGATTTGGTCATAAATGTCTCTACAACATGGATATCGGCGGAAGTTTCTAGGGAAGAATCTCTTTTGGGTGAATCGGGTAAAGTGATAATAGGAGAAGTAGTCTTGGAAGACTTCTTCTTACTCTTACCAGTATTAACAGAACCAATTACACCATCAGCGGCATGAGAGCCAGAAGGAGTTGCAGTTAACTGACCAGATCTTGGTAGATCGGGGATTTTATCATACAGAGTACCTCACTGAGTACAGACAAGGTCAAGGTACTGAGCCTGAGCAATAACTTGCTCTTCCGTAACAACGCCTCCTTTGGCCACATCTTTAGTAATTTTGGGAAATAATGATTTAATAAACCATTCAGCCAAAATTTGATCAAGAATAAAGACTTTCACTAAACGCCTTCTACATCTCCATTCACGAATGTGATCAGATATGTACGTAGATGTAGATTGTTTTAAGGGAGTCAATAATTTTGTGCCATTGTCATATTTGACAGGCAACTGAAAATGGGTTAAGCAGTAGCTAGCGCATTAAAATTATTAAAAGAATCGCGTGGTAACTCAATTTACCATTTGGCAGCTAGACCAATGAGATTTCTCTGAAAAATACGTAATTGAATTGAATCATCGACTATTGAATTAGATGCGCACCAAAGGTGATAAGTCATAATGTGATTAGATGGGTCCTGTCCTGACTTTCCTTCAAATTTTGGAATATCACTAGGCAACTTGTAAGGCATTGGTGGCCAATATGGAAGATAAAAAATGGGATCGTTCGTAAGGTGCGACAGATCCGGTAAATCTAAAGTTGCTATGAATGGTAACCGATGGCTAGGGTCTTGATAACCTTGAGTGATCAAACCAGTGCCAGGAGGAGGATAGCCAGGATATCCTGGAATTTGTTGTGCATTTGGAATCATGAAACCTCTTGGGTAACCAGGATTAACTAGACCATACTGGGGTTGTTGAGGTATTTGATAAGTATAACCAGGGTACGACTAATACTGATACGCTAGATTTTGTGTAGCTTGACCAATTTGATGTTTTCCCTAGTACGGTTGATAGATAAATTTTGGTTGACTAGAGACAATCGTACTAGAACCATCTTGTCCCGTAGGCATCTGGACCGTAGTTTGAATTGTAGGTCCTGACTGTGGTACAGAGGCTTGAGGAATTTGCACTAATGCAGGGATAGAAGAAACCGGAGCTATAGATACTCCAGAAACAGGTGTCATAGGTTGAACAGAAGCTGCAGTAGTTGCAGCAGTCTGAGGTGGAGTTTGAGGCATACTAGGCCCAGGCTATTGAACAGAATCAGGTGTAGGGACTTGAATAGTAGGTTGAACAGGTTGCTGGGTTGAACTAGAAACTAAAGGTTGTCCAGGTTGATTATGTAACTGCACATTAGGTTGCATAGTCTGTTGAACTTGTGATGGATTCCACACCATGTTCATTCTGGTGTATTGACCCATAGAAGGTTGTGCATATGAAGGACCATAGCTTGATTGAACGTAGGGTTGATAATTAAGTGGTAAATTTCCAGTTCCTTGTAAAAATGGTTGACCGGAAGGTGGTTGGAAACCTTGAGTTGGGTAATGACCTTTAGGTTGATAACCTTGAGGCATGTACTAAATCTGAGGTTGATAAGGACCCTGAGGAATGTATTAAGTCTGGGGTTGACCTTGGGGTATGTACTATCCTTGAGGTTGATAACCTTGAGGTATGTACTATCCTTGAGTTTGTTCTCCAGGTAAATAATATTGTCCTACAGTTTGTCCTGGTAAAAAATTACCTTGAGGTTGCCCCCCAGGTGGTAACTGACTACCTTAAGGTTGCCCCCTAGGCGGTAATTGACTACCTTGAGATTTCCCCCCAGGCGGTAACTGACTACCTTGAGGTTGAGGATTTGGAATGTTACCGGACATCATAAAAATTTTCTCTACGTTCAACGTTTCAATTTTAGTGCCATTTGTTCCAGATGATAACACTTGTTCAGTTGGTCGAGGAGTTGCTCCTGATAAAGTACTAGAGAGTGACTGGTACCCCGAAGGAACAGAAGGACCACTTTATAAAAATGTTTCCGGTGATTGGGAAAACATAGATGTCTCACCTGACATATTTGATGAAGGATAATAACCTCTTGATGTAGGATGAAAAGGAATTCGGGGTGGTGAAAAACTAAGACCCGGGTTTTCTAAAAAAATTGTCAATGATAAATACTAAGCATCACTTCTAAAAGGATTGTAGAATATAGATTCACACTCCCTAAGATTCAAAGTCTGTTGGGTTCCGGGAAGAGTTACTTCTTCGTCTGGACCAACAAGTTCTTCAATGGAAATGAGGTCAGAAGCAAGATTTTCAATAATGATGCGTCTTACCCTAGGTGAACTAGGATCACTAGAAGTTGGAGTAATAAATCCTGAAGATGGTTCCAAAACAACAGGTTCAGTGTCAGGTTCAGAAATTTCAGGTTCTTCAGCAAATTCACTGGAAGGAGAAATACTACCAGTAACTTCGGAAACTGAAATCAGCCCTGGAATATTTTCTGTTGTTTGTAGTTGATAATCAGGATGAACAACTATAGATGACTCTCCTATTTTTTTGATCCAATTCTACTGTCAGTAGGCTTGGTGTATACTCAGGGGGCTTCCCCTGAAGTCTACGCGATTGTCTTGGTAATTCAGCCACGATTAAAAATTTTAATCACACGCAATAAAATGAAAATTTCAAGGAAAAATCCTAGAGTCACTAAGGAAACAAAAAAATGAATCACACACCTAAAAATCTAGGAGATCAATCCACACACAAACAGTAACTTCCCACACTAAAAACACTAGTTGGTGATGAAATCCAACATCGTAGTATTTAATGTAGAAATGGCGGTTGGAACAGTTACCCTGACAACCTGCTTAATGAAACAGACTGGTGCAAGTTTCTCCACTTAAACCATCTTGAGTGAAGATAACCCTCCGAAGAGTCCAAGTGATTTTAGTCGACGTCTGCTCCAGGTATAGTGGGATCTTTCCTCCACCGTCACCTTAGGAAAAAATCGTAAGATTATGGTCACTATGGTTACCAATAGGAACTAATATACCTGGGGGAACAGTCTACGATCTGACATACGCGCAAGGGCAGAGTAACAAAGCTCAATCCCCTTGAAGGCTCCTTGACATAATCCAAGGTATACCGACAAGTGACCCCAGGCTCCTCGAGAATGGTCTATCCGAGGTTTACCGTTGTTAATACGCACATATCTTCTATTGTTCCTAATGAGATAGAATTGATTACCCCACTGGTTCAGATATGACCTCGTGCTTGACTCCTTTAAGAGGAGCTTCCCAGAGCATACAAGAAAATATTGGATTTTTTCTTACTGCAAGATTAACTACTTGTTTGTTTTAACGGTCTTGGAGAGTTTATTACTCCCTACTCCAAGACACTAGCCTAAGCTATATTGGTGAAAAGAGCCCTAGAAATAAAAGTTGCTAGATTAATTTTAAATTAAGTGTTGATTTTAAGAGTTTTTTCTTAAGACAATAGGTATGAGAGTGAAACTAATGATGTTTATTGACCCGACTCAAAACATACTAAAAATGCATCTAATAATGAGAAACAATCCATTTTCTTTCAATGAATTCTAGCTAAGGAAGAGTTGAGAGATGCAATTTTCGAAAAAACAAATATTCCTTTAAACAAGAATAAATTAAAAGAAATCTATTTCAATGAGAACTCAAACTGATCTATGCTCAATAAAAAAATCCCTTTTGTTCAAGATCAAAACTACAAACCAAGTTTTTCTTCAAAAGACACTACAATTTCTAAAAAAAACACTCAAAACTAAAAAACATTAATATTGAGATTTAAAAATTCTAAGACTAAATCTGAATTAAAACTTCAAATATTTTAAGGATGTCTTACTAAGCTTGTGATCTCACTAAGAAATTATTTACTTGAATCAGAAAGAACTTGAAAAAACATTGAATTTTCGTTTTTAAGTGAAATTCCAAACTTATTAACAGAAGTTTTTCAAATATGTGCAAAGGAGAAAAATGGGATCTAAATCTCACAAACAATTTTTTCTAAAATGCCAAACTCAGCAAGAAATCAAGGAAATACCAGTGATCTAATAGTATACCAAGGTTTCTAATCTTTGAGCAGGATAAATACAAAGCAAAAATTATTAAAATATGCAAATCTTTCATAAAATCAATCAAAACTAAAAGTGCTGAAATAAACTCTTAACCAAGGCTTCCTGACAGAAGACACAGGCCTGGGTAATCACTGAGAACCTAAAAAACTAATCCAAAATAGAGGATTTTAAGAATTTTCCAAAATTTTGACAGGGTTCGCAGAATTCAGTGCAATCCAGTGCAGTCCCGCACTGTGGGTATAGGAAAAGTGCAGAACTGCCCGCACTGTCTCTAAAGGAAAAGAGCGGACACAAGAAAACAAGAGAAAAAACCAAAAATTCTCAAAAAATTCTTAGGGATTCTAAAGGGATAAACCACCAAGCCAGTATAACTCAATTAAAACCAAGAAACATAAATTCAAAGTCAAAAGTAAAATAAATCAAAGCTCCAAATCCTTCCCCGGTGGAGTTGCCATTTTTTTGGACAGATTAGTCGTTCTTGCGGACAAGACAGACATCCCAAGTGTCCTATGGACAGCTAGCAATACACAAACAAATAAAGCTATCTTTCTCTAGATATATTGTGATTTATAATTAAATGTTATAAAGGTTTAATGATCCTACCTTTGATCCAACGCTTGTTTGTATTAGTAGTCCTTTAGTCGCTCGAAAGAGTTCCACTCGAAGATTTGCAATCATAAACAAGAAAACATCGAATAGCACCTGCATAGCATATATTCATAAATCATATCCATTATGGTGACCGAGGAATCCATAAAATAAACCAATCAATTGACAGTTTATTGAAAAAAATGGATTTATTTGTATTAACTTAAATAAAGAAGAGCCTTACAACCGTGTCCGCCTTGTTGTTGTACAGGTCTTCCTGGGGTCCGGAATAGGCATTTATTCTACTCTAACCAGCCTTGTACTCTTCCAACCGAGATATATACAGGTATGTGATCTTTCCCACATGAAATCTCAGCTAAAAGGGTCTAAGTCTCAACAGCACTTCGCCTCCAACAATACTAAAACTTCAACTCATAAATTGTCTTCTAAATTGTAACCCTTTGAGGTTGCCCTATGCCTCTTTTTATAGTGGAAGAGAGGAGGTTACAGCTCCAAACAAGAAGGGATAGAGTCCTCCTTCAAAGGGATTAGTTCCTTGCATCAAGGGGTTAGCTCCTTATTAGATGGGATGCATGAACATGAAAGGAATGATCTTTCCACCGCAGGAATGTTTCTAGAAGCTTCCAAAAATGACTTAAACTGAGCTTCTAGATTTTACTTGCGCCTTTTTAATCTTTTATAGGGGTATGCACTTTTAATAAATAGACAGTGTGTTTGGCTCTGCATGATTTATAGCCAAAAAGTGCGGGACCACAGGCAAAACTAGGAGAAAGTGCGGTACTAGAGTTTTAAGGCCTTTATGAGCTTTTCTCTTAGTTTCAAGGCTTGATTTTGGGAATTATGATATTGTAGACTTCCAAGGGAGTACTAAAATTTCATGGTGACAAATTTTAGTGTAACAAATTCCCCCCTAAAGTACGAATTCTGAGAATATTCAAAGAGTGATGTGCTTTATCATTTCAAGGATCAGCCTGTGGACACCCCAATCAGAAACCTGTAAAAAACATTCAATGCAACACATATATATGTATATCATCATTGAGGTAGGCATTCCCATACTCAGATCAAAACTAACTAAACTTGTTTTGATACAAAAATGATTTTAATATTACATCAATAGTGTAGACACAGTATGGGTGCAGCCATCTGTAATGAATTTTCTACTGCATAATGAAGAATAAAACTCCTCGAAACCTGGATGGTGGAAACTAGATCCAGGGTCTTGATTTCCGCTTCCTGAACTAGCCTGATTCTATCCATGCGATTAAATGTGCTGAAGTCGAACTTGGTAGAAACCACTTGATTACCAGTCAATGATGTGAACTATTAACAAGTGTGAGAGAAAGCATCAATAATGGCAATGGCTCTCAAAGTACTCAGTACAATCCATGAAATGTGAATAACTGATATGAAGTCGAACATTTCACGGAATAATTCGATCGAAGATCAATGATGCAACCTGTCGTCAAAGGCAAGAAACCTGCCATTAAGGCATGTAGATTCCAAGGTACTGACGGATTCTAGATCAAATTCCTAGATGATGAGCTATCGTCAATAGAAAGTGATTCGTCGTAAGCAAGCTCACGACACGAAACCATAGATCAAGTTTTGAAGAAACTGTTTGCAAGGACTAACTCAGGGATGGTCAATGCGAATGGAGACAAGTGTTTGCATATGAATGGTTTATTTGACTGTCCTCTTGAACACATAACGACACTGCAGATGGTTTGGTGACAGTTTCCCTAAGCTAATACCCAAAAACCGGCTGAAGACTTTCAATATGGTTTGATTAATTGATAGATAAAGGATTTCCCAACCCAGGTGGAAGTGAGACAAAAAGTGTCATGTTCAAGAGTGTTGTAATGCTTTTAAAAATCAAATTGTGACAAATGAATTTTTTTTTTCTCTTTCCCCCCACCATTTTTGGCAAGTACCTCTTTATTTTTGACAAGCTTGAGGAGGATAACATTTGCTTGTTTATAAGCTCATCCTTCGGATGAGTCCAACTTAGTTTAAAATCGAACCCTAAGAAGGAGTGGTCCGTTCTTGTTTGTAATCGACAGGTCCTTTAGTGTTAAATTTTAACAAGTCTAGTATAGGAGAAACTCGGTGTTTTTCATTTTTAGGGAGTCAGAAGAAAAACTTAAGAAAACTCCATGGGTGTACTTTTTTGTAAATTTAGTCTCTCAGGCCCGAAAAAGGATAAAATAATGCAAGAGAGAACTCTATTGACCATGTTTAGTCAACGTATACCTTTTTCGTAAATAGTCCATTTCAGTTTGGAAAAGGGGTAAACTTATACTGAAGGGATGATCGCTCATTTACTTTAACGAGTTTGGATAGTCAAGTACTCGGCAATCTTTTAATTTTTAGAGAGTCTGAAAAGGGCTTAAAACAGGACTCCATGGTTTCGCTTTTTCATAAAATTTAAAGAGCCCGAAAAAGTGATAAAAGTTTACTCTTTGTCAAAAATGACTATTTCGCCTGAAAAATCCGTTATTCTGCACAAAAACTCAAAATATTAAACATACCTGCTTCAAATAATAAAAATATTTTTGAAAAACCGACTTTTTAAAGTGAAAAATAAACAAATTTAAAATTCATCTATTCGAAAAAACTTATAAAAAGGAGTTTTTCAAGTTCATTTTTACCATTTACAAGGGTCCACAATTTTAATAAATAGACAGTGCATTTGGCTCCGTAGGATTTATAGCCAAAAAGTGCGGGACCGCAGGCAAAACTAGGAGAAAGTGTGGTACCAGAGTTTTAAGGCTTTTATGAGCTTTTCTCTTAGTTTCAAGGCTTGATTTTTTGAATTATGATATTGTAGACTTCCAAGGGAGTGCTAAAATGTCATGGTGACAAATTTTAGTGTAACACCCAGCAGCATACATAAATGTAGATCTCTTCATACAATTTGCTAAAATGATAACAGATGGATTTTTAATTATACCTTGGTGGGATGTAGAAGCAAGAGCTTCTTCTGCAATTGTGTAGTCTTCCTCCATTACTGAAGGCTGCTCTTCCAAGGTTGTGCCATCACTGGTACAAGTTTCCACCCTTTCAATCTCCTTGAGATCATCTTCAATACCCTTCATAGTCTGGAAAAGGAGCAGGGAGATCTCCTCTTCTGTCATTCTTCCAAGTGGTGGAGCCATGCTCTTGTTTTTTTCTGTACAATGCATCTTATTTGTGAGGGTAGGAAGTGCATGGATCTTCCTCTCCTTCTTGAAACCCTCTATAGGTCTCACTGCAACTTTCTTCTCCTTGAAACCCTCTAGGAGTTTCATTCTCTTCTTCTTTCTCCTTTGTCTTTCTATCCTCTTTGAAGAGGCTCTTCATGGATCTGGAATATGATGAGGTAAAACTCATATTCTTCAGCATTCTAAACTCTAATTCTTGCTCTACAGCACTTTTTCTTGAAGCCACAGGCTTAGCCAAAGATCTTGCTCTGATACCACTGTAATATCCCTTTTTCAGAAACAGCTACATATTGGGAATAATATGAGTTATTATCAATGTGGAGCTACATAAATATGTCTGATACAGATTTAAAAACACTTAACCTTCAATTAAATATGCAGCGGCAACCTTATACAGCGTTTTATGGGCAAAAAGGTGGGGAAAAGTGATCATTTTGGCCCTAAAATGAGTATATTTAGAGATCTGCATAAAAATAAGAGAAATGGAGAGAGGTTATTTTATATTAGGTCATTAGTGATCTATGCTTCAAATTTTAGCTCAAACAAATAATTCTAGCTAAGTTAAACAGTTCCTCCTTCCCAAACTAGGCTTAAAAACCCTGATTTCCCATGGCTTAAATGATGCATAAAGTGTTGAAGATTCTACAGCATGATTTTTTGAAGGTTTTAACTAAAATAATGATGGAACATTAGTATCAAAAGTTTATAATATGATTCAATGTCTTTATATGATAAGACACAGAATTATACATGAAGAAAGGCCTCAAAACTCAACAAAATGCTACAAGGAAATGCCCAATAAACCAGACAGCGTAATACTCAAGAAGCTAAAGCAGTGTTTCATTATATTCTATATCTACAACAGATATAAATAGAAAATCACAGATTATAATGGGATCTATATGCAAAAATAGCTTCTTAGTACATTCCCCTTGGGGATCTCAGCAAAAGATGAATAACAATGAATAGATCTGAGATCTACACCATAGATCTGCTGTAATCTTCAGAAATTTCTAAATAATATGATGCAAAACATATCAGATCTAAAATAGGACATGGATTGGTTGGCCAATCCACGGATCACCTCAGTGAAGGAAAGGAGCCCTTTCACCAGAGATCTCTCCTCCAAACTGATGCAAAACCCACACTACAAATCTGCCTGCAAAAAGGACGTAGTTTCCTCAAGGGACTATGCTGAAGAAGTGGATCACACTTTGGCCTGATGCTAGGATAAGAATCTGAAGCCCCAAAACAGCTATTTCACTCTTGACAGTGATTTATATGACTTCCCCACTGAAAAGATGCAATAGAACTCTTCAGATCTGAATAGATATGATTCCACTTACTGCAACTCACAAGACAGCTCAACCCTCAACATGAGCAACGTTGTAATGTAAGGTTAAGCTTTGCCAAAATTTCGGATAGTGGATCAATGCATCACAATCTCCTCCAAGAGACCCTTAAGGAAGGAAGAGGAATTCCTAAACAGGAAATCCCTCTCTCTCTAGCTAAACGTCCAAGAGAGTTTGAGTTGATTAAGAAATCTCAAAATATAAATATCTGTTATTGCCTAAATCTACCTCAGGCTGAAAGAAGGCAGAGTTCAGGGTAACATCAAACCATGCTCAGTCTGGTAGCTAGCCCTACCAGAACAGGAGAGGGCTCTCTTCGGGTCAATCTCAGCAAAAATAATCGATGGGGCTTGAGATGACTTGAAATAAAAGCTAATTTTAGGCTAGGTATATGAGTAAAGGAGTTTGATTTTGTTTTTGGGGGTTTTTGTTGGATCAAAGGGAAAGGCAGTTTTGGGTGCAAGGATAAGGCCTAGTTTTTGCAGAGTTCTGATTGGGGCAAGGAAGGAAATTGTTTTGATGCTTTAGATTGAGTGAATGGATGGATCAGACCGGTGAGGAGCTGAAGAGGGCAAGAGGGTCTCAAGAGTCCTCCTCAAACAGATGAAAACATGAAAAATTAAACAAAACTAAAGGAAGAGCAGAGCAATCCAATGAATTCCACCTTTAACACTGATTTGTTTAATATAAGAATAAAGGAGAGAGGAAATGATACACATAAACATCAGTGAACTCACAATTACATAGAGAAGCACACCATCAAAACACAGAGCCACATGGATCCCAAAAAGTGTTGCAAACCTTGGTCTATTCCTTTGCCAAAAGTGCAGAGATGAAATGTACAATGAAGTGCCAAGAAATCCCAAGTGTCCAACCCTCTACCAAAATCCAACCCCTAAACTATTAAATTCATAAAATATATACATTTTCTCATCCTTCTACTAAGGGAATTGAGCTCAACCATTTTCTTAAAAATAGAATCAGTTACATTAAACTTGGGCCGAATTTCTGAAAATAGGTGTTGAAGATGAACTCGTATCTCCTAAAAAATAGCACCTGTTACAAAATGGAAAGAGGTTTTTGTAGATAAGGTCATGTTTGAGAAAAACCTCTCTCAAACTTGGAAAATTCATTTCCAGTTGCTCGCAATCTGTTACACAAAATCATCTCTAAAACAGAAAATCATTAAAAATTCAAATATGTGAAAATGAGCTGTAGAGATCTAGTCACATATCCCAATTCGTGACACCTGTGAATAAAATGAAAGAGGTTTTTTTTATATGTCTTGTTTTTAACAAAAACCTCCTTGGTTTTTAAAAATTACTTTCCATCTGTTGTAAAACGGCTCTGCACTAAAATGACTAAAACAGTAAAAAATATGAAAATTTTTCTTTGTTATAATGTAGGCTCCAAATATCACTGTATATCTCCCACATAGTAGCACCTGTGCATAAACTGAAGGAGATTTTTGTTATTTGGTATGTGAAGAAAAAAAACCTCTTTCACTTTTGAAAAATTCCTTACCATTATTTCACAAACTGATTTTGTACTAAACTTGTCATTGTGTGCAGCAACTGACCTCAAAACATGCATAACCAGGAATCACTCATTCATTTCGATCATATCTTCTAATCCAGGAGCCGGTTACGGGAGTGTGATATACCGTTGGAAATATTTTTCCGAGCTTCTTCTGATGGACACACTTGTGAGATGTTTTTTTCTGAACATCATGTGAAAAACATCTAACAAAACTAGACATAGTAAGAGCTCATGTTGATCCCTGGTGTCAAGCTGCGAAGACTAGAACTAACATCGGCTCCAATGGGGATGGTAGCTCCTTGGAGGTGCCAATAACTACAGATCTCTGGGAAAGTAGGCAGTGCCTTCATCCATTTGGCTATGGATGGTCAAACAACTGCAAACCCAAAACAACTCATACCAATCGAAAAACATATACATACTGCAACCTGTACATAAACCAATACTGGAAACTGAAATGTTGCCTTTGGCAGCTTATTTATTTACAAATATACCCTACTTTGCTGCAAAACCAATAGATCAAGTAACACTATAATGCCAGATCAACCAATCAAGTAACTGTGACAAGGATGTTGCTTGAAAGTGCTTTAACCAGGACACAAATGTAAACGCTGACAACCATACATGCACATAACGAGTCTGGTTATGTAAAATACAATTCGATCTATCATTAAAAATGAAAAAAATTTCCATGTACGTTCCAATAGGATCGCAAAAACAAGACTCTGTTTGCTGCCCCAACTCCTCAATACATGCTTCCAGTTGCAAACTATTAATGCAAATATCCACGGGCAGCTCTATTGTTTCTTGTTTTGAAGGAGGGAGAGTTTCCAAATTTTTTTTGGGATATCGAAATTCATATGATTGGATCTGATCATTTAAATACTGAATCTCCTTCTCAAAATTTTCAACAAATAACTCAAAGAAACCAGTTTTAGCTTTAGCAGGAAACTTCAAAGATCTCAAACATTGAAGCACGGCAATGAAAAATACTTCATAAATTTCAAAATCCACTAACTGATCTCTAACTTCTTTTAAAACTTCACAAAGTGCAGGGTTTGCCACATACCCTACCATTTTATTTTAGTGCATGAATGGATCAGTGAGCAATGGAATCTCTAGATTGAGTTGGAGTCGCCAGGTGAATGTTTCAGCCTTCATATGTGTTTGACTGTTGTCCACCATCAGCAATTAGATTTGACCTTGATTACATTTTACTGAGGAAACCAGATGTTCAGTTCATAAACTAGACTGGAGATTGACTGAAGCAACATTCATCTACTATGCACTTGTAGAGCAAGAGTAGTTCGAAGGCTACCTGGCTAACTTCAGGCTCCGTCTTTAGTTTATAAAGAAAACAACAAACTTTTCTTCCCCAGTATGGTCGCCACTATGTTATTGCCTAAATCTACCTCAGGTTGAAAGAAGGCAGAGTTCAAGGTAACATCAAACCATGCTCAGTCTAGTAGCTAGCCCTACCAGAATAGGAGACGGCTCTCTCCGGGTCAATCTTAGCAAAAATAATCGATGGGGCTTGAGATGACTTGAAATAAAAGCTAATTTTAGGCTAGGTATATAAGTAAAGGAGTTTGATTTTGTTTTTTGGGGTTTTTGTTGGATCAAAGGGAAAGGTTGTTTTGGATGCGGGGATAAGGCCTAGTTTTTGCAGAGTTCTGATTGGGGCAAGGAAGGAAATTTTTTTGATGCTTTAGATTGAGTGAATGGATGGATCAGACCGGTGAGGAGCTAAAGAGGGCAAGAGGGTCTCAAGAGTCCTCCTCAAACAGATGAAAACATGAAAAATTAAACAAAACTAAAGGCAGAGCAGAGCAATCCAATGAATTCCACATTTAACACTAATTTGTTTAATCTAAGAATAAAGGAGAGAGTAAATGATACACATAAACATCTGTGAACTTACAGTTACATAGAGAAACACACCATCAAAACACAAAACCACATGGATCCCAAAAAGTGCTGCAAACCCTGGTCTATTCCTTTGCCAAAAGTGCAGAGATGAAATGTACAATGAAGTGCCAAGAAATCCAAAGTGTCCAACCCTATGCCAAAATCCAACCCCTACACTATGAAATTCATAAAATATATATATTTTCTCATCCTTGTACTAAGGGAATTGATCTCAACCATTTTCTTAAAAATAGAATCAGTTACATTAAACTTGGGCCGAATTTCTGAAAATAGGTGTTGAAGATGAACTCGTATCTCCTAAACCATAGCACCTGTTACAAGACTGAAAGAGGTTTTTGTAGATAAGGCCATTTTGGAGAAAAACCTCTCTCAAATTTGGAAAATTTGTTTCCAGTTGCTCGCAATCTGTTCCACAAAATCATCTCTAAAACAGAGAATCATTAAAAATTCAAATATGTGAAAATGAGCTGTAGAGATCTAGTCACATATCCCAATTCGTGACACCTGTGAATAAAATGAAAGAGATTTTTGTTATATCGCTTGTGGTTAACAAAATATTCCTTGGTTTTTTCAAAATTACTTTCCATTTGTTGTAAAATGGCTCCGCACTAAAATGACTAAAACAGTAAAAAATATGAAAATTTTGCTTTGTTTTAATGTAGGCTCCAAATATCACTGTATATCTCCCACATAGTAGCACCCATGCATAAAATGAAGGAGTTTTTTTTATTTGGTATGTGATGAACAAAAACCTCTTTCACTTTTAAAAAATTCCTTACCATTATTTCACAAACTGATTTTGTACTAAACTTGTCATTGTGTGCAGCAACTGACCTCAAAACATGCATAACCAAGAATCACTCATTCATTTCGATCATATCTTCTAATCCGAGAGCCGGTTACAGGAGTGTGATATACCGTTGGAAATATTTTTCTGAGCTTCTTCTGATGGACACACTTGTGACATGTTTTTTTCTGAACATCATGTGCAAAACATCTAACAAAACTAGACATAGTAAGAGCTCATGTTGATCCCTGGTGACAGGCTGCGAAGACTGGAACTAACAATATCATCAACAACCTTTTCCTTGAGCCTTCTCCTTCATTTTATAAGATAAGGATGTGAAAAATCCTAAACCACCTTGAATCACTTAACCCCTTTCACATGAGGTCCTCCTTCTACAACTGCGCTGTCCCTTTAGGAGATACATTGAACATAGATAGCATTGTAGATTTGGTCCTATTGACCCAGTCAATTAGCTCAATCCCATTTCACACACAAGTGGATTTTATTACATAGGCCCAGATTTATCCCTTTTCACATTGGGCATGTATTTATTCTTTTATTTAAGTTGTTTTTCATGTCCTCCTTTACATTTTATTCATCAATAAATAAAATTAAAACATAATGAAATGTTCCTATTCGCTTGGGCTAATTAGGAACATTACATGGTCCCTTGTAATTTTGCTCCCCATGAGCATGATCAGAGAATTTTATACTTAGGAGGGATGTTAGCTACTACTATATTCATCACTAGACTCTTTATTATATCTGAGCTAGAGTGACACAAATATCTTTGATTAGACCTAGACATCTAACTTTGTTAGAATCAAATGAGTACAAATATTTATAGGGTCTAGTGATTTCAAGGCCTAGCTTCTCTATAACTGCCTTTGGCATAAGATTATGTGATGCGCCTGAATCCAAGATAGCATTACATATAATTTTATCATGAATATTAAGATTGACATAAAATGGAGGGACACCTCCTTCTTGGGGTTTACCATCAACTTCTAGCCCAAACAAAAGTTCAAGCTAATCATTATTTAAATTAACAGTATCAGTAACCTCCCCTATGTTTAGTACCTTTAGGACTTGAGTCCTATACACATTCTTGTTGATCAATTCGGTGAGAGGAATAGATATTTTCAATTTCGCAAGTTCATTCTCAATACTGAATGGTGTTTGAACCTTGAGAAAATTTGAAAAATCAGTCCTTTCAGCCACTACTTTTTGGGTAAATTCAGCTTGTTTACTTGTACTATGAATATCAATCTGAGCAATTTTGGCAGGAATATCAACTATTCTCTCAGTATTATTCTCTATGTTCTTATTTTCTGAATTATTCACTATTTTCTTTGAGTTTTATGTTGTTTTATTGAGATCGGATTCAGAGACTTTTTTGGTAATATTTCCTAAATTATTTTTATTGGAATTGTCAAAATGTTTCTTACTTCTTACATTATATTGTCTGTGAACCTCCATGATAACATTCTCAAATCCTTGTTTATAATCATCATAGTCCTCGAATTCTAACTCTGTTTGAGTTAATAAAAATAATCCTTGTTCTTCTTCAGTGAGAAAAACAGAGTCATCTTCATTAATCCCCAATAAATTTATCTGATTTTCTTCTACTTCCTCAAATACTCCTTCATCTTCATCAACATAATTCTCTTGAAATGAAGGCCTGATTTGCCGATTAGGACCTCTTTTCTCTCTTTGTATTATCTGAGGAGGGTTTCTTCTAAGATTTTGACTTCTATTTTGACGAGATGGTTGATTTTCTCTAGGAATAGCTCTCTCATCCAAATTAATCCTCCCCATCATTCTCTCCATAGTTCTTACCAAATTTTAAATTTTAGCATCAGATGTAGAAGTTGTAGGTTCATATCTTATAGTAACTCTTCTCTCAGTTTTCATCCTAGCTCTTTTTGATAACAAGTTGGCTTCTACACTCACAACATCCCTCTGCATTTCTTCTAAATTTGATGAATCTCTCTCCCTGAGTTGATAAGCCATTTCTGGGTCAAAACCATCTAGGAATTTCACCAATGAAAAACCTTGTGGTGGTTTCATGTGAGCAGGAAGTGCATTGTATACACTATTGAATCTAGTGCAGTAATCTTGAACACTCTCACCTGGAGACCTCTTAATGTTTTCATATTCAGATAAAATCTAAAGAGGATTTTTCTTAATTTCCCATTTGTTAATGAATGTTTGATGAAATGCAGGGAGATCATTAATATTGTTTTTAGCCAAACCCTTAATAAACCATTTTCTGACTTCTCCACCTAAAATTTGAGCAAAAATTCTTAACTTGACACTTTCTTCATCAACTTCTTGAAGGTCAAAACAATCATTCATTTTGTCGACAAGCTATTGCGCAATTACAGTGCCAGTCCCATCAAATTGTGGAATTTTTTACTGATAATCATGTGGCATAGCTTCCAATGGTGCTGTCAACACCAATGGGGCATATATGGCTGCCATGATTGGTGGAGGTGGTGGAGGAAGTTGAACAGTGGATGAAGTAGAGAATAGTGGGAGAATATTTTTGTGTAAAGGTTTGAGTATGGGGATGAACAAAAGTAATGGTGGGGATTGTGGCACTAGTAGGACTAGCTGACTTAAGATGGGCAGTTTGAGAGGTAAAAGAAGAAGCTACTATAGTCAATGCAATTAATTCTATAGATTTTTTAAGGTAAGCTTCATCAACAATTGAAGTAAACTCTATTACCAAATCTTGGAGAGTATCAAAATCCCGGAGAAGCCGAATATCAGATTGAATTTGGGAGTAAGCTTCTCTCACTAGACTTTGATGCAAAATAGATGGATCAAATACTGTCTAGTCAGTCCACTTCTCAGATTTGGTCCTGAATAAACCTTGTTCAAAATGTAAATCAAATTGAATATCTTGTAAAGTAACAAAGCTTTCAGGGAGGGAATTTGATCTGTGGAGAATTCAGCTACTTGTTTGACATGCAGTTCTAGAAGTTTTCCTTAAAATCTTCTCAGGATTGTCCACTATAGGAGGAGGATTTGGATTGGGATGGGATCTAGTAGAAATTATTTTAGGAGCCAGAATTCATATCAGAAGCAAAGACTAACTGATTATTTTGATAAACTGAAAGAAACCAATCTTACAATATACTTCTATCATTCAATGCTTTTTAACTGGGGTTTCTGAATTCGAATGAAAAGACAAATTTTTCAGTTTAGATCCCCAGTATGCTCGCCACTATGTTATCATTCTATAATTTTAAGATTGGCAAGAATAATCATAAAATGACAACATCAAAACCACTTTGGATCCTATGATCTAGCCCTCCTATAATCAGAGAGGGATCTCCCTAAGATTTAGCTTTGTTTTTAATTTTTTCTGATATTAGGCTAGTTAAACTGATCGTGGAGGTTGCTTTTTGATTGATAGTTTTGGTTGGATGAAGGGATATTTTTAAACTATTTCCATTGGGATATGGATTCATAACAGGTTGGGTTGTTGCGTCAATTTTTCTAGAGCAATTGCAAGGCAAGCTACCTATAGTTATTGGATCTTTAAAACATTATGAATCGCGAGATGAAAGAAAGAGTGAATTTGGTAGTGGTCAAAAACACTTATATTGTAAACACATCTAGAATTAAGGTGCCCTATGCAGCAAATCTCAATCTTTAGATTTTTGTTTTACAGTTAGAATTAGATGATACACTAAAAGAAATAACAGTGGAAAACACTAAACACAATAAAGAAAAGGCATCACTAGATAAAAATAGCTCAAGAATATTGCAAAATGGTCTTTTATTATTGATGCTCCAGCTCCAAAATTACAATGCTCCAATAGAAAAGCTTACAATCTAGGGTCCAACCTCTGATACTGAATAGAAATACATTATTTAATTAATTCCTATTGATTGTTGTATCTACATGGGCAATCTGCTATTTATTACAATAATGACTGAAATTTGACAAATGTGACCATAAAGTGGACACGATAGAATGAATCTGACATGTGGTCGTAATCTCCATAAGGTTTTTACTATGTGTTTTGACTTGATGTTGTCATGGAATATTTATGTAATTTGATGTTGAAATGTTGAACTGATACACTGGTTTGTGGAATTAATTGATTTGTTGAGCTGGTTGTTCTGCTGATGCGCTGAGGTGTCACCCTTCTTGGTAATCACATAATTTCTCCCAGTTTTGTGCATTTGGGATCTTGATCCTAATTAGCTTCCTATAGATCTCATCTGTCTCTATGTACTTCATAAAAGTTAGCCTTAACTGAAAATAATGCTTGATTTTATGCTGAATGTATAAATCATTTTCCATAGCCTCTAGGAAGGCTCTTCCAATCATTGAACCTTTAATTCCTGCAAATTTTGTTGTAGCTTTGGAAATCTCCTTCAGCTTATTTACATAACCTGGCCTCTGCATGAGATTATAATTTATCAAAAAAAGAGATGGAAATCCTCTTTTGATCAGTGGTTTGATTCTATTAAATATTCTGCTGACACCAATTTGTAACTGATGACTCTTTTCTTCTAACTATGTGACCAAACTCTTTTTTTTGAGTACCTTCTTGATTTCTAGGATGGTTATTGTTCTGTCCTCCGCTCCTAATGCTTCCAATTCAAAACTACTCTTGGAATTCAAGAATTTGATGATATTGTTTGTTGTCTCGGGCATCCCTGTCAATTCTTTGTTTGCTTTGTCTATGGCATCATTCACTAATCCAATCAAATCTCTTTGTTCAAATATTATCTAAATAGATGGCCATATTTCATTCATGGAGTCAAAAATACTTGTCAAGTTAATTTCTTTGGCCTGGCCAATATTCTATCCAATAGAAGCTTCACTCTCTGCTTTGATTAATTTCTCAATCTGTTTCTGAGCTCTCTGTATCTCAATTTAATGAGCATTGTCTAGCCTTTTCTTCAAATCCTTCACGGTATTGATTTTTGCTTCTAGCTTTTTTATCTTTGATGTTTGTATAGTCATGTTCTCCATGGATTTGGCTAGCTGCTCTGCGCCACCTGATGATCCCGTGGTTGTTAATGTTTTTGTAGGGATGGATGAAATAGTAACAGCCTCCAATGTAACAATGGCCATTTTTGTTGCTTTCTCCTTTTCTTTCACCGGTTTTTCCATATATGTCTCCATCTGCTTTAACTGTGCAAACTGCCCCATGATTAACTTCATCATTTCAGCTTTCTGTGCTTCATTTTCCTTAATGTATTTTGTTAAAGGGTCTTCAGTTGCTGATATTTTGAGTTTTTTCCTGAGGGTTGCTATGTAGCATTCTTCTTTTTCAATATTTCTTCCACGGCTTCTACATTGGTTGGGTCATACCCAATCTTTATCACTAAGTCCTACAGAGATTTGATTCTTGTAACTTTGGCCAAAGAATAAATATTCTCCATCTTTAGCTGAGATTGAAAATTAGCCAATGAAACCTGTTGTTTTGACAAGCTCATGGTAGTTCTTGTCAATGTGGAGGAAATCATCTCTCCAGTCTCTTTATGCATCTCCATCTGGTCTATTGAATGGATGCCTTTCACATCAAATTCAAAAGTAGTGTGCTTGAAGTCTGTGGGTGTTTTAGGTTGAGGGATCTGTGCTTCTAGGAAATCCATTCTCATCTTTCCTTTCTCTAAGTCAAAAGTTGATAAAAGCTTGCTCTATGAACTGCTTGTCTACTTCCAAAACTGATTGTAGGTGTTGATTTTTAGGATTTCATTCTTCCTCTTGATTTCCCTGAATTTATCATAGATATTCTCCTCCTTTACCCTTGTAGTAGTGGTAGATGTGGGATTTTGTAAGTTCTGTTGTTGGAATGGAATGGTGGTTGAAGATGTTGAAAATATGGTTTGGCCACCTGCTAGAGATGAACTTGGAGAATCCCTTATGGTGATGATTGTTTGCTACTATTTTTCACTGCTTTGGTCAATGTCCATGTGGACTTTGGCTCACTTTCTATACTTCATTTTAAATTCTCTGCTAGATGTATCAGTATCCATATTAGATTGATCATCTCTTGGCCTCTTCTCTGTTGTCTCGTTCTTTGACTCTTTTCCCTTGTCCTCTTTGGCTTCTATATTCTTCTTTTCCTGTGGAGTAGGGGTTTGAATGCTTAAGGAGGAGATCACTTGTTCTTCAGCCTCATGCAGTGTATTTTCTTCCCACTCTGCTTGATTCATAAACTGCTCTATCTCAAGCCTGTGGGTGTGGATGTATGGGGTTGATTTGTTCTCCACCCTTTTCTTGGAGATGATCCCCAATGGGTCATATGACCAAGTGAAACTGTGATTGAATTTCATTTCCCTTAGCATCTTATCAGCCTCCTCTCCTGCTGCTCTGCTATTACAAATAAAAGGACCAATTTGGGACTTGATCCTAATTGAGATTTCTTCTTTGCAGATACAAAGTGCACCTTATCTGAATTGATCATCTGTATTATGTATTCCAGGGCAAAGATCCTCATGGAGAGAAACTTTGGCAGCTTATAGGGGGCCAACTCACACCCATAAATTCTGATCTCAATATATTTTTGGTACAAGTACCAATCTCCAATTTTCACTTGATCTGATAATTGCATAATTTTCTTAATTTCATCATTAATTCTTGGTTCCACTGTACTGTTGAGTATGCTCATTGTTGGATGGAAAAATGAATCCATAAACCTCTTGTATGTATAGTCTTTTTACTCCTTCATTAACATGGTTGTCTAAAAGATGACTGATTGAGGCTAAGAGTCTTCATTAACCTTTTTCATGGTAAACTGGAATCTCCTGGCGTGAAAATAAACAAACATATAGACCAAAAATGAAGTGTACTTGAACACTTCATCTGTTTGAAGCTTTAGGAATTGATCATGGATGGCATCGGCTAAGAATTGTCTAAAGTTGAACATGATTGAGGGCTTATAATCTGATGAAAGAATAGACAGAAAACCTATCATAGCCTCATCTACCCACTGGTCTGAATGATACCCTAGTAAATATGAGACGACAGTAACAATGTGTTGGGATATATCAGGGAAAGTGGATGAGGGATATGGAGGATTCTTTTTGGGCAGTGGGGCATCAATAGCCATGAAAACCTGTAATGATTTAGCCCTACTGGAAAAATCCAGCTTTTGATACAGTTCTCTAAGGGCCTCATAGGAAAATGGGATGGTTTCTTCAACAATGGGAGCCCATATAATTTGAAGGATTGACTGGGCATTGACAATAAAGAGGACTTATCCTGTGGGGGCTACTACATCTCTTTGCTTAATGTCATAACATGCATGGAATTTCCTAACAAATTCAGGGCAATTGTGGGTCTTTGGGAGATAAACTAGGGCAATTTGGTCTCCCATAACCCTATGTCATCAACTTCATCAATTAGTTTATCCTCAAGCTAGTAGTAGACATCGAATAAATCAAAATCTGACTCTGTCTCATGGTTTTTATAGTCTTTGTCAGTTAGAATAACATGATCCAGGTCCACCTAAGGGTATACCATTAGATTAAAGGGTTGTTGATCCTTATTAGGAGGCATTATTGTCATCTGAAAATAAACTCATTGTGTCTTTCAATATTGCAGAGAACAATGGGATTAAAAGAAGTTCAGAATACAGAAAGGGGAGTTTCTGCAGATCAGAATGGGGGATGGGAAGAAGGAAGGGGATTATAGAAGCACTTTGTTTGACCTGTAAGGGAAACGAAAACTTTATGCACCTATATTTTTCTGTAAAACCTTCACAAATCGATCACCTGCAACAAATGAATGCAATAACAATGGTAAACCTTGCCACTGGTGATGAATTTTGGTTTTATGGAGTGATTGGGTGATTATTGACATAGCGCGGGCCTGTTGGGTAACGGCATGAGCCATTAATTGTCTAACAGGCCTCTAGCAGGAGTGTAGTTGATTGGATGGAGGGGACATGAAGGATATTATGTGGTGCAACGGTAATGGATGCAACAGTTGTGCAACAGTCAAAGGCGTGGTGGTTTACACTGTACTAGAAACGACTTTTCAGGGGGGTGTACCCGGTAAGTGGTATCAGACGTAGGGGGTGCAAAATAATTTAGAGGCGACACATTGTAGTGGAAGAAGTTTTGGAAACCGTCCATTTCAAACCCCCGCCCACCCAACATTAACATTCAGAGGATGAGGGGGCGCTGAAGGCCATCGTGGGCCATTAGATGAAGAAGAGGGCGTGGGGATGGAATGGGAGATTGGGGGAGCTTAGTGGTGATTGGATAGGTGATTGGATGGTGGGTTCAAGGAGTGTTAATGAAGAGTAGGGTGGAATATAGTTTAGGAACTTTAGGATATAACTTATGACATAAATTATGTCACAATATATTTTCAAATGAACTTTAAATCCCGAACTTTAGAATAAAACACATTTGTGTTTTTATTTTTCTCTTTAACCATAGAAAACATGAAATTTTTTAGGATAGACCTTTAGAATAAATCCCATGCTTCCTTTATATTTTCCTCTTTTCATCCCTACCTACCCATGTCACTAACCTAATATTTTTTGTTCTTTTACAGGGTGCATTTGGACTTGCAGACCCCAAATCATTTTTTCTTTAAAACTCTAACATACATCTATCCTTACTGCTTCCATTGACTCAAATTAACCCTTTAAGTCAATTTTATTTCTACCTAACTACTGATATGCCAAGTTTAAACAGTTTGGAAAATATTTATTTTCTAACCTATCAACAGAAATTTAAAATTTTACAATCATGCTTAAATTGTATGATTGAACAAGCTAATCTAATCAGTATGGAATTTTGATTTGCAGCACTTTTAATGTTATTCTTTTTTGGAGTTTTTCTTTCTTTTTCTTTTTCTCTTTTTATTTTTTCCATATACCCTCTCTTTTTTTCTTTTTTTACGTTTTTTTTTTTTGAAATCATTTGAATATTGAAAATCATACTCAATATGAAATTGACAACTCATGAAATATTCAATCACCTTGAGATCCTATGATTTATAGGATACTAACAGTAGACATGGAGCATTATTTCATTACAGATTTTAAAAATATGAGAGTAGTATTTTGATTCCCACAATAAATATAACTGGGCAAAGATGGGGGTTTCTACTTCTTCGGTCCATTTCCATCCAAATGTGGGAAATTCACATGAAAAACAGAGTGCATCCATGATATAAGAGCTCATGTAAAAAGGAGGGGTTGTATTGTTTGTAACATTTTGATTTTCCCTATAGGTTGTGATGAGTCTTATCAAATTATCATAAGGAATGGTTGCACAATTTAGAATATACCCATCAGAGGTTGCTTATATCAAGGGTATCCAATTTTCTTTAAACTTATTAGTATTTACAGACCAAAACATGCGACACATCATTGCAATTATTTGAGAGTAAGGACTTTTAAGATAAGCGACCGAATACATACCCTTGTTGATCCAAGTGGATATTGGTGGCCACCCGCCTATTCTACTTGGGGCCCCACCATTTTCTCTTTCAGTTTTTCAATTTCGGCACAACTTACTATTTTTAGCATTTTTTCGGGTCTTGAACTTCCGGAGCCGTTTTGAGGCCCTAAACGACGTTTTTGGGGAAAAATGGGAGCACCCATGTTAAACCCATGTTTCTCACATCAAAATTTGTAGTCCTTAGATATATATTTCTAATGAGGTATGGTGCGCATCAAACGGAGATCGTATGCCAAAGTTACATCCCCGGGAAGTAGAAACACCAATTTACCCAAACAGGGCCCATAGTTTTGGCGCTTCATCTCCTAGGGTTAGGGTATTGGATGTTTAGGGTTTTCCATTGTTTTTAAATAATAAATAGGCCCTCAAGCCTCATTGTAACTCATTTCAGAGGCATGTAGCCACCACATCTCTTCTCAAAGATAAGCTACCAATGCCCTAGCTAGTTTATTTCCATTCTGTTTGTAAGCAAATTTCAGTTCTTTGATATTAATAAAATGAAGTGTTATTTCCGTTGCATCTTTGTATTTATGGTTACATGTGTATTATGTTGCATTCTTGCATAAATCCGGATCACTTTTCATCACGCTTATGCTGGTTAGGGTCATTTCTCCACTCTTTTATTACTGCTGCAGGATTGTCATTCTCTTCCATGAATTTCTGAACGAATTGTGAGTCATATTTCTTTTGAGGTTCTTCTAATTTATACATCTTCCTTAAATATAGTGGCCTGATGGAACCAATGACAATTTTCTTATTGGTAACAAATTGTCTATTCCTTAAATCCACATTTTCTAACACCTATCTCGCTAATTCTGTGTATGGAAGCATTTTTGGACGAGCGGAAATTCTATGAAGAAAGGAGTTAGCCACATATGTCCAGGATTCTGAATCGTTGGAAGAAGTATCATTAGCTACGGCTTGTCTGTCTAGAATTACTTGAGGTTTCTCATTCTCGAGGAGTTGGTAAATCCCTTCCCAACCTGAAGAACCAATATATGGATTGCATGTGGTATATGTGATTAAGGGAGCCATTTCATTGTTCTCCTCTTGCTGCATGACTAACTATGGTGGGATGGCAGATTTCCTTTCGTCTTTAATCAATTGTGATATGCTTTTATGCCTCCCGTTTTAGAATTATCTTGTTCAAACAAAACTGGAGATGATAAGCCCAAATCACTTTGAAACGTTGTTAACAGTCTTATCAATTGAATTCATGTGTAATGGGAATTATTTGGTATTTAATTTTAAGACTAAACAATCAATTGAAAACCTCGAGATTACAAACACACATGAATGAACATTAAATTTGAAAGTATAGGTCCACATGATTATAATAAATGGCATTATATTGGGATGTTTCATCGGCGATTTGATAGTCGGCATGCTTTAGTGAGTCAAGAAATCTACGAAATGTGAAATGTGAAACTGTGACTATGTGATGTTTTAGACAGAATGCGATATCGGTATATGTTAATTGACAGAATACAATATTGGTATTTGTTAGAAAACATATTTTGGTGTTTCGTCATTTCAGGAATTCTCTACTTCGCAATTTCGGCGTTTCGGCATTTCGCTACTCAGCACTTCGCAATTCGCTACTTCACCATTCTCTTTATCACAACTTTGTCCCGTTATATGCTTTTGCTTTGAAGTTTTTTAGTTTTAAGCATTTTTTAGTGATTTTCTTATTTATAAAAGAAAATTAAAATCTTAACCTAAGAAAATGCTAACTTTAGTTTTATTTCTAAGAATTGAATATTAATTCTAAAATTTTAAAGGGTCCCCATTATTCTTTCTAAGTTACTTTCTTGGATAATGGGGAGTTATTGTAATACTACAACATTTGGCGACACACTGGATGAATCTAGAATCTCTGACAAATATTAATAATTAAAGACAATTTAGGAAATTTATTTGTAATTGAAATTTGTTTTTTGATATAGATAAATTTTAATTTAAATAACCTGGTTTTATTTGAAAAAATTCCCCCATACTTTTGCAAATGAAATTTCTCTTTAAATGAATCAAACCTTAATAAGTTGAAAAGATAAGCAGAAATTTATTTGAAGCTTGGCTATTAGATAAACTTATTAGTCACTAGTAGAGCCACTGCTGCCAGCAGGTGTTCATAGCCTTGACAGGTTACTATTTAACAAAAAATGAACTAGTATCCCATTCATAACATAATAGATATCGTCAAAGGTAACATGATCACTTATTTTATTTTTTTAGAATATTCTTCCTTTTTTGCCACTTTAAAATCATCATCCTAGTTTGGTAGCCATAAATGATAATGTCATTCACTGGTTATAATAAATTTGAACAAGTTGACTAGTGATGAGATCCGTTGTCTCAAGCTTTTTAGACCATGAGCCACTATCTTGGTTTGGTAGCTAGTTGATAATGTCAAGTTTATTAGTTTCCTATGAACATGATGAGTTGACTCGTGATGAGATCTCTCAACTTTAAAGTTTTTTATAAATTTGAATTACACTCTAAAAAATATCTAATCTATAAATAAATGGGGAGGTTGTTATTTTTCTCTTTATGAGCTTTTGGATGACCATTTGAGTAAAATATGTTAATACTTAAATAAAATTTCTCACTTTATAAAAGTAACTTTTCGAACTTGATTCATGTCAAAATAATTTTTCAAATCACATGGGTAAGAAATTTTCTTCTTTATAATGGGTATTTAATTCAAAATTTCCTAAAGAAATAGAGAATTCAATTTATGTTTTATTTCCTTGATTATATCTCTAAGGATTAACACTTTCATGTTATTTAAGAAATACGAACTGCTTCACCTTTTGCGTAATATTGCAAAAACTTAATTTATTTGTTAGGTCCCTATTGTTCAGTATGTGTTATATTCTTTCCACGACTAGCCCCACGCGCTGTACGTTGCACCGGTTGCAGTAGGGGGGTCACAGGGGGGCGGCAGCCCCCCCTGTCGGGGTCCAGGGCAGTGCCCCGGCAAAATTTTTTTTGGTGTGCGGACCCACCCATGTTTTTTGCATGAGTTTGCACATGGTTTTTGGGTATGATGGTTTTCGGCCCCTGGTATTTTGTAGATCCGGTCAAGGGAACTACGGTTATGCTCTAATCCAAGGTTAATGGATTGGGGTTTATGTATGCTTCAGCATGTATATATATGTGTTGTAACACTAAAAGGAATACAATGAAAAATCAAGCTGGTCATCCCGATTTGGGATCTAGGGGAAAATCTCTGTGTTCATCTATTTTATGTTTTATGCTCTCGTTATCGTTTATTTTTTGTTATAAGATTCATGTGTAGATAATTTCTGTTCAGGGTTAAAACCTACATTTGGTATCAAAGATATTTTGGCTTCAAGGGGACACCTTTGCTGTTGAGGTTTTTTTGCTCGAGCCTGAGGTAGACCTTGTTCAGTGGGAGATCTGCGGGATCGATTCTTGCAGTGAAAGAAGATGGCGAGCGGCGGAAAGATAGAGATCAATAAATTTAATGGTCAGAGTTTTGAGTTGTGGAAATTCAAGATGGAGGATCTGCTGGTGGATAAAGATCAATGGATCGCGGTAGATCAAGGTACTAAACCAACGACAATGTCAGATGAATACTGGAAGAAACTGGATCGGAAGGCTAAGAGCACAATACAGTTGTGTGTCTCAGATTCAGTGTTGTTGAATGTATCTGGGGAAGCTACGGTGAAGAATTTGTGGGAAAAACTTGGGAATTTGTACCAATCTAAGTCTCTAGTGAATAAGTTGTTCCTGCGGAAAAAGCTGTATAACCTGAGGATGAAGGATGGAGACTCGGTGACAAAGCATCTGAACGCCTTCAATACTATGGTAAGTCAGTTGTCATCTGTTGATATAAAAATCTCAGATGAAGATAAGTGCATCAATTTTTTGTGTTCTCTGCCAGATTCGTGGGACATTCTGGTTATTGCAATAGGTAGCAATACAACTACCTTGAATTTTGATGACATTCTCTCAGCCTTGCTGTCGGAGGAAATGAGACGGAGAAATATGGAGGGTAAAAATGGAGATGCCTTATCTGTACGAGGAAGGTCCCAAAACAGAAACAAGAATAAGGTTTCGAGTGGGAGATCTAAATCTAGAGGGAGATCTAAATCTCCTGGAAAGTTTGTAAAGGTGTGCTAGAAATGCAGAAAGGAAGGACACTACAAAAAGGACTTCAGATCTAAAGCTCCTAAGAAAGGAAAGGGATCTGATGATGCTCCTTCTGCATAGAAAAAAACCACCTCGGATGAAGGTGGGGATGTGTATTTGGCTTCTTCTTCAAATACACATGTAGATCATGAGTCATGGTTGATTGACTCGGGTGCATCCTTTCACTTCACTCCTCATAGGGAGTGGTTCTGTGAGTATGAGAAATATTATGGCGGCGATGTATTCCTAGGGGATGATAGGAAGGCCAGAATCATTAGACGTGGAAAATTCAAGCTAAAGCTGCAAGGTGGAAGGATTAGAACACTTCCTGGTGTTCTACATATTCCTGCATTGGCCAGAAATCTGATTTCTGTAAGCAAGATGGATGATGCAGGTGTAAAAATAGTGTTCGAGAAAGATGCCTGCAAGATGGTTCGGGGAGCACTGGTATTAATGTGGGAAGTTCGGATTGGAACTCTGTACAAGCTACAGGGTAGCACTTTTATTGATGGGTGTAACATTTCCGTGGTTCCTAAAAGTGGAGCGGAAAGCCTAGCTGTCTCTGGAGAAAAGACCATGTTATGGCATCAAAGGCTTGGACATATTGGAGAGAAGGGCCTTCAGATACTACATAGAAATGGTATGGTAGAAGGTATGTCTAATTGCTCTCTGGATTTCGATTTATGTGAACATTGTGTATATGGGAAGCAGAATCGGGTGATTTTTCCTTCTGGTGCTAAGAGGGTGAACAAGATATTAGAAATTGTGCACAATGATGTGTTTGGACCTGTGTCAGTTCCATCACTGGGAAAGTCTGTGTACTATGTTTCATTCATAGATGACTTCTCAAGGAATACATGGATATATTTCTTGAGGAAGAAATCTGAAGTATTTGAAAATTTTAAAGAATTTAAGGCTTTGGTGGAAAACCAGACAGAGAAGAAGATAAAGGCGCTGAGGACAGATAATGGTGGGGAGTTCTGCAAGAATGAATTTGAAGAGTTCTGTAAGAAGTGTGGTATAGAACGGCAGAAGACTACTCCATACACACCTCAGCAAAACGGAGTTGCAGAAAGAATGAACAGAACACTGATGGAAAAGGCAAGAAGCATGCTCAGTGGTATCGGGTTAGGACAAGAATTCTGGGCAGAGGCAGTGGAGACTGCATGTTACTTAGTTAACAAATCACCTTCATCAGTGTTGGCGGATAAGACTCCACATGAGGAATGGACTGGTAAGAAACTCTCTCTTTCACATCTAAGGGTATTTGGATGTGATGCATATGTACATGTTCCAAAGGAGAAAAGGACCAAGTTGGATAATAAATCTGAAAGGTGCATCTTTATTGGGTATAAGGATGGTTTAAAGGGTTACAAGTTTTGGAACCCAAAAACAAGGAAGGTTGTGTATAGCCAAGATGTGGTGTTTAGAGAGGTGAAAGATGTTGTTAAACATGAAGTCCTACCAAAGGAACCTGAGAAGATAGAGTTTGAGCTAAAGGAGGATGAATCGGACTCTACAACAGAAGAAGACTCAGAAGATGAAGAGCCACAAACTCCAGCTTTGAGAAGATCAGTTCGGGAAAGAAGGCAACCAGAAAGGTATAGTCCATCTGCTTTATGTTCAGGTTTTGCCTTAACTATAACTGATGATGAACCCAGAACTGTCAGGGAGGCAGTAGATTCAGAGGATGGAAAACTCTGGAAGGAGGCCATGGTTGATGAAATGGCATCCTTGCATAAAAATGAGGCATGGGATTTGGTGGAGTTGTCGGCTGGAAGGAAGCCCATCGGGAGAAAATGGGTGTTTAAGAAGAAGATGAATGTAGAAGGCAAGGTGGAGAAATAAAAAACTCGTTTGGTAGCAAAAGGTTATTCCCAGGTGCCGGGAATTGATTTTGGTGATATTTTTTCTCCTGTTGCCAAGGTTACTTCTATTAGATTACTTTTATCTGTTGCTGCTGCATTTGATTTTGAGATAGAACAGATGGATGTGAAGACAACATTTATTCATGGGGATCTAGAAGAGGAGATCTACATGAAGCAACCTGAAGGCTTTATGGTGAAGGGTAAGAAAGAACTAGTATGCAGGTTGAATAAGTCTCTGTATGGGTTAAAATAGTCACCAAGGATGTGGTATTAGAAATTCGATACCTATATATGAGGACTTGGATTCACCAGAAGCAAGGAGGACCACTGTGTTTATTTTAAACTAATTGGTGACTGTGTTATTTATTTGGTCTTGTATGTGGATGATATGTTGTTGATTGGAAATGACAAAGAAATTATCCAAGATTTGAAGACCCAATTGTTCTCCAAATTCGACATGAAGGATCTTGGTGCTGCAAACTATATTTTGGGCATGGAAATTAAGAGATATCGGGCAAAGAGGAAGCTCTGGTTAAACCAGAGGAAGTATGTCGAGACTATATTGCAAAGGTTCAATATGCAGGATAGTAAACCGGTGAATGATCCTATTCCTGTAGGTGTAAAGTTGTCTATTGAACAGTGTCCCAAGACACAAGAAGAAGAGGAGGATATGTCCCGTGTCCCATATGCAAGTGCATTGGGTAGCCTGATGTATGCAATTGTATGTACTAGACCAGACATTGCACATGCAGTGGGAGTATTGAGCAGATTTATTTCAAACCCAAGGAAGGAGCATTGGACAACAGTGAAGCGGGTTTTCAGATATTTACGTGGCACTAGTTATTATGGCTTATGCTACCAAGGAAGACCAGGATTGGAAATAATTTTGGAAATTTGTGGTTTTGTTGATGCAGACTGGGCTGGAGATCTGGAGAAAAGAAGATCTACAAGTGGATATGTGTTTAGCCTATTTGGAGGTGCAATCAGTTGGATGAGTAAAAGACAGTCTGTAGTGGCACTTTCAACTACAGAGGCAGAATACATAGCAGCCACTCATGCAAGCAAGGAATCAGTTTGGTTGCAGGGATTGTGTTCAAGTATGGGGTTGGTACAGCAAGCCATAATGATAGATTGTGATAGCAAAAGTGCAATTTTCTTGGCTAAAAACCCTGCTTATCATTCAAAGACAAAGCACATTGATGTTCAATATCACTTTGTGAGAGATATGGTTGAGGCTAAAAGGGTGTTGTTGGTAAAGGTGGACACCTTGAAGAATGTTGCAGATGCATTGACGAAGTCTGTGAGCACTCAGAAGTTCTCTTGGTGTGGAGAAACAATGGGTGTTGAAGAATTGGCCCAATGACCAAGCTCTCCTATGGCCCCCTACAGAAAGAAAACAACAAGTGGGAGAATGTTGGGTATGTGTTATATTCTTTCCATGACTAGACCTACGGGCTGTACGTTGCGCCGGGCGTAGTAAGGGGGTCACAAGGGGGGCAGCGCCCTGGCGAAATTTTTTTTGGTGTGTGGACCCACTCAAAGGCAGACCCACCCATGTTTTGTGCATGATTTTGCACATGGTTTTTGGGTACAATGGTTTTCGGCCCCTGTTATTTTGTAGATCTGGTCAAGGGAACTACGATTATGTTCTAATCCAGGGTTAATGGATTGGGGTTTATGTATGATTCGGCATGTATATATATGTGTTGTAACACTAAAAGGAATATAATGAAAAATCAAGCTGGTCGTCCCGATTTGGGATCCAGGGGAAAATCTCTGTGTTTATCTGTTTTATGTTTTATGCTCTCGCTATTGTTTATTTTTTGTTATAAGATTCATGTGTAGATAATTTCTGTTCAGGGTTAAAACCTACACCTATATTACTAGTATAGTCCCTTATTGTTATTATTGTATCCTTGTAACCCCAATATTGTTATTATTGTGCCCTTAAATTATTATCGTTAGGTCGGCTAGGATTACATTGTGGACCCACTAGGATTACATTGTGGGCCCATGGACTCCTACATATAGAAAGGAGGTTTTGTAATTTGAATCATCCAAGAATTGTTCATTCATATAATATATTGGAGGTTTCTCCCTCGAAGTGGCTTATTTCTAAGGCATTAATATCTCTTTTCTTCTCTTTTTGGAGCTGGTTTCACAACATTTGGTATCAGAGATTTGAGATTCTAGGGTTTTGCTACACCAAACAGGTCATCATGGCATTTTCACTATAACTTTTTTTCTACGAAGGTTAAGAATCTGAAATTTTTAGAATGTGAAGCCAAAATTGTGAGGAACATCATCGCAAAATTTTAGAGCTTGGTTCACAATATGTTTGGAGATATGATCTATGCAAGTTAGGTCATTTTGCAGGCTCCTGAATTTAACCTAAATAGGTCATCATGGTATTTTCATAATAACTTTTTTTCTACGAAGATTCCAAAGCTGAAATTTTTATAGTGCGAATCCACAATCCTGAGGAACATCGTCGCAAAATTTTGGATATTGGTTTGCAATATTTTCGGAGATATGATCTGTGGAAGTTAGGGTTTTTTAAGGCTTTTGAATTTCATCTCAAAGAGGTGATCATGGGAAAATATTCATAGTTCTCTCTCTGAGCATCGGATTGGAATGATTTAAAAAGTAGCTACAAGTACATAGAGTGTAGTTTTTGGTTTGTCAATTTCAGAGCCAAAGGAGGAAACAGTGACACGTGGAAATTTGTACAAGTTCAATCTACTGAACCAGTCCAAAATTGGGTCATTGTCAGAGATTGGACATAGCTTTTCCTTGAAGAATCCAAATCAGATCAGACCTGTGGAATTTGAAAGAAGATTCAGAGGGATACTATAGGGTTGAATTTCAGATATTAAGGATCCGCAATTATAGAGATAATTCAATTTCAATATCGAGCTCCTTAAAAGCAAGTAAAAGTTGTGTATTTTTTTCCGAATTGCATAAGTCTTGTTTGAAGAATCAAGTTGAATTGATTCCAAGGGAATATTGTAGAATAGATATCAGTATTGGATTCTAAAATGCCCCCTAAAAATAATTCAACACTCATTAAGCCTTTAGAAAGATCTACTATGAATCATGAAGACGAAGAATGGCACCATGATATATCAAAATTACAAGAGCAAGTGCAACAAATTTCACTCTCGCAAAGAGCAACAAAAAATGACATGGAAGTTTTGAAGAAAGGCATGGAAACTAAGATGGATGGTTTGAAGAAAGGCGTGGAATCTAAGATGAACGGTTTGAATAATGGCTTGGAATCTAAGATAGATGGCATGGAAGCTAGCATGGAATCTAAGATGGATGACATGGAAGCTAAGATCAATGAGAAAATGGAAATATGAAGAATGATCTAAAAGCAGACATGGAAGGTTTGAAAAAGTTGATACAAGAAATGTTTCCTAATGGTGAAAAGATAGTAGAGGAAACTCATGATGAGAACAAAATAAATGTTAATCGTGATTTCATAAAATCTAATGTTGGCAGGAAGAACAACCATATTCCAAAAATGGATATGAGGAAGTTTGATGGAAAGGATCCTGTAACATGGATACTACAGATGGAGCAATATTTTGATCTCCATAATGTGCAAAACACACAAAAGGTACGTATTGCAACTTTACATTTAGAACAAAACTCATTTGTATGGTAGCGATAGCTTTGCTCCCGTAAAAAAATTATCACTTGGTCAATTTTTACGGAGGAAATGATAGCACATTATGAGGATACAAAGAGCAACACCTTCTTTAGCCAATTGATAAATCTCTAAACAAAAGGGTTTAATGGGGGAGCACATTGAGGACTTCCAAAAATTGAATATAAGGGTAACTAATATTCCAAAGGAAAACAAGATTGATCTCTTCATAGGTACTTTAAAGGATAACATCCAACATGAAGTTTGCATTTTGGAACCTGATTCATTGGAGAAGGCATTCAGGTTGGCAATAAAAATTGAATGTAAAATTATGGCGACAAGGAATCCTACCACTCACTTCTATAAAGAGGGTAGTGTTGCTACTCCTATATTTCCACAACCTACAAGGTTGACACCACAACAATTGGAAGAAAAAATAGCAAAAGGGCTTTGCTACAGTTGTGATAGAAAATACACTTAAGGTCATAAGTGTGCTGAGAAAAAATTATTTTACATAGATTGTGAAGAGGAAGAAGAAAATGAACAAGAAGAGGATATATACCAGGAACCAACCCAAGAAGAGGAAGAAATGAGTCCTACCATATCGTGTAATGCATTGGCAGGAATTACCACTCCTAAAACTCTCAAGATAAAAGGACATATCAAGAAGAAAAAGGTAATAGTGTTGGTTGATCAGGTAGTACCCATAATTTTATTCATTGTAAGGTAGCCAAGGAATTGAATTGTTTCCTATACCCAGCACCAGAATGTCAAGTGATGGTTGCAAATGGAGGAACTATAAATTGCTCTGGAAAATGCCATAATATCAAGCTAACCATGGGGGAATATGTATTGACTAGTCCAATGCTTGCCATTCCTATGGGAGGTGCTGATGTTGTACTAGTAGTACAATGGTTACAATCTTTGGGGACGGTAGCTTTTAATTTTCAAGAACTTTTCTTGAAATTTTTTTCAGAAGGAAAGGAAGTCGAATTACGGGGTATTGCGGGGAAGCCGGGAAAGATAATAAGCTCTAATGTCATGACAAAGCTTCTAAAGAAAGAACAACGAGGCGTAATTGCACAATTATGCTCACTAGAAGTTTCAACATCAAAATCATCTATTTCTGCAGATCTCCAACAAGTCTTGGACAATCATTCCAAGGTGTTTGAAACTCCCAAAGGACTCCCACCTATTCGCGATCATGATCATGCTATTAATTTGATTCCAGGAAGTGTTCCTCCAAACATCAGGCCTTATAGATATCCTTACTTCCAAAAGAGCGAAATTGAACATATGATTGCAGAAATGTTAGAGGCGGTATAATTCAACCTAGTCAAAGTTCTTTCTCTGCTCCTGTAGTATTGGTACACAAGAAGGATGGATCATGGCGAATGTGTCCGGATTATAGGGAGCTCAATAAGCTCACCATTAAAGATAAATTTCCCATTCCTGTGATTGATTAATTATTGGATGAATTACATGGAGCAATTTATTTTACCAAATTAGATCTTCATTCAGGGTATCATAAAATTAGAATGAAGACTGAAGAAAATCTGAAAACAACATTTCAAACTCATGAGGGTCATTATGAATTTTTGGTCATGCCTTTTGGCCTTACCAATGCACCTTCTACATTTCAAGGGTTGATGAATTCCATTTTCAAACCCTTCCTTAGAAAATTTGTGCTAGAATGTTTTGATGATATACTAATCTACAGCAGGTCTTGGAAGGATCATGTTGAACATGTTGACGGGGTGCTCAAACTATTGCAAGAGAAACAATTATACGCAAAAACATCCAAATGTTTCTTTGGAGTACAAGAGGTGGAATATCTGGGTCATATTGTATCTCACGAGGGTGTTAAAGTAGACCCTAACAAAATTAAATCCATTAAGGAATGGAAAGTCCCCACTACCATAAAGAAGTTGCGAGGATTTCTCGGGTTAACGAGGTATTATCGCAAGTTTGTTAAGAATTATGGGAGAATAGCAGCACCTCTAACAACATTATTGAAGAAAGATGCATTTTCATGGACTCCTGAAGCAACTAAGGCCTTTGAACGTCTTAAAGAGGCAATGTGCCTGGCACCGGTCTTAGCTACACCAGACTTCACAAAAACCTTTATTGTGGAATGTGATGCCTCAGGAAATGGAATTGGTGCAGTTTTAATGCAGGAAGGAAGACCCATTGCTTTTGAAAGTCGTCCAATCAAAGGAAAGTATTTACCGAAACCTATTTATGAGAAGGAAATGTTAGCAATACTGCATGCACTAAAGAAATGGCGAACTTACCTAATGGGAAGACACTTCAAGGTAAAAACTGATCATGATAGTCTTAGACACTTTTTGGAACAAAGACTATCTTCAGAAGAGCAGCAAAAATGGGTCACAAAGATGTTGGGTTATGACTTTGAAATAATCTACAAAAAATGGAAGCTAAATTTTGTTGCAGATGCACTCTCAAGAAAGAATGAAGAGGTGGAAGCATTGCTTTGTGCCATTTCTATTATCCAACCAGATTGGATAACCGAAGCAAGGGATGAATGGAAGAAGGACAAAGATGTATGGACACTCATTCAAAAGTTGCAGCAAGATCCTAGTACATCCGATACATTTAGTTGGAAAAATGATTCCTTATGGTACAAAGATCGCTTATATCTTTGTAAGAATTCCCAACTAAAACAAAAGATTCTTCTGGAATTGCACACTTCTCCTTTAGGAGGACACTCAGGATTTTTAAAAACTTACCACAGGGTGAAGAAATAATTTTTTTGGGATGGCCTTAAATCTGATATTCAAAAGTTTTTGGCGGAATGTTTGGTTTGCCAGCAGAATAAAGTGGAAACAATTAAGACCCCAGGACTTCTACAACCTTTATCCATTCCAAGTCAACGTTGGGAGGAGATTTCAATGGATTTTATCACGGGTTTACCTAAGTCCGAAGGAAAGAGTGTCATCATGGTGGTAGTTGATAGACTTACCAAGTATTCACACTTTTGTGCATTATCTCATCCATTTAAAGCAAGTACAGTTGCTACTACATTTATGGACACAATTCAAAAGCTACATGGAAACCCAAGGGTTATTGTGAGCGACAGAGATCCCATTTTTACTGGAAATTTTTGGACAGAGTTATTTTCTTGTTTGGGTACTCAATTGGCTCATAGCTCATCTTATCATCCTCAATCTGATGGTCAAACTGAGATAGTAAATAAATGTTTGGAAGGATATCTTCGTTGTTTTGTATCTGATAAACAAACACAATGGGTAAAGTGGTTACCTCTTGCTGAATGGTGGTATAACACTTCCTTCCATACTGCAGCAAAAATGACCCCATTTATGGCACTTTATGGATATCATCCACCATCCATCACATCATATTTAAGAGAAAATTTGAAGGTTCAAGCAGTGGAAGATCACATCGAGCATCAACAAGAAGTTCTCCAACTCTTAAAGGACAACTTGAATTTGGCACAAAATTGAATGAAACAACAGTCAGATCAACGCCGCAGCGAGAGAAGTTTTGATGTAGGAGACTGGGTATTTTTATGGCTACAACCATACAAACAAATGTCCCTCAAGCAAGCTAAGAAGGATAATAAATTATCACCAAAGTAATATGATCCTTACAAGGTGTTGCAAAATATTGGTACTATGGCATACAAATTGGAGCTTCCTGCTTCTTCACGAGTGCATCCAATTTTCCATGTTTCATGCTTGAAGAAGGTTATAGGTGAAAATATTCCAGTTCAAACAATATTGCCAGAACTTGATGAGGAAAGAAAAATCATATTGGAACCTGAAGTGGTCGTGGAAACAAGAACTCGACAACTATGGAATCGATCAATTTCAGAGTATCTCATCAAGTGGAAGAACTTACCCATTGAAGATTCTACATGGGAGGATGAGAATATTATACAGAAGCACCCAAAGCTACTCAAACGTTGAGGACAACAATTTTTTGAAGGAGAGGGGCATGTTAGGTCCCTATATTACTAGTATAGTCCCTTATTGTTGTTAGTGTAACCCCCTTATTGTTATTACTGTACCCTTGTAACCCCCTTATTGTTATTATTGTGCCCTTAAATTATTATTGTTAGGTCGGCTAGGATTACATTGTGACCCCAGTAGGATTTCATTGTGGCCCCATGGGCTCCTATATATAGAAAGGAGGTTTTGTAATTTGAATCATCCAATAATTTTTCATTCATATAATGTATTGGAGGTTTCCCCCTCGAAGTGGCTTATTTCTAATGTGTTAATATCTCTTTTCTTCTCTTTTTGGAGCTGGTTTCACAACATTATTTGAATTAACCTATATACATATTTAGACAAAAGAACTGTTGTTCTTTAAGAAAAATATTTTTTAAGGATAAGTTCATTACGAGGAAGAGTTTCCCTCTTCCCTTGTAAACCTTGCAAAATGAAAGTTGATGGACCTATTTTTTCGACTATTTGAAAAGGGCCAAGCAATTTTTTTTGAAATTTAGTATGTTTTCCTTTATCCTCATGCATTTTATCCCATTTCAATACTAAATCTCCAATCTCAAACTTTTTATCCTTGATTGTATTTGAATAAAACAAAGTTTTGACCAACTCTTGATATACTATGTACCATTTTAGTCTTTTCTCTTTCTTCTTCCATTTTAATCATTTGATAAATTCTTAATTTTAATGAACAAAAAGGTTTTTCATTAATAAATTGAACTAGGGTTATTGACGAGATAACTATATTTAAGGGTAAAACTACCTCTTTCCCATATACCAATCGAAAAGGAAAAGTTCCTATTGAAGTTTTTTTAGTTATACTATTTGCCCATAATGCAAAGATTAAGGCTTTGTGCCTATTTTTATGATTTTGATCAATGGTTCATTCAATTATTCTTATGAGGTTTTTGTTTGTCAATTCTGCTAAGACATTACCTTGAGGGTAATAATTTGCATAATACTTTAATTTAAACGCTCTTTTCAAAGCAAACTCAATCATAACGTTTCTAGAAAAATAAGAAGCATTGTCAAATACGAGAGCATTAGGAACACCAAACCTTGTAATGATGAATTGATCAATAAAATCAATAATGTTTTGGGAGATGGAGGTCTTAAGAGGTATTTCTTCTACCCACTTCGTAAAATAATCTGTAGCGGTCAATATATATTTATGTTGTTTAGAAGAATGAGGAACGATCTCACCTATTATGTTAAGTCCCCATTGTTCGAAAGGTTGTTCCATATTGACTGGTTGTAGTGGCATTGATGCTTTTCTTTGTCTTCCTGTTGTGGTTTGAAAAATTTTACAATTTTTGACATAGTTATGTGCATATTTGAATAAGGTTGGCCAATAATATCCTGCATGTAAAATTTTATGAGTAGTAGTGTCTGTTAGTGTCAGTATTTGCATACTTCCACTAGGGATCAAAATACATTTTTCATGTGCATCTTAGGTGTCCCATTCTAAAGAAATTTTCAATCATTCCATTAGGTCATGATATAAAATTGTTTCACTGGTGGTTGTCCTTGTCAATAAAATTCATTCTCCCTTAGAAGATCATATTGGCTGACTCATTCTTGTATCTCCTTGAGCATAAAAACACCTATGGAAATATTTTTTTCACCAAGAATTCTTTTAAATCAAATCTCATTCATGAAAGACAACACCTATGGAAATGTTTCTTCACCAGGAAATCTTTTAAATCAAATCTCATTCATGAAAGTTAGGTCTAAAGCAGTCCCATTAGGTCATTAGGTTTTTTTATTTCTCAAAGTCACTCTTTCACTTCAGATGAGGTCAGCACATATATGAGAGGGACTAAATAAGATCACCATGATGTAATTATCATATTTTCAGAGTTGTAATTTTTGAGTTTAATGACTTTTATATCAAAATGTCATTTTGATATAAAATTCAATATGTAATTTATTTATATTTTTCCAAATGTAATTTTATGTTTTCATATGTAATAAATTAATCCCAAGCTGTCAAATGTAAGCATTTCTAGCCTAAGTGGAGAAAATAAATCCAAACTCCATGACTTGATCAAACTGCAAAATGCCAAAGAATTCAGAAAGATAAGGAGTATCAATGCCAAAGTTCAAAGGAAAAGTGAACATAGGAAAAGTGGGTAATTCAAATTGAAAATTCAAAACCACTAAGCTATAAATACATTCAAGCACCTCAAAGCAAGTCATTGCCTCCATTCATCCATCAGAAGTTTCCAGCAAAGGATAAATTTCAAGGTTTCTGAGCATTTTGAGTCAAATTTCAGGGTCGATGCGCTTTTACCCTCAGGCGCTGTGTGTTTTCCCAGACGCTACGCGTTTACCCTTGGGTGTTGCACGTTTTCCTGACAACTGCTGACCAAGTAACACAGGCGATGCGCATTTACCCTTATTCGTTGCATGTTTTCCCAGGCGCTATGCATTCCTCCAGTATTCCAAAACCTCCAACAAGCTTTTATTTCCTCACAAATTTCCTCAAAAATTTTTAAATCAGTAAGTGAACCCTAAGACACCTTTCCTCTAATATATTTGGTGTTTCATAAGAAATTTGAAGTTCTTGTTGCTATGAAACCCTAGTTTTTATTTCTTTCCCATTTCCATGCATCATATCCATATTCATGTCCCTAAACACATATCAGTAATAAACACTATTAAATCCTAGGATTTTCATAGACCTAGGTTTTCATTTACATTCACTCCCTCCATTTGCATAAGCTATTCATTTCACCTCTCACTCCCTTCATCTCATTCCATTTACCCTATGGTTTTCAAGCCTTCAAGTCCACAATGTCTAAATAGAAGGACATAAGTGTCAGTGAGGAACAAACACCAAAGAAGAGATCATGTAAGAAAGGAGGGAAAATCATCAGATATGAACCAGCAACCACAAAGGAGCTCATGGCTTCTCCCCTCACTATTTCATGTTTTAAACATGTTGGTTGTTTTGAATTTTGTGAGAGGGTGCAAAGGGTTCAATATCACCCTATGTTGACAAGGTTGTTCATTACCAATCTTCATGATAGGCAGGCCACTCTTTTTGGGGTTACTTTTACCATGTCTACTAATGCCATTGCGGCTACTACAAGGATCCCTAATGTGGGAGAGAAATGGTTTAAACAAGGAAACCTTGATCAGAGCTATTATGAACCATATCTTAAACCTAGATACAAGGATGAAAAAAAGACCATTTTCCCTTTCTCTCATCTTCTTGACTGATATGTCTCTATGATGAAAATAATCATGAAATAATTCACCTACGAGGGGAGGTTTTATCGACTCTATTCATATCATATCCGACTCCTCGTGCACTTCACTAGAGTTAGAATGCTTCACATACCCTACTATCTCTCCCACGGCATTGAAAACATGGCATACATTGTACAAAATAGGGATTATAATCATCAAATGCAGAGTCTTTTCCACCATTCCCTCATCAAGATGATAATCATGCATCAGCTTGAGCAAAAGAACATTACATGGGACACATTCATAGCAAATGAAGTTTTCACTACCCCACCTAGTCAGCATGAGCAGAGTATCCCCTCATCATCTCATCCTCCCATATCCACTCCTCCATCTCAGCCTACTGCTCATTCATCATCACCAAGTCATTTTCATTCACCCCATGTTGATACTTCTTATTCACCTTTCTATAACCCTTGACCATCATTACATCATGATTCTGAGTGATCAAGAAGTGAGGAGGACATTGAGGAAAATTGGGCTGATTTGATAGATGTTGAGTCATTTCCCAAGACTTATCAGAGAGGCTACAGGCATGTGTTTTCTTCACTTGGATTGAAAGGGGCCATGCATTCTTCATCAACAAAATAGGTGGACAAAGGCAAGGAAAAGGCTAAAGAGACAATCATTGATAAACAGGAGGATAAACATGAAACAGAGCAGGAATTTCAGCTAATTGACCTAGATAAGGAAGATGAGGGAAAAATCATTAGTTTAGCAATCAAAGCAAAGAAGAAAAAATTAGTGAAATTAAAGCTAATATTGAAAGGGAAAAATATGTAATTGACTTTCTTGAGTAATAAAATTAGTGGCTGAAAGCTAAACAAATCATCAATGAGGTAAATACCATCAAAGCACAAAGAGAGGCATAAAAGGCCAAGGCCTTGTTGGAGGAGACCTTGGAATATTTGGTGAGATTAATGAGGAGGAGGATCAGCCTCCATGACAAAAACTGAAGACTATAGGGCTGAAGAGAGATTTAGCTCGGGAAAGACAGAGAGAAGCTGAGTTGGCAGAGCAGCTCACACCAAGTGAGTTGCTTTCCATAGAGATTAGGAAGGACAGGGAATCATGGCTTGATAGAGCCAATATGAATTTGGAGAGGTTTCTATAGAAGGCCAACAAGGACAATGACTTGTTGAGTACAAGGGTCAAACTCCATGCACGGAAAGAGAGAATTGCATTGGCCAAGCTCAAAAGAGCCAATGTTAAGATTGAAAGTTTGAATAAGAAAGGGGAGAAAGAGAGGTTAGATATTCTTGTTGAGGCATCTCTTCATGCCTCAAGCACTTGATAAGCAATTACCCTCACAATTTTGGCAAATTTTTGGCACACTTGGCACTTCACTTTATTTTTGGTTTTTTGAGTCTTTTTGGCACACAGAAATTTTTCCAAACGTGCAGCGACCTGGACATTGCGCTCTTTTTTGGGGCCTCTAATTGACAAATTGCTGCCACCATCATGTTCAGAATTATGAAGACATCGACCCTAGCAAGTTTTAGAAAATTTGGAGGAGAACTAGTCCCTCATGTTAACCTCCTGTATTCTACAGAGTTCACTAGGTGACTATTGATTTTCCACAAACAACTAAAAATATAATTATTGGCCTATCAACTATATTTATAAACCTCGCTGCCTTCATTATCCTTAAAAAAAAGAAGTATTTTTCACTATATTCCATCTCTGCCCTTTCAAAAACACCTTGCTGCTCTTAAAGGAATTTATTTTGGGCTTATTTTTCCCATTTTCACTCTCCCTCCCTACCCAAACTCTCATTCACTCATTTTTCCCCTCTAAAAACCTATTTCCCCTTTCAAAACCCTTCATAAAGCCCTCCCTTCATCATTTTCCCTTATATACACTAAAAAAATGTAAAAACTACTTTTTACATTGTTTTAAGTCTAAAATTAAACATTTCGGGTCCTTTTTGTTTTTATATATTAAACTCTGTTTTTAATATATAAAACCGACTCGTTTTATTAACCTGAGCCCCTTTCATTTTTCAGCCCTCATGCTCATATAACCGTAACCCCACCTATTTCATAGTCCCCGCTTTAATTTTTAAAAACCCTCCGCCTTTGATTAAAAACCCTTCATAACCCTTTATTTTCACTTTATAATCACGCACATTCGCTTGATTTATTAAGACCCTGGGCCCTGCACCCATTCATATTCCGCAATTTTTCACCCAGGCTCGCCCTTTCGAACTTACCCGTCGCTCCCATATCTTGTGACCACCGTTGATCTCATCCCACGAGATCCAACAGTTGATCGCGCGTATCGTAAATAAAATGGTGTGGGGGTTAAACAAACTCCGATCGCGCAAAATAGGTGATTTCCCCTTACCACGCGGTGTTCAATGAGTGGAATCGTACGCCCATTCCCAATATCGTTATAGCCTCCCTAATCATGTAAAAACCACCTTTCCTGCCCCCAAAACTGCTTTCTCTCCTCCCGCCAAAATTCAAACCGCTTCCTCCGATCGAACTTCCCACGGGTTTCCACCTATGGAACCAAGCCTTGATTCACCATTTTTTCCCCTGTAAAAGCTTGAAAACTGGATAAAACCCTTATAAACGCAGTAAAAGCCTTCCCCGCAGTTTTTCAAGCTAATTGTTTATTTTATGTGCAGGTTTAAAGGTGAAATGCGAAGAAATGTATTCCGAAGGTCCAAAATTGATTTAATGAGTGCTTTGGGTGACAATCCAGAGGATTTGATCCATTAAGAAGAACCAGAGGTGAAAAATCAAATTTTAAACCCAATGAATCATGATCATGGTGTTGGGAAAAATACTGAGAGGGGGGGTGAATCAGTATTTAGTGATGATTGATAAACATTTACTTTTTCCTTTCTCTAAAACCCATACGCTACTTTACTGAACACAACTCGCATATACACGTGGATAACCTTCATAAAACTCGCGTATATACAGGGATCTTATTATGTATTTAGTTCTTTACTTAGATCTATGCATCATTCATTCATCAGATGTTTAGTTAGCAGTAAGCATGTGCAGTAATAACAGAATAAACCATCACACATAAGCAACACACATGAACACCGGGATTTAAGGTGGAAACCCAAGTTGGGAGAAAACCACTGCTGCCGTCGTCTCTGTCTTCAATATTTTTATTATAAAGAAAACATCTTACAACCATGTACTGGCGCAGACTCATACCAGCACACAGGCACCCACCTGCAGAAGGCTACAACCTTCTCTCGTTTACCAGCCTCTCCTGGAAGGGAGCTACAACCCCCTCCCTCATTTACCAGCCTCTCCTGGAAAAGAGCTACTACCCCCTACTCTTGTTTACCAGCTACCACTGGAAGGGAGCTACAACCCCCTCACTGAAGGCTTTGACCCTCAGCACCACCATGGACCACGTTTCATCAATTTTCATACTGGATCCAACAACTTCCATACAATACATCTTGTAGGCCACTTTTCATCATATTTTCAGATTGGACCCACTCCACACATTTAAGCTCAACATTCATCAACCTGAAACTTATAACCCCATCAATTCATTCATTGAATCATCAACCAATCAACCAACGACTTGATCTTCAATTAACATAATCAACAGCATATTCATCATTCAAACAACCCAGTTCTGTATGAATACATCATTGACAAATAATAGTAAAACAGCCAAACAGATCAGACATTTCATTCCAATTACTTCAGCAAACCCTAGATTCCATACGTGCTTTTACTTCACTGAACCTGCGTATGTATGCGCTTCCATGCATACTGACCCGCGTATACTTCTGTGCATTCTTTAGAAAACCCTGTCTTCCCATACACGCTTTTCCTTAAGCAGACCCACGTATACACGTGCTTTTACTGAAGCCAACCTGCGTATACATCTGTAACTTTTTAGGACTATGCATCTCTTCAGATCAGATAGACAACTCAGATTTCATCCTTTACTTCAGAAAGTATTTCGCCTCATCTCAGATCTAAACATTCCATAAACAGATCTAGAAAATACATATACATTTTAGATCTAGAGATCCCTCTTCATCATTTTCTTCATAGGTGCATTAGTAATTCAGATCAATCAATTCATTCCATGCAGATATACTTCAGAGTGAAGTATTCATTCAATACCCAGACTTTCACTCCCTTGCTCCATGATTTTCTTCTCCTTATATAGATTTAGCCTTTGTCAATACCATGAGCCAAAACCACACCACTTCCGATGGTATTCCTGGACGGGATCAAATAGATAATCCAGCGCTCAATACAATGGGTCAATACCATGGTAACACCCCTTGGTATTCTAAATTTAGAGCGCAAATGACCATACGCGACTTGGCACGTACTTTTCTGCGTGCATACGCTACTTCAGCTTAACAAACCCGCGTATGCTTTGTAGCATAACTTATTTATCATTATTCTGGCACTTTTTGAATTCCTTTCTTCTGCTACTTCTGAACTGATCTGTAGATACATCAGATTTACATTATTAACAACTCTTCAATTCAGTTTCCATCACGAACAACTTCATTAGGTGGGTTCCATCAAAGTCAACACATTGTATCACATTGCCAACAATCTCCCCTTTAACTCATCAAGTAGGTTGTCATCAACTTTATCAAGTAGGTTCCCATCTAGGACAACTTCATCAAGTATGTTTCCATCAAGTACAATACGTTTCTATCAAGAACAACTTCATCAAATAGGTTGCCATCAAGGGAAACACATTGCATCATATCGCCAACAGTCTTATTTCATCAAGTAGGTTGCCATCAAGGACAACACATGCCAACACATGGGTGTTATTTAGACCCTCCATCAGCAGAAGGATGCATCCCTGCGCAGAAAACACAGACAAACAGAGACACATAAAAGAAACAAAGCAATAAAGGTTATAAGGCTAATCATGTATCAAGGACAAATCATGAGGGATTAGCCTAAAAGTAGAGATTGAAGAAAGTGAAGACAGACAAAGGAAAATAATAAAGGATTAAAGGTTAATCAAAAGGTTTAATTAATAAAATAAGAGTTTAAAAGGTAGAATTAACAAAAAAGACAGTGAAACAGAAAGTTGAAGGTTAAATCAAGTTTTAAATGCCTAAAACAGACTTTAAATGATAAACAGAGGCAGATTTAACCTATAAACACATTCGAATGGACCAGCTCACAGCATTTACTACTTCAGAAGGATATTTTTCCACCTACAGCATGTTTTCTTTCAATAAAACACCAAATGGTTATTACAAACAGTCAGAGATATTTTTCATCTACTATCAGTTATTGTAAAGTTATTGAAAACACCTTAAAGTCAAACATTTCATAGAAATTAACTCAGAGGTTAAGTTAGGAGTTATTATTTCAGAGAAACATCTTCAGATATTTTTTCCTTGGGCCTTGCATGGTCTCAAAGGTCAAAAACACATTAACTCTGTAATAAATGACATCTAAGCCCTAGCGTAGCACCACCTCCTCATTTTGCAGATAAATACTGCATGTGAGCTTCATTTTTAGTGTTGGTTATTTGGTGGTTATTTGACTGATTTTTGTTGCTGAGCTAGTTGAGGATTGCTAGGCTAGATTAGAGAAATATATGAGTTGCAGAGAGCTATTGTACATGGAGTAATGTAACTATTTTGATCATTAGTAATACAAGCATGTTCACAGGATTCTTGAGCTATGTTAATGGTGAATTTTTCCTTCTTTGTCATTGTTTTTCTTTTGTTTACCATTCTGTCCATATTTCTCTGATAAAAGAACATAAATTTTAGAGTAGGATATGTTGTCTTGGCACCCTATTTCTGTCTGCCTTATTTATCTTAATGTTTTCCTCTGCAAGATCTGATTGGAGAATTCTTAGTTGCTCTCCAGTTACATCTAGCTTGTTGTCTTAGAAATAATTTATTAGATTCAAGCCAAAAAAGTCTATGGTAAGCCTTGTCCTTTGGTGTAGCTTGAAAGATTGTTTTTAAGGCCTTTCTTTGAAATATACTTAGTAGAGTCTAAACCAGGGAAGCCTATGGTATTCCCTGTCCTCTATTCTGCCTCAAAATGTTGCTTTAAAGGTCTTTTGACTGTTGAGTTAAAGAAGATAGGTTTAGCTTGCTCTTTAGCTACTCTCACAGTTATCTTATATGTTTTCTTTGTCTGAAACTAATTCTAGGATTGTTGGATTGTTGTCTTAAGGGTTTGCTTATTAAATTCTGGCCAAAGAAGTTTATGGTATGCCCTATCCTTTGGTTTGCCTCAAACAGTTACCTAAAAGGCTTTTCTTGTTAAAGTAGAGCTAGAAGATTCTTAACTGACAATAGTTTTGTTGCCTTCATAACTTATTATTGTTTCATATCACAATCTAATCTAAGAGATCCACTTGGTATAGTAAGCTTGCCCTATGAAAACCCTTGCAGAGTTGATGAATAATTAAATCCTTTTATGACTCCATTTCCCAATGGATTAATTTTTTCTCATGGTCTATCTATTCAACTAAAACATCCCTTCAATTAGTCACATCACTTATCTGAAAAACCTATAAATTAATCAACCAAAACAAACAAGTCCTTAGAACTTCATAACTAGCCTAATATCATAAAACAAGAGCATAAAGACATATCATCTATAAACACTTATATAGAGAGATCCCTCTCTGAATCCAGGAAGGCTAGGTGCTAGGATTCCAAATTGGTTCTGATGTGGCCCCTGGAGTGTTTGTTCTTGCCAACCTTGCAAATCACAAGGAGCCAACATAGTGGCGACCATATTGGGGATTACTGAGTAATACACGACCATACTGGGGATTACTGAGTAATACACAACCTCAAAACTCATAAAACCTCATTTTAAACTTATATGAATCAAGTGTTACCAAGAATGGTTCCTGGTTGCTGATGGTGGACAACAGCTAGCCATAAAACAAGTAAAAATCCTCCACCTGGTGACTCCATTGGTTTTCAGTAGGCCTGCTGACTCCACTAGTTTTCCATAGACTCCACTGGGAAACTTAATTTATCATCAAAACATCAACAAAACCCAATCAATAATACTTTGTGGATTAAGTATTTCTTTCACAGTTTGGTTTATGTCTTAAGACTGTTATACTTTTCCAACCTTTCTGATTCATTGGGTCCATAGTTCTGGCTTCTAGAAGAGTTCATACTAGATCCCATCCTGACCCAAATCATCCTGCTATAGTTGAAAATCCTGAAAGCATCCTTAGGAAGTCTCCTAGATCCAAAAGTTCAATTTTTAGCAAACCAATCCACAAAGCAAGTTCCCTACTTGAAAACCTTAAAGACTTGCAGAATATCCCCTCTGACCCACCCCTAGAACAAAGCTTTTCTAGGAGTAGATCTTAGAGTTGGATAACTCAGATAGTTTTAGACTCATCTACTCTACAACAGAATTCTGTTGCACTAACTTCATCTCCCATTGTTCACCTTCCTCCATTTAACCCTATACCTCCTATTGTAAACCCTCCACTTGTTAACCCTCCATTGTTTCCACAAACTCATATCATAGTAACATGGTATGCTCCCTTAGTCCTTCCTTTACCTTTAGTTGTTCTACCACGGGACTATCAGTCCAGATTCCTTTATATGATGCTAGTAGTTCTACTACTGCTCAACAACATGTGGATAGAATGAATGACTACTTTGACAAACAAGAAATAGATGACGAAATTGTTAAGCTCAAAATGTTTGCTAAAATTCTAGGGGGAGAAGTAAGAAAATGGTTTAAAGGCTTAACCCCTAACAGTATAAATGATATCCCTGCTTATCATCAACTATTCTTCAACAAATGGGAAGTCAAGAAAAATCCTCTTTAAACACTGTCAGAATATGATAACCTTAAAATAAATGTTGGAGAGAGTGTCCAAGACTACTTCACTAGGTTCAATAGTGTATATAATGCACTCCCTCCCCACATGAAACCCCCACAAGGCCTAGCACTAGTAAAGTTTCTAGATGGATTTGATCCAGACATGTCCTATCAATTAAGAGAAAGAGATCCTTCCACCTTAGAAGACATGCAAAGGGGAGCAGTAAGTGTAGAAGCCAACTTGAATGCTAAAAGGGCTAGATTGAGAGCAGAGAAGAAGGTTACATACAAAGAAGAATTTGGATCCTCCACATCTGATGCTAAAATTGATATCCTAGTTAGAAAAATGGAAAGCATGATGGAGAGAATAAACATGAATGAGAGAGCTTATCCTAAAGAAAATCAAATAGCTCCTCAAAACAGAAATCAAAATCAGAACTTTAGAAGAAACCCTCCTCAAATTAGACAAAGAGGCCCTGATCAGCAAATCAACCCTCCTTTCCAATAAAATTATGCTGATGAAGATGAGGGAGTGATTGAAGAAACAGAGGAAAACCACATAAATTTAATGGGAGTAAACAATGAGGATATTGTTTTCCTCACTGAGGAAGAACAAGGCATATTTGTACCATATGAAGAAGACACCCTAGAATATGAAGACTACAAACAAGGCTTTGAAAATTCCATCATGGAATTACAAAGACAATATGACCTCAGAAGCAAGAAAAACCAAGACAGTCCCAAAAGAAATACCTTTGAAATTTCTGCTAGAAAAACACACGAGAACATTTCTATAAAGACAGCAGAAAACACTAACATAGTGGCTGAAAGTTCTGATAAAAATAGAGGCAAAAACAACCAACCTAGTGGAAAACAAAGTGGTGACCAAAGTAGCGCTAGAAACTCAGCTAATGCTCCTAATAAAACTATTTTAACTGATGTTCCTAATAAAAACCAACAAGCTGAATTTGTTGTGAAAACAGTGACTTAAAAGGTTGATTTGAACATTTCAAAAATTCAGACAACTTTCAGTATAGAGAATGAAATTGCCAAGATCAAAATCTCTATTCCTCTTACTGAATTAGTCACTCAAGATGTATATAAATCCCAACTTTTGAAAGCTTTAAACATAGGAGAAAATATAGATTTTGTTAATTTAAATGATGACAAACCTAAACTTCTGTTTGGATCAGAAGTAGAAGGGAAATTTCAAGAGGGAGGTGTTCCTCCATTTTATATCAATTTAAACATCCATGATAAAATTGTGCACAATGCCATGTTAGACTCTGGTGCTTCACACAACCTTATGCCAAAAATAGTGATGGAAACACTAGGCCTTGAGATAACTAGACCATAAAAATATTTATACTCTTTTGATTCCAGCAGAGTTAAATTTCTAGGCCTAATCAAAGGTTTATGTGTAAACCTAGCACAAATACCAACCAAGAGCCTAGTAATGGATATTTTAGTGGCTGATATACCTCAAAAATATGGCATGCTCCTTTCAAGGTCATGGGGTGTTAAACTCCAAGATACCCTACAAATGGACATGACCTATGCTATCATCCCTGTCTTTAGTCAACCAAGAAGACTATATAGGGAAACACACATGAAATACATTGTTAGCCGTCAAGAAAAAACAAATAACTCCCCTCTTTATTCTATTCACACGGACCTTGATTCATTCATTATTTACAATGATGAAAACCTTAATTAACAAGTAGCAGAAGATAAGAAAATAACTATATAATAAGAGGAAAAAGATGAGGAACAGTCAAAGAAGTTTGCCCAAACATAATATTACAGCAAACATAGTGGAGATCATGGTGAACAAAGAAACCATCAACATATTTCCAATCATGAAAAGAAAAATGACAAAAAACATAGGGTTGACCATGAAGAACAAATAAAGAACATTCAACATAGTGGAAACCACTGGGAACAAAACAATGATAAACATGGTGCAGACCCTAAAGAACAACATGGTGAACAACATAGTGGCAGCCACTATAAACATCATAATGAGAACCTTGATCACCTTAATGACAAATATGAAATTGAACCTCTTTGGAGTATGAGTTTTGATGGTTCTTGTAGCAAAACTAGTTCAGGAGTAGGCATATGGCTGCATAACACAGAGAATAATCATGCAGAAGGCCACTCATACAAGCTAAACATTCAACGCACAAATAACATAGCTGAATATGAGGCACTCCTCTTAGGACTACAATTCCTGAGGAAATTAGCAAGAGGATAACTGTTCATGGAGATTCAGAGTTAGTCAATAGACAAATAAATGGAGAATACACAGCCAAGCATCCCAGATTAAAATCATATAGAGATGATGCTATTGACCTCTTGAAAACATTCCAAGAATATGAGCTTACGTTTTTCCCTAGAAATCATAATATTCTTTCCAATGGTATAGCATTTGCAGCTAGCACATCTCAAAAACCTTATCAAAGCAAACAATACATAGTCCAAGTCAAATATAGACCAGCAGTTCCTGATAACATAAAATATTGGCAAGTTTTTGAAGGAGATGAATAGATAGAGGATTTCCTGCAGTCCAGAAATGAGTTTGAAATGCCAAATTCAGACTTAGATAATGAAGAAGACTGCTCTGTTGAGGAACAATCTTACAAAGAAGAACCTCCTGATACTGCTGTCATAAATCTGTTAGACAAACAAGACACATGAAACAGAGCTATACACTAATTTAGAAAAAGAAGACTTTGAAGTGTTGCAGTCTAATACTAATAACTTGCCAAAGGGATTGGTGCCTCTATAAGAACAATTTGATTTTAATGATGTTGCTAAGAATCCAAATATGGAACCCATTGAAATTGAAATAGAAGAATGCAATATAGGCAATGAAAAAAAACCCAAAATGATCAAATTGTCTAAAACATTGCCTACTCATATTAAACATAAATATCTTGAGCTTTTTAGAGAATTTACTAATGTTTTTTCTTGGAGATATGAAGATTTAAAGTCATATGATACAGAGATAATTCAGCATAAGATACCCCTCAAAGAAAACCAGAAGCCCTTTAAACAGAAATTGCGCAGAATAAACCCTGTGCAACTACCCCTAGTTGAGAAAGAAATTAGGAAAATGTATGATGCTGGAATAATAGTCCTTCTGAGATACTCAGAATGGGTTTCAAATCTTGTATCAGTGAGGAAGAAAATAGGATAAATTAGGCTATGCATAGACTTCATAAATTTAAACAAATCATCTTTAAAAGACAACTACCTTTTACTAAAAATGTATCACATATTACAAAGGGTAGTGGGTTCTAAAAGAATTTCTTTGCTAGTTGCCTTTTCAGGATACAATCAGGTGCTGTTACACCCAGATGATCAACACAATACAGCTTTCACTACGCCTTGGGGCACTTTCATGTATGTGAAAATGCCTTTTGGGTTAATGAATGCTGGTGCCACCTTTCAAAGAGCCATGGACATTGATTTCTCAGAAGAAATAGGATACTTCATTGTGATTTACATTGATGATATCACATTCTATTCTAAAACAGATGAAGAACACCTAGCTCACTTAAGAAAAGTCTTTGAAAAATGTACAAAGTATGGTTTGTCTCTGAATCCCAAGAAAAATTTGTTTGGCCTTCAAGAAGGAAAACTTTTAGGCCATATCGTATCTGAAGAAGGGATCAATATTGACCCAAAAAGGATTAAAGGAATATTGCAAATCAGTCATCCTAGAAATATCAAAGAGCTACAATATTTCGTCAGAAAGATAAATTTCTTAAGAAGGTTAATACCAAACCTTACAGAACTCCTAAGAAAAATTATAAACATGTTGAAAAGAGAAATAGGAGTTAAATGGACCATAGAAGCAAAGAAATCCTTTGAACTGATAAAATAAGCACTTACCCAAACACCAGTTCTAATCAGCCCTGATTTTTCCAAAGACTTTTTCATCTTCTCCTTTGCATCAGAACATACAGTTGTGGTTGTCCTACTACAGAAAAACATAAAAGGACAAGAATAGCCCATTGAATTTTTTAGCAAGGCATTAAGAGATGCACCTCTTAAATAAAACATAATGGAAAAACAAGATTTTGCCTTGATCAAGGCATTGAAATATTTCAGAGTTTACATTTTGCACTCACACATCATTGCATTTGTGTCTAATTCAGTGGTAAAAGACATCTTAACACAAGATCCTGATGGAAAAAGAGATAAGTGGATTGTTGTTATATTAGAATATGGTCTAGAAATCAAGCCCACTAAACTAATCAAAGCATAATGACTGGCTAAACTCATGGCTGAAACAAACTTTCAAGCACTAGACATTAACATGATTGATGCATTAGATGAACAGGAGGAGTTGGCGGCTCCACTTATTGAAGATTCATTTCTCAATTCATCTTGGTATGCTGATATTTTATATGTGCTTCTTAATCTTAATGTTCATCATGGTTTGTCTAAGACAAATACCAGATTCTTAAAATTGAGGGTTGTAAACTACTGCATTATAGATTAAATTTTATATTAGAAAAATGCTAGTGGTATATTGCTTAAATATTTGCCTGAGAATGATGCAGATAAGATCAAGCATGAGTTTCATGAAGGAGAATGTGGAGGCCACCTCTATTGGAAAACTATTGTCAACAAAATCTGTAGAGCTGGTTACTATTGGCCCGCCCTCTTTCAAGAAATCTATAAAATGGTAATTGCCTACCATAAGTGCCAAATATTTGAAGGCAAAACAAAATTGTTGCCCTTACCTTTGCATCTTATCTCTGTTGAAGCTCATTTTCAATAGTGGGGCCTAGAATTCATTGGGGAAATCCATCATGCCTCCTCTGTTTAACACAAGTGGATCCTCACTGCAACTGACTACTTTACAAAATGGATTGAGGCCATCCCTTCTAGAACTGCCATAGACTTAGTCATCATCAAATTCCTTAAAAACCACATTTTGTCTAGATTTGGTTGTCCTAGAAAGATTATCACTGAAAATGCTGCCGCATTTAGATCTAAGAAAATGGTGGATTTTTGCAACAAATATCATATTACATTGGGACATTCTACTGCTTATTACCCTCAAGGTAATGGGTTGGAAGAATCCTCAAACAAAATTTTGGTGAACATCATCAAAAATTTGTTGGAAGAGAACAAGAAATCATGGCATAGCAAACTAGTACATGCACTATGGGTAGACAGATTAACAAATAAAAAATCAATTAGAATGTCTCCTTATCAGCTAGTGTATGGAGCAGATGCAATTTTTCCAACAAGCCTAGGAGTGCCAGTCATGAAGCTCATCCAAGAAGTATAGTCTGAAGAAAATGACATGCAAAGAAGAATAAACCAAACTGTGCAGTTGTTGCAAACCAGAGAAGAGGTATATAGCAGAACACATCAAGTGCAGGAAAACATCAAGAAGATGTTTCATAAAAGAACCAAGGCAAATGATTTCAACATTGGTGACAAAGTGCTAAAGTGGGGCTCAAGAATGTATAAATTTGAATAATTTGCTGAATCATTCACCGAGATTATCCTGATTATACACTATTTTAAGCTTCATGCATAATACATAACCTCTTCTACAATTGATCATCAATATGTGGAAATAGAAAGCAGTCGCATGCGCTCATTAAAACATAATCAAGCACACATATCAACACAGGATGTAATGGGGAAAGCAATAGCTGAAAACCCCCAACTATCTGTATATTATAATGATAGAGAACATGTAACAATACATAGTACAATACTCCTCACAAGTACTCAGTACTATCTCCAAAAAGTTACACACAAACTATATGAGATTTGAACAAGTCATGGGTTCAAATCTCCTCTACAAGTTTGCCTGCCTCTACTGCGCAATCCAAGTGAGTAATGAATGAGATCCAAGTTCGAATCCCACTAGCTCCAACTACACAATCCTCATTGGCAATCTCCATCAATGTGTGTGCAAATCTCATGCACAATCATGGTCACAACTGATAGTCACACACACCCTTTCACCCACCTCTAACACTGGTCTCCACTGAACTGTCCATGCATTGCAGTTAAATGATGTGTTCTTTAGTTGATTTATGAGTTAATAATTAGTGAATTAATTAATAATTAATTCACACCACTCATCACTAGTGTATTTGTTAGTTAGACTAAATACAACTAGTTCAACTAAGTTAAACCGAACACAACTCCACCAACTGTCTCATCAACTCCACCAAACTCTGCCACATGAGTTCTAACTGAAGTCAACGATGCAATAGCTCAACTAACCCTTAGGAAAAGCGTATTTCCTTCTGTCAGCTGCATGTGCCACATCCAAGCATCAAACTGAAGTGCTCCAAGAGGATAAGATAATGTTTATAGTCTAAAAATTATTAAGGGTTAATAATATTTGACTGTTCTATTTTTAGCTCGACAGTCTAAAAATAGAAACCGCCCAATGTCTAAAAATAGAGGTCCATATATTTTTACCAACTTGACCAATCATCCATAAATAGCATCCTGCAACTCATAGACCATGATCCATATGTCTAAAAATAGACATAGTCTAAAAATAGACTTTGCGCCAAAAATAGCCTGCGGGCCCACTTAGTGAAGGCGACTTCATTTCACTAAGCTCCATCATCTTGTTGCATTTTCAAAAAAGAAGAGAAGACAAGTGCAAGCATGGGAAATTTTAAAATCTATGGAAAGGCCCATACATCATCCATTTTGCAAGAGGTAACAATGCATTATTTCTACAAGAAATGGATGGAACAGAATTATTTGGAGGTCCTGCCAATGGCAGGATGCTCAAGCATTATTTTTGTTGAAAATCTCAATTTAAAACTTTATTCATTATATATATCGATGTTTGAAGAAAATATCAGAAAAATAAACACAAAAACAAAGAGAAAAAAGAAAAGAGGGCAGATAAAAAGAGAAAAGGTAAAGCCCCATACCAAAAAAGAATATTTCTAAAAGTGTGCAAGTCCAAATGCCACTACTTTTGAAGAGGAAGTCTTGTTCAGTCATACAGCCTAAGCATGATTGAACAAGTTTTAAATTTCTATTGATAGATTAGTGAATGAAGATTTGTCAAACTCCTTAAACTTGGCTTATCAGTAGATTAGATTAAGAAAAGATATTGGTTCCAATGCTCAAAACTGAACCAAAGAGAAAAGAGAGGGATGAATAACAAATTCCAAATTATAGCCCTCAAGTTTTTAGTTTTAATTTTGGAAAAATAAATTATGTGTGCAGCTTGTACAAAATGCCACAGCCCATGATAAATCAAATTGCTTAATCCTAATTTGGTCATGTTTTCAATTTCTTGTTAGTAGGTTAGACAATGAAAATCTGTCAAACTGTTTAATCTTGACAGATAAGTAGATTAGGCATAGAATAAAAATATCATCAGTCTAATCTGAGATTTTGGATGATATAAGTGTAGAAGTAGATAGTTTCATGTTTTCAAAAGAAAAATGATGTCAAGGGTTGGCTAATCTAAATACACCCAATGAAGAAAAAATGTTAGGAAAGTATGATGGGTAGGTAGAGTTTGAGTTGAAGCAATCATTTTTTTTTTCAGATTTTGAAGATCACAGCTTCAAAAGAACAACATCAAATCAGAAAATTGAAGAAAGAGGTCTGTCAAGTACAAATCAAGGCACTGGTATGCTTATTCCAAATATTTTATCTCTGAGGTTCTTGACACCTCCTAAAGGAGCTGCCCTCCCCAGATGGAGTCATCGTTATCCTCCTGTATTCTACAGAGTTCACTAGGTGACTATTGATTTTCCACAAACATCTAAAGATAGCATTATTGGCATATCAGCTATCTTTAGAAATCTCACTGCCTTCATTATTCTTAAAAAAAAAAGTCTTTTTCACTATATTCCATCTTTTCCCTTTCAAAAACACCCTGCTGCTGCTAAAGGAATTTATTTTGGGCTTATTTTTCCCATTTTCACTCTCCCTCCCTACCCAAAGTCTCATTCACTCATTTTTTTCCCCTCTAAAAGCCCATTTCCCCTTTCAAAACCCTTAATAAAGCCCTCCCTTCATCATTTTCCCTTATATACACTAAAACAATGTAAAAACTGCTTTTTACATTGTTTTAAGTCTAAAAGTAAACATTTCGAGTCCTTTTTGTTTTTATTTGTTAAAATCTATTTTTAATATATAAACTTGACTCTTTTTATTAACCCAAGCCCCTTTCATTTTTTAGCCCTCACGCTCATATAACTGTAACCCTGCCTATTTCATAGCCCCCGCTTTAATTTTAAAAACCCTCCACCTTTGATTAAAAACCCTTCATAACCCTTTCTTTTCACTTTATAATCGGGCGCATTCGCTTGATTTATTAAGAAATTGGGCCCCAGTTTCCATTAAACCCCATGCCCATTCATATTCCGCCATCTGTCACCCGGGCCCACCCTTTCGAACTTACCCACCACTCCCATAGCTTGTGACCACCATTGATCTCATCCCACGAGATCCAATGGTTGATCACATGCATCTCAAATAAAATGGCGCGGGGGTTAAACAACCTCTGATTGCATGAAATAGGCAGTTTCCCCTTTCCATGTAGTGTTTGCTGAGTGAAATCGCACGCCCATTCCCGATATTGTTACCGCCTCCCCGATCATGCAAAAACCGCCTTTCCTGACCTTGAAAACCGCTTTCTCTCCTCTGGCCCAAATTAAAACCACTTCCTCCAATCGAACTTCCCATAGGTTTTCGCCTACGGAACCAAGACTCGATTCACCACTTTTTCCTTGTAAAATCTCTAAAGCTCGATAAAACCTCGATAAGCACAATAAAAGCCTTCCCCCACAGGTTTTCAAGCTAACTGTTTATTTTATGTTTAGGTTTAATGGCAAAATGCGAAGAAATGCATTCTGAAGGTCCAAAATTGATTTAATGAGTGCTCTGGGTGACGATCCAGAGGATTTGATCCATTAAGAAGAACCAAAGGCAAAAAATCAAATTTTAAACCCAATGAATCATGATCATGGGTGTTTTTTAAACCCTCCATCAGCAGAAGGATGCATCCTACGCAGAAAACACACACAGACAGAGACAGTAAAGAAACAAAGAAGTAAAGGTTAGAAGGCTAATCATGTATCAAGGAAAAATCATGAGGGATTAGCCTAAAATCAGAGATTGAAGAAAGTGAAGACAGACAGAGGAAAATAATAAAGGATTAAAGGTTAATCAAAAGGTTTAATTAATAAAATAAAAGTTTAAAAGGCAGAATCAACAAAAAAGACAGTGAAACAGAAATTTAAAGGTTAAATCAAGTTTAAAATGCCTAAAACAGACTTTAAATGATAAACAGAGGCAGATTTAACCCAGAAACACATTCGAATGGGCCAGCTCACAGCATTTACTACTTCAGAAGGATATTTTTCCACCTACAGCATGTTTTCTTTCAATAAAACACCAAACAGTTCTTACAAACAGTCAGAGATATTTTTCAACTACCAGCAGTTATTGTAAAGTTATTAAAAAAGCCTTAAAGTCAAACATTTCATAGAAATTAACTCAGAGGTTAAGTTAGGAGTTATTATTTCAGAGAAACACCTTCAGATATTTTTGCCTTGGGCCTTGCATGGTCTCAAAGGTCAAAAACACATTAACTCTGTAATAAATGACATCTAAGCCCTAGCTTAGCACCACCTCCTCATTTTGTGGATAAATACTGCATGTGAGCTTCATTTTTAGTGTTGGTTAGTTGGTGGTTATTTGACTGATTTTTGTTGCTGAGCTAGTTGAGGATTGCTAGGATCGATTAGAGAAAGTTTTGAGTTGCAGAGAGCTATTGTACATGGAGTAATGTAACTATTTTGATCATCAGTAATACAAGCACGTTCATAGGATTCTTGAGCTATGTTAATGGTGAAGTTTTCCTTCTTTGTCATTGTTTTTCTTCTGTTTACCATTCTGTCCATATTTCTCTAATAAAAGAACAAAAATTTTAGAGTAGGGTATGTTGTCTTGGCACCCTATTTCTGTCTACCTTCTTTATCTTAATGTTTTCCTCTGCAAGGTATGATTGGAGAATTCTTAACTGCTCTCCAGTTCCATCTAGTTTGTTGTCTTAGAAATAATTTATTAGAGTCAAGCCAAAAAATTCTATGGTAAGCCCTATCCTTTGGTGTAGCTTGAAATATTTTTTTAAGGCCTTTCTTTGAAGTATACTTAGTAGAGTCTAAACCAGGGAAGTCTATAGTATGCCCTGTCCTCTGATCTACCTCAAAATGTTGCTTTAAAGGTCTTTTGAGTGTTGAGTTAAAGAAGATAGTTTTAGCTTTCTCTTTAGCTGCTCTCACTATTATCTTATATGTTTTCTTCGTCAGAAAGTAATTTTAGAATTGCTGGATTGTTGTCTTAAAGGTTTGCTTATTAAATTCTAGCCAAAGAAGTCTAGGTATACCCTGTCCTTTGGTTTGCCTCAAACAATTACCTAAAAGTCTTTTATTGTTAAAGTAGAGCTAGAAGATTCTTAACTGACTATATTTTTGCTGCCTTCATAACTTATTATTGTTTCATATCACAATCTAATCTAAGAGGTCCACTTGGTATAGTTAGCTTTACCTATGCAAACCCTTGCAAAGTTTATGAACAATTGAATCCTTTTATGACTCCTTTGCTCAATGGATTACTGTTTTCTCATGGTCTATCTATTCAGCTAAAACATCCCTTCAATTATTCACACCGCTGATATGAAAAACCTATCAATTAATCAACCAAAACAAACAAGTCCTTAGAACTTCATAACTAGCCTAATATCATAAAACAAGAGCATAAAGACATATCATCTATAAATACTTATATAGAGAGATCCCTCTCTGAATCTAGGAAGGCTAGGTCGTAGGATTATAAAGTGGTTATGATGTGGCCCCTGCAATGTTTTTTCTTGCCAATCTTGCAAATCACAGGGAGCCAACACCTAAAAAATGAAAAAAACTACCAAATTTTCATGTTTCTGCCTCCTTTTTGAACTGGTCATTGCGCGTTTACCAGTCTTGGGATATTGAATTTTTGACAAGGAAATTGAGCACCATTTTGGAAACTGGAGGCAGATTCAGAAACTAGACTCGTCGATGTTTCCAATGAGCTATCTTAAAGCTGATTTGGACACCAGGAAGGCCACCAAAATTTTCTTACAAAGAGGCTATTTTTTTTCTTGGGTGCTGCGCGTTTGCCAGGAAAATGAAATTTTCACAATCTTCAGCAAATTTTGAAGTTTCACTCCAGTTTGACTTTCTACTTGGGAAAATGAAGAAATTACTGATGTAAATGGTCATGGTCAGTGTAAATGTCATGTTTTTACCTTTATCTAAGGTAGATACATTAGGTGAGTCCTCTAGAGGTCAAATGAATCAGTTTCCTCTCTTTTAGAGGCAAATTGTTGGGTCTTCCTAGCCTTCAGTTTCTTGTTTGGCATTAGGTGTAACTGATTCCCATCTCATGGATTCAACTCCTTGAGGCTAGGAAGAGTGGTTTTGAGGTCTATATGATGTATTTTCTCAGTGATTGTAATGGTTGGACTCATTTGGAGGTCTGGCTTCTCAAGAGACACACTTTCGTATCAGTTTTGGCCTTGACATTAATCAAATTTGTAGCTATTTTTATGAGATCCATGTGGTATTGTGTTTAGTTTCAGTTCTTCTTTTGTGCTCATATGTTAGAATTTTTTGTGTATTTCATCCATCATTTCATTGCTATCAAGTGAATTTTTTCAAGTTAGATCAACAGAACCCATAATTTGTATGCTCTGTCTTGGGTAAACATTCATAATTTGTAATTTCTTCAGTTTAGAAAGAAAACATGAATTCACCATGCTCTTTCTAGCTCCTCACCTGTCTTGATCATCTCATAATAAAAACCTTAAAGTACTAAAAATTGAACCTACCTTGCCCCATACAACACCCTGCAAATCTTGACCTAATTTCCTTGCCCCGACTGTTTGACTCCTCCTGATCTAGCAAAACCCTACACAATCAAAATCAAAACTCTGAGCTACAATACCTAGACTAATATCTTCTTTCCCCAGTAATTTTGGTTGTGATCTATACGGGGAGAGCCCTCTCCTTACCTAGTAGGGCTAGCTACTTGGCTAAGTGTGGTTTGAGGTTACCTTAGAATTGCCTTTCTCAGCCTGAGGTTCAATCCAGGTGATAACAGTGTCTCCACCAAAGTGTCCACCTGCTAGTCCATCATGAAGTTCCTAGAGTACATTAGGTATTTCAGTTTTATCTAAGCATCTCAACAAGACAGAATCATAATTTTTTTTCTGAATAACACATCATTAACTAACTGATATTGATTATCTTTCAATCTTAACGCTCATTTTATTTTAAAATCCAAGTTAAGAGAAGCATTCTTTAAATAAAATATTAAATCAACGTATTGAAATTGAGGTTCAATCATGAGTACCTCTGTAAATTGTTCAATACTAGTTGTTACCTCATCCGTTGGTGTGTCATCCATTCCTGTAATCAACCTGCAAAAACCTTGACCTCTTACAATTTTAGCAGGTCTTATTTCTAAGTCATATTCTAGCATTGTTGTTACCCAATTGGCCCTCTTTTCTCCTAGTTCCTTTTGAATAAGTATGTGTTCGACTGATGAGAAAGGAACTATCACTTTGAAATTATATTTTAAAATAAAGGGTCAGAAATGTTTGACAACTTTATAAACTACAAATGCCTGTTTCTTGGCTCCTGTGTAGTTCAATTCAGCTCCTTGAATATATATATATATATATATATATATATATTAAAAATAAATAAAATGAAATTGGGTTTTCAAGTTTTTTATCATCCGGTTGAGTTAACATTGTTGCATATGACAAATTAGAAGAAAAAGTATATAGAATGAAATTATTGGAAAATTTTGGAGTTGAAAGAGAAGGGGCGTCAGCAATTGATTGTTTGATAATTTGGAATGCTTCCTTTTCTTCTTCTCCCCATTTAAGCAATGTATATTTCTTGATAATATTTTGCAGTGGAAGAAAAATATGTGAAAAATCTAGAAAGAATCATTTGACAAAGTTTATCTGCCCTAAAAAGGATTGCATTGACTTTTTGTTATGGGGTAGTGGAATTTCTGAAATTGTTTTAATATTGTCTTGATCGATACAAATTCCATTCTTTGAGACAATAAAACCTAAGAGTTTTCCTTCGCTTAAGGAAAAAATGGAATTCTTCGGGTTAAGATAAATTCCAAATCTCTTGCATCTTTCGCATATTCGTTTTAAGTCATGCAAGTGATTGTTTTCTCTTTTCAGTATATGGTTATATCATCAAGATACACTACCATTGTTTTATTTATCAATCCTTTGAATGCAATATACATGGCTCTTTGAAATGTGGCCCCCGCATTCATTAGTCCAAAGGGAATATTTTGGTATGTGTAAGTTCCCCATTTTGTTCAGAATGTTGTTTTCAAACGATCTTCAGCATGAACCAAAATTTGATTATATCCTGAAAATCCATCTAGAAAAGACATTAACTCATAACCAAATACTGATTGTAGAACTTGTTCCATTGATGGTAAAGGAAAATTATTCTTTTGACATGCTTTATTCAAGTTCTTGAATTCAATACAAATTTGAATATCTCCATTTTTTTTCCTAACACGTACCAAATTAGAGACCCATTTCATATGTCTAATAGGAAAAATGATATTGCCTTTCAATAGTTTGTTTAACTCATATTTTATTTGTGTTTCCAAGTTTCGATGAATTTTCCTTAACTTTTGTTGGATAAGTTTAACCTCGGGCACCATAGGAATAGTATGTTGAATGATAGAAGGGTCATAAGTTTTAAGATCTTGGTGATTCCATGCAAAAATAACTTTGTACCTCTTCAATAAGGAAATGAATGCATTCCTTTCTTCAAATGAAAGGCTAAGACCTAAATTTATATCTTGATGTAAATCATGAGATCCTAAGTTGACTAATTCAAAATTTAGAGTAGAACTATGCAATTTGCAATTGTTGACTTTCTTGAATCTGTCTTTTAAATCATCGAAATCTTCAAGCTCAACCATAGATTTCGGCAAAATATTTTTATCATTTTTTTGTTTGATCTCATTATCATCGTCATATTCATCCATAATTTGATCATCATATGATTTCTCATAAGTAAGAAAACTTTTTTTTTAACAGAAACAGTTATTTTTATATTGATTCAAAAGGTTTGAGGCTTATGCTCAGAGGTATTACATCTGGAGACCCAATATCTAGGGGGTTTCCAATCAAGAAAAATTCTTTTACTCTTATTCTTATAGTCAATCTAGCAATTTCCCAAAGACTAGCAAACCTTCTAATACAAAAAAATTGATGTAGCAAGAGACAAAAATACATGACAAAGGAGAGGGGTTGGCTAAGTCAGAGGATCCCATGAATTCCCCTCTTCGCAGAGGAGAGATCCCACTTGTAAAGAGGCAACAATGTTGGCTTCAAGATCCGTGTCTTTGTTATTTTTCCAAAGGACATGAAAGAACTGAAGTGTGTCAAAGGACACAATCAGCTTATTGATACGAGCAAATAGCCATTGCAAGCAGAGATCTTTAGGGACCGATTTTGTCACAATCAAGCCAATGAGGCTTTGTGAATCTCCAATGACTTGAGCATCCTTGATTCCATGTTTTTGTAGTTTTTTCAAGCCTTGGAGGAGAGCCATGGCTTCTGCTTGATTGTTCGAAGTAAGCCCCAAACCCTAGGCGAAGTGGGAGATGATTTGGTCTGAAGGGCATCAGATAATTCCTCCACCTCTGGCTTTCCCCGGATTCCCCTTTGTTGCACCATCAAAAAACATAGTGTGGATATTTGTGTTTGTCATATTCCTAAATTAGCATGCAGCTAATGGGAATATTTTTTTTTTTTAACACCTAGTTAGAGGAATAAATGGGTAAGGAGGCCCATACATATCTTAAAGCAGGCATAAAATCCCTCTTGATGTGAAAAGGGATCATAATAATAGTTGGGTCTCGCACCCTCATCTGTGGACAGGGGAAAATACATGTGGACAAAGTCAAGTTTGACCAAGTCAACAGCACTGGTATGGATGGAGTAGGTCATCAATAAAGACAGCGCAGTGTTAGTGGGAGGAAGATTTCATGATGGTGGAAACCCTAACAAGTGGGACCCAAGTTAAGAAGGCTCACACTTGTTTATAAGGGGGGAAAGGCAACCATAGTTAGGCATGTGATTGATTATTGATTTTATGGTCTACATGACTATTTTCATTCTTCAGTTGTTTAGTTGAGATTGTTGTGCTGCTTAGCACCGGGTGTTCCCAAGTGGGAATCCCCTCTCCTTTCTTGAGAAGTCTCTTGGGGGAGATTTTCACTTCATTTTCCACACTCAGGCTTTAGGCCAAGCTTCAGTCTTCAGCTATAGCGCAGTTTCTGCATAGGATTGTGTTGTGTTGCAGGGTGTTGCAGTGGAGGGTTTGAACTGCCTTCACCTTCATCATGTCTTTTCCCAACCAAAACAAACAAAACAAAACTCATGCTCTTCATAACTAGCCTATTACCACATTTCAGGCTTTAAATATCACATCTTTAAACTCATTTATAGAGAGATCCCTCTCTGGATTCAGGAGGGCTAGATCCTTGAATCCCAAAGCGGTTTGATGTTACCCCTATAGTTGGAATTTTACCAATATTGCTAAATTATAGGGACCTAACACATTGCACTTATAGAGAGATCTGTCTATGGATTTAGGAGGGCTAGATCCTAGAATCCCAAAGTGGTTTTTGATGTAGTCTCTGCAGCATTTAGTCTTGTCACTCTGCTAAATTATAGAGACCTAACATTTCTAGCGACCATACTGGGGAACTTTCTAAAGTAATAGATAACTTCACAACTCAGATAATCCCATTTTCAACAATGAACCAAGTGTCTGCATAGAGCGATTTTGATTTTTGATGGTGAACAACTTTCAAAGCCATGAAATCAAGTAAAAAATCTTCACCTGGTGACTCCACTGAAGATCAGTAGGACTGCTGATTTTCTTTGGTATTCGAATCTATTAATGGTGGTGGACCATAAAATTTTTTACCTTCTAAGGCTATAAATTTCCACCTGATGACTCCACAATCCTAAACAGACCTAAAGACTGCACTGGGAAACCTTTTATCATAACATCATTCAAACTTAGTTAAGAAGGCTTTAAGGATTAATTTTTTCTTGCTAAAAGCTCAGTTAGCCTCTTAAATATTGTCATATTTGGTTAAAATTTTCTTATTAGTGGGTCTAATACAAAACATTGTGGCTTATAGAACGGTACATTTTAGAGCTCATCCTAACCCAAATCCTCCTGAGATAGTTGATAATCCTAAAACAATCCTTAGGAAATCTCCTAAGACCAAAACTTCAACTAGTGTTAGGTCACTTGATAGAGCTAATTCTGTCTCTAAAAACCTTGCAGCTCTACAAAATTCACAAGTTGACTTAAGAAACCCATTCAAAACTAGGTCACTTGAGGATATAGATCAGATAGATTTTGATCCTTCACCTTCATCCCATGATAGAAGTGAACATCCTGGTAGTAGAGAAACTACCCCACCTGATTTGCATTTCCTGCATAATTTCGGTTTCTCTCATCCTAAATCTACTCAAAAGTCTCTTGTTGGTCCATCCACTTCTGCTATCCATACACCCACTGTTCAAACCACCCCATTCCATAAAACCCCTCCTATCTTACACCCTCCACCTGTAAACCCTCCATTTTTCCCACAACCTGCTATCATGGCAACATGGTATGCCCCTCTAGTCCTTCCTTCACCTCTAGTCAATCTACCACTGGACTATCAGTCCAAGATACCATTGTATGGTGCCAGTGTTACTACTACTGCTTCACAACGTGTCGAAAATATGAATGACTACTTTGATAGAAATTAGATTGATGATGAAACTGTAAAACTTAGGTTATTTTCTCAAAGTCTAGGGGGAGAAGCAAGAAAATGGTTCAAAGGATTAACCCCTAATAGTATTAATGATCTCCAAGCCTTTCATCAATTATTTTTAAAGAAATGGGAAGTTAGGAAAAACCCCATCCAAATACTTTCAGATTACAACAATCTCAAAAGAAACACTTGGGAAAGTGTCCAAGATTATTGCACTAGGTTCAATAGTGTTTATAATGCATTGCCCCCAGACTTGAAACCTCCACAAGGCTCAGATTTAAACAAATTTCCTGAAGGAATTGATCCTAAAATGGCCTATCAGCTGAGAGAGAGAGATCCTTTGAATATAGAAGATATGCAGAAATGAGCCTTAGCTGTGGAAGTAAATCTGATGGATAAAAGAGCAAGGATGAGGAATGAAAAGAAAGTATCATTTAGGGAGGAATCTGCACCCTCCACATATAGCTCGAAAATGGAAAGAATGATGGATGAAATGATGAAAAAGATGAGCATACTTGAGAGAGCACAAGCTAGAGAAAACCAATCATCTCCCCAAAACAGAAATCAATCTCAAAATCAAAATCAGAATTTCAGGAGAAATCAACCTCAAAACAGACCAAGAGACTATGATCAGGAAATTATACCTCCTTTTCATCAAAAATATGTAAGTGAGGTTGAAGAAACAATTGAGCAGACAGAGGAAGATGACATAAATATGCTGGGAGTAGACAATGATACTTTTGATGTTCCTCTCAATAGGAAACAAGGTTTATATACACCCTATGATGATGGAAGAATAGAAGATGAAAATTACTATCAAGAATTGGAAAATGTCATCATAGAGACTCCAAAAGAATATGACCTTAGGATTAAAAAGAATCAGGAAGTTCCCAAGAACAAGACCTCTGAAAATTCTACAAAAAATAGCCCTGTGAACAAACCCAAAGTTATTAAACAAAAAGACAAGAATGGCTGAAAATTCTGATCAAAACAAAGAGAAATACATTCAAATTAATGAAAAACATAGTGTAGACTTTAGTAGCGTTAGTACTTCAGCTAATGCTCATATCAAAACAATTTCGACCAATGTAAATAGAGGAAATCAGCAAGCTGATTTTATTGATAAAGTGGTGATTAACAAGGCTGAAACAAACATTGTAAAAAATCAGATGCCTTTTAGTTTGGAACAGGAAATTGCCAAGATTAAAATCTTTGTTCCTCACTGAATTAGTCACCCAAGATGTATATATATCACAAATTTTGAAATCTTTCAACATAGGAGAAAATAATGACATTGTCAACCTCAATGATGACCAACTAGAGCTCTTATTTGGTCCTAAGATTGAAGGAAGATACCAAGAAGGGCCAGTTCCTCCTTTTTATGTTAGTTTTAAAATTCATGACAAAATTTTACACAATGCTATGCATGACTCAGGGGCCTCTCATAGCTTACTTCCCAAAGAAGTAATGGAGAGTCTAGGCCTTGAAATCACCAGACCATACAAAGATCTATACTCCTTTGACTCTAGTAGAGTGAAATGTTTAGGTTTGATCAAAGACGTCTATGTTAACTTAGCAGAAATACCAGCCAAGTGTTTAGTGATGGATATTATAGTGGCTGATGTACCCCCAAATATGGTATGATGTTATCAAGATCTTGGGGAGCCAAGTTACAAGGAACAATGCAAATGGATATGAAATATGATACCATCCTTGTTTTTAATCAAACCAGAAGACTTTATAGGGAATCTCATATGCAATATATGGTCAGTAGCCAAGAGAGACCGGAAAACTCTCCTCTTTATTCTATGCATACAAGCCTTGACTGATTTATTCTCTTCAATCATGAAACATTTAATGAGTAAGAAATATTAACTAACTTAGTGGCCACCTCTCACCGTAACATAGTGGAAGACACAGAAAAGGAGGAAGAAAAGACAAAAGAATCAAGAAAGTTTGCAAAATTAGAAAATCGTAGCGAATAAATCACAGGTCTAGAGCTACAAAACAGTCATCCATTGTTTTCAACCTTGAGAGTCAAGAAAAAAGTCCTCAACATAATGAAGAACACGAGGAACTAAACCAATTTCAACATAGTGCTGATTTATAAGAGCAATCTAAAAGCACAATAGATAAAGAGGATAGTAGCCAAACTATACAATCTGAAACTAGTCCTCTTTGGAGTATGAGTTTTGATGGATCTTGTACTAAGAATAATGCCGGGGCAGGCATATGGATACACAACCCTGAAAACAATCATGCTGAAGGGAATTCCTACAGGTTAAACTTTCAATGTACCAGTAATATAGCTGAGTACGAAGCCCTCCTTTTAGGACTACACTTATTGAAAAAATTAGGGGCCAAAAGGATAAAAGTTCATGAGGATTCAGAGTTGATTAGTAGGCAAGTGAATGGGGAATATAGTGCCAAACACCCCAGACTTAGAGCCTATAGAAATGATGTCATGGACTTATTGAAAACATTTGATGAATTCCAACTTGTCTTTGTCCCAAGAAACCAAAATGTCCTTGCCAATGGTTTAGCCTTTGCTGCTAGAACCTGTCTAACACCTTATTAAATCAAAAAATGCACCACCCAAGTCAAATTTAGACCAGCTATCCCATACAATGAAAAATAATGGCAAGTGTTTGAGGGAGATAAACAAATAGAAGACTTCCTACAGTCCAGAAATGAATTTGAGCTACCATGTTCAGATTCAGATTATGAAAATGACCGTCCTATTGAAGAAAATATGCTTGATGAAGAAGTAAAGTCTCCAGAGATTGCTGATATAAATCTGTTAGCTAATAAACTTGAACATGCCATAGAAATTAGTGTATATTTAGAAAAAGAAGACTTAGAAATGTTGCAATCTAACACTCAAAGCTTGCCAAAAGGACTGGTCCCATTAGAAGAGTTGTTTGATTTCAATGATGTTGCAAAAAAACCAAAACTGGAACCTATTGAAACTGAAGTAGAAGAATGTAACATAGGCAGTGAACAAAAGCCAAAAATAATTAAACTGTCTAAAACCTTGCCATTTCACATTAAACTGAAATACATTGAGCTCTTTAAGGAAATTTCTGATGTATTTGCATGGAGTTATGAGGATCTAAATTCCTATGATACAAAAATAATTCAGCATAAGATACCCCTCAAAGAAAACCAGAAGCCCTATAAACAAAAATTGCACAGAATAAACCCTGTTCAATTACTCCTAGTTGAGAAAGAGATTAAGAAAATGTATGATGCTGGAATTATAGTCGTTGTTAGATATTCAGATTGGGTATCTAATATTGTGTCAGTGAGGAAGAAAACAAGAGAAATAAGGCTTTGTATTGATTTTAGGAACTTAAACAGAGCTTCATTAAAGGACAAATACTCTTTAGCCAATATGGATCATATTTTACAAAAGATAGTTGGTTCTAGAAGAATTTCTTTGCTATATGGCTTCTTAGGTTACAATTAGATATTAGTACATCCTGATGATCAACTCAAAACAGCCTTTACTACACCATGGGATACTTTCATGTATGTGAAAATTCCCTTTGGTTTAATGAATGCCAGTGTTACTTTTCAGAGAGACATGGATATGGCATTCTCAGAATAATTATGATACTTCATCATTATTTACCTTGATGATATCACTGTTTTTTCCAAAATAGATGAAGAACACCTAGAACACTTGAGAAAAGTCTTTGAGAAATGCAGAAGATTTGGGTTATCTTTAAATCCAAAGAAAATAATGTTTGGTCTCCAAGAAGGCAAACTACTTAGACACATCATATTAGAAGAAGGGATAAAGATAGACCCAAATAGGATTGAGCGTATATTGCAAATCAATCATCCTAGAAACATCAAGGAACTACAATCTTTCATTGGGAAGATTAATTTCTTGAGAAGGTTCATACCCAATTTAGCTGAACTCCTTAGAAACATAAAAAATATTCTAAAAAAGGAAGAAGGAGTTAAATGGACCTTAGAAGCAAAGAAATCATTTGAACTGGTAAAACAAGCATTAACCAAAACACCAGTTTTCATTAGTCCTGATTTTACAAAGGATTTTTTCATTTTTTCATTTGCATCAGAACACACAGTGGCTGCTGTCCTATTACAGAAGAACTTGAAGGGACAAGAGTAGCCAATTGCATTCTTTAGTAAGGCATTGAGAGATGTACCTCTGAAGTACACTATCATGGAAAAACAAGCCTTTGCCCTAGTCAAAGTCTTAAAGGAATTTAGGGTTTACATTTTACATTCCCACATAATTGCATTTGTGCCAAACTCAGTTGTAAAAGACATTTTAACCCAGGATCCAGATGGAAAAAGAGGAATGTGGATTGCTGTGATACTTGAATATGATTTAGAAATCAAGCCCACTAAGCTCATAAAAGGCCAAGGACTAGCAAGATTAATGGCTGAGTCCAATTTTAAAGCTCTTGATATAAACATGATAGATGCATTAGATGAACAGGAGGAGTTACCAACTCCAACAATTGAAGATAATTTTCTGAATTCATCTTGGTATGCTGATATTTTGTATGTTTTGCTCAATTTGAATACACCTCCTAGTTTGTCTAAAACAAAGGCAAGATTTTTAAAGTTGAAAGTTGTTAACTACTGCATTTTGGATAAATGTCTATATTGGAAAAATGCTAGTGAATTATTGCTTAAATGTTTTCTTGAGAATGATGCAGATAAGATCAAGCATGAGTTCCATGAAGGAGAATGTGGAGGCCACCTCTATTGGAAGAAAACTACCAATAAAATCCTTAGAGCTGGTTACTACTAGCCCACCCTCTTTCAAGATGTCCATAAAATGATTATTGCATGTCACAAATTCCAACTTTTTGAAGGCAAAAGAAAATTGCTTCCCTTACCCTTGCATCCAATCACTGTTGAAGCTCCTTTTCAGTAGTGGATTCTAGACTTCATTGGGGAAATCCATCCTCTCTCATCTGCGCAAGATAGATGTATCCTCACTGCAACAAACTACTTTACCAAATGGATAAAAGCCATCCCTTCTAGGCAAGCCACTGACTCTTTTATCATAAAACTCCTTGAAAATCATATCTTATCTAGATTTGGATGTCCTAGAAAGATTATCATTGAAAATGCTGCTACATTTGGATCCAAAAATATGGTTGAATTCTGTCACAAATATCAGATTACATTGGGCCATTCTACTGCTTATTACCCTCAAGGTAATGGGTTGGCAGAATCCTAAAACAATATTTTGTTAAACATAATAAAAAATTTGCTGGAAGACAATAAGAAATCATGGCACACAAAGCTAGTACATGCATTATGGGCTGAAATATTAGCACTTAAGAAATCAATTGTAATGTCACCCTACCAGCTACTTTATGGAGCAGATGGAATTTTTCCAACCAGTCTAGGAGTGCTAGTCATGAAGCTGATCCAAGAGGTACAGTCTGAAGAAAATGATATGACAAGGAGAATACATCAGACTATACATCTTCAACAAACCAGGGAGGAAGTCTACAACAGAGCACTGCACAAGCAAGAAAACATCAAGAATTTGTTTGATAAAAGAACAAAGGACAATGATTTCAGCATTGGTGAAAAAGTTTTAAAGTGGGATTCTAGGAGAGAAGATAAGGGAAAACATGGAAAATTTGATAACTTATGGTTAGGCCCTTATCTTGTTCATTCTACTGCTGGTAACAATGCTTATTTCTTGTAGGAATTGAATGGAACTTAACTTTTTGGAGGTCCTGTTAATGGCAGGATGCTCAAACATTATTTTTCTTAACTGTAGCAGTTTGAAGCTTTTTTATTTTTTCCTCATTATAAATATCATATCCATCATTGCATTCAAATTTAGAAAAATAAAAAATTACAAAAACAATAGAATATAGAAAAGAGGGCAGAGTGAAAACAAGAAAGGTACAACCCCATACCAAAAAAGAGAAATAAAATCTGAAAGTGTGCAAGCTAAAATGCCACTCCTAAAACACACTTCTAGTTAGTCATATGGTCTAATCATGACTAATTAGTTTTTCAATTTATTGCTGATAGGTTAGTGAATTAGATCATCCAAACAACATAATCTTGGCTTATCAGTAAGGTAGATTAGGATAGAGAAACAAAGGTTTAAACAAGCTCAAATCTGAACCTATGAATCTCAAAAGAAGAATGGCTCCAATTAGATTAAAAATTGAGCCAAAGAGAGAAAATAGACTAGTTCCAATATACTCAAAACTTGAACCAGGAAAGAAAGAGGAAAAATCTCAATCAAATATCAAAACTAGAGCTGAAGAATAATGAAGGATGTTGTAGTTTTCAGATCTTAAGCCTTCACCATTTTTTTTAATTTTCTACAAATAAAAATCTATGTGCATCTTATTTTTATGCCATAGATCAGTAGCAAGTAAGACTACTTATTCCTGGCTTGGCTGCTTTTAAATTTCTTGTCTTAGAAATTAGAGAATAAAAGTTTGTCAAACAGTCTAATCCTGACAAATAGTAGTTAGGTAGAGAAATTCATGAACTCAACTGTTTAAACTGAGTTCATGGAGGAAAAATATTAGACTTAGATTAGTTTCCTGTTTTTCAAAAGAATAAAATTTTTATGAAAAGAGTTTGCTAGTCCAAATGCACTCTGAAAGAATAAAAAATGTTATGATCATTAGGAATGGGTAGGTAGAGATGTTGTTTTGATAGAATTCCATTGTGTCAAATTGTTTCAAATATTGTCAGATCAAAGAAGGTCAGCCAAAGAAAATAAAAGTTGATGCCCAATGGATAAGGCACTGGTCAGCTTCCAGAGAAATTATCTGCAGTTCTTGACATCTTCAAGAAGATGCCATCCCCATGTGGAGCCACTGTTAGCCACCTATAAAATTTTCCATATCAAATGGTGGTTAAAACTCTTTTAGCCTTTAAGAAACAATTCATGTTCAAATTGTTAGTTCTTAAAGTCTTATGAAGATCTTTACCCTTTGAGTTAATCTTCACTACTATTTCCCTCATAATCCTAAAGTACCTGCTATTTTACCAAGAGAAAACTGCTTAAGAGACCCCATTTTCCCATAATTTCACTTCTCTTTTCACTCACAAACAATTCCACTTTTTATCCTTATTCCCTCCATAAACCCTTCTAAAAATACCCCCATTTGACTCCTAAATCATTCCAAAGACCCTTTAAAACCTTATGTTCTCCTTTCATTTGGTTTAAAAACTCTTATTTAGCCTATTGGAACCCTCAGTTTGGCTTAAAAACCCTATTTTTAAGCCTAAAATCACCTTTTTACACTTTATTGGTCTTAAGCCCCCGAGGGCTTATCTCCTTTAGCTCCTCTACCTCATGTGGCCGAAGCCCCACAATCAGGCACTTTAAGCCTAAAAAACCTCTTCCGAACCCTTATTCCCTTTGATTTTCAACATCCCAACGTTATGATTTTAAAACAGATCTAGACCATTGATCTCTGCGGATCAATGGCCCTCGGGCACTCACCCTTCATCAGTTTCACCTGCTTTTCCATTTACCTTTTTATTTCTCTACCCCATATTAGAATCTTAGTTGTCCATTCAAAACATCAGATGGTTGGGACTTAACCCGATAACTCAAACACCCGCTCGTTCACTTATCAAGCTTCCCTTCATTCCAAATCTCTGCCTCTTTATTAAATCTTGACTGTTTGTTGCGAAGATCCAATGGTCTGGATTCAACTTGATAGACCCGAATCCTTTGGGACCTACCTCTCGCCTCATAAAATACCTACCCACTCATGCCTTGCCACATGTATTAGGAGGGACAGGTGTCAGCAGGTGTATGGAATCGCGTTATTTTTGTGAATACCACCCACCCCCCTCAGCGCTGCGCAAAGACCACTAATGTTTTTCTGCTATACCGCTCCCCCCTTTACAATGTAACTCTTGATTTGATCCTAGCCATCGATCTTTGAGATTGGACGGTCCTAACTTAATCTCGCCCGCATTCACTTTTCACATAATTCACTCCCTAAAGACTTCATCGATCGATCTTGACCGTTCATTATTTTAATCTAACGGCCCACGTTATATCACAACCCTGATTCATTTGCCTCCATCTATTTCTCCCAAACACTCCATTGAACGATCTCCGCCATTGATTATCCTAATCTGATGGTTCTTGTTCATTGTCGCACCCAATCTTCATTTTCACCTGTTTTGCTTCCACCAAGGGTTTTCTCCCTTTTTTGCTGCAAATTCCTCCATTTCACACAACTCCATCCCCTCAAGTAAACCTTTGAAGCAGTCTTAAACCATCCCTATAGGATTTCTTAATGAATTTGTGTGTTTTGTAGGGTTTTAAACGGTGTTTTCTCTGTGTTTTCACCAGTCACAGTCAGGTGACAAAAAGGCCCATAATGATGATTATGTGGTTTAAAATCAAAGGAAAAAGGAGCTGTGAGTTTTGAATCTAGGTTTAAATCATCTGGATCACGATCCAGGGTTTAGCAAAAGCCCTCCAACTACATAAAGCCACCTGCATAAACAAATAATCAAAGTGTATCAAAATGAAGAATTAAAAGTAAAGGGATTAATGCCTAAGCTTGAAAATCAAGGTTTTTAATCCACAGGTTTAAGGGATAAAGACAGTATTAAGGAACAAAGACTTGAAGAAATGAAGATCAAGGCCTAATTAAGCCTAAACACCGACAAAAAGCACATTAAATGTGTTTTAAGGAGAAACAAAAAGATATATAAGCAAAAGAGGCCTCCACTGCCACATCAGAGGTCATTTATCCTCTTCAGCTGCCAAAGTGCCACCTGCAGCTTCAATAAATAAAAATAAGGCATAATTATTGCCTAGTCAATGATATTTTGTTTAAAGACAACTAGAGTTATTTCCAGCCTGCCTAAAAAGAGTTTTAAAGTCAACAAAATCTGCCAAATAGCTTAATACTTAATGAAAACCTATTAATACAGAGGAAATGTCAGAAATATTCTCTATTGAGTTTCTCAAACACAGAGAAGCATTAACTTGTATTAATTGAACCCAAAGATCTTTTCTTTCGTCCCACCTCTTCATTTCTTCTATAAATACTTCTGTAGAAGATAGTTTAGGGGTTGGTCTCTGGATATCTGTTGCATGTAAATAGTTTTATGAAGTTGTTGTAGCCCTGTTTGTAATTGAAGATACATAAGCTGAGATGAGAAGTTTGAAGCTATAGAGACCCACTGGACTTGATGATTGTAACTGGTTTGAACATCAAATACAAGCTGATTTTTAGGATCCTGGTCTATGTCAGTGGTGATGTGTTTCTTATTGTAAATTTTTATTTTATTTATGTTTCCATTCTGTCCATTTTTCTCTGATAAAGAACAAAAAATATAGAGCTATGATTTACTCTTAGAAGTACCCTACTCTCATTGATAAGCTTTATCTTTATGTTTTCCTCCCTTGTGTATTTAAGAATGATTTAGTACATTCCAAGCAGTCAAGGAATGTTGGTGAGCCCATTTCTTACTGTTTAAACTTTAAACATTGTTCTTGAATGATGTTTTCATTACATGCTAAGTAGAGTTGGACTAGGAAAGTTTATGGTTTGTCCTGTCTTCTAGTTCTTTCTCCAAAGGTTGTTTGAAAGTTTCCCTAAGCCTATGTCAAAAGAAGGCTAGTTTCAAAGTACTTACCTGATCTTAGACTACTTTTTATGTTTATCATGAATGTTTTCCTTTTGAATACGCTTAAAGCAGGCTAATTTAAAAGTATTTACTTGATCTTAAGCTATTCTAAGTTTTTTAAATGTTTTCTCTTGAAAGTGCATCAAAAGAAGGCTAGTTTAAAAGTACTTACCTGATCTTAGATTACTTTTATGTCTGTCCTTAAGTGCATGCCAAAAGCAGGATAGTTTCAAAGTACTTACTTGACGTTAGGCTGCTCTTTGTTTCTTCATCTGTTTGATTTCTCTCACTCCATTTCTTATTGTTTCATTCCATAAAATAAACTTAAAGAGATCCTTTGACATAGATGACTTGCCCCATGGACCACTCTTGAACCTTGCTGTTTCAATTAAATCCTCTTATGACTTCATAGCCCAATGGATTGAAGCTGCTCCTTGCCTATCTTATTAGCTGAACCATTCTTTCACCTACTTACACCTTCACCCTTCATTTATACTTCCTTCACCTTCATCATATCCTTGCCCAACCAAAACCAAACAAAACCCTTGTTCTTAATAACTAGCCTAAATTCATACTTAAAACCATAAAATATAAATCATTCTTTGCACTTATAGAGAGATCCCTCTCCAGATTCAGGAGGGCTATATCCTAGAATCCCAAAGTGGTTTTTGATGTAGTATTTGTAACATTTAGTCTTGTCACTCTGATAAATTATAGATACCTAACAGAACCACCATTAAACTTGCAAACAACCCTAAAACCTGTTGAATAAAACCTGCACGGGGCTTAAACTACTTTAGAAGGCTTGGGCGAGGGAGCAATGAGGAGAAGGGTGAATGCAGCAAAAATGGGCTAATGGCGGGACTGCAGATACTATGGCTTGAATCCCCTTCGGGCACGAAGAACAGGATTGGTGGTTTTGGGAATACCGAAGACGGTATTCGCATGGGATTAAAGCGGTAAGTTGTATTATATGAAATGGACGAGATACGATCAGATGGGTGACACATGTCTCTTTAAAACTGCCTATTTCACGTTCAAAATGTACTATGGATGGGTTGGGTGAAACGGGCACGAAATGGAATGATGACCATTGGATCTGGGGAAATCAATGGTGGAGATTGGAAGAAACATGATGAAAAGCCCAGTGCAGTCGGGTGGGACCGGTGGGATTATATGGTGAGGTTTGGTGGGGGCCGTTAGATCTGAAGGAATGGACGGTCCATATCAAATTGGAGATTTAGAATGGTGGATGAGGGGTCAGGGAAAAGGCAAAGACCCGATGGAGAGAGAACCGTCCAATTTGGATTATATCGATAGTGGAGATCAAACGCGCGAGGATGGAGGGTACAGATGGGTTTGAAAGCCGGGTGCCTCCGCAGTGAATATGGGCCGTTGGACAAAGATCTTCTGCAGTCAAATGAGTCAACTATGGGGGCACTAGTGAGTACAGGCCACTTTGGTCAGGTGCCCCCGTAGTGAACCTGTGCCGTTGATCTGGGTTAATCAGATGGTTGCGAATGAATCAAGGGATCGGAAATCGGCGGAGAAGAGGGTCTGGGAAGGAGGAATTTAGAATCGCGATGTGGCGATGGCCGATGGGAGAATCAAGTGTGATGGATGGAGGACCGTTGGATCGGGATAATGATCAACGGCTAAGATGTGATCGTTGGGGAAGAAAATGAAGCAGAGGGGGGTCGATCACCATTGGATTTGATAGAGATCAACGGCTCAGATCTTATCGGCGGGATGCACATTACGGAGAGAAAGGAAGGAGGAATGGAAGATTGCAATGGTCGATGGAGCGCAAACTGTTGGATGGAAGCAGATCGACGGTTAGGATTCCCTCGGCGGAATGTCTATCAAGGGTGCGACATCAGCGGGGTAAAGCAGAATCAGGAGGCTGTGATATGTGATAGCCAATGGGGCTTAGCGCTTGGTCACAGGACCAGGCTATATGAAGGAAAAAGGGCTAGGGCTAAGCCGAAAGGTGCTTGAGCCTGAATAACTAAAAGGAGCGGAATTAGGCTGAAATGAAGGTTTTTTTGAGGCTTTTCAGAGGTTCTGATGGGGTAAAAGAAGGGTTTTAAACCAAGTAAAATAAGATTTATAAAGTTTTAAAGGGATTTCTTGAGGAAATAGAGGAATAATAAAGGGTAAAAGGGGGTTTTAGGAGGGAAATTATGGAGAAGACGTTTTTTGAAACAACCTCTTTTATAACAACAGGGCTTCTTTGAAAAATATTTTGTGGAAATAGCAGTGAAGATGATTTGTAATATAAAAGACACCAAGAAGGCTTCAAGAACTAGCAGTTTTCCATGAAGATCACTTCTTGAAGGCTTAGGAACATATTTAGCCATCATTTTCTATGACAAAATTTACTAATGGCTAACAGAAGAGAAGAATGAAAAAATTCACTATCAGGAGGGAAGGAGTTCTCAAAACTTCTTCTTCAAACTATGCATTACATTAGCAGAGACATCAGAGATATGATAATGGAGAGATGTAGAGATTCTCCAAGACGGCTTGTATATGAAGAAATCTCCATTTGTCACATTATGGGTGTGAGCATTCAGCTACACCATTAGATCTACAATGTGATACTATGCCTAGGGTCATAGTAAGAGAGATGGAGGAAGGAAATGTACCAAAGGAGGAGACTCTTGGTGACTATATTCAAGAGTATGAATCTCAAACTCATAGATTTAGAGATCATCTAAACTTCCAAGGGTTTTGAAATATCAAGGAGGATAGAAGACCTAGCAACCATGACAGAAGCACAAGGTGAAAGCAGCAGGATGTCGGTAGATTCTTTCTATCTACTTTTGATGGGTCACCTAAATGTTCAACTAGGGCTTGGGTGGAGGAGCTAGACACCTATTTTCAACAACGCCAAGTTTCAGAAGATGAAGCCATTAGAGTAGCAGTGCTACACCTTGAAGTTAAGGCTTATGCCTGGTGGTTTTATGAATCTTATTCTTTAAAAGATGCAAATATATCTACTTATGCAACGTTCACTAGGAGGTTAGTAAAAAGATTTAACAAAAAAACTTCTGAAACTTCCTTGGTTGAGTTAACCAAGCATACACAAAAAAAAATTTGCATGAGTTGGAGAGATCTATAAATCCCACTCCATTTCAGAAAACTATTGAGGGGATTAAAAACTTGCAGAATACCTTGCTAGAGGCAAGATCCCCTCTTCATAAAGATCTCTCTTCTCAAAGGGAAGACATGGAGATATCTTTTTCAAAAGAGGAACTAAACAAAGAACCTCTTAATGATGATGAGACAAACTCCATTCATGATGAAGGGGAAGAGAAGATAAGAGGTAACAACGTTGTCACAACAGAAGGAGATCTAGTACCTCATGAAGAAGAAGATGGATAATTTGCTCCAAAGAGAGAAATTATTGAACCCTTGCAAGGAGTTCCAAATAATCTCACATGTAGAGATCATGGCACAGTCCATGAGCAACATGTGCCATCATTGACAGATTGTGATATCTTGAAGATAGAAGAAGATAAGGGGGAGGTCCAACATCATATTATTAGGAGCACACACCCCTATGTATTTCAATAGATTGATGCACAAAAGAGGCAGGAGGATTTGCGCAGTGAGGACAAGGAAAAATTAGTCCACTCACATATACAGCCTACTCTAGGCCTTGATGTTTCATTAAATGGAGGAATTTCACTAGGGAGACCCCCTGATTGGAGGATGAATAAATATTTCTCTCAACATGGTGTAGCATTGATATATTTGGCTAAGGAAGGAGCCTTGGGAGGAGCTAACACAATGCATCGAACCTTTGATGGGTTCAAAGGAGAGGTGAGAAATTTTCTGATATGTACATTTCCATTACCCACTCAGCTATTTTCACTAAAAGATGATGATTCAGAAATCTATGATGACATGAGCATGGTTTCAAAGGGCCACTCCATAGCCTTGGAGAAGCAAATGATACTTCCACACTTGAGGAATATTTTTTAATATGACAAGAGGTTATTGACTCTCTTGTATGCATTGGCCAAAGTATGGAAGTTTTGGAGGGGAAGTGCCTTTCAAGAGGAGGATGACCTCCATATACTTCAATCTGACCTTGGGCAAGATCAACTGCAAGGGAGGTAAGAAAGGTGGGGTAACAATACTCCAACATGTGGCTTTGGCATTATGCATGTCAAAGTGGAGAACTATGATGTGACATGTGCTTCATTTTAGATTTCTACAATGCTGTCATTGTTGGGAAGCCTAGATCCATATTAGGAGTCCCAACTATTGGTGGAATATTCCAAGAACCTCTTCACATGTAAGGTTCTTGATGGGCAAGTGATAGATGGGAGGTATAGAATGGTTGAGGGAGTCATCTATTTCCATGATCAGATCTACTTGACTAGAGACTCCAAACTCAAAAGGGAGATTCTACATGGAGCATATGAGACACTCTCTTCAAGACATGTAGACTTCATTGAGTCTTATCACACCATCATGGAGGGATTCTATTGGGAGGATCTCAAATAAGATGTGCACCATCATATCAGGAGATATGTAGCTTGTTTGATGTATGAGGAGGAAAGAAACCACCTTGAAAGTTTGTTACACTCACTTCCCCTTTTGATGGAGGAATGGGAAGGTTCATCTATGGACCTCTTCACCAACTTGTCTACAATATATGGTAAAGATTGTGTTTTGATGATTATTTATCAACTAATAATGTATGTGCACTCCTTTACCATGTATTTGCAACACATTGCTCCACAAGAGAGCAAACCTCTTTGTGGATTTCGTGGTCCTTTTTGGACTACATTCAGTGATGGGAATGACCACTTTCTGGAGGACTTTGGGCAAGATATGTTTTTATTGGATCATATTCAACCAACACCTAATGTCTTCTACTATTTTCAAGATTTTGAGAATCTTATGGCAACAAGGAAGTGGTTGGATGGCCACTTATCATATCATGTTGTGAGACAACAAGAGGAAGAAAAACGCTGGTCTCACTTGAGGGACTATTATCACCATCCAACATACTATATGAAACATAGTCCATTTTTTTGGATTCCATATGGTGATGACATTCTATTCAATATATGTAGGATGGATTGGGAAAGAGTGATTCTTGGAACCAAAGAGTGGGATCATGAGAGTCCAAGTGCATTTTGGCTTATTAATGACCATATTATTGCAACCCAAGATCAACAGTTCCACATCTATCATAAATGGAGAGAGAGACAATGTGATTTGAACAAAATTATCTCTCATTTTCAGCCATGCATCCCCCATACATTGCAGAAGCAGGGGATTGGTGAGTTTTTATATGAGCTACCAAGAATGGCTCACTTTTTTTGGATGATAGCATGGAGATTGCAGTTTCTCATTGGGGTTTAGGCACCCAACATTTATCATCTCTCATGCCTTAAGGAGGCCAATGGACAACATATAACGCTTTCCATATATCTCCCACTTTTTCATGACAAGAATTATTTGGTTTATCCACCAAAGGAAAATTTGTATTCTTGGGAGGGGACATATCCATTGGATATTTTGCAGTATCCCTGTAGTTTCTTAAGGACAAGAAAATTTTGGAGGGGAGGACTGTAATATTCCTGAATTATCCTACAACTAATTGGAATTTGAAATTTCTTTTTTCACTTAGATAGGTGAACAAGTGGGAGGGGATACCCATAAATCTCTTTATTGTGAATAAAACCACTTCTAATGTGAAAGTGGATCATCTTTCCAGCTCAATAAAGCACCCTAAGGTGTGAACAGGGGCTAGAACAAGTTGACTGGGTAAACTTTGACCAAATCAACATCGTTGTCATGGAGGAGTGGACATTAATGGAGGGAAAAATAGTTTTAGATGGAGACACATTGCATGGAAGTAGTGTCATTAATGGATGGGGCTTAAGGTTTGGAAGCTCATATCTTATAAAAGGAAGAGGATGGCATCCATATTATTCATCTTGATGTATTTGATATTTTGATATATGGTCTATTTAGACATATAGCTTTCTTCAGCTGTTTAGCTAAGATTGCATGTGTTGTTTATCACTGGGTGTTCTTGATCAGGAATCCCACCTCTTCCATTGATAATCTCTTGGAGGAGTCTTGCACTATACTTCCACATTCAGGAATTTGGCCAAGCTTCAGTCTCATTTACAACACAGTTCTATTTAGAGTTGGGCTGTGTTGCAGGGGTGTAGAAGTGGAGGAGAGAAATCTCCAATTTCTGAGCTACTTTTCCATTGGAGGGATCATCCTTTCATCCGAAGGCTTGTGAGGAAGACTTTAGGGCTTCAATACATATTTTGGCACTAGGCCAAGTAGTATTCATCAGCTACAACATAGTTTCCCTCAAGGACTGCGTTATTTTGGAGAGCAGCTGCAGCAGTGGGTTTATTGCCATATTTGGAGTGTTTAGGTTTCCTGTGTGGGGATCAGCCCTTCATTTAGGAGATCTGTTGGAGGAGGATAAGATATCTTGTATATCAGATCAACCATCTCGCATAAGTGATTTAGTTGCAGATATTATTCAACCCTAGGGCCAAATCTTCTATATTTTGTATAGTGTGTATTTTCGGAAACCTTTTCTGGGTTGTCCTGTAATTCTATTTTGGAGCATGGATCTCTGACCTTAGCATTTTTGGAGAATTATATCAGCAAAAATATATTTTTATATCTTTCAGCTGCTATTCTCTCTTAGACAATGCAATTTTCTGCATTCCTGTATTTCATGTATTAACAACATTTTAGATCTAGGTGTATGCTTTCATGGGAGGCTTGTTTGCCCAACTTGAGTGATCTTTTCCTCAAGATCTTGTACCTATTTTTTTGTTATATACATAATGGAATGGATCTAATGTTGTCTCATGCTTTGATCTATTATATTTCTGCATATTTCCAGTTTTATGCATTCTATTCTTGGTTTACCCATTTGGGAATATTTCAAAAACTTTAACCTAAATTGTACCCAAAAAATTGACCCTAGGGAACCCTATCCCAACAATGTGGTCTTTATCTTTGGTCTTCCGTTGTAATCAATGTTCCTTAGTATTCTTTCCTGATGATCATCTTATCTCCTCAGCTCCTTCAGTGTCTTCTAGCATGGTCTCCTTCTCCATATCCTTCATCATCATCCTGGAATGAGATAATAGAATAACTGTGGCTGCAATCTACCCATGACAAGAAGACATCAGTACGATAAACCCCTAGCCTAAGATATTTCATGAAATCAATTTTTAGGGCTAGGACTGGTGACTTTTTGAGTGACTGACTCAAGGATTGCGTAGTTCTAGAGGTAAAGGTACAAGAATAAGGATTGATACTACACAATGTTTATTTTAGGATGGCCAACATTAGATGATTGCACAATTGAGGGACTCAAGCACTCATGTTGAAGGCTTGAGCTTTGAGATTGCGCAATGTGCATCTCTGGAGGCCTCGACACAAGGAATGCAAATTTGAGGGAATCAAGGGATCAAGATCCTAGACAGAGCCTTAAGACTGTTCAATGCAATGTTCAAGCTTGGAATGAGAAAAAAATTGCACAGTTGGGGAGCTGAGGGGGCCAGGCTAAGGGCTTGAGCACTGATTTTTTCCACTGCGTAGTTCCGTATCGAAGAGGAGGCCAAGTTATTGTGCAATTGTGAAGTTCAAGAGATCAAGCGTTGGGCTTGAATTAGGGGAATTTTTAGGTCTAAAATGGCCCTTCTAAGGAAATTATAAAATGATAAAATAATATTAGATTACATCATCAAATTTTAAAGGAAAAAATAAAATAAATATTTTTCAACTCATATTTTTAACTTATCTCCCTATGGGTTTACTCAAATTTTGAGCAGAAACACTTTTTGGATGCATCATTTGATTCCTCATCCAAGGAGTACCCATGCTTCATACTTTTGATGGACCCCACTACATGAAAAATAAGAAATACATGAAAAACATGATTACAATCACATATTTTCATGTATTTCTTATTTTTTCGTGTAGTAGGGTCCATCAAAAGTATGAAACATGGGTATTACTTGGATGAGGAATAAAATTTTGCACCCAACGAGTACTCCTGCTTGAAATTTGAGTAAGATATTACGGAGATAATTTGAAATACGAGTTGAAAAAGTAGTTTTATTATTTTATAATATTTTTACTTTTTTACTCCAAAAATGGTGAATCACCCCCATGGTTGACATCATTATCTTGAATCCTATCGGTTATTATAATTTTATTTTGGTTGTAAATTTTTCTTAGGATTCCCATTTTAGACCTAAAAATTTCCCTAATGAGGACTCAAACTACGCAATGCACACATTAGTCGTGGTTGGAGAGAGGGATTGTGTAGTCTTGACGCTTAGGGGGTTGAGCTTGAGCACTGTGATTGCATAATTCACAGTCCTAGAAGGCAAGAACTAGGCATTGTGTCATTCCAAGAGGTAGGGTTGCAACTTGAGGGTTGAGACTACGCAATGCAAAGTTCAAGAGGGCTAGATGAGGCTAGGTTTTATAGTCAAGAAGTTTTCCAAATTATAATAAGTGTGAGATCTGTGCAAATGATGCGAACAATGAAAAAAACTTGATTGTGATCACACACTTAAAAAATTTGACGAAACAACATAGATAATACAGAACACATGAGAAACATACTTCCCTCAGTGTGACAACTTTGCGACAACTTACGACATGTGTGACACGAAAGATACACTTTGCAACGACTGTGACAAAAATTGTGTGACAATGCTTGAAACTCTTAGAATGAGTGCGATACATGTTTACATGGTAAGTATAACTCATTAACACAAATATTACCCCTTGAAACACACAAAAACTAGCTTTCATGTACTATTCGACACTCCACATGACAAAATATGACATTTCCTATATGAAGATAAAAGGGTGTGTTATCATAAAGCTATAATATTTTGGGTTGTGTCAACCTCCATCCTACCATAACTATTTCAAACCAACTTTTAACTGGAAGTTATCCCTTCTAGTTTGAGAGGGCTATCTTAAATTACTTATAAATTTTCTATATAAAACTAAAAAAAAAAACATATGGCTAACTCTGTACTTTTCATGGGATTTTTTGCAGGTGAAAGAGTATGGTGATTGCCACCATTGGGAATGGAGTTAGCTAAGGAAAATCAATTACAAAAAAATACTTTCATGGAAGCTGAGGAAATTTTGGCTGTGAAATGGTGTGATATAAAAATTTACAGTAAAAACATAGCAAACGAAGGAAGTTGGAGCATATAACATGAATTCCAAGTAATCAAATTGCTATGAACCTGAGAACAATACATGAAACATGGAGGTAAAAAATATGCGCCAAAATAGAATCTCAAGTCAAAAGACAGTCTGTTTAAAATGTATATTAACTGAAGAAAAATATTACAAGGGTGGTTTTCTCATAGAATCCATCAACCCTCTCATAGTGAAAATGTTACATATAGATAGAGTGAGGTTCCCATTACAAAATTCTACCACCTGGGCTAGACCCGATGCACAACATAAGAGAACTAATTCTAAATGAATTAAAACTCATGGATAATTTGTAGGGATATTTCCATTTCAACATAATTTGAAAACAAAAAAGAGTCTTCTATCATTTAATACTTCAAAAAATTCTGTTGATGACCTTCATCGAATGCAACAAATTGCTGATGTGTTGGAGTGTTGAATTACTGGAGTGCTGGAATGTTTTGGTCTTTCCACATGTATGTTGACCTGTTGACTTGCTGAGTTGTCTCCCTAAAAAATATGAATTCATAGATTGATGATGTGAAAAAATTTGAACTATTTTCCATCCAATACCTTGCTATCTGATTACCCAAAAATTCATCAAATCTTCATTATGCAGGAAAAAACAGAGTATAGGCAGTTTGGTAGCAAATGAAAAAAACACCCTTTTGCTACCCATTTGACTTTTCTGATAGTTCTAGGGTATTCTTTGATGTTTATTATATAAACAAATTCCTTTAGCACTCCCATTGTAGAGTTTTAAACTTCTCATTTCATCCATGAAAAGCTACAACAATACTGTAGCAAATATTCACCTTCAATATAGGGAGTTGCTACGAAACTGTCAACTTTTTGATATTTTTCCCTTTCATGATTTCTTCCACATCCATATCATTTATAATAACCTATAAAATCCTATATACTACTAAAAATATTGTTTAAATATAGCATAGAAAAAAAAATAGGATGTTAATATATTCAAGGAGCGCCATATATTTTAGAAATAATTTTGAGACCCTTCTTCAAACGATCAAATTGGATCATTTCAATTTGAGTCTCTAAGGATTTGACTTGCCCCTACAACCTTTTCCTGTCTGCTTGTAACCAAGTGTTACTCTTGCACAAGTGCTTCATCATTCTATGAAAAGGTAATGTTATCTTTAAAATATTTTTAGATTCATCTGCAACCTTATTATAGAAATCAAGTTTCTTTGATATATCCTCCCTCAATTCCTCAAAAAGAAGCTTTGATTCTATTATCTCATTTCTAGCATCTCTTAATTGTTCTGGTAAAACCTACATTTCACTTTTTTCCTGTACAACCTCCTTGCCTTTCCTCTTCTTTGCTGGCTTGATTTTTGCTGAAGGCACCTCTGGCATCTTTTCAATTAGTTGTTATGATCATGTGACAAGATTCTTAGGTTTGAAAATAAAATGTGAATCTTCTTGAGTGAAATCCAATTTCTTGGCTCTCTTGATATTCTTTTTGGTTTCTTCCTCTATGACCTCTACAGGCTGTACAATTGGGCTTTGTTCAATCTCAATAGGTCTTTCTTCAATATCAACTACTTCTAGGATATCTGATAGCTTACCCTTCCCTTCTATTTGGCTTCTAGTCATCCTCCTCTTGGTGCTTGTAGATTTTTTTTTGCTGCCCCAAGTTTTGCTACATGTTCAACTATAGGCTCTATCTCTACTTCAGGATCAGCTACAGGCTCAACCTTAGGTTGCTTCTCCTCCCTAGGGGTTATGGATTTAGACTTTGGAGTTTTCCTAGGGGTGGCAGTATCTAACTCATAGCCACTTAGAAATAGAAAAGTGAGAAAATATCTATTCAACCTATTCAATTATTCAACAACCAACGATTTAATAAGAACATCATGGAAAATAGAAGTGTTACTAGCACCAGGTTTTCCTTGGACCTTGTCAACCATCTTTCCCAAACTTATAGACATATAAAAAGGCATTTCAAGGGGTTTCTTACTTGTGAAATGCAGGATAAATTTGAAATGGTATTGGTAGACCATGTTGAACCTACCTTCACAAGTGAAGCAATTTTGGATGACCATCAGGATTTTAGAATAATATTCTTTGAGGAAAGTTCTAGGAATTCGTGTATTCATATCAATCCATCTATGCTCTTCCTTAAGAAACTCATCACAATTATGCAACTACAAGTTCTACACTTTGAACAAAGTTTATCCAGACCTAGGGATTTATGTAGCATGATAAATGGTGTTATGGAACAGTGTGAAGTTTAACATGCCCAATTTAGACTCTATCCCTGTGAAGTTAATAGAAAAATATTTGTCAAAATTTCCGTGGTAACCCTGCAGATTCTGATAGAAACGAAGGCACTGTATGCTGGAAAATTCTTGAGTGAAGGCAGGGTCCTCTTCCATTAGTTTCATATCCATTGGTTCATATCTCACCATTGTCCCTCATTTATATTGCTTCCTCTGAGCTGCTGTGGATTCAACACACTGAGAGATTCTTTTGACACCTGAAAATATCCTAAAGACAATAGAACAAATCTTGACACCAACAGACCTACCCTAAAGACAACTATACCATCTCACAAGACAATAAGACCGAGCTCATGGAAATAAAGACATTAGGGGAATTTTGAGGTCTAAAATGGGCCTCCTAAGAAAAATGTACAACCAAAATAAACTTTATAAGAACAAATAGGATTCAATATGATGATGTCAACCATGGGGGATGATTCACCATTTTTTAAGTAAAAGGGTAAAAAGATTAAAAAATAATAAAAGAATAAAACTACTTTTTCAACTTGTATTTTCAACTTATCTCCCAAATTTTTTACTCAATTTTCGAGCAGGAGTACTAGTTGGATGAAAAATTTAATTCCTCATCCAAGGAGTACCCATTTTGCATACTTTCGATGGACCTTGCTACGTGAAAAATGAGAAATACATGAAGAAACGTGATTGTAATCACATTTTTCATGTACTTCTCATTTTTCATGTAGCAAGGTCCATCGAAAGTATGCAACATGGGTACTCCTTAGATGAGGAATTAAATTTTTTATCCAACGAGTACTCTCACTTTAAATTTGAGTAAAAACTTTGGGAGATAGGTTGAAAATACAAGTTGAAAAAGTAGTTTTTTCTTTCTTCCCTCTAAAATTTGATGATGTCATTAAATTGTATTTTATTATTTCCATTATTATTTTATAATTTCCTTAGGAGGCCCATTTTAGACCTCAAAATTCCCCTAATGATAGTTTGAATGAGAATGAGACCAAGTTGTGACAATAGATCTAATTAAAAGTGAAAAGCAAACGAATTTGGGAGGAAGTTATATGGTGTACGCATTTTGGGGGTGACGGATAAGGGAAAAAGACATGTAATCATGACCCACATGACTCCGACCATAACCATTTTAAAACATTTTTATCGTTACCTTATCGTTACCATAGCAACAGACTTCCATAGCAGGACCAATGTTTTGGAAGGAAAATATGCTACGGAAGTGTCAGGAACTTCAGTAACAAACCCTCGACTTTTCTAACTAGAGTTGCTAGGGATTCTTGTAAAATCGTCAAAGTTTTAATTATGACCCAATATTCCCAATACCCATGGAATATTTAATTTTCAACTTTATTTTAACACCCTACTAAAATCCATAATGACCCTACAAACTGGTTTTATGACCAAAATGACGTTTGTACCGGTAATTATTTTTCAAGAAAAATCAAAACCATAACTAACTTAACCAAATTGACTTAAATACCAAACTTAAGTGTTATCTTGGATAACAGGTTGAACAACACTTGTGATACATGAACGAAAATGAAAGAAAAACATGCCAGAGTGAAGATAACTTGAAAATGACACTAATTAAGGTAAAAGAAAGAAAAAGTGATAGTCGAAAGCACGAAAATGACACTCGTGAAAGTGAAGGTGCGCAAAAGCGATAGTTTAAAAAACTCACCAAAATAGAAGTACAAACACAACTAAAAGTGGGGGACTATCAATAACAATGCACACTAACTGTTGACATGGGCTGAAAATTGCACGTACACTATCTTGAAGGACTACGCTATGTTTTTTCAAGCTTGCATAAAATAATGGGCTCATGAACTTGTCTCAAACTAAGCATTTTTTAGTAAGTGGCTTCGTCCGATCAAGAAGTGATCACAAAATGATCGAACAAAAGATCCACAGTAGGCTCCAAAATTCAAGTGTAGGTAAAATTTTGGAGGGTGTTTTTCGCAATGAAAACACCTGCATCTCCTACTCCATATCTGCTAAAATACCTAATAGAACCAATACCATGTTCATTGGATCACTCCAGTTGATAGGAGTATTATGCCAACTACACATATAGAGAGGCTCAAATGGACTCATATTCAAGGATTCCTGATATCCATTATTATAAGAAAACTCCACTAGTGGAAGATGCTTCTCCCACTTCCTCTACCAATGCATGACATACATCCTTAACATATCCTCAAGAACCTGTCAACCCTCTCTGTCTGTCCATCTATCTATGAATGATAATATGTACTAAAAGCTAACTGTATCCCTAATCCTACAAACAACTCCTTCCAAGACCTGGAAGTGGACTTGGCATCTCTGTTTGATATAATGTTCTTTGGAAATCCATGCAACCTCACTATCTCCTTGATGAATATCTGAGCTACCTTTCTAGTTAAATTAGTATACGTCACTGCGATGAAGTTAGATACCTTGTTAAACCTATCAATCACAACCATGATGGAGTCATGCTGCCTTGATGTCCTAGGAAACCCTATAATGAATTCCATGGAAATGGCCTCCTATTTCCATTCTGGAATTATAATAGGCTGCAAAAACCCTGCTAGCTGCTTTCATTCTACTTTCACCTGCTGATAGTCCAAGAACCTTGAAACAAACTCAACCACCTCTTTCTTCAAATTCGTCCAATAGTCAAACTTCTTAAAAATTGTCTAATTATTCTAGTATCTTGGGTGGCATGAATATGGCGTGACATGGAACTATCTCAAAACAAGCTTCTTCAACTTGCTGATATCTGGCACATAGATCATGCTCCTGAATATGACCAAGCCATATTCTGTGAGGTGATACTCTTCATCTTGATCACCCTCACCCTACTATTTCAATATCTACTTTAGCTGCTGATACTTCTCATCATGCTGCCCTACCTACAAGATCTGCTCGTCCAAATCTGTCCCATAAGATCTCACAGCTTAAATATGATTCACCTACACTCTTATACTAATAGCATCTACAACTCTATCCTATTTTCCCTTGATGTACCTAATCTCAAAATCAAACTCACTGACAGCATCCAACCATCTAGCTTGCCTTGCATTCAGATTGGGTTGGTCAAAAAAATACCTCATTCCACTGTGATCACTTATCAAGATGAAACTCTTTCCAAGGATATAATTTCTTGACACATTCAATGCACGAATTATCATTTCTAACTCAATATTACATGTCACATAGTTCTACTTGTGCTCATTCAAATTCCTTAATTCATAGCAAACCACCTGTCCTTGTTGCATAAGGACTCCACCAAATATTTCCTTGAAAGAATTTGTACAAACCACAAACTCCTTATTAGGATCTATAATCTTCAAAAATAGCGCATTGGTAAGCAACTACTTCAACTACTCAAAACTAGCTGCACACTCAACAATACATTCAAACTTATTTCATTTTCTCTACAAAGATGTGATAAGATAGGCAATCTTGGAGAAGTTCCTGATGAACCTCCTATAGTAACCTACTAGTCCCATGAATGATATGACCTCATCCACATTATTAGGAGCTAGCCACTCCATATAAATTTATTAATTTTTGGATCCACAACTATCCCTCCTTGGAAACAACATGTCCCAAGTAATGAATTTGAGAATAAAATAAACTACACTTACTAAGCTTGGAATACAACTTATTCTCTCTTAAAAATATCAACTCCACTACTAGGGGCTCTGCATGCTCTTCCTTATTATTTGAATATACCAATATATCATCAAAAAATACTATCTAAAACTTATCCAGATAAGACCACAACATATTATTCATCAAACACATGAAGGTGGTTGGAGCATTGGTAATACCAAAAGGAACCACCACAATCTCATATTTCCCATACCTTATACAAAATGCAGTCTCATAGATGTCTTCTTCTTTTATGGGAACATGATGATATCCAGATCTCAGATCAATATTTTAAAATACTACTTCTTCCTTCTTATGATGAAACAAATCATCAATTCGAGGAAATAGGTACCTATTCTTGATAGTCACCTTGTTCAATTTCTTGTAATTAATGCATAGTTTGAGAGTACCATCCTTCTCCTTTACAAACAACATCGGTGCACCCCAAGGAGACACACTTGTCCATATGTATCCCTTACCAATCATCTATTTAATCTTCAACTTCAATTCCACCAACTCTAGAGTGCTCATCATGCACGATGCCTCAGATGTTGGTGTTTCCCCTGGTACCAACTCAATAGAAAAATCCACCTCTCTATGATGATTAAAATCTAGAATATTTGCAAGAAACACATCCTGAAACTATTGTAAGACAAGATAATTCCTCAAGACTTCATCATTCTCAAAACCCTTCCCTTTGTTACTGGAAACATGAACTACAAATAATATTGCGCTTAACTTGCATAGTTTTAACCATTCGCATTGATGTAGGCTTATCCTTTCCATGAAAGATTCTCTTTTCTCCATCATCATCCATGCAATAAATGGCCTTCTCATAGAAATCTACCTTGGTCCTGTGAGTAAACAACAAATCCATGCCCAAAATCATGTTATATGCACCCAAAGGAAGCACATTTAGGTGTGCTATTGTAGGCATACCATTAATATCAAATTCACAAGACCTCACCCAATGATGAACTCTTCTCTTGGTCCCTGTATCCAATTTCACCAAAAAATATTTTCCATGCACTTATTTATTCAAATGACATTGATCCACCAGTTCAGAACTAAAATAGTTATAATTAGATCCAAGATCAATTAAAATGGAAACAAATTGATCACGAAGCTTACCTTCCATATCAATAATAGATGCTTGATGGTATGCCTTCCTTTTATCAATTACTGAATAGATCCAATGAATTTTATAACCAATATCCCCCACTATCTGTGCCTCCTGAGCACTATAGAAATCTGACCTGCTTCCCTAGTACAATGGAAAATCATTCTTCTGATGATATTTACTACAAATACAATGCTTCAATGATTCCGTGCCATTTCCTTTATTATGCTACTCTCCAAGACGAGACCCATGTCCTTTTTCAGTTGCATAAAAATTCTTATGAGGAGCTGCATTTTATTTCTCACCTGCATCCTAAGATCTTCCTCACATCTTGGGCCATTTTCATTTATTCTTTTCATTACCTTTCCAATCACACTTGAAATCAGGATTGTGCTTTAACTACTCATAACAATTCTTTAACTTCCTTATGACTTCCTCCAATGACTGAGGCTCATAAAACTCAATCCGGTATTTAAATGAAAATGGAAATACAATGATGAACCTTTGGATATTTGCTTTCTCATCCTTGAGATAGGGAACATACCTCAAAAACTCTAGAAATTTGGTTGTATACTCTTGAGTTGTCATGGAACCCATCTCAATCTCATAAGACTCCTTGGACTTTCCATCATAATATCTCTCAGATAGGTACTTCTTATTTAATAGTCTTTCAAACTCACCCCAAGTCAGCTTCTTTTCTCTGATGCCTCTGAAATTCTTAATATTTTCCCACCATATATGATTTTCCCTTAAGACTGAAGGTGGCTATATTGGCTTTCATGTTCTCGAAGAAATCATGCAATTTGAAATTTTTTCTCATCCCAAGAAGCCATGCCTTTTCATCTTATGATTTCTTCATTTCCCCATAAAAAGTAGGAGGTTTTCATTTATTTAATTCCTCTAGCAAGTACTCACTCCTCCTATGATGTTGGTAGTGATGACAATGATGTTTAATGGAAGAAGAGATATAATAAAACCCATGTGTACCAGGCATCTTGTCAAGTGTATCCAAGAGTATGCCACTCTTCACAGTATCATCCCTATCCAACTTGTACCTTCTATGGGACTTAATTCCATCTTCCCCATCAATCTTCTCCTCCTGACTCTCTCCATGACTGATCCCGAATTGTTCCTTCTTTTGTAAGCCTGAAAGGCTTTAAAGAATCACTGCATTGACCTCAACTTGATTTTCTTGAGCTTTGAAAATCCTTTCCCATACCTCAATCAAAATTTTATTATATGATTTAAAAATTCTATTATTTTCTCTCTGAATCCTTAATTTATCTGTTAGATCAAGATGATATTCCTCTCCTTATTGCTAAATTTAATTTTCCCATTCCATTGATTTCACTTTGGGCTTGTATGGGAAGTCATGCGAGATGTATTCCACCATTCCACTCTTCATATTTTAGCCTTATATTTCTTGCAAACATACCATGTTAGATAAAAAAAATAGAAGACATAATCAAAATCATACCTCAATGTATCTCAGGGGAGGCTTTTACATCTACACAATTCAATCCAAATTAGCACTACATATATAATGCCATTGTTATATATATATAACAACAACAACAACATATCAACATCATGATTCATGCATGAAAATAATACAAAGCTATAACAATAACTACATGCATGATAACCATAACCATGTGAATTTTCCCCAAGGTCCAATAGTATAAACCTCACTTTGATACCACTCTATGACACTTGTACCAGAAAAAGGTTTATAGGGAATGAAATTTCTCTGATACGACCCTGTAACACCCCACCCAAAATTTACCTACTTTTACAAGATCTCTAGGGTGAACATGAGCTAAGAGTTACTATGATATGACCCAACATACAAGATCTAGTTATGGAAGTGGGGTCTACTAATAGGAAACTTACTGTAACTTCCCAGGGACACCAAAACACCCAGATTTTAGAAGACATCCACTGATGATCTTACCTGAGCTGGAACTATCTTTTTTCTTGAATTAACAACCCATTCGTATGCATGAAAAGATGTGCATGTGGCCAGAAGGATCCAGTCGCATGCCCATGCCTTCCTCCATGCAGCTACAACTAATATTTCTCAATTAAAATACTATGACTACGAAGTTAGTACCACATTTTTAGGGATATCCTATAGGCCACTCTCCAAAATTGCTAAAAAAATTCCAAAATCAAGTCTAAGACAAACACAAGTATACATAACCTATACTTAGGCTCAAATATTGCCCAAAATTTCCAAACAAATGATAAACATTTATACAAACATATGGTAAACATAATTGCTACAAGTCATGAATGCATATATTGTCATTGTTTCATTCATTTTGCTAGAGAATCATCACGAAGGCTCACAGGCCTCTCAAGCTAGCTACATCAAAAACTTGTTAGCTCATTAATTCATATAACCATTCAATGACTCATCAACGATGAGCAAGATCCATAACAATAACACATCATTTAACCATGCCTATAACCAACATTTAACTAGAATTAAGCCATGATAAACTAGTCATAAAATCAACACAATAAATAATACTTGTGCTCACTGATATCAATAATAAGTAACATATAATAACATATACATAAATCCAACCAAGTTAGGGACTTCCACATACCAACTGACCATATATTTGGGTGAACTAAATATCTCTTTCAACCAATCACCTCAATGTCATATTCCAAGCATGAATGTGGGATCTCATGGGATAAACCAAAACAAAACCAACCATGGCTTCCTGAGGCTAAACCACCTCAACCCTCAACCGCAATGATTTCACCTAAATTAGTCCAAAAGTCACAAAACCAACAAAATATTGGATGCCTCCAAATTTCTTCACCGTACCTAGAGGAATTTTCCTATATCCACCCACCTATAAAGGGATTCCTAAAGAAAACCATCTCCACTCCCATCCTTGGGATTTTCCTGATGCCACCTCACTGAGATCTAAAATATTAAGGCAATCCAAATCTCAACCAAGAATGAATCCCATCACACCATGGCTATCAAGGAAATGGCAAGGCAAGGTTGTAACCACTATAAATCCAGGAAAATCCCATGCAAATGACAACAAAATAATCATGTAAACGAAATGCATGCACCATGCATTCGAATCCCAACAAGGAAATTACACATGCAACCTATTACTTACAAAATATTCCTATTGTAGCCTTTCTTCCAATCTTCTCCTTGTGCTCCCCTACTTTCCTTTACTTTTCCTTTGCTTGCTTGCTCCCTTACTTGTTCTCTCTCTTGGAGTATGAGTATTGAAACTGATCAAAATATGACAACTATTTCTCAGATGTATTTTTATGATTGATGTATGATGTATATTCCTTTCCTTTTCCTTTATTTTCTCTTTAATTTCCCTTGCATGCATATTCTTGTCTCTTCATCTTCATTTTCTCATATTTTCCTTTATTTCTTATATTAATTTTCCATTTATTTCCTTTTTCCTTTTGCTAATGCTAATTCCAATTTCTATAGTCATTAATTAACCAGAAGTGATACCCACTTTCATGTTTCTCCCTCCATTCAACTTGGAATACATTTCCCATGACCGTGGTTTGATTTTTTCCTTTATAATATCCTTCCAATTATATGGAATGTCAAACTGGGGTTGTTACACCATTTTATCGAAATAAACCTTGAACCTTAGAAATTTTGAAAGGTTTGAACCAATTTTCGACATTCTATAATAATTAAAACTTGTTGAGATAAATTATTCATTGTGAAATTTTCCAACCAAAACCATATTTTTCAAGCAAAGTTCATCTCCAACTGCACCAACATTGTGGTTTCAATAATTGGACTTAGCTTTATCTTTACTATTTTATTTATTTCTCTAGCTTATCCTACTCTACTTGTAAAAGAAAATCTATTTTCTCAAGTGTGGGAATACTTCCAATGCATCCATTTCCATAGTAGGATCTCAAGTGTACTCACATCCAAATTTGAAAAATGTACCTCAATAGTTGTTAGGATGTGAGAAACCAATCGCTCTATTAGAATTCATGACAAAAAATTTTGTAGTGTGGAGTGTTTCTTGTGGTCAATGATTACTTGGAACCAAGGTTCAATATAATTTTGGTCCCCACAACTTTCTTGTTTATTGACATTGAGTTGCATGTCTTCCTTTGTTATGCAATGAAATTCTCCTGATACTTGTCCATTACACTCTTGAATGCATAACAAATCTAGTGAAAAACATGTAAGTAATTCCTCTATCTTAGGATTTATTGTCCAATATTCATTAAATGTTGTCCATGGTTATCTGATATCCTCTGCATGCTTTCAAAGATGATTGAGAACAGCTTTTGGATCTTATTCTTCTGGAATATGCTCACAAGTGCATTATTATATATTACATCATGATATACAAATTCATCTCTAATTGTAACTTTGAATTTTAAAAACAGATTTGAGTATATTAATGTCGGTCATATTAAAAACCGCTGACTAGGATCCCCTAAATGGTAATAGGCATGTATGTTGAAAATTCAACAAGAAATGTGTGTCTAATTTAGTTTTCTCTTAATTAAATTGGACAATAAAATGTAACCTTATCTCATATTCACTTGTAATAGTTAACTTAGTGTGATAAAATCAGTTAGCTCATGATTTTCGAGTTGAGAGTGTTTGGTGAGGCATGCAGAGTGATTCTATTAGTTATGGAGTTCGAGTTGTAGTTAGTGCATTAGTTTAATGCATGAGAAATAAATTAACTCGATTTATTGGGTTAAAGTCAGTTGTAACTGGTTTTTTCACTAGTGAGATATCAAGTGAATTAAATCATATTTAATTCACATGCAATGATCTTCCATGCAACTAATTATTTACTATTAATAGTTGCATGCATGTCAGTTCCAGTGGAGACCCATTGAGACAAAGTTTAAAGGGATGTTAACTATCAGTTGTATCATTATTAGGTTGCCCACATGCAGTAAGACAACCTAGGATTTCCCATGAGCATTGTGAAATTTTGAAAGGATGAATTTCCCAAAGAATAGGGATTGCATTCCACATGAATTGAGAAATAAAGGCAGGCTGATTAGAGGCAGGAAATTGGCTAAGTGTTTGTCGATTTTGTCTGGATCAGCGCGAGACAGTTGTGAGAGTGCATGTGACTCTTGTGAGAAGAGTGCATTGTAATTGTTTCATGATTCCTTGGTGAATATACTATAGAATATAGAGGGGTTTTGAGCAGTAATATTTCCCCAGGAAAATATATGTGTTGTGGTTTGATTTGATTCTTTCTTTACTTGTTGTGATTGGCGATCGTGTTTATTTTCCACAATTGATTTGTAGAAGGATTCAATATCTTTCTTTATCATATCACATGATAGGATTGAATCCATTGATATAAATATTTTTTGTATAATTTCTACATGCTAACAGAGCACAGGAAATCACTATCGTGGAGAAGAAACTGATTTTGTGACTGAATAACATTCGAATTTGCAAAAGTATTCTTAGTGCGACAGGCAGATCGGGATCAAGATGAATTTCAATGGCTTGATATTGGAGTATGCACTCAAGGGAAGTTCCAATTATATTGCATGGAAATACAGGATGGAGGCAATTCTAGAGGACAATGGGTTGAAAGTATTCATTGGTAATGGAATTCCCAAACCCGCTGCAGCAAATGTCGCTCTTCTTGATGCTTGGAAAAATAAGATTGCAAAGGCAAGGAGGATCTTATTGGAGGGAGTAAGAGACCACATTGTCTCAAGTATCCATGGAAAAGTGACTCCATATGCAATGTGGAAGGCTTTGACAAATCTATTTTAGAGTAGCAGTGATCATAAAAAATTCACACTGAAGGACAAGCTCAAGAAAATCAAAATGGAGAAATGCGACACTATTCCGAAATATTTAACCAAGTTTTTCCAATGTCGAGATGAGCTTGGGAGTGTCAGAATTACTGTCACGGATTATGAATTGGTGAGCCTATCTCTTCTAGGCCTTCCAAAGAGTTGGCATAGTTATTAGGACTCTATCAAGTGGAGGGAGAAGCTGACAGATTGGGAACGACTTTGGTTGGATTTGGTGCAATAAGAATTCGAGTAGAATACCAAGGATAGATCTTCATCTAAAGACAAATGATGAAGAAAATTGCACCTTGGATGGTAAGGAGAAGAAGGGGAAGGGAAATAAATCCTATTCCAAATATGAGACCGGAAAAGAAGGTAAGAAACGTGAAATGTCCAGAGTGAAGTGTTTTCATTGTCAGGAGCATGGACATTATTCCACTCATTGTCCACAAAATAAGAAGAACAAGAAGGCTTCAGGATCTGTAGTTGGTGAAGCTTTGGCCTCTCAATTTTAGTTGGACTTCTCGTTCATCGCATGCATGGTGTTAAGTGCGATGGGATTAGTGTGGTACTTGGATAGTGGTTCACCTTTCCACATGACAGGAGAAAAATAACTTGTCAGTAGCTTGGAGGAGAAGGACCTCCAGATGCATATCAAAATGGGTGATGATGAGAGGTACAATGCTACCAGGATTGGTACAGTTACCTTTCAGAGATAGTCAGGTAAAACCTTATTATTAAAATATGTAATTCACGTACCCAAATTGAAAAAAAAATAGTTGCAGTAGCAATGTTGGAGGATAGAGGTTATGATGTGGTTTTCAATGAAGGGAAAGCTTTCCTTCAACACAAAGCCACATGAAAAGCCAAGAAGATTGGAATTCATGTCAAAAATCTCTATAAAATTGATGTAGATGGCTGCGCGTAATTGATGGGTAAGGCAAAAAAAGTGGTGAGCTGAGATGAGTGTGTGTTATGGCGCAGGAGATTAGGCCATCTAAACCACAAAGCCTTGAAGGTCATGTAACATATTTCTACGAGTCTTCCCAAGGGTACTCTTGCGTAGATAGACACATACAAGGGATGTACCATGGGGAAGTATGAAAAGACCTCTTTTCATGAGAAGGAGAACCGAGCAACGGAAATCCTTGAGAGAGTTCGCTTAGATATGTGTGGACCATTCCCTACAGCTTCGACAACAAAGCATAGGTATTATGTGACATTTGTTGATGATTTTTCTAGAAAGTTTTGGATCTACTTCATGTAGAAGAAATATCATACGTTCTCAAAATTTTGTGAGTTCAAAGCAATGGTTGAGAGAGATACATGGAAGCATGTGAAGATTCTTAGGAGTGATAATGGTGGTGAGTACATCTCCAATGAATTCAAGAAATTCGGTAGCAAATAAGGAATTCAAAGAGAATTGATTGTGCCTCATAACCCACAACACAATGGGGTTGTAGAAAGAAAGAATATAACAATTGTAGCTGCGACTTGAGAGATGTTGCATGATTAGGGCCTACCATTGCATCTGTGGGAAGAGGCATGTGAAACAAAAGTATTTGCGCAGAACCGTACTCCTCATTGGATACTTGGCATGAGTACACCAAAGGAAGATAACCAGAGGAGGATTTTTCTAGTAAGAAACTTGATGTTTCATATTTTAAAATTTTTGGCTCATCTGTCATGTGACCAAATATTCCAGAAAGAAGCTAGAACCAACAATTGAGATTGGGATATTTTTGGGGTACACTGATACTCCCGACAACTATCGAGTGTATTTTCCAAAAAAAAAGATGACTTTTGTGAGATAGGATATAAAATTTTATGAGGAGAAAGCCATGCGATTGTCCCTTGAGAGGGAGCTTGAGTTGCATGCAGAGGAGAAAATATTGGTTCCAAAGGATGAACCTCAAGATGTGGAGTAGCCACATGTAGATGATCATGGAGTGGAAGAAAAAACTCATGCAAAGCCATATACCAGACATTGTAGAAGGTGCATCACGGAAGCCGATAGATTGAGACTTGATGCGACAGAATATGTAGGAGCACCTACTTCATTGAGTAGACAAATACAGTCTCCAGACAAGTTTACTAGATACATGGCTCTTTGAGAACATTTATTGTGACAAAACCATCCTCCTTTGAGGAAGCAGTGCAATAACCAATATGGGTTGATGCTGTGGTTTAGGATTATGACTCCATCGTCAAGAACAGTGCATGGGAAGTTGTCCCAAGACCAGTTGGAAAATAATTGGTTGGATCTATATGGATCTATAAGATGAAGCAGGTGGCAGATGGGAGTGTGGAGAAGTACAAGGATAGATTTCTAGCTCGGGGATTATCACAAGTTTAGGGGATTGAATATGAGGAGACTTTCACACTGGTTGTGAGGTACTCATCAACTAGATCTATCCTTGCACTCTTAGCACAGATGGGGTGGCAGATACATCAGATGGATGTGAAAAATACATTTCTCAATGGATTTATTGAGGAATAAGTGTACATAGAGAAACCATAAGGTTTTGAAATATTTGACAGTGAGTCACATGTGTGCTGACTCAAGAGAGAACTATATGGGCTGAAGCAAGCACCTCATGCTTGGTACACTAGAATTGATAGCTATTTCACCGGGTTGGGCTTCACCAAAAGTGAAGCAGATGTGAACTTGTACCAGATTGTGGTTGATGGTAAGATCTTGATTTTTGTACTTTATGTTGATACATAATTTTAATAGGTGATGAGAAGCTCATAACTTCTTGCAAGGAGGATATTGCAAGAGAGTTTGAGATGAAGGACATGGGATTCCTTCATTATTTCCTTGGTTTGGAAATATGGTAGCAGTATGGTGAGATATTTTTTTATCAACGCAAAGATGCCAAAGATATTATGAGTAAGTTTCACATGGAGAGCTGTAAACCCATGGAGACTTCTCTTCCAGGAAACTGGAGGAAGGAGGATGCTACTTTAGGTGAGTTAGTGGATGCTACTATTTACAGGCAGCTAGTGGGTTCACTGATGTACTTGGTGAAAACTAGACCAGACATTTGCTACGCAGTTAACCAGCTGAGTCAAGCTATGGTTAAGACAACCAATATATTTTGGAAGGCGGGGAAGCATGTCTTGAGATATCTCAGGGAACTACAGAGTATGGATTATGGTAAATAAAGATAGAGGGAGTGAAGCTTCAAGGCTTCACCGATGCAGATTGGGAAGGCAGTCCATTAGACAAAAATAGCACATCAGGAGGGATCTTCAGCATAGAATCGACAACAGTTTCTCGGTATAGTAGGAAGAAGAGATATGTGGCACTTAGTTTAGTTGAGGCAGAGTACATGGCAGCAAGTCATGCTACATGTGAGGCCATCTGGATGAGGAATATTCTAGTTGGTTTGTTTGGTTCTCAGATGGATCCGACAGTGATACATTGTGATAAACAGAGTTGCATTAAACTCTCCATTAATCTAGTACTCCATGATAGGTCCAAGAACATAGACATATGGTACCAGCATATCAGAGATTGTGTTCAGAGCCGCATTATGTTACTTTAGTACATTCCCATGGAAGATTAGGATGTATATATTTTGACGAAGGCGCTTGCCAGGAGAAAATTCAAATATCATAGAGGCAGGATCGGGGTGGGAGATAATCCCTTTCTTGTTGAGAGGGAGTGTTGAAAATCCAACAAGAAATATGTGCCTAACTTAGTTTTCCTTTAATTAAATTGGATAATAAAATGTAATATTATCTGATAATCACTTCTAATAGTTAACTGAGTGTGATAAACTTAGTTAGCTCATGAAATTTGAGTTGAAGGTGGTTGGTGAGGCATGCAGAATGAATCTATTAGTTATGTACTTCGATTTGTAGTTAGTGCATTAGTTTAATGCATGAGAAATTAGTTAACTCAAATTATTGAGTTAAATTTAGTTGAACTAGTTGTAAATGTTTGTTGCACTAGTGAGAGATCAAGTTTATTAAATCAGATTTAATTCACATGCAGTGATATTCCATGCAAATAATTATTTTCTATCAATAGCTACATGCATGTTAGTTGTAGTGGAGACCCACTTGAGACAAAGGTTAAAGGGATCTTAACTATCAGTTGTATCATTAGTAGGTTGCTCGCATGCAGTTAGACAACCATAGGATTTCCCATGAGCATTGTGCAGCTTTGGAAGGTTGAATTTCCTAAATAATAGGGATTGCATTCCACATGAATTGTGCAAGCAAGGTAGGCTGATTAGAGGCAGGAAATTGGCTAAGTGTTCGTCGATTTTTTCTGGATTAGCGTGAGACATTTGTGAGAGTGCAAGAGAATCTTGTGAGAAGAGTGCATTGTAATTGTTTCATGATTCCTTGGTGAATATATAATAGAAGATAGAGGGGTTTGGAGCAGTAAGCTTTCCCCAGGAAAATAGTTTTGTTGTGGTTTGATTTTCTTCTTTCTTTACTTGTTGTGATTGGTGATCATGTTTATTTTCCGCAATTGATTTGTAGAAGTATTTGGTATCTTTCTTTAGCATATCGCATGATCGAATTGAATCCATTGATTAACATATTGTTTGTATAATTTCTAAAATGTACAAGTGACACTTAGGCTGGTGAGCTAAAATGTTGATGTTAGAAAATTAAATATTATAGAGCAATGAAACACATAAAATATGCGGAAAATACAAGCACACAAAACACATAAAACCAAAGAGACACAGATATACGTGGTTCACCCAGTTTGGGCTATGTCCACCCCAAACAGCCAGTCCGTCCTTTCTATTATCCAGCAAAATGAAGAGACAAAACCTACAATAGATCCACTGTAATATCCTCTGTTCTCTCTCACAGTCTCCCTATCTATTTTCCGCTCAGAGAATACACATACGATGCACAGCCGCAATACAATACCCTCATAAAAGCGAGGGGTTTCCTTCTAGGGAAAAAAACCCTAAACTAAACATAACTTCTACCGTCAGATCGTCCACCTAATGAACGGCCCAGATTGACTAGAAATTACTGTAATTTTACAAGGCAATTTTACATCTATTTTTGGCTTTAGGGGCGCTGCCCCCAAAACCCCCGCTGGGGGATCGCTGGCCCCTGGACCCCCCAGCCAAGGGGGTTGGCCCCCCCGGACCCTCGGGGGGGGAAAAGTCCCCCCCACGTGCAAGGGTGTACAATTTTCCTGGGGTATACATCCAACTAAAAAAAGGATCTCTGAATTAGGAAGAAAATCAGGCTCCACACCCGACAATCTCCCACTTGGAGACTGATTGTAGCAACTCCACCACTACTTCATTTTCTAGACAATGAATCCTCTTTGGACCTGGCTATTCTTCATCTCCATCATCATCCTTGAAGACCAATTGAAACTGAGCACATTTTCAGTTTCTCCCTGGTTACAACTTTTGTTAGCATATCTGTAGGATTCTGGATAGTGTGTATCTTTTCCAACTTCAACTCTCCATCTTCCAATATTGACCGTATGAAATGGTACTTGAGATGTATGTGTTTAGTCCTGGAATGAAATGCTAATTTCTTTGCAAGATGAATGGCACTTTGGATATCACTATATAACGTGCCCATATCATGCTTCTTACCCAATTCACCCATAAGCCTTTGTAACCAAATCATTTCTTTACTAGCCTCTGTAGCAGCAACATACTCTGCTTCTGTTGTTGAAAGTGCAACAACACTTTGGATTTTTGAAACCCAACTGACAGCTGTTCCACCTACAGTAAATACATATCCCGTAGTGTTCCTCCTATTATCTCTATCACCTGCCATATCTGCATCAACATATCCCTGTAGAGCAATGTTTGAACCACCAAAGCATAATGCTTGATTTGTGGTACCTCTCAAATATCTGAGAATCCATTTTACTGCCATCCAATGTTCTTTTCCTGGATTATTCATGTACCTGCTTACAACTCCCACTGCATGTGCAATATCAGGCCTTGTGCAGACCATTGCATACATTAAGCATCCAACTACTAATGCATATGGAACTTAGACATATAATCCATGTCTTCTTGGGTCTTTGGGCACATCTCCTTACTAAGTTTGAAATGGCTAGCAAAAGGTGTACTAACTGGTTTTGCATTTTTCATATTAAATATTTTCAACACCTTTTCTATGTACTCATTCTGAGACAGTGTTAATTTGTGATCTTTCCTGTCTCTAGTTATCCTCATACCAAGGATTTGTTATGATGCTCCCAAATCCTTCATTGAAAATGAATTTGCCAATTTTCTTTTGAGCACATTTATTTCCTGCATGTTAGATCCTGCAACAAGCATGTCATCTACATACAATAGCAATATAATATAGCTGCCATCATTTTGCCTTTTTAGATAAACACAATGATCAGAGTGACATCTAGTATAACCTTGTTCAGACATAAACTTGTCAAATTTTAGATACCACTGCCTTGGAGCCTGTTTTAAGCCATACAAGCTTTTCTTTAACCTGCACACCAATTTTTCTTTCCCTTTTACCTCATATCCTTCTGGTTGCTGCATGTATATCTCTTCCTCCAAATCTCCATGGAGAAATGATGTCTTTACATCTAACTGTTCAAGATGTACTGCGACAAGACTTAAAATAGTTCTGATTGAATTCATTTTAACAACAGGAGAAAATATTTCATCAAAATCAATACCTTTCTTCTGTGCAAACCCCTTCACCACAAGTCTAGCTTTGTACCTCTGTTTTCCTCCATCTTCTTCCTTCAGCCTGTAAACCCATTTATTTTTCAATGTAGTTTTACCTAAAGGAAACTTGACTAAGTCCCAAGTCTGGTTATGCATTAAGGAGTCCATCTCTTCTTCCATGGCTAGCTCCCACTCTTTCTTGCTTTCAACCTGCATTGCTTCTTCATAACATTCAGGTTCACCAGAATCAGTCAACAATAAATAATATAATGAAGGAGAGTATCGTTCAGGGGGTCTACTTATCCTGGTAAATCTTCTAACACCACTTTCAGGTGTTTGAGGTGCCTGTTGCTGTTGTGGTGGTTGCTGCTACTGTGGTTGTTGATTATTATTATTTTCAGGCACCTTTACTTTTTTAGTTATCTCATCAAGAATCGTGTATTCCTTGCTTTCTTTTTCCTGTTTCTTTTCCTGCAACTGATTCTTATACAAGACCTTTTCATTGAATATTACATCTCTGCTCCTAATGATTTTGTGATTTTCATAATCATATAAGCGATAACCAAAATCATTAGCACCATATCCAATAAAGGTAAATTTCTTTGATTTTGCCTCAAGCTTTGTTCTATTTTCTTTATTAATATGGACAAAGGCCTCACAACCAAATGGCTTTAAAAAAGAGTAGTTTACCTTTTTACCTGTCCATGCTTCCTCTGGAATACCACCATCCAAGGAACTTGAAGGCCCTCTGTTTATTAGATAAACAACAGTATCTATAGCATCTACCCAAAATTGTAAAGGCAATCCTACATGCAATCTCATGCACCTTGCACGCTCCATGATTGTTCTGTTCATCCTTCCTGACACACCATTTTCTTGAGGTGTTCTTGGAATTGTCTTCTCTCTACGAATTCCATGCTCTGAACAATACCTATCAAACTCTTTGCTACAATATTCACCTCCATTGTCTTATATGAGACACTTTAACTTCTTTCCTGTCTCAATCTCAACCAAATCTTTCCATTTCTTGAAAGTATCAAATACATCATATTTATTTTGAATACAATAAATCCAAGTTTTTCTAGTTGCATCATCAATAAACGTAACATAATAGCGAGAGCCACCGAGAGATGATAGCTGAGTAGGTCCCCATACATCTGTATGCACAAGATCCAATTTTTCACTCTTCTTTTCTTTCCCAACTCTGAGAAATCTGACTCTCTTTTGTTTTCCATAAATGCAATTCTCACAGAAATCCAAATCAACATTCTTCAAACCTGGCAACAAATTTCTTGAGTGAAGAATCTTCATCCCCTTCTCAATCATATGTCCGAGCCTATGATGCCATAGTGCTGCATCTACTCCTTTGGAATTTAAAGCATTGACAGAGTTAGAAATACCATTGCATAAATACAATGTACCAACCTTTTCTCCTTTTGCTATTACCAGGGCTCCTTTGGTGACCTTCAAAGTTTTATCCGTGAAAGTTGTAACACAACCTTCACTGCCTAACTGCCCTGTTGAAATTAGATTTTTCTTTAGATCTGGGACATGCCTTACCTCCTTTAGTAGCCATTGGTTTCAATTCTGTTGTTTTACAAGAACCTTACCCATTCCAACAATTTTACAAGGTTTATCATCACCCAAACGAACTTGTCCAAAATCTCCTTGAACATAGTCATGAAAATATTTCTTATCAAGTGTGGCATGGAATGAAGCCCCTGAATCTACAACCCAAGAATCGGTAACATTTTTGAAAGAAAGAATCAAAGAATCTTGTAACACATCAACTATCACATTTGCTTCATGATTATTTTCTTGCTGTGCATCTCCTTCTTTTCCCTTCTGATATCTACAGTCTTTCTTTAGGTGTCCTTTCTTTCTGCATTTCCAGCACACTATCCTCAATCTGGACTTGGATCTGCCTTTCCTTGATTTATTGCGATATCCTGAGCTCTTTCATCTTTCCATTCTCCTTCCCCTAGAATCTGCACTCAAAGCATTACCCGATGTCTCACTGGAGCTTTTCCGTCGCATTTCCTCGCTAAGGATAGCACTGACAACATCATCAAACTTTAAAGTACTAGATCCAGAGACAGAGTTACTAATGGCCATAACTAAACCATTCCAACTTTATGGCAATGAGCATAGAAATAACAGAGTTCTAACTTCATCATCAAAGTTTACCCCTACAGAACTTAACTGACTGGTAACTGAATTAAAATCATTTAAATGGTCTGCAATAGATCCACCTTCCGACATCTTCATATTAAATAGTCGTTTCATAAGAAATACCTTGTTTGAGGCCAAGGGTTTTTCATATAGTTTCGCCAATGTCTGCATCAAACCCTCTATTGTTGTTTCCTTCAAAATATTGAAGGCAAATGATGCCGCAAGGCACAACCATACTGTTCCAAGTGCCTTTCTATCGAGAATGTTCCATTCTGCGTCTGTCATGGCTGTCAGCTTCTTTTCTTTTCTGCTCAATGGTAGGTACAAATCTTTCTGATACAGATAATCTTCCATCTGCATCTTCCACAGCGGGAAGTTTTGGCTGTTAAATTTCTCAACCCTAAACTTAACATCTTCTGCCATTGCTCCCACTCAAACCAGGAACCCTTCTTTCCTGCGAGTTTATCAGCCAAATATACCTTCGGCTATGATACCCGTTGTTAGAAAATTAAATATTACAGAGCAATGCAACACATAAAATATGCGGAAAATACAAGCACAAAAAACACATAAAACTAGAGAGACACAAATATACGTGGTTCACCCAGTTTGGGCTACGTCCACCCCAAACAGCCAATCCTTCCTTTCTATTATCCAACAAAATGAAGAGACAAAACCTTCAAAAGATTTGCTGTAATATCCTATGTTCTCTCTCACAGTCTCCCTATCTATTTTCTGCTCAGAGAATACACATACGATACGCAGCCGCAATACAATACCCTCATAAAAGTGAGGGGTTTCCCTCTAAGGAAAAAAACCCTAAACTAAACATAACTTCTACAGTCAGATCATCCGCCTAATGAATGGCCTAGATTGACTAGAAATTACTATAATTTTACAAGGAAATTTTACATCTATTTTTGGCTTCGGGGGCGCTGCCACCGAAACCCCCACCGGGGGACTGCTGGCCCCCAGACTCCCTAGCCGGGGGGGTCGGCCCCCCCGGACCCCACGGGGGGGACAAGTCCCCCCCGCGTGCAAGGGTGTACAATTTTCCTGGGGTATACATCTAGCTAAAACAAGGATCTCTGAATCAGGAAGAAAATCAGGCTCCACACCAACAGTTGAATAGGCCATTGAGCTTGAATACCATTGAGGCCTGTATTCCTTTGTATGCATAGATATGTTAGGCTAGTGGTCTAGGTTACAAATATGTTTAATGCTAGTGCACCTATGTAATGGGTTGTAGGACCTATATTATTAGGTTGGTGAGCTGAGTTCCATTGAGGCCTACATTCTTGTGCATGTATGTATGATGTGTTAGGCCAAGGGGACAAAACAATTACAAGTTTAAGAATAGGGTGTCTATGTTATGATAAAACTTGTGGGCTTAGATGACATGGAAGTTAGCTAACTTTTCATTTTTCTATAGACTGGGGGACAAAAGAGTATGGGGGGGGGATGATGATGCTCCATGATAGGAAAAATGTATCCTAATTTAAAATTATACTAAATATTATAATATATTATTAAAATGAGCACCATGTCTATAAAATGGTGGATTATGCCTATTCAATAGACAATAAATAAGTGAGCGACAAGTGTCCTTGTATGAGGGCCTGGAGGGTCCCTACATACCCATGAGGGTAGAAATAAATCCTGGGTTATAGGACTCTAGAAGTACATGGTCAGCCGAGTGAGATACCCTAGAAGTAATGACACAAATCAAGGGATCAAAAGTGTAGAGAAGGGTGTGCACTTGGGCGTGGCTTATGGGGTATGTTAGATTGTTGGTTGGAGGCTGTCAGGTTTGGTTCCTTGGATTGGTGAGGGCCTAAAGGGTACTTAGAGACCTATGAGGTTAGTGGGAACTATTAGAGTCACAAGACTCTAGATATTCCTATATGATCGAGTAATATGCCCTCGAAGTGGTGGCACAACCTGAGGGACTACAAGTGCAGAGAATGGTGTGCACCAATTGGGTGCAAGATGATGGGGAATGTGAGCCTATTGGTTGGAGGTTGTAGGTTTTGATACCTTGGCCCTATTACATTTGGTACGAGTAACTTACCTGGCTCGATAAGCTAATTTCAAGTGGAGTCATGGACCCATCTCACGGGTGACCGATTACTGAGAGAACTAGAACAAAATGGTCTAAAGTTGGGAGGAATTTTTGGGTTTTGCATCCAACTAAAAAATTTAATAGATAAGTGCTTGAAACTTGTTATGGGTTTGTTTTATGAATTATCGTGGCATGTATTTGTTGTGTTCCCATATATTTTATTATTATTATGACTTACTGTGCACATGGTGAAATGTTTTGGTTACATTATGCAACTCTTTTTCGGTTATGTGTTAGTAATGTAGGAAATTTTTGTGAGTGATGTCACTCAATAGGATGGATGGGGATCCTACAAGCGGTATCAGAGTACAAGCTACAACACTAGGCCTGCAGAGGCCAACGAAAGGTAGAGAATAATTTTTTTTAAGAGTATGATTACAAATTATTTTACAAATGATGAAATTTGTGTGCCAAAGGATTTAAATTTCTTCAACTGCCATTAACATGCCTACAAATTTTTTGAGAGAATTTCTTGGGTTAAATTGTGCTAAGAGGCCCCAATAAATCGAAGAAACCTTTTGGTAAAGGTGATTTTACGTCTGCATGGGGGTTAATTAACAATTATGGGTTTGTGTATAAGTCAATGACTGAGTTACAAGGTAGAAATACCAACAATGGTGTTTTTTTCATTAATAAAACTGAATTCCATGCTGACAACCCTTATAACACTGATCGTGAGTCAAAAAAGTGCTCAACATGTTGCATTTATCAACTCCTTTTCCTATGCTTCTCTCTTGCAGGAGCGCAAGGACGAACAAGTCATATCACAATAATAAAATAAAATTTGTCCATATTCACATTATATTAGTTACAATAGGTTGTGTTGGCTTGGGCAGTGGACATGTAGAGATGTCTAGAGCTTATACATTTGGTTGAAGAGATCCATAGAGCACCTATATATCTCGTATGTTGGAATTGGCTATAGGTAATGTTCATTGAGTTATTTGGAGTGTCACTCTTATGGTTTTTACATCAACCACATAGATCACATCTCAATAAGATGAATGTTACATAAAAAAATCTAGTTTCGATGTAGCAATGGAGTTAACTCTCTCAAGACAATTGATATGTGGTATTTCCCACATTTTTTGGGAACTATATGATCGAATAATATAACTGAATAATGTTATAAGTTTCTAAAAAGAGTTTACATCTAGGAGACAAAAAAATGCATAGGTAGTCTTCAAAAATTCATTTCATCAACAAGAAGCATTTCGTTGAGTATCGAGCCCAAAAATCCATGGATTCAACCACAAAAAACAAGTTGGATTCAATGCTTAGAGATTGCCATGATGGTTGTAGTGGTAACATTCATTGCCTACATACAAGCCGATAATGGATTCAAAGTGGAATAATATATATCTATAATGGGTTGAGGCCTATCTAATTATGACAATGTGCCTCATTAATAGGTAAATAATAAGGCCCATCTGACCTTCCTTCAACCTATATTTACCTCTTTCCTAGAATTTAATGACATATTTTTGAATATTATGTTCTTATTAGGAATACTAAAGGATGACTGTCATATATCATGGCATAATGTGGCTAATGTGCAAGAAACACGTGCATTTGAGTGCATTAACTATGTAGATATACATTGGAGCTAGCTAGATAATATGTAGGAGGCTTTTTCCCTACATTTACTCACCTACAACTCGACTAGCTCCATAAATTTATTCACTCACAGTTCAAAGACACACTAACATTTGATAAAATCAAGGATTGTGAGGATCTCAAGGAGATAGATACAGCTTTCTAGGGATTTTTGGAGGGAAGAAACCCTCTTTCCAAGGAGGTTTCCCCTCAGCCATTTTTGTATAAATAAGGAAGCCAAAAGGCTCAAGAGGATTCAAACATTTTGGACCAAATAGGGACTACTAAGAGCTAGGAGATTTAGCTTTTCATTTTCATTTCTTTTCATCATTTACTTGAACACTATTTCCTATTAATGATAATTTCGTTGTTATATTCCTTCCAAGCTTGTTCTAGATGGTTGAGTCCCCTTGGGTTAGGACCCAATCCAAAGGCTTTAGTCTCTCTCATGTGTATTTTACTTATGAATTTTATTTCTTAGAAACATTTTCTTCCTTTCTTAGTAGGATTTGTGTATAAAAATTTCTTGTTTAGGTCATCTACCACCTCTCTTGTGGGAAGTTTTGTTGAGGATAATGTATTGGAAAGCAAAAAAGATATAGTTTCTTTATTTTGCAGTTGTTATTAGTACTCTTCTTACATCTCTATTTTTTGCAAGCTAGTGATTATTCAATAATTATTTTTTAGCACATGAAGTATAACCTATGGTGGATGTATCTCTTGTGAAAAGTTCTAGATAGCTTGTGCTTTCAATGCAATAGTTATATTTATAATAAAATTCAACTTATCCTTTCTCTTTCACTTCAATTTTCTACAATTTACATTGATAACATGCTTTAGTTGTTTGGTGAAATTGGGTAACTTCCTATGGTGTGCAGGTACTATTTTTGATTTGCAAGGTTGGAATTATCATTCACACTCCTTATCAGAAAACTGTCACCCTTTCTTCAACCTCAAAAAATCTCTCAAGCTCTGTTCATTGAGAGTACATTTCCGGGTAATTGAAAGCCACCGTGTGCATTGGTTCTTACGCAATATGCCCCCCTAAAGGTTACTCAGATTTGAAAGGACCTCATATAACCTTCATCTACCCTCCATTACCCTTTTCTACCTTCATATCACCTTTTCCATCCCAAGAATGCTGATGAATCCAATCCCGTAGCAAAATAGGGAAATCCTGTAGCACTGTGTAAACTGTAAGTTTTAACCCTGAACAGAAATGATCTACACACGAATATTATAACAAAAAATAAACAATAGCGAGAGAATAAAACATAAAATAGATAAACACATAGATTTTCCCCTGGATCCCAAATCGGGACGACTAGCTTGATTTTTCATTATATTCCTTTTAGTGTTACAACACATATATATACATGCCGAAGCATACATAAACCCTAATCCAATAACCATGGATTAGAACATAACCATAGTTCCCTCGATCAGATCTACAAAAAATACCAGGGGCCAAAAACCATCATACCCAAAAACCATGTGCAAAGCCATGCACAAAACCATGGGCGCAGACTGCCCATCGAAAATTAAGAACCAAAAAATTTTTGTCGGGTCGCTGCCCCAGACCCCAACAGGGGGGGATACCGCCCTCGTTGCGCCCAGCACAAAGGGGTGGCTATCACCCCCCCCCCCCCCCCCCTCTTACCCCCCCATGCGTGATTAGTCGTGGAAAGAATATAACACATACCCAACATTCTCCCACTTGTTATTTTCTTTCCGCAGGGGGCCACAGGAGAGCTTATTCATTGGGCCAATTCTTCAACACCCATTGTTTCTCTACACTAAGAGAACTTCTGAGTGCTCACAGACTTCGTCAATGCATCTACAACATTCTTCAAAGTGTCCACCTTTACCAGCAACACCCTTTTAACCTCAACCATATCTCTAACAAAGTGATATTGAACATCAATGTGCTTTGTCTTTTAATGATAAGTAGGGTTCTTAGCCAAAAAAATTTTACTTTGGCTATCACAGTCTATCTCTATAGCTTGTTGTACCAACCCCATACTTGAACACAATCAAGTAACCAAAATTTTTCTCTTTCTTACATGAGTTGCTGCCATGTAATATACCTCTATAAAGTTGAAAGTTCCACTAAGGCATCGTCTTTATTCATCCAACTGATCGCTTCTCCAAATAGGCTAAACACATACCCACTTGTAGATCTTCTTTGGTCCGCATCTCCAGCCCAGTCTACATTAAAAAAACCATGAATGTCCAACATTCTTCCCAATCCTGGTCTTCCCTGGTAGCACAATCTATAATCACTAGTGCCACGTAAATATCTGAAAACCCACTTCACTGCTGTCCAATGCTCCTTCCCTGGGTTTGACATAAACCTACTCAATACTCCCACTGCATGTGTAATTTCTGGTCTGGTACAAACCATTGCATACATCAGGCTACCCACTGCACTTGCATATGGAACAAGAGACATATCCTCCTCTTCTTCTTGTGTCTTGGGACACTGTTCAACAGAAATATTTACAACTAAAGGAATAGGAACCTTCATCGGTTTACTATCCCGCATATTGAACCTCTGCAATAATGTATCGACATACTTCCTGTGGTTTAACCAGAGCTTCCTCTTTGCCTGATCTCTCTTAATTTCCATGCCCAAAATAAAGTTTGCAACACCAAGATCCTTCATGTCGAATTTGGAGAACAGCTGGGTCTTCAAATCTTAGATAATTTCTTTGTAATTTCCAATCAAAAACATATCATCCACATACAAGACCAAATAAATAACACGATCACCAATTAATTCAAAATAAACATAGTGATCCTCCTTGCTTCTGGTGAAGCCAAGTCCCCGCATAGGTATCGACCGATGTCACATCCTTGGTGACTGTTTTAACCCATACAGAGATTTCTTCAACCTGCATACCAGTTCTTTCTTACCCTTCACCATAAAGCCTTCAAGTTGCTTCATGTAGATCTCCTCTTCTAGATCCCCATGAACAAATTTTGTCTTCACATCCATCTGTTCTATCTCAAAATCAAATGTGGCAGCAACAGATAAAATTAATCTAATAGAAGTAACCTTGGCAACAAGAGAAAAAATATCACCAAAATCAATTCTCGGCACCTGGGAATAACCTTTTCCTACCAACCGAGCTTTGTATTTCTCCACCTTCCCTTCTACATTCATCTTCTTCTTAAACACCCATTTTCTCCCGATGGGATTCCTTCCCGCCGGAAACTCCACCAGATCCCATGCCTCATTTTTGTGCAAGGATGCCATCTCATCAACCATGGCCTCCTTCCAGAGTTTTCCATCCTCTGAATCTACTTCATCCCTGACAGTTCTGGGATAATCATTAGTTATAGTTAAGGAAAAACCTGAACAGAAAGTAGATGGACTATACCTTTCTGGTTGCCTTTTCCTAATCCATCTTCAAACCAAATGGAGTTTTCGTTCCTTCTCCTCTTCTCGAATCTTCTTCATCGTAGAGTCTGATTCATACTCCTTTAGCTAAAACTCTATCTTCTCAGGTACCTTTGGTATGAATTCATGTTTAACAACATCTTTCACCTCTCTAAACACCACATCTCGGCTGTACACAACCTTCCTTGTTTCTGGGTTCCAAAGTTTGTAACCTTTTAAACCATCCTTATACCCAATAAAGATGCACCTTTCAGATTTATTATCCAACTTGGTCCTTTTCTACTTTGGAACATGTACATATGCATCACATCCAAATACCCTCAGATGTGAAAGAGAGTGTTTCTTACCAGTCCATACCTCATGTGGAGTCTTATCCTCCGACGCTGATGAAGGTGATATGTTAATTCGTATAAAGATGCGCTCCACCGCTCTACCCAGACTCTGTCTAACTTTACCACCGAGCATGCTTTTCCATCAGTGTTTTGTTCATTCATTCTGCAACTCCATTTTGCCGAGGTGTGTATGGAGTAGCCTTCTGTCGTGCTATACCACACTTCTTACAGAACTCTTCAAATTATTTCTTGCAGAACTCCCCACCATTATCTGTCCTGAGCGCCTTTATCTTCTTCTCTATCTAGTTTTCCACCAGAGCCTTAAATTCTTTAAATCTGTCAAAGACTTCAGATTTATTCCTCAAGAAATATATCCATGTATTCCTTTAGAAGTCATCTATGAATGAAACATAGTACACAGACTTTCCCAGTGAAGGAACTGACACAGGTCCAAACACATCACTGTGCACAAGTTCTAATATCTTGTTCGCCCTCTTAGCACTAGAAGGAAAACTCACCCGATTCTACTTCCCATATACACAATGTTCACAGAAATCAAAATCCAGAGAGAAATTAGACATAACTTCTACCATACCATTTCTATGCAGTATCCAAAGGCCCTTCTCTCCAATATGTCCAAGCCTTTGATGCCATAGCATGGTCTTTTCTCCAGAGACAGCTAGGCTTTCCGCTCCACTTTCAGGAACCACAGAACTGTTACACCCATCAATAACATTGCTACCTTGTAGCTTGTACAGAGTTCCAGTCCGAACTCCCCGCATTAATACCAGTGCTCCCCGAACCATCTTTCAGGCATCTTTCTCGAACACTGTTTTTACACCTGCATCATCCATCTTGCTTACAGAAATCAGATTTCTGGCCAATGCAGGAATATGCAGAACACCAGGAAGTGTTCTAATCCTTCCACCTTGCAGCTTCAGCTTGACCTTTCCATGTCCAATGATTTTGGCCTTCCTATCATCCCCTAGGAATACATCACCACCATCATATTTATCATACTCGCAGAACCACTCCCTATGGGGAGTGAAGTGAAAGGATGCACTTGAGTTAATCAAACATGACTCATGATCTACATGTGTATTTGAAGAAGAAGCCAAATACACAGCCTCACCTTCATCCGAGGTGGTTTTTGCCTCTGCAGAAGGAGCATCATCAGATCCCTTTCCTTTCTCAGGAGCTTTAGATCTACACTCCTTTTTTTAGTGCCCTTCCTTTTTGCATTTCCATCATACCTTTACAAACTTTACAGGAGATTTAGATCTCCCTCTAGATTTGGATCTCCCACTCGAAACCTTATTCTTGTTTCTGTTTTGGGACCTTCCTCGTATAGATAAGGTATCTCCATTCTGGCCCTCCATATTTCTCCATCTCATTTCCTCCAACAACAAGGTTGAGACAATGTCATCAAAATTCAAGGTAGTTGTATTGCTACCTATTGCAATAACCAGACTATCCCACGAGTCTGGCAGAGAACACAACAAACTGATGCACTTATCTTCATCTGAGATTTTAATATCAACAGATGACAGTTGACTTACCATAGTATTGAAAGCGTTCAAATGCTCTGTCACCAATTCTCCATCCTTCATCCTCAGGTTATACAAATTTTTCCACAGGAACAACCTATTCACAAGAGACTTAGATTGGTACAAAGTCCCAAGTTTTTCCCACAAATTATTCACCGTAGCTTCCCCAGATACATTCAATAATACTGAATCTGTGACACACAACTGTATTATGCTCTTAGCCTTCCAATCCACTTTCTTCAAGTCTTCATCTAACATTTATGTTGGTTTAGTACCTAGATCTAGCACGATCCATTGATCTTTATCCACCAGCAGATCCTCCATATTGAGCTTCCACAACTCAAAACTCTGACCATTAAATTTCTCAATCTCTATCTTTCTGCTACTTGCCATCTTCTTTCACTGCAAGAATCAATCCCACAGATCTCCCACTAAACAAGGTCTACCTCAGGCCCGAGCAAAAAACCCTCAGCAACAAAAGTGGCCCCTTGAAGCCAAAACAACTTTGATACCAAATGTAGGTTTTAACCCTAAAAAAAATTATCTACACACGAATCTTATAATAGAAAATAAACAATAGCGAGAGCATAAAACATAAAATAGATAAACACAGAGATTTTCCCTTAGATCCCAAATCTGGACGACCAGCTTGATTTTTCATTATATTCCTTTTAGTATTACAACACATATATATACATGCTAAAGCATACATAAACCCCAATCTATTAACCCTGTATTTGAACATAACCATAGTTCCCTTGACCGGATCTACAAAAAATACCAGGGGCCTAAAACCATCATACCCCAAAACCATGTGCAAAACCATGCGCAAAACCATGGGCGTAGACCGCCCACCAGAAATTAAGGACCAAAAAATTTTCAACGGGGCGCTGCCCCGGACCCTGACAGGGGGGGCTATCGCCCCCCCTCTTACCCCCCCATGTGTGATTAGTCGTGGAAATAATAATATAACACATACCCAACATAAAATTCACAAAAATTGACCTTAAAGCTTGATTTTTGACTCCTTGCCTTGAATAATTTCCCTTAGGATATGAAACCATGACTGAGGAAGACTAAAAACCACTTAGGAATTGCATTTTTTACCATTGCAACACATTTCAACAATTAGGGTTAGTGGACAAATTTATGAATTAGATAGCACAATAACGATTTTCTTGATTACTTCATGAAGTGTCTAATGAGGTATGCTTTTTTTTTTGTTAATTTCACAGGGACTTACCATTTTCTATATATCAAAAAAGCATATTGCTATACATATATTGTTGCATGTGGTGGCCTCAACCTGCTAGAAGGAAACCAGGTCTGTTGGCCACCTTAGTGAATTATAAGCCAACCAGTATTGAAATTGTTTTTTCCTTCTACGTGCCGCTATATCAACTTTACTATGTCCATAAAAGTTATAGTTCAACCAAAATTTTTAAAACATTGCCAAAAAAATGATTAAAAATTAATAAAAGAAAATATCACCCATCAGAAGAGTTAATGGGAGTCGGGTCTTTTGCAGTAGATCCCGACATCTCTACTTGTTGCATTACTTGTAATTTTCTTTCAATTCTGCCAATTCTTCCCATAATTTCTTTATTAGTTTTCCTTCCACGCTTACTGGGTCCCTCATTATGAATTGGTTTCTTTTGTTTCCCTTTTCCGGTTCCCTTGCGTTTCCCATATTGACCTTTTGCCATTTTTTGGTTCTGACAGACAGACTCCGATAAATCATCTATTGTTCCTGTAATACTGTGGAATAGGCCTGTATATGGCAACATAAAATCAATTACATTTTCCTAATAATTTTTTGTGTAGCCCACTACACCTTGATTTATGGGAGGATCCTCAGATGTTGCAGAGCAACCATCATCATGAGTGGTAAACATGTAAAATATTGAGACGTATAAATTATCGTTGCTACAATTGAGATTTATATTACTACTGAGGCTTTTAGAAAACAAAAACTGAAGGAAGGGAATCCTGTCTTCATACACCATAGAAGTTTGCTGAGAGGGGCGTTAATGGGTGCAGGGGTTGTCATTACTGAGCATGCAAGCTTGCTCATAAGATTTATGGGAAACTTCATTGCTAATGGTTCAACGACCCTAAGATGTGAGATGAATCTCCCGCAGAGGAGGGTTCCTTAGAACGTGCATGTGCAGCTCATAGGGAAACGAGGATGTCAATTTAGTTCATAGACTGACATGGTTGAAGTCTTGGGTTGGCCCTGCTCTATAATGTAAGAACCTATAGGGTTTTAATCGAGTTTTTCTACTAAACCACAGAATAGACTGAGCTACATTGAGGGTTAAGGGTGGGCTTCTAAAATAGGGGTCAATAACTATAGAGCTTTCATTAACATTGTAACAGACAAAAGCAAAGAAGATTGCATACTGGCAAGAAAACCCATTACAGGAATGAAAATTTTTCTACATGGCATTACATTCATCTCCAAATTTGATGTCGCCTTCATAACTGATGATAGGAACAGGAAATCGACAGAGACATACCAATTTTTCCGACGTCGTCATGGCTTTGCCTCTGTTTCCATGGACTATTTTGGGGATCGTCTGCTGAGAAAATTACTTCTCCTAGGTTCCCTTTCCTATCTTAACCTTGTTCGCAGGCACTATTTCCAATCCCTTCCTGACATGCTTTGTTGGCGGCCTTCTTTTACGCAGGCTTCCATAATGGGTCGGTGTGTAAACGCGTACCTTCTCTGGTCTTCTGCAAATGTTCTAATTACTGGTTATGATGGATGGTTAGCTGCACGTCTCCATGTGGTACTGACCTATGTCCATTCGTGGCTTCGTGGCACCCTGATCTAGGGATGTAATGAAATATGTTAATAAGTATAATCTCTTTGAATATAATGATTAAAATTTGATTACATTCACTTTTTATTTATGAAAGATAGATTAATTTTCTTCCCTTATTCTTAAGCTAGGGTTTCCATTTCAACATTGTTATTTCCTATACATAGACTAGGTTTCCTTTGAATGCAACATTTATATTCCAAAAATAGATTAATGTTTAAATTTCTGCAACTACAATTGCCTTTACATTTATGCAAGTAGTGTAGCCTTTACATTTCTGTAAGTAGTATATTCTTTATGTTTCTTCAATTAGGTCAACACTTGTATTTGAGTAAGAAACATTTCCATTCTTGCAAATAAAGTACCATTTCCTTTTCCACAAGTAAAATAGGACCTTCCTTTCATGAAATTTATCTCCTTACAAATTTTGATTCAGCTAATAGAGTGGTATCTATATACCTTGGTTTGTTCCATTTATTCAAAGTGATTTGGGTGGAGCTTATCCTACTGTTCATATAACACGGTCACCTCTTAATTTTGTAGACACCACAAGTTGATAATTAAAGCTGAAAACCTTGGGAGTTGCAACACTCTTGTTGCAATAATGAGGCTTCTCATTTTGTGGGGCTGTTGCCAGGGAGGTGTCTAAGTAGGTGTTGTTTCCGCTTATATTTTCTTTCTTTTTCATTTTACTTTTTTATTTGCATCAATTTTTATTATCCTTCAAAAAGAAAAAAGAAAAAAAAAGAGAAAAACATAAAAGCATAAACTATTTCATTTCTTGTAGGATTTGGGATAATATAGGGAAGTTACTACCAAAAATTACCACCCCTTCTAGCAGTCAACCATTAATCTTCTTTAGTGACTGTGAATCTCCTGTTATGGCCACATAAGAGTTAGAGAATCCTTTAGGTGAGCAAATAGAAACCTATGAAGAACTTATAGGTGAGGAAGGACCCATATCACGAACCCACAACATGGCTGAGAAGAGGAAGGTTGAACTCTTTCCTATTTGAGAAAGAAATGGGGAGTCCGGAATGAAAAAAATAATCCCCACTGCTCTCCCATAATTACATGGCCTAACATATGAATACTTTGATACATTCATCTTCAAGTTTGTTGTGGTTTTTAGAACCTATGATTACACTTATGATGAGAAAAATATTAATTTTTTCCCTTCCACCATCAAGGATGTAGCCTTGCGATGGTTCATGAGCTTGGAAGGAGGAAACATCACCACCTTGGCTCAAATGCAACAAGCCTTTAATAAAAAATACGAGGATTGTTTTAGGTTAAGGGAAACCAAGGAAGAGATATTTAGGATGACCTTAGGGCCATATGGATCTGTAGAGGATTATGAGGAAATTTTCTAATTAATCTATGGAGTAGATACCTACACCCTTGATTCAAAATCCTTAAATATTGTACTTCTTTGAGGGGTTAGGGAGGATTTGATGGAGACCCTTAATATGCTATCTGGTGGATATATTTACCAACTGACCTATGAATACGTAAATAAAGTATTCAGTAATCATTCTAGGGATGTAAGGAAGAGGGGTAGGTCTAATTAAGGCCGGATCAACTCTTCTCCCCTACTTCAACCATCAAACATGAAATAGGGAGAATTCTAGAATACTTTAAGAGCGAGATGTTGCACACCTTCTCCTTGTAAATTGATACTATGTAGATAAAAAGAAGCAAAAAGAGGTAGAAAGGGAACTAGATATATTTTTCCCTAGATGCACCAAGTGGTACCCTAGAAATGAGTTCCCACTAAATGTCATAGAGGTATGCTCTATTTGTGAGGAAAACCATGAAACTGAAAAATGCCCCTCTCTTCTTAGGGGGAAGAGAGTGGATTGGAGTAGCTTTGCTTCATCAACTACAGGAGGTCGGAAGGCCCTCGAAAATACAAGAAAGGGATACAAGGTGCACATTATCCTTCTTTCAATCCAAACCAAATGCACCCTTTCAGCCCTAGTATCCTCTAGCTCACTCATCTTGGTCTATACCATCTCCTTGGTCCTATTATCCTCAATATACTCAACATTTAAATCCACATTTCCATCCATAATAACCTCAACCTCCTCCATGGGGCAACCCTTCACAAGGATGGAGGCCCTGGGCATCCCAACCTCCTACCTTAATGCCTCCTCCTCCACCTCAACCATAACTACCCCATAGTAATCCACCTAAGAAACCTCAAATGCTTGTCCAACCCTATCCAAACCCAAACAACAAGCAGACCCAACATGTATACAATGGGGAAAAATCCTACCTTTCTTATGATGTGGAGATCCCAGAGATAAAAATTAGGTTTGGGAAGGTACTTCCATATTCTCACCCACCTTCTCCACCTAAAGATCTTGAAGAAGAGAAGTAAGATTGTCCCTCAAGCCAATATGCCTCCCTATATTAAAAGTTTGTTCCAACCTAAACAACACACCCCAGAAGATTCTGAAATTCTAAGAGAACTGAAAAACCCATGTGTTAAAATACCCCTTCTCCAGGCCATAAAATATGTCCCAATTTACAATAATGTTATTAGGGAAGAGTGTTTCAAGAGGTGTTGGAACGGGGTCTCCTAACAAGCTATGAAACCAGTCCATTTTGGTTATATTTAGTATAGCGCAGGGGTTTTGGGGTGGGTTAAAGCCCTGAAAGCATTGTAATGGGGTTAAAGGGTAAACTAGGAGTCCAAAAACCATGGGTTGCGGACCATAGGAATGTTAAAGCTAGATTATTATAAATAGAGAGGCATTTCGGATTGTAAGAGATAGGATTTGATGAGCTATTGATGTGATCTGTTGTATACGTGATCTATTTGGGTTTTTGGGGAACGGACTCCTGCTGGCTATGTGTGCAGAGATCCTAGTCCAACTGTGTGAAGACCCTACTGCTGTGTGCGCGGGTTGGGAAGGGAATTATAAGGGTGACGAATGAATGAATATGCAAGATTATTAGATCTGAATCTGTGAGTACTATTGAATGGATTGCTGATAATTATTGTGTTATGCATTTTTTGTCTTTGAAGGTCTGTATATTGAATGATTGGATCTATTCTACTCTGGTTATATCATGCTGCGAAAGTCTGTGTATTGAAGTAAATCTAGATCTGTTATGTTCAGGTTATGTAATGTTGTGTTAATGTTATGAAAAACATATAATTGTAGATCTAGTGCATGTGGATGCAATTGGATACATATTTAACCCTGCACAAAGACGAGGTAATTTGAACAGAATGCAGCCCTGCTTGCCTTACCCTTCCTTTCTCAGGGTCCAGAAACCTGGTTCCAACACCCACCCATACTACTTCGGGTAAGACTCTGACCTGCGGAAGCAGGTCACTGCCGAAAGGGCCAGTAGTATAGGGGTTTGTTGGAAAACCTTGCACACCAAACCTGGGTCAGGACCCCTCAAGCCAGAAAATGGTTCTGTTGCCGGGACCGGAGGAGATCTGAGAAACAGGATCATGTAATGACATCAGAAGATCTAGCATAGGACTGAATGAACTAAGGTACAACACGAAACAGGTGAGAGGAAGATCGCCCTGCCCATAGTCCATTGAGACCTACACATAATTCCACCCCGACGCTAAGGCTTTAGGAAGGTAAACCAGAGGAACCCATGGTGGCACACTTGAAATTACCCACCTTTAAAGTAGCAGTTGACGAAGACCTATAATGATTCTGGTTCATAGCCGATTCGGTATGGACGGCGCAAGGGGTGGTAAGTGATACTGTAAAAAGAGCGCAACTATCCTTGGATTTTGAGGAAAGGGCGCTGGACTGGTATATGCGGTACCTATCTCAAAACGAGAATGCAACACTTCAAAATATCAAGGATGCCCTAAAACAAAAATTTCGGAAACCGAAATCCTATTCCCAAGTGGTATCGGAAGTAAAAGACTTCAAAGAGGGAGCATCTAAGTCAGTCTGGGAAGCTGATTAGTGGTTAAAGAAAGTAATCCAAGAAGGCGAGTTCAAATATGACAACAAACAATACACATAATGGTTTATCGCTATGCTCCTACCTCACTTGCGTACGCCCATGGGCCATCAGACTTTTGAATTGCAAGAAAAGGCCTTGGAAGCTGCCATGAAATTGGAAGATGCACCTAAGCATGACACAAGGGAAGGATTACAACAACTTTAGGAGCAGCTCGGGGCCATGCACATGGAGATACAGAGCTTGTGAATGGAATTAAGGAAGGGAGTAACCACGGACCTTTGGTGTGAGGATTTCTGGGTGGCAGGACAGCATGATACAACCCAGTGTCCGCAGATAGATAGAGGTGAATTAAAGCAACAATGGTGCAGGTTCTGCCGATATATAGGACACGATGAGTAGAATTTCCGCACCTATGACTTATTGGTAGATCGGGGATCCCTCTACAGGATACAATCTGATCCTGCCTCTTCGAGATCCCCTGCGAGCTTTGGTGACTCCCCTGCATGGGGCAGGGGGGGTAGGGAGGAAGTGTTGGATGAGGACGGGGCCAACTAATCTACTATAACTGTGGAGAGGTAGGGCACTTCACTCGAGATTGCTCAAATCCCACTAGGTAGACCTGCAAGTACTGCCAACAGTTGGACCATGAAATCGAGGACTGCCCACTTTTGCTAACAAGGATGAAGGACAAACAATCCACTCCCACGCGGAATATACAAAGAGTCAAAACGAAGCTAAGGAGCATAACGCGTAGCATGGTCACCCAGAAAGCAAGAGAGGAGCTTGTTGTTCGGAAGGAATCAGCTCCCGGAAAGAAGGAATCACTGGGAGCCCCTGCGCAGTTTCTATAAGAAGAAGTTGAAACCTTTTTAAGGGCCTACTTGAAGCTCCTATGCAGCCTGCAGGCAGGAGAAAGTCTTCAAGTATTACTGCAGGACTGCGCAGCTCAGCCCAACGTGATGACTGAGGTTAAGTAAATACACAAATTACATAGCTATAGAAGGTGCACCAAGAAAGAGATGTGGTTGACTACATAGATTGGTGACTATGAAATAGATCAATTTATTCTTGATCTTGGATCTGATGTGAACGTCTTACCAAAAAAAACCTGGCAACGAATGGGAGAAACTAAGCTAGACTGGTCCACTATCCAGCTGCGAATGGCGAATAAACAGAAGATCATCCCTCTGGGACGGTTGCCAAGGGTTATGGTTGATGTCGCAAGAGTAAAGGTCCTAGCTAACTTTGAGGTCATAGAAATTGTGGAAGATACAGACCCCTCTCCTACGCTCCTAGGGATAGACTGGGCTATCAACGTAGGAGGTGTCATAAATCTAAAAAAATGCAGCATGGTATTTGAGAATAATGGGACACGTGCAATAATACCACTGGATCCCATTGAGGGCGCATGATGTACTGAACCCGCATATGAGGACGAGGAGCTCAATCACATCTACAGGATGACAACACAGGACGAGGACCAGGATGGTCTGGAAACAGATGGAGTATTTAACTGGGAGAAAAACAGGAAGTACTTTTCTGACCTAGATGAAGAACTTGAGAGATGGCAGACCTGACTACACAATGTTTCCACCCTACGGTGCCCTCGGATTGCAAGGACGCTCTAATGCATTACTTTGGAGGTAAGGGACCTATTATCTCCTTGTAATTTGAAATATTGGCCAAGTCAAACTGTAGAGAGAACACTGTTTCAACCACTTTTGGATTCTAGGATCTAGCCCTCCTGAATTCGGAGAGGGATCTCTCCAATAAGTGCAAAGATTGATTTATCTTTAAGGCTTTTGGGTAATGATATTAGGATAGTTATGAAGAACGAGGGTTTTTGTTTGTTTTGGATGGTTGAGCATGATTATTAGTTGAGTGGAAAGTTCTAAATGGAAATATTTTCAAAGGTGTGAAGCTGCAAGCAATCAGAACAAGCTTTGGCTAAAAAGATAGATATAATGCTAGTTTTTAGTCCATTGGGCTATGGAGTCATAAAAGGGCTTTTAATTGTGCAACAATTCAAGAGTGATCCAAGGGGAAATTCATCTATATCACAAGATCATTGAGATTAAATGATGGAATGGAACAATAAAAGTGTTGGAGGGGTGGAAACAGATAATAATTTCAACTAGGATTTATAGTCTGTCCAAACAAGAAAAATCCTTTTAAGAAATTGTTTAAAACCAACCAAAGGGTAGGGATCACCATAAACCTCTTTGGACAAGCTCGTATTAAAGATAACTCAAGAGACAAACAATCCAATAATCCGCATAATTACTTTCAGAAAGGATGAAAACACATAAGAGAAACAAAATGCAGCTTAAGATCAGATAAGACACTTTTAAATCTTGTCTGCTTTCAGCAAACACTTAGGGAAACTTTCAGAATCACCTTTGGAGAATAGAAGCTAGAAACAGAGCAAACCATCACTTTTATAGTCTAAATTTAATAAGAAAATAATGAAAATAAAATTCAAGAACAATGTTTAAAGCAAACAATAGTGTCTACTCAACTTAGTGTTCCTAAATTGATGTTAGAAATTGTCAACCAGGGCTAGTAAATTGTTGAAGTGAAGTGCACTATATGTGCCTAGGTATTTGCTTCATACTTCATTGTGTTTAGTGTTTTTCTAGTGTTTTTGGTTTTGTGTTTTTATGCTAAGAGGAAAAGAACTAAGTTGTTGGAAAAGGGAAGTTATTGGTCACACTAAAACAGAGCAAAATCTATTCTAAACTATGTATAGCACCTAAGAACAAAAAATGCTAATTCACAGATTGCAAAAATTGACAAGAAAAATAACTCATAACATGAACTCAGTCCAATTCATTTCATTAGAAGTATGTTGGAACAACTTGAGAAAAGGATAAGTTTAATGCAATGAGGTTCTTCTAAGTAAACAACAACTTACAATATCACAGAGAAAATCTCATCCATGGTTAGAAATTTGTTGGAACACATTTAGAAAAGATTATTTGCAACATAGTAAGGAACCCTACTCCAAATTAACTTATGACACTAAAATTAATCCATTCTGCAACTCAAAATGTCACTATTAAGCCTCATTCAAGGGTTAGAAATCTTTTGGAATAGTTTTGGAAAAAGGCAAGTTTGTAAAATTATGAGAAATTGCAGAACAATCAAGACTTCAAAATGACATTACCAATTCTTGTTCCTATGATAATGATGTATTATCAGAGATTAATAACAAGAGTAGTTTGTAAATAATTAAGGCCTTTAAGTCTAATGTAACAGAACTAGAATACAACTAGCTAATAAAACTTAAAATACATTAAACAAAACCGAACTAATATGCAATTAACCTCCGAAATACTACGGCTGAACTAAAATGCAATTAATCTCTGAAATACTAAAATTCTATCTCATTCATTGTTAGTGATATTTTGGAATAATTCATAAGAACAAGAATGGTTGTAACATTCGATGTAAGTGAGCATAAAACATAAAGTTCAGAAAATTGCCTAAATTAGGAATGAAACAGAGCTAAAGTTACTTATCTAAACAATATGCACAGAGTCTCTCAGGTAGTAGGGGCCCTCTACCACTAGATTAGCACACGAATCTCTTCAAGATTTCTTCAAATCATGTATTAAAGTTTTTCTTCTTTCATTAAAGGAAAACTCTTCAAAAACAGAGTATTACGGTCTTGGACAACTTAACAATAAAACATCAACTAACCAACTGTCTCTTGGTTTCCCAAGTTATTCTTATAAGATAAATACATAACTTCCCTGGAGAAGAAATAGGGATAATTGTATTTTTCAATTAAAATAAAATTAGAACTCTTGTGGAGGCCTCGTACTTTGCTGAAGACATCTGTAGAGTCCTTGTCCTGGTAGGAATCTACTTCTTAGTTTGGGTTTCCTCCACGTGCATAACCACTTGCAGATTTTTTCTCAAACTTCGTAGAGGGTAAGGAATGATGTAGGTGAGTTCTGGAATTCAACCATATGTGTTTTTACTTTAAGTGACACTTGTAACCTGTGTGAACATGAAGATAGCTGCGAAATAGGTGACTAGCTACAGAATGGCTGCATTCTGTAGCTAAGTCTAGTCAAAAATTACTACAACAACAAAACCACGAAAGTATAGTAAGTCAGTCATTGTATGCATTCTTAAAGTGAATTTAATCAATCCTATTGATATTCTAAGCCTATAACTGATAAAGGACAAAGGAAATGAAGTGAAATTTGGTGAAAGAAAAGGACATCTTTGGGGCTCAACAAGTAGGACGAGGGAACACCAACATTCCTAACTGCTTGAACTATATTGAATCATTCTTAAATAAACAAATTGGAGGAAAACATAGAGAGAAAGCTTATCAGTCAGAGAAGGTTACTATAAACAGTAAGTCCTAACTCTATGCTTGTTTTTCTCTATCAGAGAATAATGGACAATATGGCATACATGAAAGGAAAAACAATAACAAAGAAAGGGGCACTTCACCAGTGATATAGACCAGGATCCCAAGAAACAGCTTGTATATTGAAGTCAAACCAGTTACATCTTCAAGTCCAATTGTTTCAGTTCAGCAATCATCTTCACTTCTCAGACTAACTTATTTAATCACAAACAGAGCTTCAAGAGCCTTTGAACACTATTTACAAGTAGAAGTTTCAAGCACAAGTATATTTCAAAGTTCTGCAACCAACATTGTTTCATCTCCTACAGAAGTTTTTATAGAAGAAATGAGGAGGCGAGATGGGATAAAAGATCTCCCAGGTTCAATTAATACAAATTAATACTTCTTGGCCTTTGAGGGGCTCGATGGAGAAGTTTACATATATTTCCTCTATATTAATTGTTTTACATTAAGAATTAATCTCGGTGGGGTGATTTTGTTGACTTTAAGGCGTTGTGTTATCTTGTAATAAATCTGCTGATATTTTTTGTAATTAATCCTTTTGGCTGAATTAACTGTTTGGCTGTATGGGAAAATATCTTCTATTCTGGTCATTACTCGGCCTCTGTTGAATGCTTTGAGGCTATAGGTGGCAATTTGGTAGCTGAGAGGAATCAATTAGCCTTTGATGTGGCAGTGGAGGCATCCTCTGTCTGATAAATATTCTTGATTTTACTTTAACTGTGTTTAATTTAGTGGATTAGGCTTTTGATTTTCGATCTTAGCCGTAATCCATTAAATCGTGGAATTAAATATTTAATCTTCAGCTCTGCTGTGGTTAGGTCTTCAAAACTGATACTCTTTGATTTGTTTTTAAATTCTCTGTGTCTTGTTGATGTGCAGGTGTACAAAGGGTTCATATGGCATCAATGCTCACGATGTATTGACGAAACGTGATGTTAAACACTGTGGAATGATTTCTCTTTATGCACAAAGGAATGGGGGATTGTCATCCTCGGCCTTTGGTTTTCCTTTAATAAAATGGAAAAACCATTTAAAACCTGCAAAATACATAAAAACATTATAAAATCCTATGTATTGGGTAAAAATTCTTTGGAGGCTATGATTAAGAGCATGGCCGTTGGATGACAAAATCCAACGGTGGATATTGCGTGTGAACATTAAAAGGGAAGTGGTTGGAACAAGCGATGGAATTTTAAGTCGGAGCAGTTGATCCATGATAGAATAAGGAGATCAACGGTCGATATTAGTTATGAAAAAATAATGCAAAAGGGTCACATTATAATGAAATGGCGGAAAATGAAAAGAAATGGGGTTAAGAACTTAATCAACAATGAAAAAGGCAAGGAGGAAAATTAGGGTTTCGCTGGTGATCGTGGGCCGTCGGATGAGATCAGTCCCAAGAGATCAATGGCTGTGATCACTTTATGAAGTCCCTTGGAGAAAGCAGAGGGCGATAGTATAATGGGAGATTAGATCTGAACCGTTGATCTACATAGATCAACGGTGGGGAGCACACACGATAAAACATAATAGAACCAAGGGAAAGCCATTTCGGAGGAGAAAACCAGCAGTATCGCGTGGGAAAAGGGGAGGAAGGTGGTTTCGCCTTTTTGAACACGATATGCATTAGAAGGTGACACGTAGCATTTAAAAACCTCCAATTTCACGTAGCTCTCAGATAATTAACCATCGTGCTTGAATTTACGCGAAAATATGCGCTGGCCGTTGATATAAGGTCTTAGATCGGACAACTGAAGGAAGAGCGCGATATCAACAAGGTGCATGGGTCATAGCAGGTGGGGTGGTTTTATTATGAGCCATCCGATTAGGGGATCAACAACGGAGATCAAATCTGGAGGAAAGCAGGACCCACAAGGGTCAGGCATGTCAGGGTTAATATGGGCCATTGGATGAATGAAATGGACGGCTCAGATTGATTTCAGATTTTAACGAAATAATATACAAGGCGGAGAAAGGTTTAATATGGGCCATTGATCTATAGAGATAAATGGCTGTGATTGGCCAAAAAACATTACAGAGAGGGGTATATGATTTTTAACCAAGGTCGGGCGGAAAGATCTGGACCGTTAGATGTTGACACGTGGACATCCCAGACGCAATCGGGGCTTTGTGATCGACAGGGGAGGCAAAAATGAATGGCGCCCATGTGATTGACTTTGGGCCATCGATCTGCAGATCAGATTGATGGTGAAGGATGAATCAGATTATTGGAGAGGGGGGAAGGGGCTTTGAGTGAGAGCAATGGCGACCATCGGATCTGGGAAGGCGGGGAGGAGATCAACAGTCAATAATTGATCGAGAGATCACCAATCAAAGGTCATGAATAAAATATGAAATGCGCCCAATGAAAACTTCCGACACGAGATCACGCAAACCTTTGATTGGTCCAAGATCAATGGTGAGGGAAAATGTTGAACCAATGAATGGCAGGCCCCTTTATAATATAAAAAAGGCAGATTTAAAAAAAAAAAGGTTTATTGGCTTGGGGCGGGTTATATATATGTGGCTTGGTGCCTGACTGTCGGGCCTTGGTTTTATAAAGTAGCAAAGGCCTGGGGCTTAAATAGAAAGAGCCAATCAGCATCGAGATGAAGGAGATGGGCTTTTCAATCTACCCATTTGTAAAATCTCCGATGCGAGATTACATTGACCGTTTGATCGGGAAAAGATCAACGGTTCTTTTCATTAAAAACATGAACCGGTGGGTTTTAATATATAAACCTTAGGAAAGTGAATTTTGATGAATTTACAAAGGAGAAACATAATCGGGAGGATTTATTCACAAATTTTTAGGTCCCGATGGCAGGCTCTGAGGTTATATGAAGCGGTAATGGGATCGAGGCTTATATATAAATGGGCTAATCGGATCGGAAGTCTTAACACAAAAAATAGACTCGCGCGCTCTGATCATTTCCGATGCGATAAGTGCCTGATGGGTCTAGTGCCTGGTTCTAGGGCGTGGGCACATGTGGGGAAGTGGTTAGGATTTAGCCCAAAGGGGCTTAAGTCTTTAATACAAAAAATGTGTATTTTTATGATTTTTTCAAATTTTTTGATGGATTTGGGGGTTTCGGCAAGGTTCAAAAATGAGTTTTAAACATTTTAAAATGATTTTCATGAAGGGGAAAGGGAAATAAACAAAAAATAGAGGAATTTAATGGGGGGAAATGGGAATAAAATGAAGGTTAGTTTTGAGTGGAGGAGGGGAAAAATGGGATTTTGCAGCAGTCTTTTCTCTATGAAAATAGCAGAATTTCTGAGTTTAAAAGGGAATCAACGGTGAAGGTTAAACAGAAGGCATGATGTCTTCATGAGTCTTCAAGAGATAACATTTTTAGCAATAAAACTTGTTTCTTGAAGGATAAAAAATGATTTAGCCACCATTTGATATAAAAAATTTTATAGGTGGCTAACAGTGGCTCCACTTGGGGATGGTGCCTTCTTGAAGGCATCAAGAACTTCAGACTTGCATTCTCTGGGGGTTGATCAGTGCCTTATCCATTGGGCTGCTTTTTCTTTATTTAGATGATTTTCTTTACTCTGAAAATGCTAGAAGCCATGAAAAATAATGGATCTTCATCTACATAAGCTTTCTACCTGCCCAATCCTACTGATCTAACATTTTTTCTTCTTTAGAGTGCACTTGTATTGGCAACCTATTTTACAAAAAAATTATTCTTTTGAAAGCAAAAAACTAATCTAATTCTACTCCTTATTTCTCCATGAACTCAGATTAAACAGTTGAGTTCATAAGCTCCTCTACCTAATCTACTAATCTGTTAGAATTAAAGAGTCTAACAGATTTTTATTCACTAATTTCTAAAACAGAAATTTAAAAGTATACAAATTAGGATTTAACAGTCCAACTTGTCGCTGATCTATGGCATAAAAAACAAGTTGCTCATAGATATTATTTTACAGAAAATTAAATAAAAATGGAAGGCTTAAGATCTGAAAGTTTTAAGCACGACCTTCTCTTTTCTTCAGCTCTGTTCTTAAGTTGATTCGAGCTATTTTTCCTTGTTATCTGGTTCAGATTTTGAACTTGTTTGAACCTTTGTTTCTATCCTAATCTTCCTAACTGTTAAGCCAAGATTAAGTTGTTTGGAAAATCAAATTCACTAACCTATCAACAATCAATTTAAAACTAATTAGTCATGATTAGGCTGTATGACTAATCTAGAAGTGTGTTTTCAAGAGTGGAATTTGAGCTTGCACACTTTCAGACTTGTTTCTCTTTTTTGGTATGGGGCTGTACCTTTATTGTTTTTACAATCTGCCCTGTTTTCTTTCTTCTATTGTTTTTGTATTTTTTATTTTTCTAACTTTGAATGCAATGATAGGTGAAATATTTATAATGAGAAAAAATATAAAAAGGCTTTAAGAACATGATAAGATCAAGAGAAGTAACGTTTAAGAATCTTGCCATTGACAGGGCCCCCAAACAGTTCAGCCCCATTCATCTCCTACAAAAAATAGGCATTATTACCAGCAACAGAATGAATGAGATAAGGGCCAAGCCATAATTTGTCAAATTTTCCATGCTTGCCCTTGTCTTCTCTCCTTGAGTCCCACTTTAACACTTTGTCCCCAATATTTAAATTGTTGGCCTTTGATCTTCCGTCAAAAATCTTTTTGATGCTGTCCTGCTTCAGTAATGATTTGTTGTAAACCTCCTCCTCGGTTTGCTGAAGATGAATAGTCTAATTTATCCTTCTGATCATGTCATTATCTTCAGACTCAACCTCTTGAATCAACTTCATAACTGGTACACCAAGGCTGGTAGGAAAAATTGCATCTATACCATACACAAGCTGGTAGGGTGACATGCCAATAGATTTCTTCAATGTCAATCTGTCAGCCCAAAGTGCATGCAAAAGCTTTGTGTGCCAAGACTTCTTGTTGTCCTCCAACAGCTTTTTGATTATGTTCATCAAGCTCTTGTTTGAGGATTCTGCTAGTCCATTACCTTGAGGGTAATAGGCTGTGGAATGACCCAATGTTATCTAATACTTGTGATAGAATTCAACCATCTTCTTGGATCCAAATGATGTTGTATTATCAGTGATAATATTTCTAGGACAACCAAATCTAGAGAGGATATTAGTCTCCATGAATTTTATGATGACTGAGTCATTGGCTTGCCTAGAAGGGATGGCTTCTATCCATTTGGTGAAGTAGTCTGTGGCACTGAGAATCCACCTATGCTGGGCAGAGGATGGTGGATGAATTTCTCCTATGAAGTCAAGTCCCCACTGTTGAAAAGGGGCTTCAACAGTGATTGGATGTAGAGGTAAGGGTAGCAGCTTCCTTTTTCCTTCAAAAAGTTGGCATTTATGATAGACAATGATCATCTTGTGTACATCAAGAAAGAGAGTAGGCCAATAGTAACCAGCCCTTAGGATTTTGTTGGCTATTGTCTTCCAGTAGAGGTGGCCTCCACATTCTCCTTCATGGAACTCGTGCTTAACCTTCTCCGCATCATACTCAGGGAAACATTTAAGAAATATCCCACTTGCATTCTTCCAATAAAGAGATTTATCTATAATGCAGTAGTTTACAGCTTTTAACTTCAAAAACCTTGCCTTTGTTTTTGATAAACCAGGAGGTGTGTTCAAATCAAGAAAAACATAAATAATATTAGCATACCAAGAGGAATTCATAAAATGGTCTTCAACAATGGGAGTTGAGATTTCCTCTTATTCATCTAAAGCATTTATCATATTAATATCAAGAACTTCAAAATTTGATTAAGCCATTAATCTAGCTAGACCTTGGCCTTTGATGAGTTTAGTGGGCTTGATCTCCAAATAATATTCAAGAATAAAAACTATCCACTTACCTCTCTTACCATCTAGGTCTTATGTTAGAATGTCTTTTACAACTAAATTTGGGATAAAGGCAATGATGTGTGAGTTCAAGATGTATAATCTAAAGTCTTTTAAAGCTTTGACCAAAGAAAAAGTTTTTTTTTCCATAATGTTATACTTCAGAGGGGAATCCCTCAAAGCCTTGCTAAAGAATGCAATAGGCTGCTCTTGTCCTTGTGGATTTTTCTGTAAAAGGACAACAGCTATTGTATGCTCTGATGCGAATGAAAAAATATAAAAATCTTTTGAAAAATCAGGACTTATCAGGACTGGTGTTTTGGTTAATGCTTGTTTCACCAGCTCAAAGGAATTCTTTGCTTCCAAGGTCCATTTAACCCCTTGCTCCTTTTTCACCATGTTTGTAATGTTTCTAAGGAGCTCAGCCAAGTTGGGTATGAACCTTCTCAAAAAATTAATCTTTCCAATGAAAGATTGCGGTTCCTTGATGTTTCGAGGATGAGAGATTTGCAATATGGCCTCAATCCTCTTTGGATCTATCTTAATACCCTCTTCTGAAATAATGTGCCCAATAATTTTACCTTCTTGGAGACCATTTCTTAGGGTTTAAAGATATCCCAAACTTCCTGCATCTCTCGAAAACTGTTCTCAAATGTTCTACGTGCTCTTCATTTGTCTTTGAAAAAACAGTGACATCATCCAGGTAAATAATGATGAAGTAGCCCAATTCTTCCAAGAATTCTATGTCCATGGCTTTTTGGAATGTTGCACCAACATTCATTAGACCAAAGGGCATTTTCACATACATGAAAGTGCCCCAAGGTGTAGTAAAAGTTGTCTTTAATTGATCATCAGGATGAACTAAAATCTTATTGTACCCTGAGTAGCCATCAAGCAAAGAAATTCTTTTTGAACCGACTACCCTTTGTAAAATATGGTCCATTTTAGGTAAAGGGTAGTTGTCCTTGAGTGAAGCTTTTTTTAGGTCTCTAAAGTCTATATAAAGCCTAATCTCTCTTGTTTTCTTCCTAACCGACACCAGATTAGACACCCACTTAGAATTTCTAATAGGGACAATAATACCAGCTTCATACATTTTCTTAATCTCCTTCTCAACCAAAGGTAACTGAACAGGGTTTATTTTGCACAGTTTTTGTTTGAATGGATTTTGGTTTTCCTTGAAAGGGATTTTGTGCTGAATTATTTCAGTATCACAGGATTTCAGATCCTCATAAATCCACGCAAAAACATCATAAAATTCTTTAAAAAGCTCTATGTATTTGAGTTTAATATGAGATGGTAAATTCTTAGACAGTTTGATCATCATTGGTTTCAGTTCACTGCCTATATTACACTCTTCAACCTCAGTCTCTACAGGCTCCAGTTTTGGCTTCTTGGCCACATCGTTGAAATCAAACAACTCTTCTGAAGGGGCTAGACCCTTTGGCAAACTTTGATCTTTAGACTGCAGGGTCTCTAAGTCCTCTGTTTCTAATTCTGCAGTCACTTCCGTTTTTTTTCAAGTTTTCTAGACAAAAGATTTACATCAGCAAGTTCAGGAGACTTTTCTTCTTCATCAAGAAAATTTTCTTCATTATGGCAGTCTGTTTCATAATCTGAATCCAAACTGTGTAATTCAAATTCATTTCTAAATTGCATGAAGTATTCTATTTGTTTGTCTCCATCAAACACTTGCCAATACTTCTTGTTATCAGGAATAGCTGGTCTGAATTTAATCTGAGTTGTACATTCTTTGGTTTCATGTGGCATTAGGAATGTTCTAGCTGCAAAAGCTAAACTGTGGGCCATGATATTTTTTCTTCTTTGGACAAAAATCAATTGGGACTCCTCAAAAGTTTTTAATAGATCCATGACATCATTCTGATAGGCTGTAAGTCTGGGGTGATTAGTGTTGTACTCCCCGTTGACGTGCCTAATGATTAACTCTGAATCCCCATGCACTTTAATTCTTTTGGCTCCTATCTTTTTCAACAAATGCAAGCCTAAAAGCAGGGATTCATATTCCGCTATGTTATTCGAACACTGAAAGTTTAATCTACAGGAAATTATTTTTGTGTGGTTGTTCTCAATGTTGCATATCTAGACCTCTGCACCAGCATTGCTCCTAGTGCAGGAACCATCAAAGTTCATACTCCACAGAGGACTAGTCTCGGGTTCATCAGTTTGACTATCATCCTCTTCAACTAAAGTGCTTTCAGATTGGTCTTGAGTATCAAAACTTAGTTGAATTCATTTTAACTCCTCAAGTTTTTCACTGCGTTGAGGGTTACTTTCATGACTGTCAAGGTTTAAAAGCAAAGGATGCATGACTTGTAGCTCAAGACTGGTGTGTTGTTTGTTGTAGTTTTCAGGTTTAGCAAACCGTTTTGACACTTTTGTGGTGTCTGCCTCCTCCTCTCTATCGGCCATTAATTCAATTTAAGTGACCTATTCAGTAAATGTTTCATCGTTAAACATGATAAAGGAATCAAGGCCTGTATTTACAGAATATAGAGGAGAGTTTTGTGGTATGCTTTGGCTAGTTACCATGTACTGCATATGGGACTCTGTGTAAAGTCTTCTTGTCTGATTGAAAACAGGGATGGTCACATAAGTCATGTCCATCTGCATAGTTCCTTGTAACTTAGCCCCCCAATATCATGATAATAGCATTCCATAATTTGGGGGCACATCAGCCACAACAATATCCATGACTAAACATTTGGCTGGAATCTGTGCTAAGTTAACACAAAGGTCTTTAATTAAACCTAAACACTTTACTCTGCTTGAGTCAAAGGAGTAAAGGTCTTTATAAGGTCTGGTGATTTCTTGACCCAGGCTCTCCATTACAGCTTTAGGCATTAAATTGTGAGAGGCCCCGAAATCATGCATAGCGTTGTGCAAAATCTTGTCATGAACATTTAAACTAACGTAAAAAGGAGGAACATGTCCCTCTTCGTACCTACCTTCAATATTAGGACCAAAAATGAGCTCTGGTTGGTCATCGTTAAGATTGACAATGTCATTATTCTCTTCTATGTTAAAAGCCTTCAAAATTTGAGATCTATATACATTCTGGGTAGCTAACTCAGTAAGAAGAACAAATATTTTAATTCTTGAAATTTCCTGCTCCAAACTGAAAGGGATCTTATTCTTTGAAGTGCTTGTATCAGCCTTATTAACTGCCACTCTGTCAGCAAAATATGTTTGCTGATTTTATCTATTTATATTTGAAATTTTTTTTTTAACAGGAGTACTAGCTAAAGTGCCAGTACTACTAATTTCTGCACTCTTTTTTTTCATTGTTTTGAGTGCCTTTCTCTTTGTTCTTATCATAATTTATAGCCACTGTTTTGTCCTTTGGTTTTATAACTTTTGGTTTACTTGCAGTGCTGTTCTATGAAGAATTGTCAAAGGTTTTGGTCTTGGGAGTTTGTTGATTGCTTTTACTTCTAAGGTCATATTCCCTTTGAGACTCTATGATAACATTTTCCATGTCTTGATAATAAATTTCATCATTATCTCTTTTGTCATCATAGGGTGTATACAGACCTTGTCTTCTATCATAATGAACTTGAAAGTCATCATTATCTACTCCCAACATATTGATATCGTCTTCCTCTGGTTGTTCTATTGTGTCCTCAACCTCACTTACATAATTTTGATGAAAGGGAGGAGTGATCTGCTGATCATCTTCCCTTGGTCTATTTTGAGGCTAGTTCCTTCTGAAATTCTGATTTTGGTTCTAGTTTCTATTTTGAGGAGCTGTTTGGTTTTGACTTGCTTGAGCTCTCTCAAGAATGCTCATTTTATTCATCATATCCTCCATCATTCTTTCCATATTTGAGCTAGAAGTAGAAGGTGTGGATTCCTCTCTAAAGGATACTCTCTTCTCATTTTTCATTCTTGCTCTTTTCTCTATCAAGTTAACTTCCACAGCAAGAGCCCCTTTTTGAATATCTTCAAGATTTAAAGGGTCTCTTTCTCTCAGATGATAGGCCATCTTAGGGTCAAACCCTTCAGGAAACTTGTTTAAATATGAGCCTTGTGGAGGTTTTAGATCTAGGGGAAGTGCATTATACACACTGTTAAATCTAGTGCAGTAAGCTTGTGCACTTTCCCCAGTGTTTCTATGGAGATTCTTGTAATCAGAAAGTATTTGAACAGGGGTTTTCTGACTTCCCATTTGTTTAACAATTTCTGATGGAAGGCTTGGAGATCATTAATATTGTGGGGGGCTAAGCCTTTAAACCATTTTATTACTTCTCCCCCCAAACTCTGAGAAAATAATCTAACTTTGACAGTTTTATCATCAATTTCGTTTCTGTCAAAGTAGTCATTCATCTTATCCACATGTTGTGATGCGGTAGTAGCATTACTAGCATCATACAATGGTATTTTGGACTGATAGTCCTATGGAAGATTGACTAAGGGAGCATACCATGCTGCCATGATATAAGGTGGAGGTGGATTTACAAGAGGTGGATTAACAAGAGGGAAAGTGGGCTGAAATGGAGTGGTTTGGACAGTGGATGTAGGATGAACAGATGTGGATGGAATAGGAATAGATTGCTGAGCTAATCTTGGATGACAAACACCTAAATTGTGAAGGAAATGTAAATCAGGTGGTGTTGTTTCTCTACTACCAAGATGTTCACTTGTTTACAGGGATGAAAGTGAAGACTCTGAATCTAGCTTATCTAAATCATCAAGTGACCTAGTTATAAATGGATTCCTAAAGTCAACTTGTGATTTTTGTAGAGCTGCAAGGTTTTCAAGAACTGAATTGGCTCTCAAGGGTGATCTGAAAACAATTGAAGATTTAATCTTAGGAGACTTCCTAAGGATACTGTCAGGGTTATCAACTATTTTAGGTGGGTCTGGGTCAGGATAGGCTCTAGCATGAATATTTCTAGGAGCCACTATGATGTGTTTTTCAGACCCTACTAAACAAGAAATTTTTTACCAAATATGACAATCTTTGGGAGGCAAACTGATCTTTTAAAAAAAAAACTTTTAATCCTAAAATCCTCTTACTGAGTTTAAATGATGTCACAATGATTATGGGTCTTCCCAGTGGATTCTTAAGGTCTATTTAGGATTGTGGAGTCACCAAGTGGAATTTTTTAGCTCTTTTGGAGGTAAAAGGTTTTATGGTCCACCACCATGTTTATTAGATACCAATCTGAAATATTTTTGGGTTTTCTGAGTTATTTTTCAGTCCTTATGGGTTCTAAGAGTGTCCTAAATCTGTTTCAAAACTTAGCTACGGTTATGAGACAAAGACAGTCTACTCTTAAGGCTAAGCTAGCTGGACCTTCAAGGTTTGATAAGCTCTTATGAGAATCCTAGGGTTTTCCTAGTTTTTCACTGATTCAAACAAGTTTCATCATGATTACCGTTTGCTCGGTAGTGCTTGAAAAGGGCTTATTTTACTCAATGGGTTTGTATGAAGTCTTAATGGAACCTAAGATGAAAATTTGACTCAGTCCCCAACAGAGTCACCAGAAATGTTATCTCCCTGTAATTTGCAAGATTGGCAAAGTCAAACAGCAGAGAGAAAATTGTTTCAACCACTTTGGGATTCTAGGATCTAGCCCTCCTGAATCCGGAGAGGGATCTCTCTAATAAGTGAAAATATTGATTTATCTTTGAGGCTTTTGGGTAATGATATTAGGCTAGTTATGAAGAATGAGGGTTTTTTTTTGTTTTGGATGGTTGAGCATGATTATTAGTTGAGTGGAAAGTTCTAAATGGAAAGAGTTTTAAAGGTGTACAAGCTTTGGCTAAAAAGATAGATATAACACTGGTTTTGGTCCATTGGGCTATGGAGTGATAAAAGGGATTTTAATTGTGCAACAATTCAAGAGTGATCCAAGGGGAAAGTCATATATATCACAATATCATTGAGATTAAATGATGGAATGGAACAATAAAAGTGTTGGAGGGGTGGAAACAGATAATAATTTCAACTAGGATTTATAGTTTTTCCAAACAAGAAAAAGCCTTTTAAGCAACTGTTTAAAACCAACCAAAGGGTAGGGCTCACCATAAACCTATTTGGACAAGCTCGTATTAAATATAACTCAAGAAAAAAACAATCCAGTAATCTGCATAATTACTTTCAGAAAGGATGAAAACACATAAGAGAAACAAAATGCAACTTAAGATCATATAAGATACATTTAAATCTAGTCTGCTTTCAGCAAACACTTAGGGAAACTTTCATAATTACCTTTGGAGAATAGAAGATAGAAATAGGGAAAACCATCACTTTTCTAGTTTTACTTTAATAAGAAAATAATTAAAATAACATTCAAGAACAATGTTTAAAGCAAACAGTAGGACGAGGGAACGCTAGCATTCCTAACTGCTTGAACTATATTGAATCATTCCTAAATAAACAAATTGGAGGTAAACATTGAGATAAATCTTATCATTCAAAGAAGGGTACTGTAAACAGTAAGTCCTAATTCTATGCTTGTTGTTCTTTATCAAATAATAATGGACAATATGGCATACATGAAAGGAAAAACAATAACAAAGAAAGGGGCACTTCACTAGTGATATAGACCAAGATCCCAAGAAACAACTTGTATTTTGAAGTCAAACCAATTACATCTTCAAGTCCAATTGTTTTAGTTCAGCAATCATCTTCACTTCTCAGACTAACTTATTTAATCACAAACAAAGCTTCAAGGGCCTTTGAACACTATTTACAAGTAAAAGTTTCGAGCACAAGTATATTTCAAAGTTCTGCAACCAACATTGTTTCATCTCCTACAGAAGTTTTTATAGAAGAAATGAGGAGGTGAGATGGGATAAAAGATATCCCAAGTTAAATTAATACAGATTAATACTTCTCGGCCTTTGAGGGGCTCGATGGAGAAGTTTACAGATATTTCCTCTGTATTAATTGTTTTACAATAAAAATTAAGCTCGGTGGGGTGATTTCGCTAACTTTAAGGCTCTGTGTTATCTTCTAATAAATATTTTGATATTTTTTGTAATTAATCCTTTTGGCTGTATGGGAAAATATCTTCTGTTCTGGTCATTACTCGGCCTTTGTTGAATGCTTTGAGGATACAGGTGGCAATCTGGTAGCTGAGAGGAATCAATTAGCCTCTGATGTGGTAGTGGAGGCATCCTCTGTCTGATAAATATTCTTAATTTTCCTTTAACTATGTTTAATTTAGTGGATTAGGCTTTTGATTTTCGATCTTAGCCGTAATCCATTAAATCGTGGAATTAAATATTTAATCTTCAGCTCTGTTGTGGTTAGGTCTTCAACACTGATACTCTTTGATTTGTTTTTAAATTCTCTATGTCTTGTTGATGTGCAGGTGTACAAAGGGTTCATATGACATCAATGCTCATGATGCATTGACGAAACATGATGTTAAACCCCATGGAATGATTTTTCTTTATGCATAAAGGCGTGGGGGATCGTCATCCTCAGCCTTTGGTTTTCCTTTAATAAAATGGAAAAACCATTTAAAACCTACAAAATACAAAAAAACATTATAAAATCCTGCGTATTGGGTAAAAATACTTTGGAGGCTGTGATTAAGAGCGTGGTCGTTGGATGACAACATCCAATGGCAGATATTGTGTGTGAAGATTAAAAGGGAAGTGGTTGGAACAAGCGATGGAATTTTAAGTCGGAGTCGTTGATCCGTGATAGACCAAGGAGATAAACGGTCGAGATTAGTTATGAAAAAATAATGTGAAAGGGTCACATTATAATTAAATGGCAGAAAAATGCAAAGAAATGGGGTTAAGACCTTAATCAGCAATGAAAAATTCAAGGAGGAAAATTAGGGTTTCACTGATGATCGTGGGCCGTCGGATGAGATCAGTCCCAAGAGATCAATGGCTATGATCGCTTTATGAAGTCCCTTGGAGAAAGAGGAGGGCGATATTATAATGGGAGATTAGATCTGAACCGTTGATCTACAGAGATCAACAACAGGGAGAACACGCGATAAAACATAATAGAACCAAGGGAAAGCGGTTTCGGAGGAGAAAACCAGCAATATCGCGCGGGAAAAGGGGAGGAAGGTGGTTTCACCTTTTCGAATGCAATATGCGTTAGAAGGTGACACGTAGCATTTAAAAAATGCCCATTTCCCATAGCTCTCAGATAATTAACCATCGCGCTTGAATTTACGTGAAAATACGTGACACTTGTTAGATCTAAGGTCTTAGATCAGATGGCTGAAGGAAGAGCGCGATATCAACAAGGTACATGGGTCATAGTAGGCAGGGTGGTTTTATTATGAGCCGTCCGATCAGGGGATCAATGTCGGAGATCAAATCTGGAGGAAAGAAGGACCCACAGGGGTCGGGCATGTCAGGGTTAATATGGGTTGTTGGATGAATGAAATGGACGGCTCAGATTGATCTTAGATTTTAACGAAATAATATACAAGGCGGAGAAAGGTTTAATATGGGCCATTTATCTGTAGAGATCAACGGCTGTGATTGGTTGAAAAACATTGCAGAGAGGGGTATATGACTTTTAACCAAGGTCAGGAGGAAAGATCTGGACCGTTGGATGTTGACATGTGGATGGTCCAGATGCAATTGGGGCTTTGCGATCGGCGAGGAAGGAAAAAATGAATGGCACTGATGCGATTGGCTTTGGGCCATCAATTTGCAGATCATATCGGCGGTGGAGGATGAATCAGAATATTGGAGCGGGGGGAAGGGGCTTTGAGCGAGAGCAATGGTGACCATCGGATCTGGGAAGGCGGGGAGGAGATCAATGGTTAATAATTGATCGAGAGATCGCCAATCGAAGGTCATGAATAAAATATGAAATGCGCCCAATGAAAACTTCCGACGCAAGATTGCGCAGACCATTGATTCGTCCAAGATCAACGGTGAGGGAAAAAGTTGAACCAATGAATGGAATGCCCCTTTATAATATAAAAAAGGCAGATTTTAATAAAAAAAAGGTTTATTGGCTTGGGGCGGGTTATATATATGTGGCTTGGCACCCGATTGCAAGGCCTTGGTTTTATAAAGTAGCAAAATCCTGGGGCTTAAATACAAAAAGCCAATCGGCATCGGGACGAAGGAGGTGGGCTTTTCAATCTACCCATTTGTAAAATCTCCAATGTGAGATTATATTGACCGTTTGATCAGGAAAAGATCAACGGTTCTTTTCATTAAAAACATGAACCGGCGGGTTTTAATATATAAACCTTAGGAAAGTGAATTTTGATGAATTTACAAAGGAAAAACATAATCAAGAGGATTTATTCACAAATTTTTAGGGCCCAATCGCAGGATTTGAGTTTATATGAAGCGGAAATGGGATTGGGGCTTATATATAAATGGGCTAATCGAAACAGAGGTCTTAACACAAAAAAATAGAATCATGCACTCTGATCATTTCCGATGCCATAAGCGCCCGATGGGTCTAGCTCTTGGTTCTAGGGTGCGGGCACATGTGGGGAAGTGGTTAGGATTTAGCCCAAAGGGGCTTAAGTCTTTAATACAAAAAATGTGTATTTTTATGATTTTTTCAAGGTTTTTGATGGATTTGGGGGTTTTGGCAAGGTTCAAAAATGAGTTTTAGACCTTGTAAAAGGATTTCATGAAGGGGAAAGGGAAATAAATAAAAAATAGAGGAATTTTATGGGGGGAAAAGGGAATAAAATGAAGGTAAGTTTTGAGTGGAGGAGGGAAAAAATGGGATTTTACAGTAGTATTTTCTCTATGAAAATAGCAGAATTTCTGAGTTTAAAAGGGAATCAGCGGTGAAGGTTAAACAGAGGGCATGATGTCTTCATGAGTCTTCAAGAGATAAAATTTTTAGCAATAAAACTTGTTTCTTGAATGATCAAAAAATGATTTAGCCACCATTTGATATAACAAATTTTATAGGTGGCTAACAGGACCTTCCCCACTTTGATGGGTCTAGTATTGTCCAGGACTTCGTAAGAACATTAGAAGATAGGGTGCCCAAGGATCAATGACTCTAGGCACTCAATCTAGCACTACGTGACACACCTGCCTTTTTGTGGGATACCCACAAGAAAGCATTTCCGGACTGGGAGACGTGTCAGGATAAGATGGTACTGCAATTCACACCCCTACCGATGTATGCATGAAGATATTCTTGGGGCCCAGAGATCCCCGTGCGCATCTGCGTATATGGATGACCAAGTGGGCTGACTGAACCCCAGAAGAGTGGATCCATCTGTTTATACATGCCCTGGGCCCTATCCCCACTATGTGGTACTTAGATGCCGAATTACACCAGAAGACCTGCCATTGGGAGATATTAAAAGAGGACATCCTCAGAACATTCAGACTCATTGGGGGAATAGAAGTGCTTGATGAAGCCCTGCAAGACATTAATGCATTCATATTTAAGAAGAATCACCCTCACACCCCACCAGCCGTTCCGACGTGGGAGGCCCAGATGCAAAACATTGTCAACTGCTGGAGCTTGGCGATTAATGAAGAGGAGGATAACCCGCAGAATATCTCTATTCCAGAATCTGAAGGGGAACGTACCATTATCGGACCATCACTTTTAAATATCAATGTAATGCAACCTCTCTGGCTATGCGAGGCTAATATTGGGACAGATGAACACCCTAAACTGGAAAAATTTGGAGACTATTGGGATGAAGGCACTGTTGGCAAAGTCGCCGAGCTACTAACAGAGTACAAGAATTGTTCCCTACAAAGTTTTTTGAGCTCAAGGGAATCACGGGGGACCTTGGCATTATGCACATCACTCTAAATCCAGAGGCACGACCCATCAAGAAGTGGCCCTACCAGCTGAATCCTAAGTATAAACAAAAGGTCAAAGAAGAGCTGGATAAAATGTTGACCGCAGGTATCATTGAACCAGTCGAACAGTCGGATTGAATCAGCTCAATGGTCATTCAGTAGAAAAAAACCAAAGGAGAAATATGTATCTGTGTGGACCTCTGAAAACTAAATGATGCCTACGTTCATGACCCCTTCCCTACTCCCTTCTCCAATGAAATCTTGGATACTGTGGGTGGCCAGGAGGCCCATTCCTTCACAAATGTATTCTCAGGATACCATCAGATCCGAATTGCACCAGAGGATTGCAGTAATACCACCTTTGCGACTGAATGGGGCTCCTTCCAATACATGGTCATGCCCTTCGGTCTTAAGAATGCACCTACTATCTTTCTAAGGGTCGTAGTGGCCGTGTTCAAAGAATTTATTCATAAGTTTCTGGAGGTTTACTTCGATGACTGGACAGTGTTTTGATTAGTAAAATATCATGTCTCAAACCTGCAATTAATGTTGGATGCGTTTCAAAAGCACCAGTTCTCCCTAAATGTCAATAAGTGTGCCTTCTGCGTGCCATTCAGAACCTCACTGGGTCATATAGTCTATCGACAGGGTCTGATGGTGGATCCTGTGAAGATAGTTGTAATTATCAACCTGGCAGCCCCTACAATGGATAAATAGCTACGCTCCATCCTCAGTCACATAGGCTATTATAGGAAATTCATTCAAGGATACACCCTGATCACAACACCCATGGAACAACTCCTAAAAAGAGATGTCTCTTTTTTTTGGAATGATGAATGTCAGAAGAGCTTTTAACTACTCAAGGAGAAGATGATTTCTGCGCCCATACTAATATTCCTTGATTGGTCAAACGAATTCCACGTACATGTTGATGTGTCAGACATTGCCTTGGGTGCGGTCCTTACGCAGCCTAGCAAGGGGGATATTGATCATCCGGTTTCCTTTTCCATTCGAAAACTCTCAGATGCTGAACGAAATTACTCTACCACTAAAAGCGAAGGACTGGCTATAGTGTATGTGATACAAAAATATCGACACTATCTGCTGGGGGGACACTTTAAGATGTTTATAGACCATTCAGCTTTGAAATACCTGGTCAACAAGCCTGTGTTGGGGGGGGAAGATTTTCCGCTGGTTGTTGCTGTTTCAAGAATATAATTTTGAGATCATCGTGAAACCTGGAAGGTTGAATGCAGGCCCAGATCATTTGTCTCATATTGATACAGGGGAAGAACCCACTAACTTGTATGAAGGCTTACCTGATGCACAGTTTTTTACCAATAAAATGGTGGATGACCACTTTGCTGATATCATTGAGTTCCTTACTACGGGTATGGATCCTGCTGTGTATTCGGTACAACAAAAAAAGGATTTGTTTACCCAAGCAGCAGACTTTACCATCGTCGCAGGACATCTATACAATCTAGGTGTAGATGAAATAATCCGCAGGTATGTATTATAACATGAATGACCCACCATCCTTGAAAAATCCCATGAGGGAGTTGCTGGCGGCCACTACGTAGGCAGGGCTACAACGCAAAATATTTTGAGGGCTGGCTTGTGGTGGCCTACCCTACATCAGGATTCTTACACCTATTGTAGAACGTGTGATACCTGCCAACGAACCAGCTGCCCCTCACGATGCGATGATATGCCATTACAGCCCCAAATGGCTCTACAGGCTTTCAATAAATGGGCCATTGAATTTATAGGACCCATTAATCCACCAGACAAGAAAACGGGCGCGTGCTACATTATCACTGCCACTGACTATGTCACACAATGGGCTGAGGCACAGGCTGTGAAGGATTGTACTGCTGACACTGCTGCGAATTTCATCTTTGAGCAGATTCTGACTAGGTTTGGCTACCCAAAAATCCTAATGAGTGATAGAGGTACACATTTTGTTAACCAAACTATTCAAGCTTTGAATGATGAGTTCTGGATCCACCATGCCAAGAGTACACCATACCATCCCCAAGCCAATGGGACAGTGGAAGATTTCAACAAAATTTTGGAGCAGGCATTAACGAAGGTTTGTAATGCCGATCATAGTGACTGGGATATTCGCATCCCCTCAGTCCTATGGCTTACCAGATGACCTGAAAAAATCTGACCGGTAGGACACCTTTCTGAATGGTCTATGGCAAGGAGGCCATCATGCCCATAGAATACGTTGTTCCTAGCCTGCGCATTGCAGCATTCACAAATATGGCAGACTCTAATATCATAGAAGAACGCCTGGCGCAACTCGTAGCATTGGAAGAAGATCATTTTATTGCTCAGTTTCAACAACAAGTACAAAAAGCTAGAGATAAAGCCTGGCATGTTCGCCACATTCGCCAAAATAAATTTGTCGTAGGTGATCTTGTCTTGTTATATGACAGCCAATTTGCGAAAAATCCTAGAAAATTCCGGTAGCATTGGCTTGGTCCCTACATAGTTCAGCAGGTTACAAATGGTGGAGCGGTCTGGTTAGCTACCCTGCGCGATGACCCCCTCCCTAGTTTTTTCAATGGAGGTCGACTCAAACCATACTGGGCTACGAATCATGGGGTTGCAGCAGTGCCATGACTTGAGACGAGTCACAAGATTGTGTTGGGGGACTGTTGGAATGGGGTCTCCTAACAAGTTATGAAACCGATCCATTTTGGTTATTTTTGCTATATTTATTATAGCGCAGGGGTTTTGGGGTGGGTCAAAGCCCTGAAAGCATTGTAATGGGGTTAAAGGGTAAACTAGGGGTCCGAAAACCATGGGTTGTAGAGCATAGGAATGTTAAAGCTAGATTTTTATAAATAGAGAGGTATTTTGGATTGTAAGAGATAGGATTTGATGAGCTATTGATGTGATCTATTGTGTAAGTGATATGTTTGGGTTTTTGGGGAACGGACTTCTGTTGGCTGTGTGCGCAGAGATCCTAGTCCAGATATGTGCGGATCCTACTGTTGTGTGCGCAGGTTGGGAAGGGAATTGTAAGGGTGATGAATGAATGAATATGCAGGATTATTAGATCTAAATCTGTGAATACTATTGAATGGATTGCTGATAATTACTGTGTTATGCATTTTCTGTCTTTGAAGGTCTGTATATTGAATGATTGGATCTATTCTGCTTTGGTTATATCATGCTGCTAAAGTATGTGTATTGAAATAAATCTAGATTTGTTCTGTTCGGGTTATGTAATTTTGTGTTGATGTTATTAAAAGAATATAATTGGAGATCTAATGCAAGTGGATGCAATTGGATACATATTTAACCCTACGCAGAGATGAGGTAATCTGAATAGAACACCTCCCTGCTTGCCTTACCCTTCCTTTCTCAGGGTGCGGAAATATGGTTCCAACACCCACCCATACTACTTCGGGTGAGACTGTGACCTGCGCAAGCAGGTCACTGCCGAAAGGGCCAGTAGTATAGGGTTTTTTTGGAAAACCTTGCACACCAAACCTAGGTCAGGACCCCTCAAGCCAAAAAGAGGCCTGGAAAAAGAGAAAATATTCCCCCACTATTAATGTTGTTGGGAAACTGTTTGATCTAATGCTTGGAAATGTTATCTCTCCAAAGTACTTATAATCTGGTATCCTAGTAGTGGATGTGCACATCAATAGTATCATAGTCCCCAACACACTAATTGACTTTGGGGCTGAAATCAATGTTATGACTAATGAAACTATGTTGAATCTTAACCTCTAAGGAGCCTTGAGAAATACCACTACAACGGTGCAACTTGCAAACAAATAGAAAATGTTCCTCGAGGGAGTTATTGAGGATGTGATGATATTCATTGACTCCTGGGAGTATCCCACATACTTCCTTGTCCTCCAACAAAAACCCAAGTTTAATGGGTACCCTCTCATTTTAGGATACCTTAGTTATCCATTTTTTATGGTTACATTATTTGCAAGGCTAGAAACATGACTAAAAAAAATGGGCATCTCATAAAGCAGCTTGTATTACATCCCTTTTCTCAACCCTTTGTTGAGCATGACCTACCTTTATGGGTAGAGGAAGAGAAGGCGTAATATTTTTATCAGTCATCCCTCTACCTAGTTTGTACATTAGACACTACTATAGGAAGTAGACATCTAGATGAGGATGAAATTATTGAAAACTTCTTGCAAAAAAAACCTCATGCTGCCATGCCAATCAATGAGCTAGTAGAAGAATCCTTAAGGAAACCTGAGAAAAATCCATGGGCCAAACTGTTCACTTCCAATTTTTATCAAGATCATGATAAGATTATGGAAATCATTCCATCAAAATATCTAAAAATAAAATCTTCCCTCTTATCCAATCAAGAAGAGAAATTATGCACTCTATTGAGACAACATCTTGATTCTTTTTCTTGGGAATACAAAGAAATGAAAGGGGTGCATCCCTCAATTTGTACCCATCATATTTAAATTAAAGAGGGATGTAAACTTATGCACCAACCCCAAAGGAGAATGAACCCTATCCTTGAAGACATTCTAAAAGAAGAATTGCAAAAAATACTCAATACAAGATTCATCTACCCCATTTCAGATAGTGAATGGGTATCCCCTCTTGCCATAGTACCCAATAAAAATGGAAATTTAAGGATCTATGTTGACTATAGGGAACTCAAAAAAACTACATAGAAATATCATTTCCATTATCTTTTATTAATCAAGTCTTGGATGGACTTGCAGGGAATAAGTTCTTCTCATTCCTAGATGGATTTACTGGGTATAATCAGATCAAGATCAGACCTGAGGATCAGGAAAATTTCACATTCACATGTCCATGATAGACCTTTGCCTATAATATCCTTCCATTTGGCTTGTGAAATTCCCCTTCTACCTTCCAGAGGGTAGTTTTGACTATTTTTACTGATCTTTTTCATGACACAATTGGAATATACATGGATGAATTAATCCCTTATGGAAATGATTTCCGGGAATCTCTTTCCAATATGCGTAAAGTATTAAAGAAATACATTGAAATGAATCTCTCACTAATCCCTGAGAAGTATGAATTTTGATGAATGCAGGGATTTTCCTAGGTCACTTCATTTCTAAGGAAAGGATCCAAGTTGACCCTAACAAGATTTCCATTATCAAAAGGGTCCCTGTACTTAAAAACAAAGGGATGTTGGAATTTTTCTTGGGATAACTAGATATTGTAGAAGATTCATTAAGGATTTCAGTAAGTTGGATTCACCTTTGTTTTTATTTTTTACTAAGGATTCAAATTTTTTTTGGACAGATAAATGTCAAGAAGCATTTGAAGAGATGAAAGAGAAATTAACCACTACACCAATACTTAGAGGTCCAAATTGGGGATTTCCTTTCCACATCCACACAGATGCATTAGACAAGGATGTAGGAGTAACTTTGGGAAAAGTGGAAGACAAGTTTCCCTATGCCATATAATTCATTAGTAACAAACTCTCCAAAGGTAAACTTAATTACATAGTTACTGAAAAAAGAAATTTTAGCTATTATGCACTCCTTGAACAAGTTTAGGCATTAAATCACTAGGTACCAAGTGTTACACCATATTTTGGTCATCTAACCTATTATCATTAGATGAACCCAAGTACACCATGTAAGACCAATTTTACCCTAAGTAAAATTGCTTTCACTATGTGAAATAACTTAGTAAAACACCTTTATTAAGTTGTTTATGGTCTAAATAGGAAACCCCAAAAAAGAAATAGTAAACAAATCTATATTTGTTTATATTTCCTGGTCATATTTAACCCAAAACAAGGAAATCAATTAAATAAATCCTTATTTATTTGATTATTTATGAGGAATAAGTTATTTAAATCCTATTTAAATAATATTCCTAGTTAAATTTGACTAAATCATTTATAAATAATTAAATAAATCATTATTTATTTAATTATATTCCCACCATTTCCTTAAAATAGTAAATAAATCATTTATTTATTTATTATTTATAAATAAAGGAATTGACCCTAGTCAAAAATCCTTTTCCCTCCAACAAATATAATAAAATATTCCTAAAAGGTGGTTCTAGAATTTGATTAATAATATTTTATTCATGCACCAAGTTCTAGATCGCCCTAATATTTTGTTATAAATAGAAGGGTTTTCCCCATTCATTAGTCACCTTTGATTGCATTAGATCACTCTGGATCTATACACCTGGTCACATTTTCCATTTTGGCCTTGTGAGCTCCCATTGAGTTCTATGTTTGTCTAGGTTTTCTACACCAACAAGAGAGAGGAATTTTAGATCTGAAATGTTGAGGACGTTCAAGAACCCATCGCATTGAGAAGAACCGGAAAACACCTTTCTTGTTTTCCTCTCAGGTGCCCCCTTTTTAATAATAAAAATTCTTTCAAATACATCGTTCTTGTCTTGTCTATTGGATGCATGGAGCCACATTTTATTCTTACTGCTTAATGTGTTTTATGCTTAGATCTGAATTTACGCAACATTATTTGGATCAACTAACCGCAGACTTAAAGATATTGGCAGCCATAATTGATGTTAGGGCTATTTGTTATGCGTAGCTAAAGTGGTCTTTTCCGATGAAAGATTCATACTAACACCAAGTATTTGTTCATACAAATCATGTAACCATAAAATATTTAGTGAATAACCCCAATGTCAATGTTAGGATCATAAGATGGTTATTATTTTTGAAATAGTTTGATCTAACCATTATTGAAAATCTAGGAAAGGAAAATGTGGTTGCAAATTTTTGTCTAGGCTAACATTATTTGTACAAAATGAGGAGATGATTAATGCTTAGCTTCCGGATGAGAACCTCTTTTCTATTTCACTACTATCTGCTTGGTTTTCTAATATAGCACTTTTTTTGGTTGCCAGGAGATTCCCTCCTAATATATCCTCCAAGGAGAAGAGAAATATTGTTAGAAGAAAAACCCCTCTCACCTAGATTGGGGGAAATACCTTCAAATTGGGACCAGATCAAACCTTGAGGATATGTGTAAGGGAGGATGAGATTTTTGAAATCCTCTTAGCATGCCATGATGGACCATTTGGGGGTCGTTTTGATCAAGTTGGATATTGGTGGCCACCCGCCAATTCCACCTAGTCAGTTTCATCAGTTTTCTTATTTACTATTTTTATGAGTTTTTCGGGTCCTGAACTTATGAATCCATTTTGAGGACCAAGACGATGTTTTTTGGGCATTATTCCTCTAGTGATTTCATTGAAATCACATCAGCAACTCTATTCCTCAGAGATATATTTCCAACGAGATACCATACACACCAAACGAAGATTATATGAGAAAGTTACGACCCCGGGAAGTTGGCTGCCCAACTAACCCCAACGAGGCCCATAAAATCTTGGTGTTTCATCTCCTCGGGTTAGGGTTTTGGTTTTTTAGGGTTTTATATTATTTTTCAATAATAAAAAGTTCCTTGAGTCTCATTGTAACATAGTTTAGAGGCATGTAGCCACCACATCTATTCTCAGAGATAAACTATCATCGCCCGAGCTAGTTTATTTGCTATTTTGTCTGTAAGAATTTTTTAGTATTTGATATTAATGGAATGAAATATTATTCCTGCTGCATCTCTCCATTTATGTTTATTTCTATATTTAATTGTGTTCCTACATAAATCCAAATCAATAGTATCAGAGCTTCTTCTCTTTCTCATTCTTTATTTTCATGTCCCCAATGAGGTCAGGGTATAAGGAGTTAGGGCTTGATCTGGTTGAACCTTTGTAAGATCAGCCTCGCAAACCTTGATGGACTCCCATGGAGGAGGAAAATAAAGACGAAGGAGCAAGAGATCCTATCAAAATATTGTTTGGGGAGGCCCTCGAGAAACAAAGGAACACGATGATGGATAACTTTGCCTATATCCTTCAACGACGACCCACTGAGGATGCATCTTCATCTAGCAGCCACTCTAGAGGTGCCACTCCTTTCAAGGTACGATTCAAGTTCAAAATTATTGTATTTTAAGTATAGATAGATGAAACAGTTGTAGATAGATGGTTTAATTTTTTGGAAGGGTATTTCTCGGTCCATTATTTCTCTGACCGAGAAAATATTACTTTTTCACTCCTCAAGGCTACCCCCCATGTCAAAGACTAGTGGGAAACCTACAATGAGAAAAAGGACGAGAGGGAACCCTCTTTGTTCTCGGTCACACCCACTTGTAATTCATTCCAATATGGCATCAAGGAACAATATTACCCCATGGGGAGCTATGAGGACAAGTACATCCAATGGACCACACTGCAGTAATAAAGGGATCAAGATGTGCACGAGCTGATGAATTTGTTCCATACCCTATGCACAAAGTTACGTATTAAAGATTCAGAGAAACATTTGGTTCTCAAGTGCCGCAACTATTTTCACATATAAATTCAGGAGTAAATGGAGTTCCTTGGCATTACCTTGCTTGGCACGACATATCGATATGCTGCCAAGATCGAGCATAAATTTAAGTAGAAGAAGCGAGAATTTGGATTCGTGAATCCGAAGCCAGGAAAATATGCCCCCGAACTGTAGATCAAGGGGAAAAGCTAAAGTGGGGTGACTCTACACAACACCAAAAATCTAAAGAAGGACGTGGGGAAGTGGTGTGAATTTCATAATAGCTCCACTCACAACACAAGCGAGTGTCAGACCAAATAGTTGTTGGTGGCTGAACTGAAGGCATCTAAATTAGATGCATGTTCCAATTCTGAGTCAAAACTGGACAAGGAGAATGAAAAAGGGAAGAAAATAATTGATGTGGAACCCAATACGGTCGGTTCTACCAATAAGATCCAGAAGGAGGAACTCGAAGATCTAGAGGAGGGGGATTGTGTCTTCCATTCCCAAATATGGGTGAAGGGTTCTCCACTGTAATTCCATGTCAATAGCGGAAGCCAAAAGAACCTCATTTCAACATAGGTTGTGAAGCGGCTCAACCTAGCAACCATAACACACTTGCAGCCATATGCCATTGGGTGGCCTCACCAAGGAAGATATCTCCACGTCTGCCAGCAGTGGTGCCTTCCATAGAACATCAAGTCCTTAACAAATGAGGTGTTGTGTGATGTTTATCCTCTTGACGTGTCTGATGTATTATTAGGCCAACAATAAATATGGAAGAAACATGTTGTGTATGAGTCTAAGCCTTGTTCTGTTATTATTACATTGGGAAATAAGTTGTACAGGATACCAAAGATAGTACAGTCTTCTGCTATCTCTTTGAGTACTACAAAGTAATGCAATAAGATTATTTCCCAAACCAAGAAATTTGTTTTCATTATGCTTCGCCCATAGGGAAAGAAGAAGATTGTGGCCACAACCTCCAAACAGGGATCCCCTGTGTGGTATAGCAGATGGACAAAGATTTGGAGGAATATAAGAACATTTTCTCCCCACCACAAAAGTTCCTCTACACTGTCAGGTCAAGCACTCCATTAATCAGACCCCGGGTGTGTCGCTGCCCGATGTTGCCATACCTCATGCTACCACACAAAGAGAATCCAAACATGTACTATCTGATACTGATAAAGAAACCAAATTTATTTAGCGCATCTTGCATGCCTGCCAGCAGATCCATGACATCTTGGAGAAATCCAATGCCAAGCACAAGTAGCGACATGATCAACAACGAGTGCCACACAAGTTCTAGGTGGCGACAAATTTTGGTTACATTTACAGAAGGAACACATCTATGGACCCCACTGAAAGCTACTCCCACTCTGATGTGGTCCATACACCATCACCAAGGCTATGGGAGACAATGCTTTTGAGCTTAGCATTCCCCCATTCCTTAGCCTGCACCTAGTGTTCAACGTGGATCGCCTTCGGCCATACTTTCTGCCATTACTGGACACATCCGACATTGCAGAACAACTCAACCTGATAGATCTAAATCTAGAAAACATGGAATAGGCTGCAACTAATCAGATCATGGACACACAACTTAAAATCACTCACAATCAGAATAACTAATTGATTTGGGTTGTCAAAGCTAGCCGACTCCTGCACTAAGGCAAGTGGCTCACAAAGTGCCAAGTTCAACAGAAGTTCCCCCATCTCATGGAGGCACTCAACGCAATGGGGACCATTGCTTCCTAAGGGGGGAGTAATGATCCAAGTGGATATTGGTTGCCACCCGCCTATTCCACCTAGTCAGTTTCATCATTTTTGTTATTTACCATTTTTAGCAGCTTTTCAGGTCCGAAACTTCCAGAGCTATTTTGAGGTTGCAAATGAAATTTTTCGAGCATAATTACTCCAATGATTTCAAAGAAATCATGTCATCAGTTGTATTCCTTGGAGAGGTATTTCCAACGAGATATCATATGTGCCAAACAGAGATAATATGACCAAGTTACAACCCTAGTAAGTTAGCTACCCAACTAACCCCAATAGGGCCCATAAACTCTTGGTGTTACATCTCCTTAAGTTAGGATTTTTTCTTATTGTTCCATAATAAAAAGGCCCTTGGGCCTCATTGTAACACAACTCAAAGGCATGTAGCCGCCACATATTTTCTCAGAGATAAGCTACCATTGCTCGAGCTAGTTTATTTGTTATTCTATCAGTAAGCATTTTTCAGTATTCGATATTAATGGAATGAATTGTTATTCTTGATGTATCTTCACGTTTATGTTTATTTTTGTATTTTATTACATTATTTCATAAATCCAGATCACATTTTTCTACCAAGAGGATGACCATCAAAATTATCCAAGCTAGCTACTACTGACCCACTCTACACCAAGATGCTAGGAGATACATTGCTAAATGTGATGAATTCAAAGGATGGGAAAGCCTACACCAAAGGATGAAATTACATTGCAAACTTAAGTGAATATTGAGCCATTTGAGAAGTGTTCCATAGATTTCATTGGACTAATTGATCCCACATATAGAAAAAGGAGATATATCATTGTATGAATTGATTATTTGAAAAAGTAGGTTGAAGTGAAGGCAATAAAAGCAACAACAGAGCAGAAGGTGGAAAATTTTCTAAGAGAAAACTTATTTTACAAGTTTGGGTTCCCAAGGGAGATGGTCACTGATCAAGGGACTTAGTTTATTTCAAATTTTATTGAGGGAATCACAAAGAAGCATCATACAAGGCACAAGAAATTCACTGCCTATCATCCTCAAGAAAAATTTGGGCAGGTGAAGGTCACAAACAGAGCTTTGGAGAACATCTCGAATAAATTTGTCAACAAAACCAAGAAGGAATGGGAAAAATGATTTGTGGAGGCCACTTGGGCGTACAATACCACTTGGAAAACCACCACTAGGTTCACTCCCTTTGAGTTGGCTTATGTCAAGAAGGCATTGCTATCCATTGATTTTGGATACACCACCTTGAGAATGGCAACACGATTGGATTTGGACATCACTAATTATCAACAAGGGAGTTTGCAACAACTCAATGCTCTTGATGAGTTTAGATTACAGGCCCTCATGCATACTGAGGTGGTCTGATTGCAAAGGAAGCTTTGGAATGACAAAAACATCAAGAAAAGGACTTTACAAGAGGGTGATTGGGCCCTGCTATATGACTCAAGATACAAGGAATTGAAGAGAAATATAATGACAAGATGGTTAGGCCCTTATATGGTGGAAAAATGTCATGAAAATGGACCTATCCAAATTAGAACGATTGATGAAGAAGGAATTCAACTTTTAGTCAATGGATACCGGTTGAAACTCTATAAAAGAACTCTGCCAAAGGAGGAATTTACCAACTCAATAGGGAAGGAGATGAATGTGACTGGGGGTCTCACAACTCTCAGTTCATCCAACCTCTGATTAACAAAAGAAATAAGAAGAAAAAAAGAAGAAGAGGAAAATAATAAAAAGCCTAGGTGAAAACCTTGATGAGGCACCTAAGGCAAACCTTAGGGATGAAAACACCTATAAGGAAATCCAAGGGTCAAAAAAAAAGGAGGAAAAGAGAAGAAATAACGAAAAATATCCCCAAGTGAAAACCTCCCTTGAGGCACCTTAGATGTCATGTAATTTGAAATCCTCCTTTGAGGCAAACTGAAGGTATAAAAAAAAACGAAAAAAAATAAAAAATAAAAAATAAAAGAAAAGCAAAAGGATCCCTTACATCACTATTGATAACACATGTTTTTTTGCAGGGTTTCAATCATAACCAAAAAAGGACAACATGAAAGGAATACAACTCCAAAACTCCACCTATCCATCTCTCGAGCTAGCTCTCTACATGTCCTCCATCTTATTACTACCTTTCCAAAGTTCCTCCATCACCAGGTCACATATCTCACTCAATTTTGAAGTGTTGCAAGATTGTCCAGATCTGCTACATGATTGTGATCGACATAGAAATAGGGTTCAAATATTTTTTTTTTCCATAGAGGAACGAAAGAAGATCCCATCACACCATCATCATCCATATTCCACACCATTTAGATTATTTTTCTTCCAAATACTCATATCTGTCCATCAAAAATCCACATTTTCATCCGTTCCTTCATTACCTTCACCGCAACCAAGGTTTCTAATCCTTTTCCATGGTATGAACACAAAATTATCAACATTTTTGGAGCATGATATGAAGTATCTTGTTTTCATAGAGGGGCCTGTGTGACTGCTATAGGAAAAAATAAAATCTTGTAGCATTCTACACAAACCCTACATGACCACAATTAGAAGCACTTGGAAGCACAACGATGGAGAATTAACAATCATGGAGGTTCATTTCCTTGATATTGGATAACTATAAGACTTTTTCAAAGCTGATACAGGATCATTGTTCATTTCTAACAACAACAACACCTGATTCACCATAAAAAAACCTATGATTACAAGCCTCGATAAATCAAGTCCATGTCAAAAGAATTTACACTAAAAAAACAAATAAATAATTTTTCCAAAACATAGTTAATGCATGAAGAAAAAAGCATGTAATGTAGCACCTCTAGAGGCTAGCAGATCAACCATTATTTCTGAAGCATCATGCAAAGGCCAAGACCATTAGGTAGGCACATGTATGAAGCTCCTCACCTCATCCTTTAAGCGCATTATAGCTCAAAAATGTTTAAAATGCATGAGGAACTAGGTTTTATAGGTTAAATATGACCAACACTCTTGGCCACCTTCGAATAGTTGAGAAAAAGTTAACTATCCCTCTCATACAACATGGATAAAAAGAAAAAAATAGGAAGGGTGATGATTATAAGGAGTGGGACAATGGATCTATGAGGAGGTTATGCAAGTGGTAGTTGGGGAATAGCTAACACAGTGCACCAAGCCCACCATCAAACCACAAAAAGGGATAAAAAGTGGGCTCGAGCCTCATTAGTAGAAATAGATTCATTCCAAAAATGGTAATCCATTGTGTGTTTGAAGTTGAAAATAGATAACACGAGGGGTCCCATAGATTTCTACAAAAGTGTTACATGGTTGAATACTAGCTGCAATAGGATCTGGATTCGGTGCTATAGGATCTAGGTTAAGTGCTACAGGATTGTCACCAGTTGCTGTAGGATTGGCCCAAGAGGTGGAATAGGGCTTGATTTGGTGCAAAATATCCTCCAAAACCCAAAATCCATGAATGAGTCTCAAAGAGAGGGGGTAAGTAGTGCATTCTCCTCACCTTCCCTTCACAAAAAGTTGGAGAAATTAATTATTTTCTATCTCTAAAATAATTCTGTAAGAAATCCCCAAAAATTGAAAAATTTCAAACCCTTTTTTCTCTTGAGGGGAAGGCATGATAGTAGAAGGGTAAATATATTTTTGGTTTGGCACTAAATTATCCTACCTATAATCAGTAGAAGGGAACCATTCCTCCCATATATATTTTGAAGCCCTACGCTACTTATAAATTGATCAATGATAGAAAATCCCTTAAGAAAAATCTTGAGAAAGCCATAATAGGAAACATGGGAGGAGTTTTCAATAGGAGGGAACCCATAAACTAAAAAATAATCCATCAAAACCCTCCTATCAGGGATATCTTCCCAAACCACAAATGGATGGAGTTATTTAAGATAATTAAAGGATATGATGATGAAATTACCCATGAATTTTCCATGGCCCTTCAAACTCAAGGGGAAGATAGTGCCACCACCATTGTGAGAGGGCTTGTTATCCATTTCAATTCATAAATCATTAGCAGGCTGACCACATTTTCTTTAGGATCTAGATGGGGAAAGGAGGATAGAACATAAGCCATCACAGCTAAAAATAATTTCTTCCTTCCTGAAGAAAAGGAAATTGAGGATAAAAATGGAGTTAGAAGGGACATCGTGCCTTACCCATGGGATGAAGTAGCCTACAACATATTAAAATAAATATCTTGTGAGGGAAGGTTTAGTGTTGTTTATGCCTACCATTTTAGGCTAATTTATGAGATGAGATTCCATATTGAGTTTCCTATTGTTGAGTCCCGAATTTGCATCTTTTCCATACACTTTTCCATACCTTTTTCACTCACCTAAACCTCCCAAATTGTCAATATCATGTGCAAAAGGGTATCTAACATGGTTTTTAATTATGTTTTTGTGTTTTCTATTTGATTCAGATTTTTCTTATCTGCCTGCATAATCTGGTTATTTCTTCTCATAGCTGCTGCAACTTTCCGCAGCTATTTTGTAAAACTCTATGCTACAGGTGTCTACAAGGGAAACGAGCCACAAGGGCAGGCTAGGAATGACGTGGACATGGTTCGTGTCCTATTGGTTCAAGCAAACTCGTCCAAAGAAGCCGCGGTCAAAGGCGTCCACATGGAAGTCAACTATGGAGTTTCATGTCGGCCGGACTCTGTTTTGTGGCACATAAACATCCATACGGCCGTTTCTAAGCTTGCGGAGGTTAAATCGACATCTGTGCAGAGCTCCGGAGTTGAATTCAAGCATCCACCTTCCGTAGATTCACTTTCCAACACGGCCATACTCCTATATCCGTGGACGTAGTGGTCTACGTGCTCTCTGCCATCATGAACTTCAGGAGACAGTTACAGTTTATTGTTATATATAGAGCGTTTGCATACGCACATAAAGTTAGTTGTTAGTTGATAGTTGATGTTCGTGAATGTACTCTGTTATCTGTTATTTTTCTTTGTAGTGATTACGCAGCCCTTGAGCCGTAACACTACCATTATGTAATGAACCGCTTGTTAATATGAGAAGACTCTGTTTTTCAACTTAATTCGTGTTTGAGGATCGTTACCAAGGTTGTGTAGAGGGCCCCTGCTCAGCTAAGGTTTTGTGTATTAGTGTATATTTCTCATTTCATTTCTTTAAAAGTCATTGTATCATAATCCATCCATATGTTCATACTTTGCAGTTGTTTCATTTCTGTTTATACATTTCCATAATTTCTATTTCATTTCTGTCTTTCATGTTTTATGATTGTTAATCACTGATCAGTTTTCTTGATTGTAGGTTTTAGATAGACAGCCCGGGCATTTTCATAGAATTTTGACTAATGACATGAAACTAACATTGTTCTGCTGCTAGTTTTCTTTTCATAGCTTTTGTTTAACTTCAGTCTTGCTTTGTACATTTCAGTTTTGCTTATCTGCTTTAGTAGTTAAATTTAGATATATTAAGCTACTCATAGCATCTTCAGTTGCCTCCGAAAGCCACAGCTGGACTGATGGTGAGGGACTGCATTATGAAATGTGTAGTTTAGTATTAGTTTCTTTTCTGCAAATTTAGATATATTAAGTTGCTCATAGCATCTTCAGTTGCCTCCGAAAGCCACAGCTGGACTGATGGTGAGGGACTGCATTATGAAATGTGTAGTTTAGTATTAGTTTCTTTTCTGCAAATTTAGACATATTAAATCATGTATGACATCTTCAGTTGCCTCCGAAAGCCACAGCTGGACTGATGGCGAGGGATTGAATCATGAGTGTATGGTTTAGTATTAGTTTACTTTCTGCAAATTAAATATCAGTTACACAAGTTGTTTATGGTTACTTCCGAAAGTCATAGCTGGTCTAATGATGAAGGGTCAGAAAATGAATTGATGTAATCTGATTTAGATTTATTTTGTTGCAATTTTGAATTTCCATAAGCATAGTTTATTTTGTGTTTAGTTGGCAGCAAGAATAGTTTGGTTTTCATGTTCATTAGTTTCCTGTTTTGATTCATTAGATTAGCAGCACCTTTTCATTTCAGCAGTACACTTTTACTTTCTTTCAAGTCTTGTCATTGTAATTTTCAATTTTCTTTTAAAGTTTCAAGATTGGTAAATCATTATAGGGGATATCACTTCCTTGAACAAATATAACCAAACTTGTTTTTCATTTTAAAATTTCCATTTTACCTTAGAAAGACCAAAAACGACAAAAGTTAAGAAATAGGTTATCTTGCACATATAGTGCGCCGCACTTCATCAGCTTACGATTCCCGGATTGACAAATTAAATGCAGAAATTTAGGACACACTAAATTGACCAAACATTTTGGCGCCGTTGCCGGGGAAGTGTAACTAGGTAGCCAATTTCTTAAAAAAAAAAACATAAAATCATAAAAGAAGGGAAAACTTGATAACTTCCTGAAGTATGCTCTCCTCTTGCACCTAGTGTGATCTGGAGGATCAGAAAAGAGAGTTATTGGTTCAGTAATTTCTTAAGTATGCTCTCTTCTTGCACCTAGTGTGACCTGGAAGATCAGAAAGAGAATTATTAGCCCAACTTTAAAAATAAAAATATAAAAAAATAAAAATAAAAAATGACATGCATAGAGCAAGAGATTCTAGGGGAAGGTTTATAGCTAAAGCCAAGAGTTCTATTTTCACAACTCCATCTTCTTCAAGGCATAGACCAGATTCACCACCATCTACCCCTAGCCTTAAGATTTTTGGAAGTCAAGGAACAGCTGAATTAGAGGATTCTCCTATACCACCTACTAAAACCCACTTAGAAAACAAAGAGAATTTCTCTCATCCTTCCTTGGTAGAAGAACTAGAGGACTATAAGGACTCTAAAGAAACTATCATGGCAGAGGAAGTAATAAATAGAGGTGGAGGTAGAAGAGGAGAAGATAATGGAGATAACAATGGTGAAGGAAATGATGGTAGAAATAGGGACAATTTGCTTGGATTCCCTATAGTTGATGAGGAAACTCATGCAACAATGAAAAATATCTCACCATCTGTTCTCCCTAACTTTTATGGATTGCGAAGTGAGGATCCCGAAACATTTCTGTTTGAGTTTGAAGTAGTGTGCCGAACTTATGACTATATGGAAGATTCTCAAAAACTCAAACTGTTTCCTTCAACATTGAAGGGATCTGCTTGGAAATGGTTCATGGGATTAGCCACTCAATCTATCAGGACTTGGAATGATATGAAACAAACATTTTTGGATAGATACTTGGACTATTGTATGCCCACCAATCACAAGGATGAGGTATTCAAAATGATACAAAAAGAAGATGAAAATTTGGAAGACTTAATTGAAAGATTTCAATACAACTTGAAAAGAGCAAAGATGAGCAACTTAGATAATGAAACCTTGAAAGCCCTCCTATTAAAAGCTATTAGAGATGAATGGATAGACATTTTAAACATGATGGGGAAAGGAGACATTTCTCAACTTCCATTTCGTGATATAACAGAACTATGTATCCATCTCTCAAGAGGAAAATATAAAACTGGAAAAGGGCCTAGGGATCCTTCTCTTATTAGGGCTAACAAATCTGCAACTGGATCAGTAAGTAGGGCAGAGATTGGTAACATGCTTGATGAGTTTAAAACTGATATCTTGGGGAGCCTTAGTGAACAACTAGACACCCTTAAAATCCAAAACAAGCAGAAAGCAGAAACAGATGCTTTAGCCATCTTTTGTCCGAAATGTAGGAAGAAACATGCTTTAAGGGAATGTCCCTTGGATGCAAAAGTTGTAGAAACATGTATGATTTGCTCAGAGAATCATGAGATCAAAGATTGTCCTTCAATTCCTGGACTCAAAGCTGTTTTTCAAGAAGACCCAAATTCAGTAGAATCTCTCTGTTTTGTTGCAAGAAGACCTTGGCAGGGACAACAAACTCAAGGGTTTAACAACCCTATGAATCTTCAAACCCCACCAAATTGGAATCCTTAGCAACAACCTTGGCCCCAACATCAAAATCCATATCAGCCATGGGTACAAGGGATGCAAAATCCTTATGGGAGATTTGCTCAATTTTATCAATATCCTCCATCTTTTCAAAATCAACAAGCTCCACAACTTCCAAGCCCAAATCCACAACTTTCATTGCCATTTCCACAACAACAACCTCCTCAACAAAATACAAATCCTCAACTCATGCTCCCATACCAACAGAAGACAAATCAACTTCCAGCTCAGCCATTGCCAAATCCTAACAATAAGAATCCTCAAAATACTTATATGGTAGAAGGACAACAATTTCCTACCTATATGATTGTTCCTCTCAACGATGTACAACTCAGATCTGGTAGAGTTTTAGAAAAACCTTCTATAGACATTCAAGAGCAAGATACCTCCGAGGAGGACTCTCTTCAAGTCAATAAGGGTTCTGAGGAAGAATCTCTTCAAAATTCAAAAATTCAAAAAGAAAAAGAAAAGCTAACATCCACAACTCCTATAGTTGAGCAACCTGTATCTTCATCTACACCTCCTTTTCCGGAAAGACTACAAATTGATAATGGGGTGGAAAAACAAATCTTGTTGCCTAACTATGACTTTCTAGATGAATTGAAGAATGTTTGTATCAAGATTCCATTGCTACAAGCCATTCGAGAAATTCCTATTCTAGCAAAAACCATAAAGGAGTTGAGTTTCAAAAGACCAGGAAGGAAGCCAAAGGACACAAGAAGAATCCACCTGGTAGGAAAGATTGCAGACATTATGATGGGAAAAATTACCATGCAGAAGTATGTAGATCCAGGAAGTCCAATTGTCAAGACACATATAAATGGGATAGAAATTCCAAACACATTGATTGACTTAGGGGCTGCTATCAACATTATGAGCAGACAGACTATGGAACAGTTAAAACTTCCTAACCTTCTTTTTACACCTACTTTATTGCAACTTGCAGATCGATCGGTTATTAAACCAGATGGTGTATTAGAAGATATTTCAGTCTCCTTAGATTCTTGGGAATATCCAGTAGACTCTATGATTTTGACTCCCAAAAGTAATCTAGGAGGACATCCAATTATCTTAGGAAGACCTTGGCTGGCCACAGCTGATGCTTTTATTAGTTGTAGATCTGGAGACATGTACATTTCAAATGGTAATTCGACAAAGAAATTCAATTTGTATCCTCCCGCAAGAGCAATTACATAAATAGGAGACAATGAATGGGTCGATGATGAGAACACTATACAACCTGTCTTTACCATTTCTGAAATTAGTGAGGATAGTCAAATTCTGAACACATTAGAAAATTTTTGAGATAACTTCAGAATATGACCCCACACAATTTCAGTTGGAATCTGACATAGAATATTTATCATCAAGACAAATGTCTCTTTACTCTATGAAAGAGTTTGGTAATTCTGCTATTGAGATTTTTCCAGAAAAGACATTGAATATCAACAAACATTTGGAGAAATCACAACAAGAAGAACTAACCAGAATCTTGCAAAAACATTCTACTGCATTTGCATGGGAGTATACTTACATGAAGGGTATTGATCCTAAGACTTGCATCCATCATATCTATATTGAGGAAAACAGTAGACCAATCAGACAACCTCAAAGAAGGATGAATCCAAATCTTAGGGAGATAGTGAAAGAAGATCTCCAAAAACTTCTCAATGTAAACTTCATTTATCCAATTTCAGATAGCCGATGGGTTTCTCCTTTGGTTATAGTACCTAAAAAAAATGGTAAATGGAGGGTATGCATTGATTACAGGGAATTAAACAAAGCAACTTTGAAGGATCACTTTCCTTTGCCTTTTATTGATCAGGTATTAGATACATTAGCAGGTAAAAAGTACTTTTCATTTTTGGATGGTTTTAGTGGCTATAATCAAATTCAGGTAGCACCTGAAGATCAAGATAAGACTACATTTACTTGTCCATGGGGAACTTTTGCCTACCGAGTGCTTCCTTTTGGGTTATGTAATGCACCAGCAACATTCCAAAGAGCAGTACTAGGAATTTTTTCTGATCTAATCCAGGATTGTGTAGAGGTTTATATGGATGATTTTACAGTTTATGGTAATTCATTTGAAGAGGCATTAGAAAATTTGGAAAAAGTTCTTATAAGATGTAAAGAAACAAACCTTTCATTAAGCCATGAAAAATGCTTTATGATGTTTAATGAAGGGATTGTTTTAGGACATCATATTTCAGGAGATGGGATTAAGGTTGATAGATCGAAAGTTGAAGTCATCTCCAAGTTGCCTATTCCAAATTGTCAAAGAGATGTTAGAAGTTTTCTAGGATTTACTGGTTACTATAGAAGATTTATAGAAAACTTCACTAAAATAGCATTTCCACTCTTCAAGTTGCTTACAAAAGACTGTGAATTTAAATGGGATCCTGATTGTCAATCAGCTTTTGAAACTTTGAAAACAAGAATATCTGAAGCACCTATCTTGAGAGGACCAAATTGAAAACTTCCTTTCCATATTTCTACAGATGCTTCAGATACAGCTCTTGGAGCTGTGTTGGGTCAAAAAGATTTAATTCCTTATGCCATTTATTACACCAGTAAAAATTTGACTCCCACAGAGTTGAATTATACTGTGACTGAAAAAGAGTTCTTAGCTATTGTTCATGCAATTAATAAGTTTAGACATTACATAACAGGCTATGAAACTTTTATTCATACTGACCATTCTGCAATTAGATATTTAATGAACAAACCTGTTACTAATGGCAGAGTGACAAGATGGTTTTTACTTTTGCAAGAATTCAATATTACTGTGTTGGATAGACCAGGAAAACAGAATACAGTAGCTGATTTCTTGTCTAGGATTCAGAATACTAAAGAAGATTCTCCTGTAGAAGATAAGTTTCCCGATGAATATTTGTTTGCAGTAACTATTAAGACCCCTTGGTATGCAGATATTGCTAACTATTTGGTTACAGGGAAACTACCTTCACATTTATTTCCAAGAGAAAACGAAAAATTATTCAGGAGAGTTCAAGATATTCATGGATTTCTAACGAATTGTTTAAAACAGGGCCAGATCTTGTGATCAGAAGATGTGTCAGGGAAGATGAAATGCCTGATATTCTTAAGGCATGTCATGATGAACCATGCGGCGAACACTTTGCGGACAAAAGGACGGCCTATAAAATCCTTTCCTTGGGATATTATTGGCCTTCTTTCTTCAAAGATGCAAAACAATATGTCAAAAGGTGTGATAGCTACCAAAGAGTAGGGAAACCTACCCTTTCAAATGAAATGCCATTGCAAACACAGGTACTCATTGAACCCTTTGAAAAATGGGCTTTAGATTTCATTGGACCTATTAATCCACCATCTAAGCAAAAGAAGTATATATTGGTTTGCATTGATTATGTTACTAAATGGGTAGAAGCCAAAGCATTAGTATCTGCTACTGAAAATTCAGTTGTTCATTTTCTTTATGAGGATATTTTTACTCGCTTTTGTGTTCCAAGAGAAATTGTGACAGATCAGGGGAGCCAATTCACATCCAATTTGGTGGAGAAGTTGATGGAAGAATACAAAATCAAGCACAGAAGATCTACTCCTTACCATCCACAAGCAAATGGTCAAGTGGAGTCCACAAACAAAGTTCTTGAAAGTATCATCACCGAAACTGTTCATCTACATAGAAGAGATTGGGCAGAAAGGCTTCCAGAAGCCTTGTGGGCCTACAGAACTACATGGAGGAATACAACAGGACATTCTCCCTATGAACTTGTTTATGGGAAAGAAGTCTTGCTCCCCATTGAGTCCCAAGTCAAGACCTTCAAGATAGCAGTTCAGTTGGGGATGGACTTATCAGAAGCCCAAAAGCATAGAATGGAGCAGTTGAATGAGCTAGATGAGATCAGACAAGAAGCAATTCTAAGAACTGATTTAGTTCAATATCAAAGAACTAAATGGCATGACAAATATATCAAAGAGAAGAAGTTTCAAGAAGGAGATTGGGCATTGTTATTTGACTCCAAGTTTAAAGATTTTCAAGGGAAATTTCAGACTCATTGGCTTGGGCCATATGAGATCGACAAGATCTTTAACAATGGAGCTGTAAGAATCAAGACCATTGATGAGTTTCAAACTCCTCTTTTAGTGAATGGCCATAGATTGAAAGTTTATCATAAGCCACTCTCTAAAGAGGATTTTGTCAAGTTGTTTCAAGAAAGTTCTGCAATCAGGCTGGTACAGAAGAATTCTTCTTCTCCACCAGGCTAGCTTTTGTTTTTTTCAAGTTTAAAAATAAAAAAAAAAAAAAAAAGAGAAAAAATGGTATAAGCCTGAAAACCAATCATTGATTGGCAGTCTTATACAGAAAATATGGGGTGAAAATCAGGGACACCTGACACTCTATATTTTCCAAAAAAAATCTGTCTTTCATTTCACAACCCCAAATGCACGATTTATTCCACAATATTTCTATTTTATTTATTTTCATTTTACTTATTCACTTCATTTCATCCATTCCATCAATAAAAATCTTTATGACTATTTTGCACTGTCATCTCATTTGTTCATTTTTATTCAACTAAAGTAATAGTTTTCTTTACTGTAGAAATTGGAGATTCTGTTTTCAAGAATGATTCTGGCTTCATAATGCATAAGTTCCAGTTTGCCTACTTTCCGTTGAAGAGAATGCATGTACTGGCCATATTTCGTAATTATGAAATAAAATGCAGAAGAGGATCAATGGAACATTCAAGACACTAATGAAGATCAATCAGTTGAAGACCAAGGGCAAAAGCAAGGATTCCAAAGGTATGAATAAAGTTTATTTCAAATAGTATTGAAAAACACATTTTTATATATTTTTAAACTATGAGCTCTACCCATAACGCGCAATGATTATATTGACAGTCCCGTAACCTTCCACGATCTCCATGTTATCCTCTTGCATTTATTCACAAACGGTTTCATCATTGAAATTCCGATTCTCACTCATGTTCCAATATCCCACCGTAGATAATGAGACGTATTTGAGTTGACAAAGGACTCTTACAAGCCGCATAACTTCATAATCATTGATTGAAATGTGTTCATATTTATTACACAGCCACCAAAATTCAAAACGCGGCCGAATGTATTATACTTTGTTAACCTCTTTGTCGTGTCTCTGTCGTGTTTACAAAACCCCACTCTACTCATTCTCACTCCCTGTTTCACTCCATTTCGTTCCTTTTGCTCATTCTCACTCCCGTATATCTACCCACAGTCTTACTCCATTCCGTTTATGGTGCTCATTTCCATTTTATGATAACATCCCCACAGTATTGTGCTCAATCCTGTGTATTCCATCATTCCATTTCCACTTAAACCCTCACAGAGGCAAACTTGTGAAGCACAGAGAAGTGAAATGGGAAAATTATTAAGGGCAGAGCCGGAAGGACCGAAGTTTATAGAGGGATATCCGCAAGCAAAAGAGGTGTTGAGGAAAGCTAAATGGCTGCGTTTTATTCAGAAATTCAGGGGTTACCACAGAGAAGTTACAAAAGCGTTTGCAAGATCATTTGATGGCTCGGAAGCAGAAGTGGGAGACCTCAAGTTTTTGGTCAATGAAGCATCAATAGCAACAGCCACAGAGCTTCTTCAGGAAGGAGAACGTTGGTTCAAAATAAAAGTATCAGTGATGAGGCATGGAGAACAATCCTCCGAAATCAAGGTATGGATATCACTGTTTTTAAAAGAGGAATCCCTGTGCATGCAATAAAATAAGAATGGGCCACTTTACTACTAATTTTTCAGAAATTTATTACATGTGAAGGCCGTTTTGGGTCTATGTACATGTACCATACTAGGCTATTGATGAATTTTCTTGAAAACCAAACTCTCAATCTTCCTTATTTTCTATTCAATAGCTTAAAGAAAATGGCTGTGACTATTCAAAAACACTTGGGAGATGTAGAGCCTCATCTTTATCACCACGGCCTTATAAAAATTCTGATTGAAAAGGAGCTAAAGGAAAGAAAAGATACATGGGAACAATTCCTAGTTAGAAACTTCTTTGAAGAACCTCAGGAAATTCCTGAAGGTAGTTCAATTAGAAGGAGTAGAAGAAAGAGAATGAATGTTGAAACCCAAATTTCTCCTACTCAGGAAATTCCCGCAGCTAGCACAGCAAAAAGAAGTAGAAGAAAAAGAACAATAGATGAAATCCAAAATACTTCTACTACTACTATGAAAAAAACTGATAGGGAAGAGAGATTGGTAAAAAGGAAGAAGAAGGAAATTAAAGCTAAGAAGCCAATAATACCAAAAGGGAAAGAAATTATTGAGGTTGTCCATAAAACTCCTTCTTCTGAAGAAGAAGATCACCAAAAACTATCTGACAGATTAGTTTATCTTCAAAAACAGTCATCCATATCCAAGAAGGCAGAGACAGGAAAACAAGAACAAAAGGGTAGTGTACCACATCATGTGAGGAGAAGCAACAGGCTTAAGGGAAAATTGAGAAAAACACAAATTAAGGGTCCTCATTTCATTGATTTGGGTGAGGAGACATCTGAACAGTCTCCAACTGACCATAGTCCATTTCAGTCAGTTAGTGAACCTGACTCCTTTCACTCCCAATCAGACAATGAGCATACTCCATCTTATTCTCAACAAAATATTGATGTAAGCTCTCCTCGACCAGATTTTGAAGATTTATATTTTGCATGCCTCAATGAAAATGACATCTAAGTAGACCCCAAGCAAAGGTGAGGTATATGCATTCATAGAAGCCCTTTGAAAAGGCACGCACAGTCTGGGCATCCTCTGGACTGAGCCTCAGCAGACAGCAGGTGCATGATTTAGCCTACCATTAATGAATGAAATTTTTGAGCTGGAGCTTTTAAATCGGCACATCAAACATGAAAATGAAACACTGAAAGAACAAGGCAAACTGGACAAGATCATCCATGATAATACTATGTTACATTTGGGAATTTGGCAAAAGAAGAATAAGAAATTAAAAAGGAAATGCCAAAAATTGAGCAGAGCACTTGTGAATATCAAATTTAGGTTCTTAATGAAGAAACCCAGAATGATGGCAGTACCAAAGAAGAAGAGAAGAGGGTTGGATGTGCTGGCAGAAGTATCAAGGCACATGAACTGAACAAAGAGTATCAAAATTTTGGTTGCATGAGGACATGCAACACCTTCACAGTGGGGGTATGTTGAGTCCCGAATTTGCATCTTTTCCATACACTTTTCCATACCTTTTTCACTCACCTAAACCTCCAAAATTGTCAATATTATGTGCAAAAGGGTATCTAACATGGTTTTTAATTATGTTTTTATGTTTTCTATTTGATTTAGATTTTGTTCATACAGCTGCGGAAACTTGCCACTTTCCGCAGCTGCTGCAACTTTCCGCAGCTATTTTGTGGAATTATATGCTACAGGTGTCTACAAGGGAAACGAGCCACATGGGCAGGCTAGGAATGACGTGGACATGGTTCGTGTCCTACTGGTTCAAGCAAACTCGTCCAAAGAAGCCGCGGTCAAAGGCGTCCACGTGGAGGTCAACTATGGAGTTTCATGTCGGCCGGACTCTGTTTCGTGGCACATAAACATCCATACGGCTGTTTCTAAGCTTGCGGAGGTTAAATCGACATCTGTGCAGAGCTCTGGAGTTGAATTCAATCATCCACCTTCCGTAGATTCACTTTCCAACACGGCCATACTCCTATATCCGTGGGCGTAGTGGTCTACGTGCTCTCTGCCATCATGAACTTTAGGAGACAGTTACAGTTTATTGTTATATATAGAGCGTTTGCATACACACATAAAGTTAGTTGTTAGTTGATAGTTGATGTTCGTGAATAAACTCTGTTATCTGTTAGTTTGCTTTGTAGTGATTACGCTGCCCTTGAGCCGTAACACTACCATTCTGTAATGAACTGCTTGTTAATATGAGAAGACTTTGTTTTTCAACTTAATTCGTGTTTGAGGATCGTTACCAAGGCTGTGTAGAGGGCCCCTGCTCAACTAAGGTTTTGTGTATTAGTGTACATTTCTCATTTCATTTCTTTAAAAAGTCATTGTATCATAATCCATCATATGTTCATACTTTGTAGTTGTTTCATTTCTGTTTATACATTTCCATAATTTCCATTTCATTTCTGTCTTTCATGTTTTTATGATTGTTAGTCACTGATCAGTTTTCTTGTGCAGGTTTTAGGTAGACAGCCCGGGCATTTTTCATAGTATTTTGACTAATGACATGAAACTAACATTTTTCTGCTGCTAGTTTGCTTTTCATAGCTTTTGTTTAACTTCAGTCTTTCTTTGTACATTTCAGTTTTGCTTATCTGATTCAGTAGTTAAATTTAGATATATTAAGCTGCTCACAGCGTCTTCAGTTACCTCCGAAAGCCACAGCTGGACTGATGGTGAGGAACTGCATTATGAAATGTGTAGTTTAGTATTAGTTTCTTTTCTGCAAATTTAGATATATTAAATCATGTATGACATCTTCAGTTGCCTCCGAAAGCCACAGCTGGACTGATGGTGAGGGACTGCATTATGAAATGTGTAGTTTAGTATTAGTTTCTTTTTCTGAAAATTTAGATATATTAAATCATGTATGACATCTTCAGTTGCCTTCGAAAGCCACAGCTGGACTGATGGCAAGGGATTGAATCATGAGTGTATGGTTTAGTATTAGTTTACTTTCTGCAAATTAAATATCAGTTACACAAGTTGTTTATGATTACTTCCGAAAATCATAGCTGGTCTAATGATGAAGGGTCAGAAAATGAATTGATGTAATCTGATTTAGATTTATTTTGTTGCAATTTTGAATTTCCTTAAGCATAGTTTCTTTTGTGTTTAGTTGGCAGTAAGAATAGTTTGGTTTTCATGTTCACTAGTTTACTGTTTTGATTCATTAGATTAGCAGCACCTTTTCATTTCAGCAGTACACTTTTACTTTCTTTCAAGTCTTGTCATTGTAATTTTCAATTTGATTTTAAAAGTTTCAAGTTGGTAAATCATTATAGGGGATGTCACTTCCTTGAACAAACATAACCAAACTTGTTTTCATCTTAGAATTTCCATTTCACCTTAGAAAAACCAAAAACGACAAAAAGTTAAGAAATAGGTTATCTTGCACATATAGTGCGCCGCACTTCATCAGCTTACGATTCCCGGATTGACAAATTAAATGCAGCAATTTAGGACACACTAAATTGACCAAACACCTATCTCAAGTAGACTCAATATTCCTCATTTCCTCCTTCAGTCCATAGTGGAAATTATGCTCATTGTCATGGATGATTTGAGTCATGTCCAAAACACTATTTCATGGGTAGAATTTGTAGCCATGCACATGGAAGCCTTCATTGAAACTCAAGCCCGAGTTATGCTAGAACATGAAGAGGCCAAAAAACATAGCTCTACTGAAGAAGAGGTTGGAGGAGAGGAGAAGTAAGAAAAGGGAGAAGAATAAGAGGAATAGGAAAAACCAGAGGAAACAAAAGAGACCATTGGGGAGCCTTCTAGGCCTCAAAATAAGAGGAAATGAGAACATCAGGTAAGCCTTTCAAAAGGAAATACTGAATAAGAGGTAGCTTCCACCTTGGCATCCATTAGCACACCTATTAAAATAAAAAAGGGGAAATCCAAGCAAGGTCCTTTATACTTCAAAAGGAGGAGCAATAGGATCAAATAGGGGAAGCCTCAGCCTCCCACAACTACGCCAATCACCATTGATGGATCAACCAATCACCAAGAGGGAGAGCCAAAGAAAAGTAAAATTAAAATTAAAGACATGATTTACCTCAAAACTAAAAGGAAGTAGTCACAGACCTCACCAAGATGGCCAAACACCAAGGGAGATAAGATGAGTTAGTTGCAAGAAGAATATACCCTGCTACAGAAAAGAAGGCTAGTGATATAGGAAGAGTGAAGACTACTACGAGATATGAAGACAATGCTACAGGAAAGTATAATAGCACCTCGGGAGAGGGGAGAATGGCCATATGAGCTACATGAGCATGATTCTCAACTAGATATTGGGTCCTACTATAATTTTTGTGTATAAGGACAAATCATCCCCACTAAATGTCAAGTCCCCATCCTACTTGAGTTAGACAAAGGAATAAGTTGAATCCATTGATGGATGTATATTTCTAAGTCCAAGGGAGTTGGGTACGTGGGAACTATTATCACTAAATTGAGGCTGATGGGCTGCTTCAACAATCAACTCAGAGTAACTATTTCAAACCTACTTTTAGCTAGAACTTATCCTTTCTAGTCTGAGAGGGCTCTCTCAAGCATAAATATAATATTATGTAAATGAAGATCAATAGATGGCTAACTCTCAAATTTGCTTTAAATGTTTTTATGTAGTTGAAGGATGTGAAGAAGTAGCTACCATTGGGTATGGAGTAAGAGGAACTCAATTACATGAAAATGATCTAAAATGGAAGCTGAGGCATGTGTGTATTCTCATAAAAACATAAATTGAACAATAAACCATATGTGTACAGGAAGTTGAAGCATGATTAAACATGAATTCTAAGTGATTACACATAAAGAAAACTAAAAGACAAAAACACAACTAGAACAATAAACCATATGTGTCCAGGAATTTGGAGCATGATTGAACACAAATTCCAAGTGATTACACATAAATTAAACTAAAATAAGATCAAAAGAGCTTGTAGGAAAAACACATACAATAATACATGATGAATCTTAGGCGAGAAAGAAGTTTGCTGGAACTGCATATTACTGACAGAAAAAAATTACAAAAGTAGCTTCTAACATTACATCCATCCTCTCTTTCTCCCATCCTCTCATCTGCCTATTTATAGAATTTACATGTAGTCTGCCAGCCATGCTAGACCTTCGAATATTTCCAAAGACACCTTATCCAAAAAGGAAACAGATTACAAGGAGAGAGCATCGGGATATTTTTGTTTACAAGAGTTTAAGACATGATAAGACTCAAATTATATTTATTACACTAAAAATATTTAAATAGTGTATTTATGATGATATTATAGAACATGACCAATTTGAGTGAAGTGGCATTGTCAATAACTAAAATAAATAGTAAATAACTGAGATTAAGGATCTTGTCCTTGAAATTTGGAAATGTGATGGCTTCAAGCATTTTTCTGTACTTCAAAACCTTGATAATATTTAGTTGGAGGCGTATACATGCGTAACCATCTAATCCTGTACTTAAAAGCTTTAATGAACCATTTAATTAGTCACGACTTGAAATCATCTTGCATTGGGAGTTTAGGAGCAGAGGTCATAAGGCGGAAACAATTTTTTTTTCGATTTGCGATTATGAAGAGTGACACGGCGGAAGGTGGGTCCTATCGAGGTGGTAACAAGGTGGCGGGATTGCGACATCATATATTGCAGTATCGCATCGGGGTTTAGGATCTGGCACAAAAATGGTGAGTGATGTGCGAGCGATAATGCGATAATGTGAAATGAAATAATGTGATGTAGGTGATAATACGGTCTGGAATATATCGCATTAGGGTATTGAAATCGCAAGAGGGAGAGGAAAACATAAGGTGGGGACAAATAAATTTATGATTTTGCAATGCGAGAAAGGATAAAGGTCAGATTTCTGATGTTTTTGATGGGATTTTAACTTAGAGCAAGGGAAGATGAAAAGAAAAAAAAATGAATGTTATTGGTGATAACAGGAACCATGGAAGAGAAAATGAAGAGTATGGGTGAATAAATGGCTGAATTTATGCTAAGAGAGTCAACCACGAGGGAGAAATTGTGAATGGAGAACCAAATATTAAAAGAGAAGTTATAGGAGAAATAAGTACAACTTACCACCATGGAGAGACTAGCCATGGAGGCCACCCAATGCAAACATCCCTCAAAAACATATGCCTTGTTACTCAAATAGAAGTGGCTTCAATTTCAAATGAAAACTATAGCACAAAATGGTTCACTGCCCTTCCAAATATACAATCAATTTATTGAATTTTTTTACAAGGCTAGTGTGGAGGACAAAGATAATATGGCAAAGTTTTACATGCACAAAATCATATTGGCTTACATGAATTTCTAGGATCCAAATTCTAGGATGGTGGATGTGTAGCTGATGGCATTAGCCTCCTAGTTGAACCATGAGGAGGCAAGGGATGGAGAAACAAAACGAGTCATATCCAAGGAGAATAATGAGCCCCTATGGGTCAGAGTAGAGTTGAGGGCTCCTCACCTTGTCATCAACAAACACAAGATCATCTATAAGGATCCCAAGTTGGAACCATGTTTCACAAAAAATCAGAAGTAGGTCATTCAACACTTTGAGGACATGTTTAGAATGCTAGGGACCCAAGGCTTGTAATCCTGTCAGAGGAGATGTAATTCATTACCCCATAGCTTGCAAATCTGGGAATATCACTCTCTAAAGGGATTGAGGAATGCCTTGGAGAAGACACCCTTAAACAAGAGGGTAGTATACAGAGTAAAGGCCAACTAGATTGGGCTCAAGTTCATCCCTCCTTGGTTGCTAGGGATACAAGAAAGAAAGGATCAGATTGAAGAGCAATAATAATGGATAGAAATAAAAAGAAATGTAGGGTTCCATCCTTAGGGGAGCAGTTCTTCAGAGATCCCTTGGGATGTCAGGGTTGACACCAAGGCTATGCATGAGGTTGAACTAAATGGATAACTTGCTAAGAGGGTGAGAAACACCTTCAACAGGGGGCGATGATGGGACTCATTAATAGGTAAATAATAAGGACCATTTGGCATTCCTTTAACCTATACTTACATCTTTCCTCACATTTAATGACATCGTTTCAACTATTATGTGTTTATTAGGAAGATTAAAGGATGATTTTTGTATATAATGGCCTAATTTGATTAATGTGTAGGAAAAAAGTGCAATTGAATGCATTTACCATGCAAAGATACGTTAGAGCCAACTCAAGAAGATGTAGGAGTCTTGTCCCCTACATCTACTCACCTACAACTGAACTTGCTCCCTGAATGTACTCATCCATGGTTCGAAGATCCACTAACAACTGATGCACTCAAAGATTGCAAGGATCTCAGGGAGCTAGATACACCTTTCTAGGTATTTTTGGAGGGAAGCAACCCTCCTTCCAAGGAGGCTAAGCCTCAGTCATTTTTGTATAAATAAGCAAGACCAAGGGCTAAAGAGGAATCCAAAATTTTGGAGCAGAGAGGGACTACTAACAACTAGGAGCTCAAGCTTATCATTTTCATTTCTTTTTATCAGGTTCTGAACACTATTTCCTATTAATGAGAAGTATGTTGTTATCTTCCATGTGATCTTGTTCTAGAGGCATGATCCCCCTTGGGTTAGGGCCCAACCCAGAGGCTCTAGTCTCTCTCATGTGTATTTTACTTATCCATTTTCTTTCCTAGTAGTATCTTCTTCATTTGTTAGCAAGATTTGTTTATAAAAATTACTTGTGTAGGTCTATTTACCACCTCTCTTATCAGAAGTGTGGTTGAGGATGATGTATTGGAAAGCCAAAAATATATAGTTACTTTCTTTTGCAGTTGTATTAGTACTATTTTTGCATATTTTTTTTCTATAAGCTAGTTATTGGAGTAATTTTATTTGAACACATGAAGTATAACCTTTGGTGGATGTAGACCTTGTGAAAATTTCCAAATATGTTTTCCTTTCAATGCAATAGTTAGATTTCTAATAAAATTAAACACATTCTTTCTCTATGATTTCAATTTTCTACACTTTGCATTGATAACATGCTTTAGTTGTTTGAAAAAATTAGGTATCTTCCTTTGGTGTGTAGGTACTACCATTGATCTGCAAGTTTAGCATTGTCAGTCACACTCATCCCACCACCATATCCCTTTTTCAACCTCAACAACTCCCATAATGTCTGTTCACTGAGAGTAAATATTTGGGTTATTGAAGGCCATCATGTGCATTGGTTCTTGTGCAAGATGGGACCTTGAAGGGTAATAAGCTTTGGAAAATATTTCATATAACCTTAATATACCCTCCATTACCCTTTCCTACCTTCATATCTCCTTTTCCACCCTCAAAATTCTCACAAACTCAATCCTGTGGCAAAACAAGGAAATATTGTAGCATCCTATAGCAATCTTGTAGCACCGTGTAAACTTGACCAAAATTGACCTTGAAGTTTGATTTTTGCCTCCTTGCTTTGAATAATCTGATGTTGTGGTAAAACAAAAACGCTCCATTTTTAATTTATTATCTTCATAATAATAATAGGGACCCTCTATGTAAATATTGGTCATTTCACTTGTACGCTTTTATTTTGTTATTTTTATGGGATTTTCATTTTCTTCAGATTTATATTTTGATTGCTTCATTGTGTGTAGTTTTTTTCCAGCTTCCCAACAACTCTAATTTTGTTAATTTTGAACTTATAATTTGCAAATGATGCTTATTTAAAGTTTCAGTAATTTACACCACTTAAACTTAAAAAATGTATTTTAATTTTATAAATATAGTTAATTTTATGATTTATAATAATAATTATTTAATTAATTTATTAAAATAAATAAATTAATTTAATTGTAATTCGTTTCAGTAATATGTAAATATTAATTTTTAATTAATTCATTAATATACTAATTATCAATCCTACAGAACCACCATAGCTGAAATTGTATATTTCCTAGTCATACAATATGTAAATAAAACAAATTATTAACTTTTAAAACAAACCAAGAGCCCATAACTATTTTAAATACCAATTTTATAAAACCTTATGGGCTTTCAGGTCACCTCTCTCATTCATCACAATGGATCTAGTTTATTCTAGAATATAATAGCGGTGGGAGTTCCCACTCCCACTTGGGCCTCCCCCTCTCCCTTCTCTCCTCATCACTCCTCACCATAACTCATCCTGACTCGCATTTTAAATACCTTCCAAGCTTCATTTTCCTTTGGGATTTCGGCCTCTTTCTCCCCCTCCTCTCCTTACTCCTTATTACCCCAACTCCTCCTCCCTCCTTATAATTCCATACCCTCTCTCCATTAACACTCTGAGGCTCATTAATGAGCCATCATATAATGTTTTCTATTATTTTTTATTTAATAATTTGATTTTTAATATATTGTTTATTTTTGTAATTTAATTAATTTAATATATATATATATATATATATATATATATATATATATGCTCTCCCAGATGTTGGTATATTGGGGTCACTTGTATTATATTCCAGACGGTATTATTAATATGATAAATCGAATTATTGCTAAGTTTTTGTGGGGTGGTGCCTCCATGTCTCACAAAATACACCTATGCAAACTGGAGCGCCTCTGCAGATCAAAGGAAAACGATGGATGGGGTGTTCTCAACACAAGGATATTCAATATGGCGCTGCTCATAAAGTCTTTCTGGAGGGCTATTCATGGAAATGGCATTTGGAATGCTATCATAAAGAGAAAATACATTGTGGGTGATATTCTACAACAAATTCTCTATTTGCAATTTTCTCACCCTCATTTTATCTCGGCCATATGGTGCAGCTTCAAGAAGATTGTGATCCATGTGTCTGGCAGGCTTGCATGGCTTTTTCGGGATGGTGGCAATATCCCTTTCACGTTCAAGAAGATTATCGGGTTTCCTCCACGTGATGGTCTGTCGTCGCTACTTGTACACAGTCTTGCGCACAGGGGTATAAATTATATTTCACAGACAATTCGGGGTTTGGTCCTATGGTGCTCTTGAATTTAAAAATGCAATCCAACTGGGTTTGCCGGCGACAGTGGCTGATGAATGGGATATGCTACGTGATGTTTTCAGGGCTGTGGGCTTTTGTTGGGATTCTGGGGGGGACACAATTGTCTGGGATGGCCCCATGAATGCTGGCGCTCCTATTGTCAAAGACATATACAGAGTACTAAATATTGCTTCTTATCGGGGCCAGATGACTACATCTTTCTTGCCATTCTGGCGGAGGAAAATCCCCACAAAGATTGTACTCTTTGGATGGCTGGTATGGAATGGTAAGATCCTTACTGGTGAAAATTTGATCAGGAGAGGTTTTTATGGACCTTTAAGATGTCAAATATGCTATGCTGATTTGGAATCCATTGATCATTTGTTCTTCCGATGCCCAATTATAATGAATTTATGGCGGCTTTTCTCTGTCCACTTCATGGGACCTGCATGGTCTCCAGATGATTTCATATCCGCAGCAATGGAATGGGACAAGCTACGGGGAAAATTTAAATCTTTGCCTTTTTTCCTCATATGGGAGGTGTCGTTGGGAAGAAATAAACTGATTTTTGACAATGTGCCTTTCCAGATCCCTCTTATTTTCTCTTCAATTTTAGGTTGGATGGAGGATCGTCCCACTCCTATTTTAACTATATCGGATTGCTCCATTCGCATCAGACCACACGAGATGGCAATCCCGACGGTTTATTTCGATGGTGCTTGTGTGGACGGGCTTATGGGGTGCGGGGCATGGATAAAAATATCTCAGCGTGAGCGGGTCCATATTCATTGGAATGCTAGTATGGGCTCCAATAACAAAGCAGAGCTTATTGCACTATGGGGTGGTCTCCGTTTTGCTGTCTACCTACAGATTCAGAATATTCATGTATATGGGGATTCACAGGTGGTTATTGGGTGGGTTTCTAAGTCTATGGTTATGATGCGGCCTGAGCTACAAGGTTGGATGCAAAGGGTTCGAAGATTATGGTCCCTTCTTAACAATCCCCCCATTAGCCATATCTATAGAGAAAACAATACCAGGGTTGATGGAATTTCTAAAAAAGGTTTAATCTCTGATTTTGGGATCATGCAGGTTCAACTGTTCAGAGATGGCCTCTCTTTTTGGCAAACATCTATTCCAATTCCATAATATGGTTCTGCTCGGATTTTTGTTATGACAATTTTGTTTCAGAGACATTTTTTGCAGCGATTTATATTCCTTTTCCGACTAGGTGATCAGATAATCAAGCGAGGCAGAGATGTTATTTCAAGCGAGCCTGTTGGTTTTTTATATAGTATCAAGCGAGCCTGTGTCATTTAAATTGCGCGCCAGATGACAGATCTACAGACGTGCTGGGTTGATTTTATACCAAGCGAGCTTGGTCAAACACAATCACTTGTCTAACTCCGCTCCCTCCCATTTATACAGGTATGAATGTTCTACTGCAAATGGACTGGTCATTTGAATCAAGTGAGGCTGCTTATCTTTTAATCGACACATTCATGGACATTACCTGATAGACGTGCACATCCAATATCTTTCAAACATGCTCCTGTCAATGATCTCTCAGTTTCCGTCTGTCATTTTTTGTTGATTTACATCTCATCTTCGACAGATCATATTTCGGAGGATTTGGGTACTCTTTTGATGATACATCTCTTGTTATTTCTGCTATCTCATCTACAGCTCATATTTTGTCATATCACATGTTGTAGTTCAAAATTTTTCTTTACTGAATCTTTTATGTCAAGTCTTTCGCTCGCCCAATAAGCTGAGCATATATGTAATGGATGGATCCTATCCGGCTATGTGGTGGCCAACGCTATATCTCTATGCTCTTTCTGTCGGGAGCTACCATCTACTGGCCAATATATGTTGCTTTTCTCGGTGTGTTTTCACAGCTTGAGAATTATTAGTCCATGTACTGCTTATATTTTAATATAAACAACATTTTTTTCTACGTTTGAAAATATATATATATATATATATATATATATAATTTTAATTTGTGAATAATAATAATTTTATTTAAATTACTATTATTAAAATAGTTTAATCATTATAATTTTGTTGTATTAATAATTTGTATATATTATTTTGTATATTAATAAAAATATCAAAATTTTGCCTCAACATACATTTTCCAAAATTTTGGTAGTTTTGACTCTCAACTTACGAGAGAGCTCTATCTTTAGTTTTGCTTGGCCAAATAAGGCCGAGGAAATCTCATTGGAAAGTTAAAACTATGGAGAATATTTTGGAAATAGTTACATGGCTAAATATGGTCAATAACCATGCCTAAAAGTTAGTAGTAAATGGAGCTTTGAATTTGCACATGTAAAACAATTTCTAAATTTGTTTTGGAAAATTTAGTTGGATGAAACTTTTGTTGTTGCAAATTCATTCAAGTGTGTTCTTTTTAGCCAAAGAGATCATTACAGGGATAAATGAGAAGCTCAAATTTATTTGATTCTTATTTATTTAATTATATTTTAGTTGAGAGTTTGTTTTCCCAAATTGTTTATTTTGATTTTGATGAGCAATTCAATTTATTTAATTTAATTTTTTATTAGTTTTGACAGGATAATTGTTGCAAATAGATTAATACCAACGGATTTGGAGCAATAAAATGAGACCAAAAAAGAAGAAAATGGAGGATTTGCAGCTCCAATCACGGATATAAAAAACAACCTTCAATAATTCTTTAATTGTAAATTATAAATAAAAATTTGAAGAATGAGGAAGGGGTTCCTCTTCTTTGCAACTAAGATGCTCTAGGAACTTTTGTAAGGGTTTTTTAGTTGTAGGAGTAGGGTAAATAATCAAATATGAGGATATTGAGAGTTTTATTTTTTGAATTATATCTCTGTTAATAGGGTATAACTAGAAATTTTGTAATTATTCCTTATACCAACAAAGCTACCATCATTTCAAGGAGATTGTTGGAGATCTAATTACGAAACAAAGCGAAGGGATGCAGGTTCACCAATAATCATTTGAATACTTTTATTTATAATGAAAATTTCATTGATGTAATGGAAAATATATGTAAATTACTTCATATTATGCACTTTTTTAAAATATGAATGTTTGTCTTATAGATTAGTTTTCTAATCCATTGGTCTCATGTATCTATTGTTGATTTTCACTTTTCTCATGCGGGTGAATGAAATTTCTAAGTAGCTATTTACTCATAAATTCGTTATCTTAATTTGATTTAATTTCCATTGGTATTAAGTAAATTACTTCATAGCGTTAATGGTTAATCATTCATTGTTTTAAGTCTCCGAACCTAGCATGCTTGATAATTACAATCTCAACTATTAGAACTATTTTATTAGCTAGATATTCATCATAAATGAAGCATGTTAAATACTCAATCATTCAATTAACTTACTCTCGGTTGGGATCATATCTACATATTCCTAATCGAGATTGATTTATTTTTTTGTCACTTGCATCTTAGAGTAATTTTGCATTTATATTTAATCATTTCATTTTAAAAGTCCCCTCACACAAGGGGAAAAATATAGTGTGGCTTGGTTGAACCCTCAATTAAGCTTGAGGACTAATTTCTTGTAAGAATGCAATGAGAAGGTAAGTTTGATTTATCTCTATTTATTTATGATTAATTAGAAACACTACACGTCAACAAGGAGAGAGGGGGTAACTGGACCCATCAAAAATAGTCAAATCCATCATTAAATGGACAAGGGTTTGATTTTGGACTATGATAGATGGCATTACCAAATGTTGATGAGGTCATATTTTACCATCAATATTTTTTTGCGCTAGAAGGAGGGCCTATCATAATTTGTCATTTTAAGCATTCAATTTTAAATTTTATTTTAAAATTTGAATTTTTTACAATGGCTCCTTCAAAATTACCTATTTAGAGATGTTTTACCGGACTTCCACCAAATACCACTCCAATAAAGGTAGTTAGGCTCTTGTCTAAAATAAAATAAAATAGTAATACTTCTTTTGATCATCTCGTTTGATTTATTTTAGATTGTAATAATTTTGATATTGAGGAAGGTGTCATTTGCAGAATATTCACTCTTACTTTGATAGGTAAATTTGAAGACTAGTGTTGATCATTACCGGTTTCCTCTATACATAAGTGGGTTGAGTTTTAAAAAAATTTCCTTCGTGTTTTTCAGGAATATAATTGTGAAAATGTTTGCGATCAATTAGAAGCATTGCATAGATGGGAAGGTGAGTCTTTAGATAATTTTCTCATCAGATTTAAATTAGTTTGTTTATAATTTCGATCAAAATATTTTCTTCCTCAGTTTCAATTAGTTAGATGGTTTAAACATTTGGTATCTCTTTCCTGTAATTATAACAATTGTAACGAACAAAAATATATGACTTTTGTTTTAGAGTCAGCGGCTCAAAATAGCAATGCAAAAATGAACATGCAAACACTACCAACCAACAATTTCAGCGGAAAACAAATGTTGTTGAAATAAGTAACATTGATCCGGAATGTGCTACAATCAATAAGTTAGCTGCTTTGAACCAAAATAATGTTTCTGATGTAAATTATGATAGCTCCGCTGAAGAATAAAATTAAGAAGAAGTAAATGTCATTCAAGCAAATAACGTGAATTCTGAAAATAATCCTATTAATCAATTAGTTGACATTACTCGTGAAGAAGAGGTTGCAAAATCAAATAATACTAACCAACAAGCAGTAAGCATAGCCAACAATCAATATCAAGCAAATCAACAATAACAAATACGTAATAATGAAAATGTATAAGAATTTGAAATGTGCATTTTGGAAAATGAGAAATTTATTCAAACAAAGAAATTTTGAGGTACATAACTTCAAATTCCCATTTCTCTCTTTATCCAAGTTTGTTTAATGATTTTAATTTATTGGATAATATTCCAAATTATTTTTTGCACAAATATTATTTCACAAAATGAAGGAGCTTCCATGAGTTTAATCAATAATGAATTCTGGTAAATTCTAATTAGGGTAGGGAAGATTTAAGTCTCAATTATGCATTTAATAATTTTCTTGGTTTTGATTTATTTTATAAAAAGGAAGAGGACATTAGCGAAATTCATTCATAATAATGATTAGCGAAATTCATTCACAATAATGATTTAAAAGACGAAAATGTTGAGCCTCTTTACCCTATGGAAAATGTTATGTCAAATTCTCATAATCTCAATCCTTCGAATCCAAATACATTTGAAGATGAGGAAAACACCAATACAATAATGCTTTGAGTATTTTCTCATTTTAGAACCTCCAAGCATTATGGTGATTTCATTATTCATAAACCCATTCCAATATTTGATTCATACGATGATGAAATTTCCTCTTCTTATCATAAGAATGATATTTTTTCATGTCCACGAGTGGATGCTAATTAAAATTTTAATCTCATTATGTCGGTTGACACTTGTGGAAGAGAAATTTTTGTAAAAAAACACCAATTATGTTGTAATATTATTTGTAACATTAATATAATTATAGTTTGTGTTTTCTTCATTTTTCTGGGTTTGAGTTTATTTTTCTTCCAAATTTTATTTATGAATTTCTGAATACATTATGTTGACACTTTGAACATTTGAGAACTAAATACTAATCAACTGCATTAAAGGGAATATATGAAAACAAATTCTATGACTTTAAGCATGAGCATAAACAACTCCCTATTCTGTAATTTAATTTGATGTTCGTGTCTGGCCAATTCATGTCTTGTTTTCAAAAAAATTATTCACAACTTTTAATATTTTGGAGTGCATTAGAATTTGGCCAACAATATGATTTATTCAAAAATATTCTAATTTATATATTTAACTTCCATTCTCACTTAATTGATCCATTTCATAGGTATTTGGAAACATTAGTTGCACAAAATATTTTTGATGATTTCAATTTTGAACACAGTAATAACAATTTTCAGCAAGCTACAATACCATCCAAGTTTGGCATGATATTTGCTCTTTCTTTGAACTTCTTCTAATCGTTAATAAAAATACATCCTGATTTTCATGATCCCGTAGGCATATGTTTGGAATAATTTCAAGGTAAGAATTTTATGAATAAGTTTATTTTGTTGAACATGTTAGATATACGGAGTAGACTGGATTTTTATTTTGATAATCTAGTTACAATTTTATTTTTGTTTCTAATTTTTGATATTTTATATGTGTAGAAATAAAACCGAGAGAATGGTTACATTGGTAGTGCCATTTCAAATAGCTTTAGTTTGCTCTTTATATTAGGAATAGGAATAAATTTAGATTGTTTTTTCTATTTTTATTTTAATATTACATATTGTGAATAAGCAGGTAATGAGCCTAAGCGTTTCCTAGATACTTAATCCATTTCCTAGTAGGATGCATTCCATGGTCCTCACAATGCTTTTCTCAATAATTAATTTTACAATTTTTTGTTATGCAAAGTTGAAGAGGATACAAATTTTTGACAACTTATTTGTAATGTTCCCAATTTTAGCCTCAAGCTAAAATGGAACATTATAGTGGCATATTTTATTTTTGCTTAATAAAATGGGTAAGGAGACCCCTTAACCCCTTTGATGGTGAATAACACTCCTTGTGTGAAAGGATAAATAAAAAAGTAGTTGAAATAAACACCCCATGGTGTGAACATGATGAGGATCACCTTGAGTTGGCCATCTTTGACCAAGTCAACAGCGTTGCCTTAGAGGGGTGGCTTGCATTAGAAGACAACGCAACTTTTGGAGGGAAAGCATTCAAAAGTGAATGGAAACCATAATTGTGGGTCCTATGGTGAAAGAGAGTTCATTTTTTTTATAAGAACGAAGGAGCAGCTCATTTGATTTCATTCTTTGATTCAAAAATTTCATGGTGAGGTCAAGGACTTGCATATCCAGGCTGTTTAGTAGGATTGCAGTGCTCTTGAGCATTGGGGGTGTTCCTGGTGGGGATCCCCCACCTCTTCCTCATGAGAGGAGAGGATTTGTGCTGCATTTCCTCATTCCGGCATTTGGCCAAGCTCACTCCTTCAGTTGCAGCGTTATTTTTGTAGAAGAATGGTGTTGTGTAGCTGGGGAAGCAGCAGAGGAACTCATTGAGTCTTTCACTACTTGCTTTTCAGTGGAGGAGGGATTCTTCATGGGAAGAGCTATAGAGAGGGATCTTGGACTTCATTTCAGATCTGTGGCATCAGGCCACTCATTCACCATCTCCCACTGCGCAGTCACTAGGAGAAACTGCATTATTTTATGAGGGCAATGTTGAGGGAGATTCTTGTGCTCATCAGGAGAAGAGTTTTTGAGACAAAGGGATAAACCCTTTTCTTGGAGACATTATCTGAGGAGGGAATCATTATTTCAGATCAGCCATAGCCTCATGTTCATTGATTTCAGTTGCAGTGACATTTTGTTTATCACTTTGTATTTTATCCGACATTTCTAGCAATCTCCATGAGATTGTCTAGAAATCCTATATTGAGCCCATTTTCCTCTTTTGGGCCATTTTCCTTGTATATTTAAGATACATTATCATTTTTTATGTATTCAGCAGCTGCATCTCTCATAGAGACTGCGCAGTTATGGTTTTCCGGCATTCTATGTAGCTGCAGCTACTCCGGCATTATATTGTATATTCATTGGAGGTTTGTTCTAAAGCTTGAGGGCCTCGTTCCTCATGATATTTCTATAAAATCATTTTGATATCATGATATAATGTTTGCTGTACTATTCCCCACTCATGATGTATTCATAATTGCAGAATCTCATGGTTATGTTCATATATTGCTGTAAGCTCACTCTTTGAGCATTGTTTCAAAGACCTAGATTGGGGAGATCTGAATAACCCATCTAGAGAAATTTCTTTGAACTCATTTTCTGCAGGGAAGTCATATTAGAGTTGTGCTAGGGAATCCCAGTGTTGGTTTTCCTTATTTATGCAACAACTTCCTTATACAACGTCCTCAAGGACCCTGTGGCAGAAATTCCCGAGGTGGAATATTGCATATCCATAGGCAGAGTCTGTGAAGGGCCAGCTAGCCTCAGGATCTCTCCTTTATTTGAAGGAGATATATCCTGTAAATTCCCCAACATTCAATCTCTAAAATGGACTTGCAGTGTCTCACTGAAGAAGGAAAAATGGAACATCTTAAGATGTTCCCGATTGAGCAAAAAATCCCTCATTTGGGACATTACAGTGGTATCAAAGCTTCAAACTTGGCTCATCCTGTGAAGTTTGAATTTTAGAGAAGAAGAGGCCAAATTGATGCAGAGGATGAGATTAATCTCATCAGTTTTTGGTCCAGCAAGAACCTCTTCAAGGAGGTTGAGAAAATAGAAGAAGGAGAAGAGGAAGGACCATGCACTTCTTATTCTCACAGAGGAGCTTCTCTCCAAGGAGAGGAGATTTACAAAGGAGACAAGGAAAGAGGAATGATGGAAGAGGAGGTTTCCCTTTTTCTTTTCCATACCATCAAGGGCATAATTGAAGATCTTGATGAAAGGAAAATTTGGAGAAATTTTCTAAGAAGGGTTTGTTGATGAGACAAATCCTAGCTACTTCATGAAGGGTGTGAGCATTCAACCACACATGTAGATCCACAGCGAAATCCTTGTTCACTTGCTTTGCAAAGGAATGGAGGAAGAAAAGAGGCCATGGGAGGAGCAAAAATGCAACTCAAGGTATGGCTCATGATTGTTGGTTTGAGGGTTTCATTTTTCATTGACATGCAAATGCAAAAACTTGTGATGCATTCACTAAGGGTTTGGTGGAGAAAAATTGGTGAAAATCATTGTGTCATAAACACAAACACTTTGCATACATTGGAAAGAACCACCAGCACTGTCACATTAGGAGAATATCCATCACCACATGGAGGTGAAATGGGAGCCATTGCTTCCACTAGAGGAGACCTTGTGTCTTTGCAAAGAGTTCCCAAATATTTTGCATGTGGGTACCAAGACACAATTCTGGAGCCATATGTAGCATTTGCTGGGGATTGTGAGATGGAGGAAGAAGAAGAGAAGGATCAACATGGAGGGATGAAGAGCATTCTCCCTTATCTATTCCAGGAAGTTTCTGCACAAAGAGAAAAGACTGCATTGCGCAGAGGAGGAAGGGACAATCAGTCCACTCATACATGCAGTATATTTTCAGATCTTGATGTCTCACTTTTGGTGGCATTCTATCTAGGAGGCCATATGATCTAGAGATGATGAGAGGCATCATGCTATTTGGTTCACCACTCATTGGATTCCAGAGGGGTGGAGACATTAGAGGAGTCCATCACAGCGCAGTGAGTTTGGTGATAAACACAAGGAGGAGGGATACACCCTCTCATTTTGAGTCTCACCGCCTCTCATTAGCTATACTGCGCAGATAGAGCTTGCTGCATGGATAGGGATGGCTACTCCATGGATTTTCTAGGAGAGGATACTTTCTTTGAGGGAATAACTCTTTCATGCTTTGGAGTGGATGGAGGCCACTCATGCTTACATTGCTCAGGATCAGGAGATTCTTTGGAGATGATAGTCTCTCATGGGAGGCTCATTTTCAGAAGTCCCTATTTCTATTTGAGAATGAGTAGCTGCATGATGGCATGGCACCAACATTGGAGGATGAATTTGGCATGAGGGGATGTCAAGGTAGCAGGAAACAACATGATGGAGCACTACATTGCAGAATATCAGTGTTGTCTATGTGGAGGATTGATCTAGGATGGAGGACTTAGCTTTGGTTGAGTATTCCCTAGGATCCTGATGCATGCATGATTCTTGATGTATAGTAGGGAGATGACTGATGCAGAGTTTATAATATGGTCATCTAACATTATGGCAGATTCTTCTTGGCTAGGGCTTCTAGTCTCAAGAAGATATTATTGCATGCAGCATATGAGGACTTCCTAGCCATGCACTTGGATGCATACTTTGATTGGCTAGAGGAGTTCACTTGGAGGGCATTCATCATGGCACCTATCAGCGTAGGGATATATGCATAGCCTGCTTGTTATGGTGGAGAGGACCTCACAGCCACTTCCCTACTCATTGGAGGTAGAGGGAAATTATCAGTTGGGCCATTTCAGCTCAAGAGCCCAAGTACAAATTGGAGAAGGTATAATCTATATTGTACTTTCCTTCCTTGTCTGAGCAGCATGATGAGTCAAGAAGAGTCGATTTCTTCTTGCATAATGTACAAGGATATATTTGTAGGCTTTGTGGCAGGAGAATGGACCATTCTTATGGTGGTTTGTGGAGGGAGCCACATGCTCCTTGGTGTGCACCATTGGCACCAATTTATATTTTCATGTTCATATCTTTTGAGGTGTGTGTGGTAGCAAACAAGTGGTTGGGAAAGCACTTGTTGTTTTGATGCAGGCAAGAGGCTCACTGCATTAGTCCCATGAGAGGAGCAGTGACCCACTCTCTAGTTGTCTTGTGACAACTTGTTTTCATTGTATTATGCTACCTTGTATTGCTGGTGTTTATTTATTCACAAGGAGCACTATTTGGAGAGTGATTTATATGTTGGGAAAGCCCATTGGGAGCACTATTATCCCCATTACACATGCTCTATATTGCAAGAGATACCATGGGCAAACCATGATTGCCATACTATTACTTTTCTCTTCTTGTGGGGCAAACCACTTGGGGAATTTGGAGAGGCATTTCATGGATGAATATTTTGATGGGGTAGCTTGGGACACTCTTGGAGGCCACACCATTTCAGCCCAAGGATAGCAACAACCCCATATGTAGTACAAAGGGAGAGAGGAGCTTATTGGAATGAAGCAACAAAACTCTCCATTCATCCCCATTACATTGCACAGAACTGAGCGGGAAGGCTTTCATTTGGATGATAGCATGGTTGAGGAGATCATCAGTGGGATTATATTTCCCATGCATGTCATCACTCCTACCTTGAGGAGGCCATGTTTCAGCAGGGATATTTCCACCTACACCTTCTATCTTTCCGTAAGGTGCACCATTCCATTTTGTATACTTGGGAGGAGACATTGGAGGATAGTTTATTGCAGCATATCTTGAGCAGTGGTGGAGATTGTTGATGAGAAGGCCACAAGAGAAGAAGGGGGAGAAACTTTGTTTTCTCTATGAAGTTGCTTGAGGACAAGCAACATGTGGGAGGGGAGGACTGTAATGTTCCCAATTTTAGCCTCAAGCTAAAATGGAACATTATAGTGGCATATTTTATTTTTGCTTAACAAAATGGGTAAGGAGACCCCTTAACCCCTTTGATGGAGAATAAAACTCCTTGTGTGAAAGGAGAAATAATAAAGGAGCTGAAATAAACACCCCATGGTGTGAACATGATGAGGATCACCTTGAGTTGGCCATCTTTGACCAAGTCAAAAATGCTACCTTAGAGGGGTGGCTTGCATTAGAAGACAACGCAGATTTTGGAGGGAAACCATTCAAAAGTGAATGGAAACCCTAATTGTGGGTCCTATGGTGAAAGAGAGTTAATTTGATTTATAAGAACGAAGGAGTAGCTCATTTGATTTCATTCTTTGATTCAGAAATTCCGTGGTGAGGTCAAGGACTTGGATATCAGGGTTGTTTAGCAGGATTGCAGTGCTCTTGAGCACTGGGGGTGTTCCCGGTGGGGATCCCCCACCTCTTCCTCATGAGAGGAGAGGATTTGAGATGCATTTACTCATTCTGGAATTTGGCCAAGCTCACTCCTTCAGTTGCAGTTTTATTTCTGTAGCAGAATGGTGCTGTGTAGCTGGGGAAGCAACAGAGGAACTCATTGAGTCTTTCACTACTTTATTTTCAGTGGAGGAGGGATTCTTCATGGGAAGAGATGTAGAGAGGGCTCTTGGACTTCATTTCAGATCTGTGGCATCAGGCCACTCATTCACCATCTCCCACTACGCAGTCACTAGGAGAAACTGCGTTATTTTATGAGGGCAGTGTTTAGGGAGATTCTTGTGCTCATTAGGAGAAGAGTTTTTGAGAAAAAGGGATCAGAAATTTGCTTGGAGATATTATCAGAAGAGGGAATAATTATTTTAGATCAGCCATAGCCTTATGTTCATTGATTTCAGTTGCAGTGACATTTTGTTTGTCACTTTGTATTTAATCCCGCATTTCTAGCAATCTCCATGAGATTGTCTAGAAATCCTATATTGAGCCCATTTTCCTCTCTTGGGCCATTTTCCTCATATATTTCAGCTAAATTATCATTTTTTATGTATTCAGTAGCAGCATCTCTCATAGAGACTGCACAGTTATGGTTTTCTGCCATTCTGTGTAGCTGTAGCTACTCCGATATTATATTGTATATTCATTGGAGGTTCATTCTAAAGCTTGAGAGCCTTGTTCCTCATGATATTTCTATACAATCATGCTGATATCATAATATAATGTTTACTGTACTATTCCCCTCTCATGATGTATTCAGAATTGTAGAGTCTCATGGTTATGTTCATATATTGTTGTAAGCTCACTCTTTGAGCATTGGTTCAGAGACCTAGATTGGGGAGATTTGAATAACCCATCTAGAGTCATTTCTTTGAGCTCATTTTCTATAGGGAAGTAATATTAGAGTTTTGATAGGGCATCCCAACACTGGTTTTCCTTATTTATGTAGCAGCTTCCTTATACAACGTCCTCAAGGACCCTGTGGCAGAAATTCCCGAGGTGGAATATTGCATATCCAGAGGCAGAGTCTGTGAAGGGGCATCTAGGCTCAGGATCTCTCCCTTATTTGAAGTATACATATCATGTAAATGCCCCAAGATTCAATCTTTGAAATGGACTTGTAGTGTCTCACTGAAGAAGGAAAAATGGAACATCTTAAGATGTTCCCGATGGAGCAGAAAATCCCTCATTTGGGACATTACATTATTACTTAGAATTTGAATTATATTTAATAAGTAGAATATTTTGAACATATGAAAATGTATGGGGAATGTTAAACTCCATAAGGTAAAATTGCAATCATATTCTTCCAGATATGCGTATACATGTTAATCCTCATTTTTTGTTAGTTTTCATTTTCAACTTTGTTTTCCCTTTCAGTCATTTTATTTCTCATTTGCACTTCTTTTTGTAGGTCTTCATTGACTTGACTTGGAGACTTGAGTAATTTAGCTTTGGCATAAAGCAATTAGACAACCCATCCAAATTCACAAGCATTTCCAAGGAAGTATTTATTTTTTCATCATAATTTATATTTTTTGTGCTTTGTATAGGTTCTTTTATTTATATTTCATTTGATTTCTAGATGTGCGAGATGAGTCATTATAATTTTTAGTTGTTTATTGAAGCAACTAAAAAATAACGCTTAGCTCCTTCTTGTTTAAATTTACTGCGGGCTTGTAGCTTGTCACATTTTAATTGAAAATTAAAGATAGGTCTTGAATGAAAAATAAAATCACACAGAATTATGCGGAAATTTCAAAATTACTCTTATCTATTTCCATGCTCTTGCATTCTATAAAGTCCCCATTCGTTAAGGTTGTGCTAAAACTTCTTTTCATCCTGAGTCTTCTCTTTTAGTTGAGCCATTTTTAACAAATCTCAGGATGACTATGTGCCTTCAGGATTATATATTCTACATACTGTGTGCACACGGTTCTTAATTGATTTTCCTTCACTAGGCATCTATTCTTTTTTTTTTTCTATTTGAAACCAAAACCATCTCAAGCCGACTATCTTTGGAGAAATTCTTCCAGGATGATATGTACAAATGAAACCTTTAACTTCACTCCATTATTGTGCATATTACCCATTCACTTGGAACCCCAAAAGCTTATAACCTTTCCCAAATTCCAATTCATAGTATTTTCGGGGAATCCAAGCTCCGGGTGAGATCTCTCCTCTCCACTAAGCCTGTGCCACTAATACACGAAACCTTTTTTTAATTACAAGTAGGATTTCATATGAAGGATACTACATGTATTCTCACTCTTTTACTACTTGGAACCCTGGGAGCTTGAACCTTATTAATTATAATTACTTTAAACTACCAGGAACCTGAACTATGTGATGACATCATATCACCTTGCACATAAATATGGGATTACAACTCCACTCATGCCCTATTTCTTGGATTCCCGTTAACCTGAAAGAATTTTTAAATGCGTTTTATTAAAATCTAGGCCCCGGGAATTACTATGTTATAACAATAAATGGGTATTTCCTTGTCTTATTAGTTATCCTAGCCACCTCAAACCCGAAATTATTTCTAATTTATCTCTATGAAAAAAACGCGAATATCATCCTCTAGGAAAGCTTAGATGGGTATCACTACTATTATGCCTTCTCTTAAAGTATTAAGCAATTTCTTGTAGGAAATTTCATGTTCCTCATGGGCTCCAACCTTTTAGGTTAATGTAATATCTCATTCCTCATCCTAGATTTCATCATCCTAACCATGATATTCTTAGTATTGAATCCTTTATTATTTTCATGAAAATTCTTTCTAACTCACACCCTTTTTTCAAACCTGAATACACAAGTTGTCATTACAAGAGAAATCATTTTGTTAATATGAAAAAATGGTAAGAAAACACAGGATATGCATGGTAAAGTTTGATTTCTCACTCTCTTGTGATTTGTTTATTTACATATCACTCCAATTTAATAATCAATACAAAGGGTCCAAGTCTATCATATATATGTATATCTACATTTTTGCATAGGCTGGTTTAAATTAGTTCTAGGGCACTCTATAAAGAGTTTTTGGGATGATGTAAAATTAAAAGCAACAAGAAGAATTATTGCTGCTAAAATTCATAACTAAGCAAAGTTTCTTTTTTTCATTTATAATGATTTTAATTTACTTCCAATTCCTTGAACATGAGTAATTATTTTTATAGCTTAATTTTCACTCTACTTTAGATCCAATAAGTGAAGATTTTTGGAAAATGAAACGTTCATAGAATGAAACTTATTCATACTTTTAATCTCAATTAAAAGAAGAAGTTATCTCTTTTGAGGAAAATCAATATCTTTCATGTAAATCTAAATGAAAATCTTCATGGTAAGTCTTAACCACCCATTTTCATTTGTTACCATTTTCATATTCTTTTTGTTTCAACTTTGTCTTCAATGTTTATTGATCTAAAAACTATGTCCATGCAAGTTTTCAAGAATTGTTTCAAAAAATTTGCACCCCTTCTTTCTCAGATTTGGAAATTGATCTCCTCGTTTCGCTTGCTTTCGAGATTTGGAAAAAAAATATGATGACAATAAAATGAAAAATAAACTTAATCGATGAGTTTTTAAACTTATAGTGGTTTCACAAGCCCTATTTTTATTAGAAAATCTTAAGATGCATCCATGCATGCTTAGTTTTGAAACAAAAATATTAGAAAAGGGAGAAACTTCTTATTGGTTTCATTTTCTATCATAACTACTATCTATAGTTAGAATTTTTGTTTGAATAAAAGTCTAATCAATAATAAATTTTAATTTTGCATTCTGGAAAATGAGAAAATTTCTTCAAACAAAAAATTTTTCAGGTACATAACTTCAAATTCTCATTTCTCTCTTTATCTGGATTTGTTTAATGATTTTAATTCATTGGATAATATTTCAACAACTTATTTTTGTACAGACATTATTTCACAAAATGAAGGAGATGCCATGAATTTAATCAATAATGAATTATTGGTAAATTTTGATTGAGGTAGGGAAGATTTAATTACTCATAATTTTAACATACCTGAAAATTTTCTCGATTATGCATTTAATAATTTTCTTGGTTTTGATTTATATTATGAAAAGGAAGAGAACATTAGTAAAGTTATTCATAATAATGATTTGAAGGATAAAAATTTTGTCTCTCTTCACTTGTGGAAATAGTTAGGTCAAATTCTCATAATCTCAATCCTTCGAGTCCAAATCTATTTGAAGATGAGGAAAACACCAATCCAGTAATCATTCTAGTATTTTATCATTTTCAAACCTCCAAACATTATGTGTTTTCATTATTCATAAATCCATTCCAATATTTGATTCATATGATGATTAAATTTCCTCTTCTGATCATAAGACTAAAATTTTTTCATGTCCACGAGTGGATGCTAATTATAATTTTGATCTCATTATTTTGGTTGACACTTGTGGACGAATTTTTTCATAAACAAACCCCAGTTATGTTCCAAGTGATTTAATGAACCATTTACGGAGAATTTCATCGGGTAACTTGGTTCTTACCAACCTCTTGCGATAATGCCAATCATGAATATGATCAGAAATGAGTGTGGCATCATCTTGTTTGAAGTTAGACAAAATGTTAGATTCAAGATCATACTGAGTTAGTAACTAGAAATGCATCAGGAAAGTTTGAACTAGAGAGGAAAAATCACCATAGGATGCAGTATCTAACTTGATGTACCACTTGGAAGAATCCCCAGTTAACGTTCTTTGGAACAATTGAAGTTTGAAAGAATCATCCACCAATGAATTCGATGAGCACCATAGATGGTAGGTGGTGATATGGGTGGGTGGATTCTCCCTAGGCTTCTCTTCAATTTTGGGAATATCAAATGGTAACTTAGTGGGCATAGGCAGCCACCAGGGATCATGACGAATAAGGTCATTAGTAAATTTAGCCAAATCCAGTAAATCAAGAGAGGATAGGAAAAAATTATGAGTTTGAATTAATGGGTCGTAGGTAGGAGAAGCCCTGAACAACCTTGAGGTACCCCCATAAATGGATTATATGAATGTGCTTTGTGGTGGTAAAAAGGGTTTGCACCAAAAAATGGTTGTTGTGGGCCAATGTAGCTGGTATATGTATGTTTCCCCCTAGGTTAAAAAGCTACAGAGAGGAATGGACCCTCAAAAGCATAACTTCTAATGGGGTTGTACCCAGGGTGAAAAGAAGGACCAGACTGCGTAGTAGGACCGACATAAGGGGAATGAATCGGGTAAGACATGGTACTAGCAACAAATTTAACCCAAGGTAAAATAGCCCCCTCTAGTAAAATTGATGGTAGGTGGCGTCCCTCCAAAGAGAAAAATATTCCAAGATTGTGAAATAATAGAAGCTACATTGCCCCTAGACTGACTAGGGTCAACTAGCAATTCCCCCCAACAGATTCCTGGACGTAACCATGCCTAATTGAGGAACAAGAATAGTTGGTTAGGGAAATGATGTTATTTAAATTCTTGGATCTACTGGCTGACTAGGTTGGGATACCGTAGTCACCATAGACGATGGTGTGTGCACATAAACATTCAAGAAACTAGTAGGAGCCATAGATGAGACTGGTGGAATTCCCCAAGACGAAGTGAGAAATGTGGACGAAGGAGCTAGAAAATACATGCTAAGAGGTAGAAGAACTTTCATGGTAGCCAAGACTGCTGATGTAGATGGTAATGAAGTCCCAGAATTCTCCATAGGGTAAATGGTAGATAAAGGCATGTATGTGTAAGCAGGTGTAGAATCGTCAAGATTCAACCATAGTAAGGTAGGCTTGAAAGGATCAATCAAAAGTGGATTGGTAGGAGCATAATAGTTGTCCTCCAAAGTCTCAATAGAAACTAGATCACTATCAGTGGGGCCAGACACAGAATCCAACACTATGTGATGGTATTAGTCGCGAGTGTCAACAGACGCTCTCTGTGCAAGAGAAACAATTCCACTTTGTTCAGGAAGTAAACCTTGAAGACGTCGTGAACTTCGACGAAAAAAATCAGCGAGGGTCATAATAAATAAAACATAATTAAGTTAGTGCAAACACCCTAGGGCCAAACTATAGACTCAGACCAAACAACACACTCTAGAAATGTCCTAAAATATAGCACACACAAACATAATATAAATAAGCTGGTGGTGGAACAATTATACTTGCGACTTGCTTCTCAACCATTTTATATGCGAACTAGTCATAGAAGGAAAGGCCACTATGGTCACCACGTACAAGAACAAGACTTTGGGGGACAATTACAGGACAAACCAATATGTAAAGGTAGTAAAATTAACCACAAAAGGAGCCAAGACCAAAAACCCCTTGAGAGTTACCTCCCAAGTGGTCACCAAGTGATAAACACCGTTTGTATGCGTGCCACTTCCGCTATATCACACCACCCAAAACTAAGTGAAATGGGTCATGTCACCCCACTTAGCCTAGGTGTGACCTCGTTCTTAACCCTTTTGTGAGGAGGGCTTCCCATAACACTCTATTGCATATGGTTTTCAGTCCCTACCATAAGATGCTAAGTTGATTTTGTGGTCTTGGAGTGGTTAACTCACATTCCTATCTCCAAGGCCCTAGCCTAAGCTAGTGTTGGTGTACTACTAGTAAAAATAAAAGATGAATCAATTTGATTTTATTATAATTTTAATTTTAGTGGTTGTTGTTTACACAAGTGGGAAGTGGCATGAAACTAAAATGGTGTGTATGACTCTTAGTTAGTCACCCTAATGTAGCTATATGCAATTTTTCATTTTCAATTTGATGAATGCTAGCTACGAGAGGGCAAGATATTATCTAACACACCAATGCCCACTACGATTCACTTTTCACTAAATCTTCCTGAATGCAAAATATCCCAAGAATTTGAATGAATGACCCAAAAAAAACCCAAAAATCAAACCGATAAAGAGACCAAAACAAGTGTCCCAGGAAATAACGCAAAGCACTCCAAAAGCGAAAGAGATAGGGAAACAAAGCCCAACCAAAAACACTCCAAGCAATAAAAAATGAAGGACAAAGTGGAAACAAAAGATGGCAATGTCAACGAACCTAGGATGCAACATAATGGCTCCACCAGGGCCAATGTTATACAAAGGATTAAATCGAACCCTAGAGGCAAAGAGGCCTAAATAAGGTATTAAAGAAAGTGATACAATGTGACAAAATACTTTCGAAAGTACTTGATCAGAGGACAACTATGCCACTGGTCAGAACACTGTTGTTTGTGACACTAATGACAAAAATAAAATAGATCACTCAATAAGAAAGAATGAAAATGAGAAACAATCTCAAAATATAAATGTGAAGTGTAGATCGATCCAAACAAATGATGAATACAACCAATAGAAATTGATAATAAAGTCAATAAATCCAACTCAAAACCAATCCAAGGCCTTCAATCAAAAAACTTAAGAAGAAACTCAAACAATGATAAACAAAGAAGACCTTGAAAAAACTGATCTAGATATATCAGATCAAGATCATAAGACAACTAATCAGTTACAACAAACGATGGATCAAAGTATGTTTTCAACAGATAAACAAGAAAAAAAAATATTGATGCCTAATGAAAGAGATCAGGTTCTCTAAAGAGGCACTCAACAAACCCAAATGAAAATTTTAAACATAACAGATATGAACTAGATCCAATAAGTAAATAGTAAGCCCAAACTACACAAATACAGAAAAAAATATCTCAGACTGAAAGCACAGGGTTTTAGAAGGATAAAATCCTCATTTGTAGGCAAAAAATGGCCTGGGAGCGGCTGGCCGTGGGAATAGGCTTGCTAGCTATAGGCTAAGGGTTTTCTGGCCACGGTCAGAGCCTTACAAGGCCATGGCTAGGGTTCAAAAGATGAAATTCCCTATTTCCTCACGCAAAAAATAGCATAAAATCAAATTACAAAGGTAATAACCTTGAAAAGTAGCCAAAAATACTCACAAAATGCAAGGAAGCTCAACATATCATAAAAAATAGGATCCGATTAGGATCTAAGGCAAAGTGGACACAAAAGTGAGTGTTCTATCCTTGAAAGCAATAGTTCTATTACAATTGAAATCGCAAGGAGCTATTGCTTTTTGATCTAGTGTTTGATAGATCACTAGATAGGCACAAGCATGAATAAGAAGATATACAAGATCCACAATCCCACATGATTCACAAGAAGCATGCAGTTGCACTGTTAGGTCCCTATATCACTAGTATAGTCTCTTATTATTGTTAGTGTAACCCCCTTATTGTTATTATTGTACCCTTGTAACCCCCATTTTGTTATTATTGTGCCCTTAAATTATTATTGTTAGGTCGGCTAGGATTACATTGTGGCCCACTAGGATTACATTATGGCCCCATGGACTCCTATATATAGAAAAGGAGGTTTTGTAAATTGTATCATCCAAGAATTGTTCATTTATGTAATGTATTGGAGGTTGCCCCCTCGAAGTGGCTCATTTCTAAGGCGTTGATATCTCTTTTCTTCTCTTTTTGGAGCTGGTTACACAACATTTGGTATCGGAGCTTTGGATTCTAGGGTTTCGCTGCTCCAAACAGGTCATCGTGGCATTTTCGCTATAACTTTTTTTCTACGAAGTTTCAGAAGCTGAAATTTTTAGGGTGCGAAGCAGAAATCCTGAGGAAGCTTTTCTAAAAATTTCAGACCTTGGTTCGCAATATTTGCGGAGATATCATCTGTGGAAGTCAGGTCTTTTTTCAAGCTCCTAAACAGGTCATCGTGGCATTTTCGCTATAAATCTGTTTCTACGAAGGTTCAGAATCTGAAATTCATATGGTGCGAAGCTGAAATCCTGAGGAAATTCGTCAAAAAATTTTAGAGCTTGGTTCGCAATATTTTTGGAGATATGATCTGTGGAAGGTAGTGCTTTTTCAGGCTCCTGAATTTCATCTCAAAGAGGTGATCGTGGGAAAAGTTCAATAACTCTCTCTCTGGGCATCGGATTGGAGTGCCGTAAAAATTGGTCGCAATTAAACATACTTTAGTTTCTTGGATATCAATTTTAGAGACAAAGGATGAAACAGTGACATGTGGCAAGTCGTACAAGTTCGCACTACTGAACCAGTCCATAATTAGGTCATTGTGGGAGATTGGACACAACTTTGTCTTGGAGAATCCAAATCAGGTCAGGCCTGTGGAATTCGAAATAAAATTCATAGGGCTACGTTGGTACCGAAATTTAGATATTTAAGTGTTTCAATCACAGAGATAATACAATTTCAATATCGCGCTCCTCAAAAGCAAGAAAAAGGTGTGATTTTTTTTTCAAAATTGCATAAGTCTTGTTTGAATAATCAAGTTAAATTGATCCCAAGGGCATATTGTAGAATATATATTAGTATTGGTTTCTAAAATGGCCCCTAAAAAGAATTCAACACCCATTAAGCCTTTAGAAGGCTCTACTATGACTCATGAAGATGAAGAATGGCAACATGACATATCAAAATTACAAGAGCAAGTGCAACAAATTTCGCTCTCGCAAAGAACAACAAAAAATGAAATAGAAGTTTTGAAGAAAGGCGTGGAAACTAAGATGGATGGTTTGAAGAAAGGCGTGGAAGCTAAGATGAATGGTTTGGAAGCTAAGATGGATGGCATGGAAGTGGGCATGGAAGCTAAGATGGATGACATGAAAGACAACATGGAAAACACGAAGAATGATCTAAAAGCATACATGGAAGGCTTGATGACAAGTTTAAAACCAGAAATGATTCATAATGGCGAAAATATAGTAGAAGAACCTCATGATGAGAACAAAATAAATGTTAATCGTGATTTCATAAACTCTAATGTTGGCGGGAAGAACCACCATATTCCAAAAATGGATATGAGGAAGTTTGATGGAAATGATCCTGTAACATGGATACTACGGATGGAGCAATATTTTGATCTCCATAATGTGCAAAACACACAAAAGGTACGCATTGCAACTTTACATTTAGAACAAAATACATTTGTATGGTATCGATGGCTTTGCTCCCGTAAAAAAATTGTCACTTGGTCAATTTTTACGGAAGAAATGATAGCACATTATGTGGATACAAAGAGCAACACCTTCTTTAGCCAATTGATAAATCTCAAACAAAAGGGTTTAGTGGGGCAGCACATTGAGGACTTCCAAAAATTGAATATAAGGGTAACTGATATTCCAGAGGAACACAGGATTGATCTCTTCATAGGCACTTTAAAGGATAACGTCCAACATGAAGTTCACGTTTTGGAACCCGATTCATTGGAGAAGGCATTTAGGTTGGCAAGAAAAGTTGAATGTAAAATTATGGCGACAAGGAAGCCTACCACTCAATTCTATAAAGAAGGAAGTGTTGCTACACCTAGATTTCCACAACCTACAAGGTTGACACCACAACAATTGGAAGAAAAAAGAGCAAAAGGGCTTTACTACAGTTGTGATAGAAAATACACCAAAGGTCATAAGTGTGCTGAAAAGAAATTATTTTACATAGATTGTGAAGAAGAAGAAGAAAATGAACAAGAAGAGGATACACACCAGGGACCAGCCATAGAAGAGGAAGAAATGAATCCGACCATATCATGTAATGCACTGGCAGGAATTACCACTCCTCAAACTCTCAAGATAGCAGGACAGATCAAGAAGAAAAAGGTAATAGTGTTGATTGATTCGGGTAGCACCCATAATTTTATTCATTGTAAGGTAGCCAAGGAATTAAATTGTTTCCTATACCCAGCACCAGAATGTCAAGTGATGGTTGCAAATGGAGGAACTATAAATTGCTCTGGAAAATGCCATAATATCAAGCTAACCATGGGGGAATATGTATTGACTAGTCCAATGCTTTCCATTCCTATGGGAGGTGCTGATGTTGTACTAGGAGTACGATGGTTACAATCTTTGGGGACGGTAGCTTTTAATTTTCAAGAACTTTTCTTGAAATTTTTTTCAGAAGGAAAGGAAGTCGAATTACGGGGTATTGCGGGGAAGCCAGGAAGGATAATAAGCTCTAATGTCATGACAAAGCTTCTAAAGAAAGAACAACGAGCCGTAATTGCACAATTATGCTCACTAGAAGTTCCGACATCAAAATCATCTATTTCTGCAGATCTCCAACAAGTCTTGGACAATCATTCCAAGGTGTTTGAAACTCCCAAAGGACTCCCACCTATTCATGATCATGATCATGCTATTCATTTGATTCCGGGAAGTGTTCCTCCAAACATCGGGCCTTATAGATATCCTTATGTCCAAAAGAGCGAAATTGAACGTATGATTGCAGAAATGTTAGAGGCGGGTATAATTCAACCTAGTCAAAGTTCTTTCTCTGCTCCTATAGTATTGGTACACAAGAAGGATGGATCATGGCGAATGTGTCCGGATTATAGGGAGCTCAATAAGCTCACCATTAAAGACAAATTTACCATTCCTGTGATTGATGAATTATTGGATGAATTACATGGAGCAATTTATTTTACCAAGTTGGATCTTTGTTCAGGATATCATCAAATTAGAATGAAGACTGAAGATATTCCAAAAACAACATTTCGAACTCATGAGGGTCATTATTAATTTTTGTTCATGCCTTTTGGCCTTACCAATTCACCTTCTACCTTTCAAGGGTTGATGAATTCCATTTTGAAACCCTTCCTTCGAAAATTTTTGCTAGTATTTTTTGATGATATACTAATCCACAGCAGGTCTTGGAAGGATCATGTTGAACATGTTGACAGGGTGCTCAAACTATTGCAGGAGAAACAATTATATGCAAAAAAATCCAAATGTTTCTTTGGAGTACAAGAGGTGGAATATCTTGGTCATATTGTATCTCACGAGGGTGTTAAAGTAGACCCTAACAAAATTAAAGCCATTAAGGAATGGAAAGTCCCCACAACCATAAAGCAGTTGCGAGGATTTCTCGGGTTAACAGGGTATTACCACAAGTTTGTTAAGAATTATGGGAGAATAGCAGCACCTCTAACAACATTATTGAAGAAAGATGCATTTTCATGGACTCCTGAAGCAACTAAGGCCTTTGAACATCTTAAAGAGCCAATGTGCCTAGCACCGGTCTTAGCTACGCCAGACTTCACAAAAACCTTTATTGTGGAATGTGATGCCTCAGGAAATGGAATTGGTGCTGTTTTAATGCAGGAAGGAAGACCCATTTCTTTTGAAAGTCGTCCAATCAAAGGAAAGTATTTACAGAAACCTATTTATGAGAAGGAAATGTTAGCAATGTTGCATGCACTAAAGAAATGGCGAACTTACCTAATGGGAAGACACTTCAAGGTAAAAAATGATCATGATAGTCTTAAACACTTTTTGGAACAAAGACTATCTTCAGAAGAGCAGCAAAAATGGGTCACAAAGATGTTGGGTTATGACTTTGAAATAATCTACAAAAAAGGAAAGCTTAATGTTGTTGCGGATGCACTCTCAAGAAATGATGAAGAGGTGGAAGCATTGCTTTGTGCCATTTCTATTATCCAACCAGATTGGATAACTGAAGCAAGAGATGAATGGAAGAAGGACAAAGATGTATGGACACTCATCCAAAAGTTGCAAAAAGATCCTAGTACATCTGATACATTTAGTTGGAAAAATGATTCCTTATGGTACAAAGATCGCTTATATCTTTGTAAGAATTCCCAACTAAAACAAAAGATTCTTCTGGAGTTGCACACTTCTCCTTTAGGAGGACACTCAGGATTTTTAAAAACTTACCACAGGGTGAAGAAAGAATTTTTTTGGGATGGCCTTAAATCTGATATTCAAAAGTTTGTGGCGGAATGTTTGGTTTGCCAGCAGAATAAAGTGGAGACAATTAAGACCCGGGACTTCTACAACCTTTATCCATTCCAAGTCAGCGTTGGGAGGAGATTTCAATGGATTTTATCACAGGTTTACCTAAGTCTGAAGGAAAGAATGTCATCATGGTGGTAGTTGATAGACTTACCAAGTATGCACACTTTTGTGCATTATCTCATCCATTTAAAGCAAGTAGAGTTGCTACTACATTTATGGACAAAATTCAAAAGCTACATGGAAGCCCAAGGGTTATTGTGAGCGATAGAGATCCCATTTTTACTGGAAATTTTTGGACGGAGTTATTTTCTTGTTTGGGTACTCAATTTGCTCATAGCTCATCTTATCATCCTCAATCTGATGGTCAAACTGAGATAGTAAATAAATGTTTGGAAGGATATCTTCGTTGTTTTGTATCCGATAAACAAACACAATGGGTCAAGTGGTTACCTCTCGCTGAATGGTGGTATAACACTTCCTTCCATACTGCAGCAAAAATGACCCCATTTATGGCACTTTATGGATATCATCCACCATCGATTACATCATCTTTAAGGGAAAATTTGAAGGTTCAAGCAGTCGAAGATCACATTGAGCATCAGCAAGAAGTTCTCCAACTCTTAAAGGATAACCTGAATTTGGCACAAAATTGAATGAAACAACATGCAGATCAACATCGCGGCGAGAGAAGTTTTGATGTAGGAGATTGGGTATTTTTATGGCTACAACCATATAAAAAAATGTCCCTCAAGCAAGCTAAGAAGGATAATAAATTATCGCCAAAGTACTATGGTCCTTACAAGGTGTTGCAAAAGATTGGTACTATGGCATACAAATTGGAACTTCCTTCTTCTTCGCGAGTGCATCCAGTTTTCCATGTTTCATGCTTAAAAAGGGTTATAGGTGAAAATATTCCAGTTCAAACAATATTGCCAGAACTTGATGAGGAAGGAAAATTCATATTGGAACCTGAAGCGGTCACGAAAACAAGAACTCGACAGCTACGAAATCGATCAATTTCAGAGTATCTCATCAAGTGGAAGAACTTACCCACTGAAGATTCTACATGGGAGGATGAGAATTTTATACAGAAGCACCCAGAGCTACTCAAACGTTGAGGACAACACTTTTTTGAAGGAGAGGGGCATGTTAGGTCCCTATATTACTAGTATAGTCCCTTATTGTTGTTAGTGTAACCCCCTTATTGTTATTAATGTACCCTTGTAACCCCCATTTTGTTATTATTGTGCCCTTAAATTATTATTGTTAGGTCGGCTAGGATTACATTGTGGCCCACTAGGATTACATTATGGCCCCACGGACTCCTATATATAGAAAGGAGGTTTTGTAAATTGTATCATCCAAGAATTGTGCATTTATGTAATGTATTGGAGGTTGCCCCCTCGAAGTGGCTTATTTCTAAGGTGTTGATATCTCTTTTCTTCTATTTTTGAAGCTGGTTACACAACATGCACCTATGTTATGAGGAAGCGAAGAGTACCTTGCCTCCTCACAGTTTAGGGATAAATCTTGAGTTTAAAGGAGAATTCTTGCGCTCCACACGAGTGATCTACTTTATCTGCTTCTAATCTCAATACTTGTACACAATCACAAACATACAAGGATGAAAAGTAATCTTAGAATATCATTAGCTAAAAACCGATACAATGATAAACCAATCACATAAACTGAAACACGATCATGTAAGGGAGAGAACATATATCTTCATTAATCTCAAAAATATAATACAACACTTCTATACCTTCACTATGGCGTCTACTCTCTGCAATATGGTAGAGTTTCCCCACTAGATGTGATAGATGAGTATGAAGAGCACTCACATAAAAACTAAGACCTTAGAAGCTCTTAAGGTGATAGCAAGACAACAACAAAGGATCAAGATCTCAATATGATAGTATTATGGCTCTTCAAAAGTAGCATGACCCTCTCAATTTATCCAATATAAATAGGTAAATTATATGTCCTAGGAGGATGAATGTGGATGCTCAGGATGATGATTAGCTAGAGAAACTTCTAATGGATGAGTCTTGGCCAACTCAAATCAGTGATTAATTGAGGTGATCTCTTAAGGAGTGAGTCATTTAGGAATATTCCCTTGGCCACAAGCTCAAAAAGGGTATATGAGGGTCTTAGTTGTTGGGAAAATAGGCCTAGGTCGCAACTAAAGGCCCTTGGCCCTGGGCACAAGCTTGCCATCCCATGGATAAGGGTCAAAATGGCAAAAATGGGTCCCCAAAGTCAGGAAAATGATATATAACAATAAGGGATAGGGGTCAATGATGTAGGGGTAGCAAACAAGGCTGATAAAATTAGGAGATAGAGGGGGTTGGGACATTACACCATTGTGCAACTCAGGGGATCAAGGGCTGATATTGAGGCCAGGGATTACACAATGCGCAGTCGAGGAAGTATGGGAAAATATATTGCACAATTTTGGGAGCCAAGGTTCGGGCTTGAGCACTTGAATTTCATAGTGCAGTAGTCCTAGGAAGAAGGAACTGTGCATTGTGCAATGTCAAGAGGCAAGGTCACAACTATAGGTCTGAAATTTCACAATGCGCAGTTCAGGAACATCAGATTAGGCTAAGTTGCTTAGTCAAATTGTTTTCTTCAGAAATTGACAAAATCCAAGATCGGGGAGGATGATGTAAATAATGATAAGACTTTGACTATGATCACACACTTAGAATACTTGAAAAAATGACAACATATATCATCAAAGACACATGAAAAACACACTCCCCCTAGTGTGATAAATTTACGACGACTTACGACAAGTGCGACACTAAAGATACACTTTGCGAAGATTGATACCGCACTTGTGCGATGGTGCTTAAAACTTTGTAAATGAGTGCAACGTATATTTACATGGTTAGATAAAATAATTCTCACAAAGGTACACCTTGTACAAAAACTAACCTATGAAAATAAGACATTTTAAATATCTTGCAAAAGGGACCAAAACACTTCGAAAAAAAACATGGAATGAGTTTCAATGTTTGTGACAAAAATGAACAAGACCAAGGAAGGCTTAAAAATTGAGCAGGGAAAATTTTGGAGGGCGTTGTAGCAGCGAGAAAACATCTTAAAGAGGCAATGTGGCAACCACCAGTCTTATCTACACCATATTTCACAAAAAAACTTTATTGTGGAATGTGATTCCTCAGGAAATGGAATTGGTGCTCTTTTAATACAAGAAGGAATATCCATAGCTTTTGAAAGTTGTCCAATCAAGGGAAAGTATTTAAAAAATCATATTTATGAGAGGGAAATTTCGGAAATACTACATGCACTAAAGAAATGGAAACCTTACCTAATAAGAAGACACTTCAATGTAAAATTAGATCACGATAGTCTTAAATAATTTCTGGAAATTTTTTATATTCATAAGAGCGGAAAAAAGGGTCACAAAGATGTTGGGTTATGACTTTGAAATCATCTCAAAAATTGGGAAGAATTTTTTTTTTGCAGATGCACTCCCAATAAATCATGAGGATATGGAAGCATTGCTCTATGACATTTGTATTATCCAACCTGATTGGATAACTGAAGTAAGGGATGAATGGAAGAATGAAAAAGAGTTGTGGACACTCATTCAAAAGTTGTAGCAAGATCCTGATACATATGATACATTTATATATAAAAATGATTCATTATGATACAAAGATCGCTTTTATCTCTGTTAGAATTCCCAAATAAAATAAAATATTCTTTTGGAATTACACACCTCCCCCTTAGGAGGGCACTCAATATTTTTAAAAACTTACCACAAGGTCAAGAAGGATCTTTTTTGGATGGCCTTAAATCTAACATTAAGAATGTAGAAATTATATAACTAATGCGTTATATATCCAAGATTCTCCTGATCAAACACTATTTTAACTTCATGCACAATACAAAATCTATTCCACCATTGATCATCATATGCGGAAATTAAATCAATTGGAATGCACACATGAAACCATAAAAATTCACACACATTAACACAATGTTTTAACAGGAAAGCCTGAAGCTAAAAACCCCAACTATCTGCATATAATATATGTCATAGAGATCATGTAACAATAATCATACAAGGCTGAACATGTCAAGCTCTCAGTACAATACAATCGCTACATACTAATCAGGTCCGATCTAGCAAATCCATGCACCGATATTTTCCACCTGCTAGCTTGCCTCTACTGCGCAATCCCTGTTGAAGAATGGCTCTAAATGAACTCGAATCCACCTAGCTTGCACTGCGAATTCCTCATTGGCATCTCTACTGAGTGTTGGATGCAATCAATGCATCACTATAGTCACAACTAATAGTCATCTTGCCCTTTCACCTATCTCTCCGCTGGTCTCCACTGAAACTATGCATGCACTGTAGTTAACTAATGTATTATTCAGTTGATTAATGAGTTAATATTTAGTGAATTAATTATTAATTCATTCACACCACTCTCACTAGTGTATCAATCAGTTAGACTAGATACAAATATCTCAACTGTGTCTAACTGAGTTAAACTGAACACAACTCCACCAACTACTTCTACAACTCCACCAAACTATGTCACATGAGTTCTAACTCAATTCCTCCATGCAATAGCTCCACTAAACCCTCAGGAATAGCATAATTCCTTCTGTCAGCTCCTGTGCCACATCTGTGCACTTAACTGAAGTGCTCCAAGAGATTAAGATAACGTTTAGAGTCCAAATATTATTAAGAGCTAATAATATTTGACATATCTATTTTTACACTGGAAATCTAAAAATAGATTCCGCCCACTATGTCTAAAAATAGAAGTCCATCTATTTTTCAACTTGACCAACCATCCACAAATAGCATCCTGCAACTCATAGAATATGATCGACATGTCTAAAAATAGACTTGTGCCAAAAATAGCCTACGGGTCCACTTAGTGAAGGTGACTCTTTTCACTAAGCTCATCATCTTGTTGAATCTCAACACTCCCTCTCAACAAGACAGAGATTATCTGCCACCCCGATCCTGTCTCTATGGTATTTGAATTTGCTCCTAGTGAGTGCCTTCGTCAAAATATCATCATCCTGATCCTCCGTAGGAATGTAAGAAAGAAACATGATCTTCCGCTGCACACAATCTCTGATATGATGGTATCGAATGTCAATATGTTTAGATCTATCATGAAATACTAGATTAACCGAGAGTTTAATGCAACTCTGATTATCACAATATATCACAGTAGGATCTATGTGTGAACCGAACAACCCGACCAGGATCTTCCACATCCATATAGCCTCGCATGCAGCCAAAATTGCTGCCATGTACTCGACCTCCACTGAACTGAGTGCCATGGATCTCTGTTTCCTACTGTACCAAGAAACTTCTGTAGACCCGATACTGAAAATCCCTCCAAATGTGCTCTTTCTTTCCATTGGGCTCCCTTCCAAATCTGCATTCGTGAAGCCATGTAGCTTCACCTCATCCGATTTTCTGTACCATAATCCATATCATGAAGTGCCTCTGAGATATCTCAATACATGCTTGCCTGCCTTCCAAAAGAGCTTGGTAGGCTTAACCATAGCTTGTGAAAGATATTTAACAGCAAATCATATGTCCGGTCGTGTATTGACTAGATACATGAGCGAACCAACCAACTGTCGATAAACAGTGGCATCCACTACCTCTGCCGATGTAGCATCCTCTTTCCTCCAACCACCAGGAAGAGGAGTGTCGATAGGCTTGCAGCCTTGCATGTTGAACTTCTCCAGTATCTCCTGGGCATACTTGCCTTGAGACAAAAATAGTCCACCCTTCCGCTGCCAAATTTCCAATCCCAAGAAATAATGAAAGAGGCCCAAGTCCTTCATCTCAAACTCCCTTGCAAGATCAGCCTTGCATGAGAGTATCAACTGTTCATCACCTGTCAATATCAAATCATCTACATAAAGTACAATGCTCAGCAACTTACCCTCCACCACAATCTGGTATACGTTTGGATCCGCCTCACTCTTGGTGAATCCAAGTCCAGTGAAATAACTGTCTATCCATGTGTACCAAACACGAGGTGCTTGTTTCAGCCCATACAACACTCTTTTGAGCCTGCACACATGCGACTCGCTGCTGAAGATTTCGAATCCTTCAGGGTGCTCTATGTACACTTCCTCCTCAATGAATCCATTGTGGAATGTAGTCTTCACATCCATCTAATGAATGTGCCAACCCATCTACGCTGAGAGAGCAAGGATGGTCCGTATGGAAGAATACCTTGCGACAGGTGCAAAGGTTTCTTCATAGTCGATCCCCTCAATCTGTGAGAAGCCCCGGGAAAAAAATCTTGCCTTGTACTTCTCGACGCTCCTGTCAACAACTTGCTTCACTTTGTAGATCCATCTCGAACCTACCATCGATTTCTCTCTTTCTGCCTTCTGGGGTCACCCCTGCGATTTTTTCTCGAATTGAATCATACTCTTCCACCATGGCATCTACCCATGCAGGGTCCTCCACAGCTTCCTCGAAAGAAGATGGTTCTGTCACGATACACTTGCTCATCAAAGCCATGTATCTAGTAGATCGGTCAGGTGACTGTCTCTATCTGTGTTGTGATGTAGGGGCTCCTACATTTTGCACTGCATCAAGATTCAGTCGCTCAGCTTCTGTAGTGCGCTTCTGCCCTCTGATGTTTGGCGCTGCATGAGTGGTTTCTTCCACTCCATGAAACTCCTCTTGTGGCTGATCCACATCTTGAGGCTCATCCTTAGGAACTAATAGCTCCTCATCTACATGCAAGTGTAGCTCCCTCTCAAGTGAAAACTTCATGGCTTTCTCCTCATGAAATTTGATATCTCATCGCACAACAGTCTTCCGACTGTCTGGAAAATACACACGATAATTGTGGGGTGTTTCTGTGTACCCCACAAATATCCCAACCTCTGCGGTTGGATCCATCTTCTTCCTGGCATCCTTCGTCACATGAATGTAAAGAGGTGAGCCAAAAATATTCAAATGAGAAATATCAGGCTTCTTACCAGAAAACGCCTCTTCAGGTGTACTCATGCCAAGTACTCTATGAGGACAACGGTTTTTCACATAAACCACAGTGTTGCATGCTTCAACCCACAAGTGTATGGGAAGGCCCTGATCATGCAACATCACCCGTGCAGCACCCACGATCATTCTGTTATTTCGCTCTGTGACCCCATTCTGCTGTGGGTTATGAGGCGCTATGAGCTCTCTTCAAATTCCTTCTGCGCTGCAAAAGTCTTTGAATTCGCCAGAGATGAATTCACCACCATTATCGCTCCTAAGAGCCTTCACCTACTTCCTCGACTCTTTCTCAACCAGTTCCTTGAACTCACAAAACTTTGAGAATATCTCGCTCTTCTTCTGCATGAAGAAGATCCAACACTTACGATAAAATTCATCAACAAATATCACATAATACCTGTGCTTTTTTGTCGAAGCTACTGAGAAAGGTCCACACACGTCTGTGTGAATTCTCTCAAGGATCATCGTGGTGCAACTATCCTTCTCATGAAAGGTGGCTTTCACAAATTTTCCCAAAGTACATCCCTTGCACTGATCTGACTGCGCAAGTGTACCTTTGGGAAGCCCGGTAGAAATCTGCTGAAAAATTTTCAAATCGCCATGGTGAAGATGGCCCAATCTCCTGTGCCACAATTCGCCCTCATCCCGGCTCACCACTCCTTCCTGCCATTGCTGCGCAGCTATCTACCTACAATTTATAAAGGTTATTAACTCAAACCCCTATCCTCTAGGTTTCACCAGTTTCCTTATTGTGCAGGAAAGCATTTCCCTCGCTAAAGACAACATCATATCCCTTGTCTTCCAACATCGCCACAGAGATCAGATTCTTCTTCAATCCTGGAACATGCATGACATCCTTCAAGATGAAAGGTTTTCTAGACTCCCTCTCAAAGGAAATGGTCCTGATACCAGTCGCACTGTATCTACCATCATCTCCCATCTCGATGTGCACTCCAAGATCCTTTTCATCCAGATCAGTAAACAAATCTTTGTCTCCGGTCATATGGAAAGATGCACCACTGTCAAGAAACCACACTGGTCCCATCACACTTGAAATCAAGGATGCGATCAGTGAAAAATCCAGCTCAAATTGTGAGGCTAAGGCCTCTCCAGCTACAGATCCAGCAGCCTACTTATTTTTATTCTTCTGTGGACAATTAGTGGCATAATGTCTGTGTTGGTGACAGTGAAAGCACTTCACCTTGGATATGTCCTAATTCTTGCCTTTCGCATTGGATTGAGAAGGATTTTTCTTTCCCTTCCCTTTCCTTTCTTTGGCAGCCAAAGAACAATTTTCTTCATCTTCATTCTTCGATGAAGATCCATCCCTGGTACTCTGCCTTATCTCCTCCTACACAAGATCTGACCAAATTCGCTCCCATCCCGGCAGTTTCTCCCAACCATTGACAGAGTCCTCGTAGGAATGCCAACTCTTCAGAAGCCCAAGGAGAGCCAAGCTCACCAAGTCCTCTTCATCTATAGTAACCCCCACACTTCCCAGCTGATCCCTGCACTGGACAAACTTCGTTGGGTACTTGGGTATACTTTCGCCCTTCTCCATTTTTATTTTTCTGAGCTTGTCTTCAAGAGCCAACTTCCTCTGGTCGCTTTTGCTTTGGAACACGTCTGTCAAAGATTTCCACATCAAGAATGGAGAAGCTTTACCATGAAGGCTAGACACTATGTGATCCTTCACACCTTCCAACAGAATCCTTCGACATTTTTCTGTCTTCTTTTGCCATGCATCAAGTGCGGCTACATTGCTAGAAGAAGGTTTTGGAATTTCTGCATCTATGAACTCCTTCAACCCATTATCCTCCAGCACCGCCTCCATCCTATCCTTGCATGCAATATAATTTGAACTTCTCTCAAGGGCATACTCCAATTGCAATCCATTGAAATACATCTCAACTTTGACACCAAGAAAACACTGTAGCAAATTCGAATTCCACCAGGACAAAATTCAACTGCTTCAATAATTGCAATCTGCTCCAATGATCAATTGATCTGATACCATGTAGAAATTATATAACTAATGCGTTATATATCCAAGATTCTCCTGATCACACACTATTTTAACTTCATGCACAATACAAAATCTATTCCACCATTGATCATCACATGACGAAATTAAATCAATTGCAATGCACACATGAAACCATAAAAATTCACACACATTAACACAGTGTTTTAACGGGAAAGCCTGAAGCTAAAAACTGCAACTATCTTTATATAATATATGTCATATAGATCATGTAAAAATCCTCATACAAAGTTTAACATGTCAAGCTCTCAGTACAATACAATCGCTACACACTAATCACGTTCGATCTAGCAAATCCATGCACCGATCACTGCCACCTACTAGCCTGCCTCTACTGCGCAATCCCTGCTGAATAATGGCTCTAAATGAACTCGAATCCACCTGGATTTCACTTCAAAATCCTCATTGGCATCTCTAATGAGTGTTGGATGCAAATAATGCATCACTATAGTCATAACTGATAGTCATCTTGCCCTTTCACCTATCTCTTCACTGGTCTCCACTGAAACTGTCCATGCATTATAGTTAACTGATGTATTCTTTAGTTGATTAATGAGTTAATATTTAGTGAATTAATTATTAATTAATTCACACCACTCTCACTAGTGTATCAATTAGTTAGACTAGATACAACTAGCTCAACTGTGTCTAACTGAGTTAAACTGAACACAACTCCACCAACTACCTCAATAACTCCACCAAACTCTGTCACATGAGTTCTAACTGAAGTCTCCATGCAATAGCTCCACTTAACCCTCAAGAATAGTGTAATTCCTTCTGTCAGCTCCTGTGCCACATCTGTGCACTTAACTGAAGTGCTCCAAGAGAATAAGATAATGTTTATAGTCCAAATATTATTAAGAGCTAATAATATTCGACATATCTATTTTTAGACCGGAAATCTAAAAATAGATTCCGCCCAATATGTCTAAAAATAGAAGTCCATCTATTTTTCCAACTTGACCAACCATCCACAAATAGCATCCTGCAACTCATAGAATATGATCGACATGTCTAAAAATAGACATAGTATAAAAATAGACTTGTGCCAAAAATAGCCTACGGGCCCACTTAGTGAAGTCAACTCTTTTCACTAAGCTCATCATCTTGTTGAATCTCAATACAGAAATTTGTGGCAGAATGATTGATTTTACAAAAAAATAAAGTTGAGACGATTAAGACCCTAGGTATTTTACAAACTTTATCCATTCCAAGTCAATGTTGGGAGGAGGTCTCAATGGATTTTATCACATGTTTACCCAAGTATGAGGGAAATATGTTCATCATGGTGGTAATTGATAGAATTACCACGTACGCACACTTTTGTGCATTATCTCATCCATTTAAATCTAGTACAATTGATACTTCATTTATGGAAACAATTCAAAATCTACATGGAAAATGTTATCACTTCGCTAGATTTCTAAGGCTGAAGAAGAAATCCCAATAGAGGTAACCACAGACCAAGCTTTTGGTTTGGTATCTAGCCCTACCAAACTAGAGAGGGCTCTCTCCATAAGGTCACAGCCGAGAGGGCTGGATAAATTAGGGTTTTAGGCTAGGTATGAAATTTAGAAGGGGTTGATTTGATTTTGATTGTGTTCCTGGATGAGTATATTAGGTCAAACAGGCTAGGTCAGGTAAAATAGAATTAGGGTTACAATCCATTAAATGGGGCAAGGTAGGTAGAAAGGCTAGCACATTAGGGTTCTTAGGATGGAATGTTTTAGACATGTGAGGAGCTAGGAAGAGCATGAAAGATGAATTCTTCCTAAAATGAAAGAAAGATGAACTTACTATGAAAACTTCCCCAAAACAAAGCATGTGAGATGAATTCTATTTATTAACATGGAAGTGATCATACAATAGAAGTGCAATGAACTGTGAAGAAAATGCATTCAAACATAATGAGACAAGAGAAGAAACTATTCTAGACAACCATACCACAAGTATCCCAAATAAATATCTACAACACTTTTATTAAGCTCCTGCAAACATGATTAAAATAGAGTCTCTGATCAATATGCCAACATCCAACTGATTCCAACCTGTGAAATGACTGAAAAAATACATGATATAGACCTAAAAAAAACTCCTCCCAGCCTTAGGGGTCGAATCCATTAGAGGAGGAGTAGTTCCACCAAAAACAGATCTGAAAGCTAAAGTGTAGGGAGGTCCAAGTGACTCATCCCTAAATTTTGTGAACTGATTCATTACACCTCATTAAGTTCATTTACTTAATGTATTTACCCTAGGTAATAGTAAAAACACCATAATTACATTTACATCATTTATTTACAAAGGTAAAAACACGATTCCCCAAGATAAAAGTCAATTTTCAGAAAAACTCAGAAAAAATTAGAAAATTGTCAAATGCACCATCCCTTTGTCAAATGCGCCATCCCTTTGTCGAACACGCCATCCATGTTGTCAAATGTGCCATCCATGTTGCAACCTGATTTTGAGTGATTTCCCAGTGTCCAAATTGGGCTTAGGATGTATCGTTGGAAATCATGTCCAATCTAATTTCCAAATATGTCTTTATTTTGTAGAATGGAGTTGATTTTCCCTGTCAAAAATTGATTCTCCCAAGACTGGTGAAAAGTGCAGAAATAGGGTGCAAAAATGCAGTGTGCTTTTCCAGGAAAATTTTGGAGACCTCCTGGAACTCTAAATTTAGCTCAGGATAGAGCATTGGAAATATCTCTCTGTATTGTTGTCATTTGACACTAAATAGAAAGTCATTTGGACACTCCATTAGGGATAAATATTGATTTTCTGAATGTTACTCCAGAAGTGTAGAAAACCTCTTGTAGCAACTATATTTTTGAGATTTCTCCAAAACCATGAAACCCGTGTAAAATATGAAGGATTTTTTTCATCCTTGCTCTATGATGGGCAAAATGATCTCTCACTTTTGTCAAATTCATCTCTGTTTGGTCAGAAACATAGTTTGAAGAAAAACTGGCCCTATGTGTGGCAAATGATTTGTCCCATGGAATGAATTCTTAAAAAATGATGGAGACATGATGTTTATAAATTGGAATGGCCTCATAATTTTCTGAAATTACCTGCTTTATGAATCCTCTACTCATATGTCTCTGATTCCATATCAAACCCTAGCTCAGTGAGCGAGGAAATTAGGGTTTGGTGTAGGCGAAACAGGGGATTTAGGACTACCTTGTAGAGGGAAGGGAATGAAGGGGTTAGGGGTTGTATAAATTCTTGGGGAAATTTTTGGGGATAGGGATAGATGTTAGAGATTGTATGGAAGTGGAATTTCTAAAAATGAGTGAGGGAAAGGGGTCCAAAAGGGAAAAGCACAACCCTATCCTAGGAAGGTGTCAAAAGTGTCAAATTGTAACAATAGGCTAGGGTTTGTAGGAAAGTGAGGGAAATGAGAGGAATGGGCTTGGGAAAAGGTCAAGGGAGGTATATGGAGTGTAGGTGAGTGATATATCGATGGATGAAAGTGTAAATGAGCCTTACATTGGTCTTTGATGCAATGGAATGGTGTTTTATTGGACTTTGGAAAATGAAAACCTAGATACCTAATGAAGACCTTGAGTGACCAGACTTCATGGTGACCTGAATTACATAATGACATGATGAGATGGAACTTCATGATTGAAGTATACTCAGAAAGACATGAAGGTGGGCCAGAAAGTATAAATTTTTGAGGAGGAGTGATGTTGTTTAGACTAAGACTACCATCGGTGAGTAAAGTTTTGCATGAAGACCTAGGTGGAATGACGAAAATTTCTGAGTGAGACTCCTAAAATGATATGAAAATAGTATTTTTGATCACTGAGGGTAGTATGAAAATACTTCCACTAACATTAGCCTTATTGGGGATGATATCTCTGAAAGAGGTTTCAAGAACCACAGAACTCAGGATTTTGCAGTTCAGTGCCTCTTCCATTGGGCCAATACGGTAAAAAACTCAAACAATAACATGAATGAAAACCAATAACTCAGAAAAATAGAATAACTCATGATAAACTAAAATGAATGAAAATTGAATCAATACTTACTTGACAAAAAGCTGAACTTGAAAATGGAAGAAAGTCAATGAAGTTCCATGGCCTTCACTTCGGGCTCTGAACTCCAGTGCTTTTCTACTTCACACTCGCAGAGAACTGAATATTCAAAGAAACTTGTTGCTGAAAACAAAATCAAATTAAACTGGAATAATACCAACCTAATATAATCTACTACACAATTGCTGATTAGCTGAAATGATCCTTCTAGTGTAACCAATCCAGGAGATGGCTACTTACTAAAGTTCTGCTCTCACTTTCCTCGATCAGGCAGAATGATGTACATGTAGGAAACTCACAATAAAAAATAAAACCAAGGCTTATGCTAACAAACAAGACAAAATTCATATTCTCCAATGCTTAAAAAAGACTACCGAAGGGATCTTGAAAATATTGAAGCATTACCTTGTATTGAGATCCAATAGAAAAAATACAAGTACTCCCTTCATTCTAATCTAAAAGAATACTTGGTTGTTGATCAATAGGAAGGCATAGGGAAGTATAACCTTCTGCTATCTGAGTGTTGGTTGTAAATTAGGTTCAGGAGAAACTTCATCAAATACGAACATTGAAAAATGAGATTGTCCTTCTTCATGCTGATCTATAAATCTAGTTTCAGGACTGTCCTCATTTAAACTTAGATTTTCATTTTCAAAAGTGGAAGAAGTTTTACTAACACCTTCTTGACTATGTGAACACTGCAAACCTGCATTAGCTTTGGTTTTAACATGACTTTTCAGGAGTTGATCTATCTCATATTTAGACAGACGAGAAAGTACTTTTTATTTTCTTTTGATAAAATAGTAATTGTCTTCTTTCCCTCCTAGAGATTCAAAATGACGTTGAATATCTTCTTCAACCTTTATTTGATCAACTTGTTGTACTACTGCAAGAATTGTCTCCTGTGGGAAGTCTTTATGAACATCAAGACAATATACATCATCTTTTTCTTCCATGAGAGAAAACACTTTCTTTTTTTGGAGATGAAAATGATTGTCATGCAAAGTCTCCAATATCTCTTCATCTATGTACTCATTATCATCATAATAATTATGTATATTTTTAATGAAGACCTCGAAATTATCACAACAATTATTAACCAAAGAAAAAGAAGGGTAGGACTCCTTGTATTCTTCATAAAATTTTGAACGAAAAACTCTAAGAGACCAAATACTGGCAGGTGGAAAACCTTCATACCGAGATCATGATTTTCCTTCAAGATAAGCCATGAACATCTTTAAGAGAAAATCTTAAGGAAATTAAACCTTCAACTTACGTGTATACATGTGAAAGCTAACTAGATGTAAAGCAACATCATTCCTATCATCATATTTAAACATAGGAAAATTCCTTTGCCAATATATCTTAGGAATTTTATTTGGGAAACCTGGAATGTGATCTCTTTTCATTGGAGCATACCCTCTTGCAATCGATTCCATCTTGAAAATTTCTTCAAGCTACTGATTTTCATGCAGTGGAATGGCCATGAAGTGTTGATTTTCTGGATCTTTCAGTTAATGGAGTCGCAAGGTGAATGGCACAACCTTCCTATGTGTCCAACTGTTTTTCACCATCAACAATTGGATCTAAACTTTTTCGTTCTTTCCTAGGGAAGATTTGATCTTTCGTTCCCTAGCAATGATGCTAGAATATTATCACTCCTCCATATTTCTAAGGCTGAAGAAGAAATCCCAACAGAGGTAACCACATACCAATATTTTGGCTTTCTATCTAGCCCTACCAAATCGGAGAGGGATCTCTCCACAAGGTCATAGCTGAGAGGGCTGGATAAATTAAGGCTTTAGGCTAGGTATTAAATGCAGAAGGGCTTGATTTGATTTTGATTGGGTTTTTGGATGAGGATATTAGGTCAAATAAGCTTGGTTAGGGAAAATAGAATTAGGGTTACAGTCCATTCAGTGGGGCAAGGTAGGTAGAAAGTCTAGAACATTAGGGTTCTTGGGATGGAATGTTTTAGACAGGTGAGGGCTAGGAAGAGCATGAAATATGAATTCTTCCTAAAATAAAAGAAATATGAACAAAATATGAAATCATCCCCAAAACAGAGCATATGAGATGAATTATTTTTATTAACTTGAAAGTGATCATACAATAGAAGTGAAGTGAAATATGAAGAAAATACATTCAAACCTAATGAGACAAGAGAAGAAACAATGCTAGAAAATCATACCACAAGTATCCCAAAGAAGTAGCTGTAACACTTTTATTAAGCTCCTCACAAAATGATTACAATAGAGTCTCTGATCAATATGCCAACATCCAAATGATTTGAACCTATGAAATGACTTAAAAAATACATGATATAGACCTCATAAAAACTCCTCCCAGCCTCAGGGGTCAAATCCATGAGAGGAGGAGAATTTCCACCAAAAACCGAGCTGAAATTTGAAGTGTAGGGAGTTCCAACTGACTCATCCCTAACTTTTGTGATTTGATTCATTACACCTCATTAAGTTCATTTACCTAATATATTTATCTAGGTAACAGTAAAAACACCATAATTACATTTACATAATTTATTTACAGAGGTAAAACATGATTCCCCAAGATAAAATTCAATTTGCAGAAAAACTCATAAAAAATTAGAAAATTGTCAAATGCCCCATCCCTTTGTCAAACACACCATCCATGTTGTCAAACACGCCATCCATGTTGCAGTATGATTTTGAGTTCCTTCCTGGTGTCAAAATTGGGCTTAGGATGGCTCGTTGGAAAGCCTCTCTAGCATAATTTCCAAATATTCCTTTATTTTGTAGAATGAATTTGATTTTCACTATAAAAAAATGATTCTCCCAAGACTAGTCAAAAGTGCAGAATGAGGGTGAAAAAATGCAGTGTTATTTTCCACGAAACCTTTGGAGACCTTCCTCAACTCCAAATATAGCTAAGGATAGCTCATTGGAAATATCTCTCTGTATAGTTTTCATTTAACTTATCAAGCAAGTCATTTGGACACTCCATAAGGGAGAAATATTGATTTTCCCAAGGTCACTATAGAAGTGCATAAAACCTCTTGTAGAAACTATATTTTTGAAATTTATCCAAACCATGAAACCTGTGTAAAAAATTAAGGAGTTTTTTCTTCCTTGGCCTATTATGGACAAAAAAATATCTCACTTTTGTCATAATCATCTCCGTTGGGTCAGAAACGCAGTTTGAAGAAAAATTGGCCCTATGTGTGGCAAATGATTTGTCACATGGAATGAATTCTTGGAAAATGATGGAGACATGATGTTTATGAATTGGAATGGCCTAATAGTTTGCTGAAATGACATCCCTTATGCCTTCTCTACTCATATGTCTCTTATTCCATAGAAAACCCTAGCTCAGTGGGAGAGGAAATTAGGGTTTGGTGTAGGCAAAACAGAGGATTTAGGACTACCTTATAGAGGGAGGGGAATGAAGGGGTTTGGGGCTGTCTAAATTATTGGGGAAATTTTGGGGGATAGGGACAAATGTTAGAGAGTGTAGGGAAGTGGATTTTCTAGAAATGAGTGAGGATAAGGGGTCCAAAAGGGAAAAACATAGCCCTAACCTAGAAAGGTGTCAAAAGTGTCAAATTGTAGCAATAGGCTAGGGTTTGTAGGAAAGTGAGGGAAATGAGAGGAATGGGCTTGGGAAAATGTCAAGGGAGGTATATGGAGTGTAGGTGAGTGAGATATCGATTGATGAGAGTGTAAATGAGCCTTCCCTTGGTCTTTGATGCAATGGAATGGTGTTTTATTGGACCTTGGAAAATGAAAACCTAGAGACCTAATGAAGACCTTGAGTGACTGGACTTAATGGTGAACTAAATTACATAATGAAATGATCAAATGGAATTTCATGACTGAAGTATTCTCAGCAAGACATGAAGGTGGGCCAATAAGTATAAATTTTTGAGGAGGAGTGATGTTTTTTGGAATAATACTACCGTCAGTGAGTAAATTTTTGCATGAAGACCTAGGTGGAATGAAATTTTTTTTTGAGTGAGACTCCTAAATGATATGAAAAGAGTATTTTTGATCACTGAGGGTAGTATGAAATTATTGACACTAACAAAAACCAAAATAATATTGTAAGTGACAGAGATCCCATTTTCACTAGAAATTTATGGATGAAATTATTTTATTGTTTGGGTACTCAACTAGCTCATAACTCATCTTATCATTCTCAATATGATGGCAAAAGTGAGATAGTGAACAAATTTTTGGAAGGATATGGGCGGAAACGTGAAGCTGGGTTACACTTTTGTGAGAATCGGGGGCCAAATTTTTTTTTCAACAATAGTTCAGCCGAACATTTTCAAAATTTTGGCCGAACTTTGTAAGAGTTCGGCCGAAATTTCTTATAAAGTTCGGCCGAAATCGTGATTCCGTTTAGATTAACGGCACACTGACGGCGCGGGCAAACATAATTTTTGCCGGAGATTGGAAAACTGGCAACAAAAGTTCGGCCAAACTGCTGAAAAAGTTCGGCCGAACTATTGTTTATAAATATATTGCCCGCGAAGTAGGACTATTTACCGGTTTGATTGTTCCCACGTTGTTTGCGACTGTGTGTTGCTCTGTTCGCGTGTCGCACCTCCTGGCCGAGAGTGTTTGCTGTTCGATTAGAAGGCAATGAAGAAAAGAATTCAGAATGTGCTCAAAATATGATGAAAAGAGTATGTCTCTTTGTATACGCGGATTGGCCTAGGGAAAGTCGCGTATGCACGCGGAAAATAACGTGCCAAGTCGCGTATGGGCTAAAGCGCTCAAAAAGTGCAAAACCAAGGGTAACCACCATGGTATTGACCCATGGTATTGGGTAATGATCCGCCTAATTGACCCCGTCCAGGTAGTTTTGGGCTCATGGTATTGTTCTGGCCCATGGTATTGAAAAAAGGGGCTCATGGTATTGAAAAAGGATAAACATATATAAGGAGAACAAATTCATTGTGCAAATGATGAGAGTGGGTGCAAGATGTCTGAGCTTGAATGAATACTTCTCTATGAAGTATATCTGTATGGAAAGGGTAAAGGTTTGATGATAGATCTGAATCTATGAAGCACTTATGAAGAAATGATGAAGCGGGATCTCTAGATCTGAAATGTACTTGTATTTGCTAGATCTGTTTATGGAAGGCCTAGATCTGTGATGAGGCGAACATCTAGGCGAACATCTGTCTGAAGTAAAGGGTTGATCTGAGGTGAATTTCTGATCTGATGAAGTATGCTGCTCTGTAATGATTAAAGATCTATACGCTACTTCGCCGCGGAGGAAGCGCGTATATACGCAGCTTCGCTGAAGTAAAAGCGCGTATGCGCAATGAAATATACACTGAGGTATACGTTGGTTTGTGTGGACGGAAGCGCGTATATACGCGACATCAGTGAAGGGAAAGCGCGTATGCAAACTAGGGCTTGCTGAAGCAAGGGGTATGAAATATCTGATCTGTTCTGCTGTGTTTCTGCTATCTGATCTGTGTTGATATGTATCTGCTGGTGATGTATGTTTGTGCTTAAAAGTATGGAAAGGGTCCAGTATGAAAATATGATGAAATGTGGCCTGCAAGTGTTGTTCTATTGAAGTGGTTGGATCCAGTGTGAAAATTGATGAAACGTGGTCCATAGAGGTGCTGAGGGTTGTAGCCTTCAGTCAGGGGGTTGTAGCTCCCTTCCAGGTGAGGCTGGTAAACGAGATCAGGGGGTCGTAGCTCCCTTCGAGGAGAGGCTGGTAAACGAGTCAGGGGGTTGGAGCTCCCTTCCAGGAGAGGCTGGTAAACGAGCGCAGGTGGGTGCCTGCGTGCTGGTAGGAGTCTGCACCATCACATATGTTGTAAGATGTTTTCTCTATAATAAAATATTGAAGGCTGAGCAACTGCAGCGGTGGTTTTCTCCCGACTTGGGTTTCCACATAAAAATCCTGGTGTTCATGTGTGATGCTTTGTGTGATGGTTTATTCTGTTCTTACTGCACATGTTTACTGTTTATAGAACATCTAATGAATGAATGATGGAATGATATAAGTGAAGAACTAATGGCATAATTAGATCTCTATGTATACGCGAGTTTTAAGAAGGATATCCGCGTGTATACGCTACTTGGCTTCAGCAAAGTAGTGTATGGGTTTTAAGGAATGAAAAAGTAAAAAGTTTTGAATATGCAGTAAATACTGATTCACCCCCCCCCCCTCTCAGTATTTTTCCCAACAATTGGTATCAGAGGAGGTCCTAGTGCAGAAGCTTGATCGCTTAAAGGAGATCCGTCACAATGGGAAGTCAAGAAGGAGTAATGTTTATAAAGCCACCTCTATTCAATGGAAGCAATCTGATATTCTAGAAGGTACGAACAAAAGCATATCTGCAAAGTCTTGGTGCAGATGTATGGGCAATCGTGGAAGAAGGTTATCAATACCCGGCAAGTATTCCTACTGATGCAGCAGAAAGGAAGAAGTATGAAATCAATGCCAAAGCGGTGAATGTCTTATTAGGAAGCATGTCTGAACCAGAATTTGCTAAGGTGATGCAGCTAAATTCAGCAAAAGAAATATGGGACAAAATCATTCTAAGCTATGAAGGAGACACAAAGGTAAAAAGTGCAAAACTCCAAACTCTTAGAATTGAATATGAAAATTTGAAGATGCATAGTGATGAGAGTGTTGCGAGTTTCTTTCTTCGTCTGGATGATATTGTAAATCGAATGAGAAATTTGGGTGAAACCATAACTGATACTACTCTGGTGGAAAAGGTCTTAAGATCCTTGACTTCAAAATTTGACTCCAAAGTTTCAGCTATTGAAGAAAGGCAAGATCTGCAATCGCTTACTATTGTTCAATTACATGGTACTCTGACTGCTTTTGAAATGAGACAAGGAGGTCCTTCTCAAGTAAGAGAAGCTGCTTTTAAGGCATCTACAAAAGGAAAGGAAAAGGAAGTTGTCAAAGAATCCAGCTATATATCCGATGAAGAAGAAGCAAATTTAGTGAGAAAGCTCCAACTAGGTACTGGAAGATTCAAAGGTAAGCTTCCCTTCAAATGTTTTGAGTGTGGAAAAGTTGGTCATTATGCTGCTAAATGTCCTTATAGAGAAAAGCATGGTAAAGGGAAACAATTTGAAAAGAGAAAGAGTTCTTATGCAAAAGAAGATGATGATGAAGTGTCCAGTGAAGATGAAGAAGATTCTGACCAAGATCTAAAAGTGCTCATGGCTAAGAAGCAAAAGAAGAAGGTTACTCGAGGAAAGGAGATATCTCAGAAATCATGTATAGCAAAATTGAAGAAGATGAAACAGATTCTGACGAAGATCTACAAGCACTCATGGCAAAGAAGAAAAAGGAGAAGGCCACTTGTAATACTCTTCTTTGTGCGAACAATAGTAAAGATAGTGAAAGTAAAGTTGTGGATCTAGAAGAAGCTCTCAAGATTAAAGAAGAAGAACTACAAAGTTCATACAATAAGCAAGAAACTATCTATAAAGAGATGATCTCACAAATGAAAGATCAAATAGAAATGCTGAATGAATAGATGGACAAGTATCAAAGGTTTCATACTTATGCATCCAATCGAATTAAAGATCTAGAAGCAGATCTTGAAAAATCAAGCAAGAAGAATGAAGGACTTGAAGCTGCTATCATCTTTCTGCAAGCAAAGCTAGAAGCATCAAGTAAGGAGAATGAGGAACCTCTACAATCCTTTGAAAAGGAAGGCCTTGAAGCAGAAATTATCTCTCTCAAAGAAGATCTGGAAAAATCAAATAAGAAGAATGAAGAGCTGGAACAAACATGTGAAGAAAACGAAAATTGGCTGAAAGAAGAGATCTTAAATCCGAAGGATCAAGTTGAAGATGGAAGAAGAAAAGAAGAAAGCATGACAAAGCAATGTCAAGCCTTGGAGGTTGAGGTAAACATTCTCAAAGGTAAATTGGAAGAAAAGGTAAAATTGTTGAGGTTTCATGATAGTACTAATATTCTGGACAATATTCTGAGTAATCAAAGGTCTCCTGCTATCAAACATGGTCTTGGTTTCCATGAAACTGTTAAAGGAGAATCTAGCTCACAAGGAAGTGCCAAAAATTCAGAAGATCTCAATGTAAAACCTGATGTGTTGAAAGAAACAAAAGATCAACCAGCAATCATGAATTCTCAAAGGAATTCATTCAAGAACATTGAATGTTTTAAATGTCATAATTATGGGCATGATGCAGTAAATTGCAGGAGCAGATCATTTCAGCCACAAACAAACAAGTTCTACTCAGAAAGGTACTCTAGCTTCTTCAGGGGATATTGTTTTTCATGTAACAAGTATGGACATAAAGGAACTGATTGTAAAAGGAGGAAGAATAGAAATACTCATTATGATTCTTATGTTTATTTCTCTGGCCACATGAGATGTTATGTTTGTAATAAGTATGGACATGTAGAAAAAGAATGCAGGATGAACAGATCTGGGAAAGTGGACAATTTTCAGCACACTGTTGGAAAGCTCAAACAAATTTGGAAAAAGAAGGAGGACCGATCAGAAACGTAGGGAATTCAGACCCTACTGCAGTCATCTGCTTCTGAAGCTTACTTCTCTGATTGACTGCAGGAATGATGTGAGATACATTATGAGAATTAGTAATGTATCGTCACAGGGGGAGCAATGTATGATGTCTCTCATGTTTGATTTGATTATTTTGGTTATATGTATTTCTGACAGTGCATCTGGTGTGAAGAAAAGACAGGAACAGAAGGAAAAATTGCAGAAGGAGATGAAGGTGTGAAATTTTCTATATTTCACTTTCTATACGCGGGTTATATTCACAAAAGTCGCGTATACACGCGAGTTTCAGCAGACACAGCCGCGTATGCATTGATGATAAGAAATTTTATCTGATTGCTGAAGATCTGGAGCAGAGGCCCAGGGGGAGCATCAGTCTGACTGCTGATGATTGCACTGTTAGCATCATTCTGGTTATACTCATGATTAATGAAATGATACTTGGTTATTTTTGTTAAAGATTATGGATGAAGCCTGATTGCTTTATGATGAAGAGCATTCGTTGTCAAGATGAAAGTATTATAATTCAGAGATGAGGACAGATCATGAAGAGATTGTTGCTGATGACTTGCTGTTGAAGGTGTTTCAGATTGCACAAGTTAAGGAAGAGCACTGGTTTAGGGGGAGCAGCAGGTTGAATACTAATGATTGCATTGTTGGCAATATTACTGCTTATTCCTTGGTTATTGTGATACTCATGCTCAAATGATGATGGCTTGGTACATGTTTTATGATGATGAGACGTTGAATAAGTTGTTTGTACTGCTTGCTGAAGTTTATCTGTTGGATAAAATTGGAATTCGTATGATTCAGAGATAAGAATAGCTCATGCAGAGCTTGTTACTATGGTTGAGAGATCTTTTTTCCTACATATGTTACTTCATGTTAAATCTTGAAGATCATGGTGATGTTGGACCACATGAATGATTGCTTGACACCTATGTGAAGATGTTGTTCTGATATGAGAATCTCTCTTGGAAAGATTGTATTGATGCTGCAAAGAATCTGAAGGCTTGGTTACTATTGTGCTGATGCTACAACCGTTGGATGACGCTTGAAGACACAACTACACTGTTCTATCTATTTGTAGTCCAGGGAAGCATTCAAATGTCTCAGAAAGAAGCTGAACACTGTCTTTGCCTCACAGAGAATTAGATCTGGTTGAAATTTAGAAGATGTCTGGGGCGCTGGTTTTCAAACATAAGTCACAGATATACGCAGTTCCTCGCATTTAAAACCGCGTATGGTTGGTTGCTGACAATTCTTGGCTGGTTCAGCTCTCTTCAGCACAGCTGCAGTGCTGTTTGGTATCTCTGGTGGTGTTCCAGTTCTCATAAATCTGTTTCTAATATTTTGATGAAGATGCCTTGATGATTTGTTGGTGAAAATGTTCAGGTTGCACAAACTAAGGGGGAGCCTTAGTCATTTGGAAAGACTGCTTGGTTGCACAGATTCATGGGGAGCATTAGCTTTGCTGACTATAATGCAGTGTTGGCATTATTATGGTTCTGAAATATGTTCTCTTTCTTGAGGACTTTCTGGTGTTGGTCATAAATGGTCATATTTATATTTTGGTGAAAAGGTCTTGTTGAGACCCATGATGTAAAAATTGTAATATTCAGTCATGTAAGGACTTGTCTTTTTGTAAACCCACTTGGTTGGGTACTTAAGTATTATATGTAAATCCACTTGGTTGGATATTGGATGTAAGTATGAGTCTTTGGTGATAGGAAGTTCATAGAGTCATGTACTTCATTGACAAATATGTTTGAAGATTCAGCATGAACTCAGGGGGAGCTTGGCCACTTCAGCACATATCAGATCTGCAGAATGTTTCTTCCACATAAGGGGGAGAGTGTTGGTTTTTGATCCGCCCTTTGCCCTTGATGTCAAAGGGGGAGAGTGACATGGTGTTTGAATAAAGAGAAGATAATGATGTGACATATTTGGGAGAGTGACATGATATCTATCTGCTATGGTAACCAAACACCATCGTGGTTGCCATCAAGTCCAAAGGGGGAGATTGTTGGAAATATGATGCAGAGTGTTGTCCTTGATGGCAACCCACTAAATGAAGATGAAGACATAATATTGTTGGCATGTGTTGTCCTTGATGGCAATACACTTGATGAAGCTATTATTGGCTTGATGGACTTGGTAAATGATCCAATAAATGAAGATGAGACATAATATTGTTGGCATGTGTTGTCCTTGATGGCAATACACTTGATGAAGCTATTATTGGCTTGATGGACTTGGTAAATGATGTAAATCTGATGTGATATGTTGTTGAGTGTTGTCCTTGAAAGGCAACCCACTTGATGAAGATGATGAAAACTTACTTGATGAAGTTGTGCTTAAGAGAATGTGTTTCTGATAAAGAAAATATGATGTTTCTACAGTGTGTACAGAAGGCTATGAAGAAAGGATTTCAGAATGTACTCAAAGTATGATGAAAAAGAGTATGTCTCTTGGTATACGCGGATTGGCCTAGGGGAAGTCGCGTATGCACGCGGAAAAGAACGTGCCAAGTCGCGTATGGGCTAAAGCGCTCAAAAAGTGCAAAACCAAGGGTAAACACCATGGTATTGACCCATGGTATTGGGTAATGATCTGCCTAATTGACCCCGTCCAGGTTGTTTTGGGCTCATGGTATTGTTTTGGCCCATGGTATTGAAAAAGGGGCTCATGGTATTGAAAAAGGATAAACATATATAAGGAGAAGAATTTCATTGTGCAAATCATGAGTGTGGGTGCAAGATGTCTGAGCTTGAATGAATACTTCTCACTGAAATATATCTGAATGGAAAGGGTTACACTTGAATGATAAATCTGAATGTATGATGCACCAATGATGAAGAAGGGGATCTAGATCTGAATTGCTCTTGTATTTGCTAGATCTGATTATGGAAGGCTTAGATCTGTGATGAGGCGAGCATCTAGGCGAACATCTGTTTGAAGCAAAAGGGTAGATCTGAACTGAATATCTGATCTGATGAAGTATGCTGCTCTGTAATGATTGAAGATCTATACGCTACTTCGCCGCGGAGGAAGCGCGTATATACGCGGCTTCAGCGAAGAGAAAGCGCGTATGCGCAATAAAATATACACTGAGGTATACGCTGGTTTATGTGGACGGAAGCGCGTATATACGCGACATCAGTGAAGTAAAAGCGCGTATGCAAACTAGGGTTTGCTGAAGCAAGGGGTATGAAATATATGATCTGTTCTGCTGTGTTTCTGCTATCTGATCTGTATTGATATGTATCTGTTGGTGATGTATGTTTGGGCTTAAAAGTGTGGAAAGGGTCCAGTTTGAAAATATGATGAAATGTGGCCTGCAAGTGGTGTTTTATTGAAGTTGTTGGATCCAGTGTGAAAATTGATGAAACGTGGTCCAAGGTGGTGCTGAAGGTTGTAGCCTTCAGTCAGGGGGTTGTAGCTCCCTTCCAGGTGAGGCTGGTAAACGAGATCGGGGGGTCGTAGCTCTCTTCCAGGAGAGGCTGGTAAACGAGTCAGGGGGTTGGAGCTCCCTTCCAGGAGAGGCTGGTAAACGAGCGCAGGTGGGTGCCTGCGTGCTGGTCAAGTCTGCGCCAGCACATATGTTGTAAGATGTTTTCACTATAATAAAATATTGAAGGCTGAGCAACTGCAGCGGTGGTTTTCTCCCGACTTGGGTTTCCACCTAAAAATCCTGGTGTTCATGTGTGATGCTTTGTGTGATGGTTTATTCTGTTCTTACTGCACATGTTTACTATTTATTAAACATCTGATGAATGAATGATGGAATAATAGAAGTGAAGATTTAATGACATATCTAGATCTCTGTGTATGCGCTAGTTTCATAAAGGGGATCCGCGTATATACGCCAGTTTACTGAAGGAAAGTAGCGTATGGGTTTTAAGGAATGAAAAAGTAAAAAGATTTGATTATGCAGTAAATACTGATTCACCCCCCCCCCTCTCAAATATTTTCCCAACACTAATACCAAGGTTAATCAATTGGGGTTTATGAATTCTTTAGCATGTATATATGTGTTGTAACACTAAAAGGAATATAAAAATGAAAAACCAAGCTAGTAGTACCGATTTGGGATCCAGGGGAAAATCTTTGTGTATATATGTTTTATGTTTTATTCTCTCGCTATTGTTTATTTTCTGTTTCTAATATTCAATTGCAGACAGGGAAAATTTAGGGGCTAATATTCGCAAGTGGGCTAATTTTCCATGCTTTTCCAAAAAAAGATTCGTTAATTTATATTTTTTCTAAAAATTATTCGCCCAAATTTTATAGTGTAAAATTGTTTTACCTTAAAAATCGTTGAAATTTTATATAGAGACAATATAAAATTATTAGAATTTTGAATACTTTTACAAAAAAAATTCCAAACATTTTAAAAATTGCATATTATGTACTAGTGAGATTCACCAAGGTTTCTAAACTTTAAAATAAATTTCCATCGTTAAAACTTTCCCTATTTGCAGATAATTTATGTACAAGGTTAAAACCTACAAAACTTGCAACACTTGGAACCATGAGAATTATTACATATTAAAACCATAAAATTACATTTTTAGAATGAAACTCACACTTGAAGTAAAAATTACAACTTTGGAAACCATACTTACATGCTTGCAAATCCTCTTTAGATGGTAAAGGGATATTATTTGGATCACTCTCATACTTTTTCTAACCTTATGCAATGAAATGGTGTTTTATTTAGACCTTGGAAAATGAAAACCTAGAGATCTAATGAAGAACTTGAGTGACAAGCATTCATGGTGACGTGACTGAGATAATTACATGATGAAAATGACTTTCATGACTGAAGTATGCTCAGAAAGACATGAAGGTGGGCTAGCAAGTATGAATTTTTTATGAAGAGTGATGTTTTTGGACTAGGACTACCATTAGTGAGTAAATTTTTTAATGAAGTCTAGGTGGAATGAAAAAATTTCTAAGTGAGACTCCTAAAATGATATGAAAACATTATTTTTGATCACTGAAGGAAATATGAAAATAATGACACTAACATTGGCCTTATTGGGGATGATAACTCTAAAAGAGGTGTCAATAACTACAAAACTCTCGATTTTTCATATCAATGCCTCTTCCATTGGGCCAATATTATTAAAACACAAACAATAACATGATTGAAAACTAATAACTTGAAAAAATAGACTAACTTAATGCAAACTTCAAACTTCAAATGACTGAAAATTAACTCAATACTAAATTACTTGACTGAAAACTGAACCTTTGAAAATGGCAGAAAAATAGTGAAGCTCCACGGCCTTCACTTCGGGCTCTGAACTCAAGTGATTTTATACTTCATACTTGCAAAAAACTGAATATTGAAATAAACCTGCTGCTGAAAACAAAATCAAATAAAAATTAAATCATACCAACCTACTCTAATATTCTGCACTATTGTTGATTAGGTGAAATGATCCTTCCAGTGTAACCAATCCAGGAGATGGCTACTTACTGAAATTCTTCTCTCACTTTCCTCGAGCAGGCATAATGATGTACATGTAGGAAACTCACAATAAAAACTGAAACCAATGCTTATGCTAACAAATAAGACAAAATTCACCTTCTCCAATGCTTGCAAAAGACTACCGAAGGGATCCTGAAAATATTGAAGCATTACCTTCTCTTGAGATCTAGCAGCAAAAATACAAGTACTCCCTTCATTATGATCTGAAATAACACTTGGTTGTTGATTGATAGGAAGGAATAGGGAAGTATAACCTTCTGCTATATAAGTGTTGGATGTAAATTCCTCAAGCATGAGAAATTGTAACTCAATCTCTGGCATATTGCGCCTCTCAGGCTCATACTCCTTAAATTCATATTCTAAGTCATCCTTAAACAGAAAACATTTTTCAAGATTATCAAACATGAAAAACCTATCATGTTCATGAAAGAAAACAATATATGTTAGTTGATCTCCTTGCAGGAAATCATCATCATAAATTGGATTACTCACAATAATTTCCTGTATAGTTTCATCAAAATCCCCATCAGAATTATCTTCATATTTATTATACTTAGGAAAATTAGGTTCAGGAGAAACTTCATCACATACAAACATTGAAAAAGGATATTTTCTTTCTTCATGCTAATCTATAAATCTAGTTTCAGGACTTTCCTCATTTAAACTTAGATTTTCATTTTCAAAAGTGGAATAAGTTTTACTAACACCTTCTTGACTATGTGAACACTGCAAACTTGCATTAGCTTGCGCTGTAACATGACTTTTCAGGAGCTGATCTATCTCATCTTCATTCAAAGGAGGAAGTACTCTTTGTTTTCTTTGGATGAAATATTAATTATCTTCTTTCCCTCCTAAAGATTCACAAGGATGTTGAATAACTTATTTAACCATTGGCTGATCAAAATTGTTGTACTGTTGCAAGAATTGTCTTTTTTGGGAAGTCTTTATGAAAATCAAGACAATATACATCATCATTTTCTTCCATGAGAGAAAACACTTGCTATTTTTTGTGATGAAAAGGATCGCCATGCAAAGCCTCCAAGATCTCTTCATCCATGAACTCATTACCCTCATAAGAATTCTCTAGATTTTGAATGAAAACCTCAAAATTATCGCAAAAATTATTAACAAAAGAAAAAGATGGGTAGGACTCCTTGTATTCTTCATAAAATGTTGAATGGAAAACTCTAAGAGAACAAATATTGGTAGGTGGCAAACCAAGATCATGCTTTTCCTTCAAGAGAAGCCATGAACATCTTTAAGAGACAATCTTTGGGAAATTCAACCTTCAACTTGCATGTATGCATGTGAAATTTAACCAGATGTAAAGCAACATCATTCTTATCATCATCTTTAAACATAGGTAAATTCCTTTGCCAATCTACCTTAGGCATTTTATTTGGGAAACTTGGAATGTGATCTCTTTTCATTGGAGAATATATTCTTGCAACAGATTCAATCTTTAAAATTCCTTCAAGATACTAATTTTCATGCAGTGGAATGGCCATAAATTGTTGATTTTTTGGATCTTTTAGTCGATGGAGTCACTAGGTGAATGTACAGCCTTCCTATGTTTCCAACTTTTGTTCACCATAAACAATTAGATCAAAACTTTGTCATTATTTCAAATGGAATATCTGATCTTTTTTTCCCTGGCAATGGCACCAGTATGTTATCACTCCACCATATTTCTAAGGTTGAAGAAGAAATCCCAACAGAGGTAACCACTAAACAATATTTTGGCTTATTATAATTTTCAAATTTCTGTGGTGTGAGTTTTGAGTTGTTGAATTTGGAATCTCCATAGTGTGCATTCACAAATATGGGATATAGAAACAGGGACATCATCAAAGCCATACAAATATCTAGATATGCAAACAAAATAAATCCTCAATATGAAACACTCAAATCTAAAGCATACCTCCCTTACATCCAGGGGGTCACCGACAAGCTAGCCAAAGTTCTCACCAAAAATAACATCGTAACCTCATTTAAGTTGCTAATGACAATCAAACAAAGGATGAAATCAGTCAAAGACAACCCTGACCCACTCCAGCAGAAGGGCGTTTACCACATAAATTTCTCATGCAAGAAATGTTATATTGGAGAAACAGGAAGATCTTTCAAGATTAGGCTTAAAGAACATGGTGCTGACATCAGAATTGGGAAAACCAAAATCTCAGCTCTGGCAGATCACTCGAATAAGACTTGTCACCACATCTACCTGGAAGATGCTAAAGTGATTGCCAATGTAAATCACTATTACAAAATAAAAATGTGTGAGGCACTAGAACTCATCAAACATCCAGAAAACCTCAATAGGGATGGTGGTTGGGAACTTAGCAGAAATTGGGTCCCCTTATTTTCCCACTCTTAAATTTTTTCCTTTCCCTTGTTGTCGCCTCCTTATACCGTTTTCTTCCTCTTCGTTCCTCTTCTCACCACCTCCCTCCTCTTCCCTTTCATTAACCTTAAAATGAACCCATGTTGACTCTTCCTTTACCCTAAAAAATACCCCTGTTGACTCTCCCCTCTCTGCTCTTCCCTCTTTCCTTTCCCTTTCCTAAAAACCCCATCCTTTGGCCCCCTTAATACTAATCTACAATCGTTCACCTAATATTAATCCCCCCTTAACTTTTGCATAGATCTTAATAAGTAATAAGGAATTTGAATCATTAATATCAATTTTAATTACTAAACATTATTAGTAATAGTTATGAATTAACTATTCCTAATTATATTAAAATTAAAACTGGCATTAATTCTAATATTGTTAACTTTTAACATTAACCCTCATTAAGAAACTATAACCAATCATTTATCTAAGGACCTCATCAATATTATGAATAGTTTTCTCTAATATTATCACTAATTAATAAAAGTATCCTTAAATTTAGATTCCCTATTAATATAAACAATTAAAAAATATATAATACCAATATGATATAAACCCTACCTTAAAATCTAATAAAAGAAAAATAAATCTTAATATAAAAATTTATTAAATCAAATATTTGAATTTATATTATAATATTAGAAATTTACTAATATATAGCAAGTGATTTATTAAAAATACAACAACATCTCTATTCTAGAAATATAATTAATCTTAAATGAATTATAATGATTTACTCTAAAAAAGGCTAATTTTCTTTTTTTAATTTAAATCAAAATGAAACCTTTGCATTAATTATAAAACATAATTTAATTTATTTAATTATAAATAATAATTAATTTTTATGGTTGGTTGGCTTACCTCTTGCACTCCTTTGGTATATTTATTGCAGCTAGCCTCCTCTCTTTTTGACAGGATTTGTCATGATGATGGGTGTTGTTCTAGACCCGAAACTTATACACAAAAATGCACACCGTGGAGATTATGAATTCAACAACTCAAATCTTTTGGCTTGGTATCTAGCCCTACCAAATCGGAGAGGGCTCTCTCCACAAGGTCATAGCCAAGAGGGCTGGATACGTTATGGTTTTAGGTTAGGTATGAGATGTAGAAGTGTTTGTTTTGATTTGAATGGGGTTGTTGGATGAGTGAATTAGGTCAAAGAGGCTAGATAAGGGAAAATAAGATGAGGATTGTAGTCCATTCAATGGGGTAAGGTAGGTAGGAAGGCTAACAGTTTAAGGTGATTTTGTGAGATGGTTTCAAACTGATGAGGAGCTAGGAAGAGCATAAGAGATGTATTCTTCCTAAACTAAATAAAATGTACAGATTATGAAGAATTTCCCAAAATAGAGCATGAAAGAACATGTATTCTGCCTATCAAATTGAAAACCAGCATATCATAGAAATGAAATGGATCATGAAAAAAAACATTCATACATAATGAGACATAATAAAAAAAAATGCTAAATTTCCATACCACGGGTATCCCAAAGAAATAGCTACAACCTTTTCATTAATTTCCTCCCAAACACCTATTACACTAGAGTCTCTGATCAATGCATCAACATCCAACTGATTCCAGCCTCCTAAAATGAGTCAAGAAGTACAAGATATAGACCTCAAAAAATATCCTCCCATCCCCAGGGGTTGAATCCATGAGAAGAGGAGTAGTTCCACCAAAAACTGAGCTGAAAGCTTAAGTGTAGGGAGGTCCAACTGACTCATCCCTAACTTTTGTGAATTGATTCATTACAACTCATTGAGTTCATTTACGTAATTTATTTAACCTAGGTAACAGTAATAAAACCATAATTACAGGTATATCATTGGCTTACAGAGGTAAAAATATGATTCCCCAATATAAAAGTGAATTTTCAGAAAAACTCAGAAAAAATCATAAAACTGTCAAACACAGCATCCCTTTTTCAAACGTGTCATCCATGTTGCAGGATTATTTTGAGTGCCTTCACTATATCCAAATTGGGCTTAGGATGGCTCGTTCGAACATATGTCTAGTATACTTCCCAAATATGCCTTTAGTTTGTAAAATGAAGTTGATTTTCCTTGCCAAAAATTGATTCTCCCAAGACTGGTCAAAAAGTGCAGAATGAGGGTGAAAAAATGAAGTGTGCTCTTGTAGGCAACTTTTGGAGACCTTAATCAACTACACATTGACATCATGATATATCATTTGAAATATATTTCCATCTATTTTTCGTTTTAATCATCAAGCAAGTCATTTGGACACGCCATCAGGGATAAAATTTGATTTTCCCAAGGTCACTCGAGAAGTGAAGAAAACCTCTTGTAGCAACTGTATTTTTTACATTTCTCAAAACCATGATACCTGTGTAAAAAATTGAGGATTTTTGTCTTCCCTAGCCTATGGTGGAAAAAAACCTCTCTCACTTTTCTCAAATTCATCTCTGTTTGATCAGAAAGACAGTTTGAAGAAAAAATGGCCCTATGTGTGGCAAATGATTTGTCCCTTGGAATGACTTCTTGAAAAATGATGGAGACATGATTTTTATGAGTTGGAATGGCCTCATATTTTTCTGAAATCTCCTCCCTTATGCCTTCTCTTCTTATATGTCTTTAATTCCATAGAAAACCCTAGCTCAGTAGGAGAGGAAATTAGGGTTTGGTGTAGGCAAAATAGGGGATTTAGGATTACCTTGTAGAGGGAGGGGAATGAAGGGGATAATAGTTGTATAAATTCTTGGGGAAATTTTTGGGCATAGGGATATATTTTAGAGAGTGTAGGGAAGTGGAATTTCTAGAAATTAGTGAGGGGAAGAAGTCGAAAAGGGAAAAACACAACCCTAACCTAGGAAGGTGTCAAAAGTGTAGCAATGGGCTAGGGTTTGTAGGAAAGTGAGGGGAATGAGAGGAATAGGCTTGGGAAAAGGTCAAGGGAGGTATATGGAGTGTAATTTGGTGATCTATAGATGGATAAGAGTGAAAATGGGCCTTCCCTTGGTCTTTTATGGCCTTTATAGTTTGTTTAAATTTTCAAAATTGGTCTTAGGACCCACTTTTTATTTCTCAAACTTGACTTGTCTTTTAAAATTTACCTTTGAACCTGATATTATGATTTTATATTCTTGTTGGATTTGGAAACATAATGAATTTGAAACTCTTCCTTTTGGATTATGTAACTTTGAACTTGCAACACTTGGAACCATGAGAATTATTACATATTAAAACCATAAAATTACATTTTTGGAATGAAACTCACACTTGAAATAAAAATTAAAACTTTGGAAACCATATTTACACGCTTGAAAATCCTGTTTATATGGTAAAGAGATATTATTTGGATCACTCTCATACTTTTTCTAACCTTATGCAATGAAATAGTGTTTTATTTAGACCTTGGAAAATGAAAACCTAGAGACCTAATGAAGACCTTGAGTGACTAGACTTCATGGTGACATGAATGACATAATGAAATAATGAAAAGGACTTTCATTAATGAAGTACACTCAGCAAGACATGAAGGTGGGATAGAAAGTATGAATTTTTTAGGAAGAGTGATTTTTTCGACTAGGACTACCATCAGTGAGTAAATGTTTGAATGAAGACCTAGGTGGAATGACAAAAAATTCTGAGTCAAACTCCTAAAATGATATGAAAATATTATTTTTGATCACTGAGGGCAGTATTCAAATACTAATGCTAACATTGGCCTTATTGGGGATGATATATCTGAAATAGGGGTCAAGAACCAAAAAACTTTGGATTTTGCATATCAATTCCTCTTCCATTGGGCCAGTATGGTCAAAACTAAAATAATAACATGACTGAAAACTAATAACTCGAAAAAATGGACTAACTCAATCCAAACTTCAAATGACTGAAAATTGGCTTAATACTAACTTACTTGACTGAAAAATGAACTTTTGAAAATGGAATAAAATTAGTGAAACTCCATGGCCTTCACTTTGAGCTCCGAACTCCAGTGATTTTATACTTCACACTTGCAGAAAATTGAATATTGAAAGAAACTTGCTGTTGAAAACAAAATCAAATAAAACTGAAATGATACCAACCTACTCTAATCTGTTTCAAAATTGCTGATTAGGTGAAATGATCCTTCCATTGTAACCAATCCAGGAGATGGATACTTACTAAATTTATTCTCTCACCTTCCTTGAGTGGGAAGAATGATGTACATGTAGGCAACTCACAATAAAAATTGAAACCAAGGCATATGCTGACAAATAAGACAACATTCACCTTCTCCAATGCTTGCAAAATATTGCCGAAGGGATCTTGAAAATCCTTAAGTGTTACCTTGTCTTGAGATCCAACAGCAAAAATACAAGTACTCCCTTCATTCTGATCTGAAAGAACACTTTGTTGTTGATCAATATGAAGGCATAGGGAAGTATAACCTTCTGCTATCTGAGTGTTGGTTGTAAATTCATCAAGCATGAGAAATTCTGACTAAATATTTGGCAGATTTTCTCTCTCAGGCTCATACTCCTTAAAATCATATTTTGAGTCATGCTTAAATAGAAAACATTTTTCAAGATTATGAAACATGACATCCCTATCATCTTTATGAAAGAAAACAATATTTGTTAGCTGATCTCCTTGCATGAAATCATCATCATAAATTGGTTTACTCACAACAATTTTTTGTATAGTTTTATCAAACTCCTCATCAAAATTATCTTCATATTTATCGTACTTAGGAAAATCAGGTTCAGGAAAAACTTCATAAAATACGAACATTAAAAAAGGAGATTTTCTTTCTTCATGTTGATCTATAAATCTAGTTTCAAGACTATCCTCATTTGAAATTATATTTTCATTTTCAAAAGTGGAAGAAGTTTTACTAACACCTTCTTTACTATGTGAACATTGCAAACCTGCACTAGCTTGGGCTGTAAAATGACTTTTCAGGAGCTTATCTATCTCATCTCAATAAAAGGAGAAAGTACTCATTGTTTTCTTTGGGTGAAATAATAATTATCTTCTTTCCCTCCTAAAGATTTACAAGGATGTTGAATATATTCTTTAACCATTGGATGATCAACTTGTTTTACTGCTACAAGAATTGTCTCTTGTGGGAGGTCTTAATGAACATCAAGAAAATATACATCATCTTTTTCTTCCATGAGAGAAAACACTTGCTCTTTTTGGTCATGAAAAGGATTTTCATGCAAAGACTCCAATATCTATTCATCCACGAACTCATTATCATCATAAGAATTCTCCATATTTTGAATGAAAACCTCAAAATGATTGCAATAATTATTAACCAAAGAAAAAAAAGGGTAGGACTCCTTGTATTCTTTATAAAATTTTGAGTGGAAAACTCTAAGAGAAAATTTTTGGCAAGTGGAAAATATTCATACCAAAATCATGCTTTTCCTTCAAGAGAAGCCATGAATGTCTATAAGACAGAATATTTAGGAAATTCAACCTTCAACTTGCATGTATGCATGTGAAATTTAATCAGATGTAAAGCATAATCATTCCTATCATCATCTTTAAACATAGGAAGATTCCTTTTCCAATCTACCTTAGGCAATTTATTTGGTAAACCTTGAATGTGATCTCTTTTCATTGGAGCATACCTTCTTGCAAAATATTCCATCTTGAAAATTTCTTCAAGATACTGATTTTCATGCAGTGGAATGGGCATGAAGTGTTGATTTTTGGATCTTTCAGTCAATGGAGTCACCAGGTAAATTGTAAATCCCTCCTATGTGTCCAACTACTATTCACCATCAACAATTCGATCTAAAATTTTTCATTATTTCCCAGGGAAGATCTGATCTTTCGTTCCCTAGCAATGGTGCCAATATGTTATCACTCCACCAGATTTCTAAGGCTAAAGAAGAAATCCTGACAGAGGTAACCACAGACCAATTTTTTGGCTTAGTATCTATCCCTTCCAAACTGGAGAGGGATCTCTCCACAAGGTCACAACCAAGAGGATTGGATAAATTAGGGTTTTAGGCTAGGCATGAGAGGCAGAATATTTTGTTTTAATTTGATTGGGGTTGTTGGATGAGTGAATTAGGTCGAAGAGGCTAGGTCAGGGCAAATAAGATTAGGAATGCAGTGCATTCAATGGGGTAAGGTAGATAGGAATTCTAACACTTTAAGGTGATTTTGTGATATGGTTTTAGACTTATGCGGGGCTAGGAAGTGCATAAGAGATGTATTATTCCTAAACTGAAAAAAATGTACAGATTATGAAGACTTTCCCAAAATAGAGCATGAAAGAACATGTAGTATTCCTATAAACTTGAAAACCAACATATCATATAAATTAAATGGATCATGAAACAGAACATTCGTACATAATGAGACATGATAAAAAAATGCTAAATTTCCATACCACAGGTATCCCAAAGAAATAGTTGCAACATTTTCATTAATTCCCTACGAAATACAAATTACACTAGATTCTATGATCAATGCATCAACATTCAACTGATTCCAACCTCTGAAAATGAGTCAAAAAGTACAATATATAGACCTTAAAAAAATTCCTCCCAGCCTCAGCGGCGCAATCCACGATAGGGGGAGTAGTTCCACCAAAAACTGAGCTGAAAGCTGAAGTGTATGGAGGTCCAAGTGATTCATCCCTAACTTTTGTGAATTGATTCATTACACCTCATTGAGTTCATTTACCTAATTTATTTACCCTAGATAACAATAAAAACACCATAATTAAATTTATATCATTGATTTAGAGAGGTAAAAACATGATTCCCCAAGATAAAAGTCAATTTTCAGAAAAACTCAGAAAAAATCAGAAAACTGTCAAATGCGCCATTCCTTTGTAAAATGTGCCATCCATGTTACAGCCTCATTTTTACTACCTTATTGGTGTCAAAATTGGGATTAGGATAGCTCGTTGGAAAACCTATCCAGTCGAATTTCCAAATATGCCTTTATTTTGCAGAACGGAGTTGATTTTCCCTGTCAAAAATTGATTCTCCCAAGATTGGTTAAAACGTGTAGAATGAGCGTGAAAAAATGAAGTGTGCTCTTGCAGGAAACTTTTTGAGGCCTTACTCAACCCCAAATTTGACTCATCAAGCAAGTCATTTGGACAATTCATGAGGGATAAAAATTGATTTTCCCAAGGTCGCTCCAGAAGTACAAAAACCCTCTTGTAGTAATTGTATTTTTGAAATTTTGCCAAAAACATGACACCTATGTAAAAATGAAGGAGGTTTTTATTCCATTTCCTATTATGGAGAAAAACCTCTCTCATTTTTTTCAAAATCATCTATGGTTGATCAGAAACATAGTTTGAAGAAAAAATGGCCCTATGTGTGGCAAATGATTTGTCCCTTGGAGACATGATGTTTATGAGTTGGAATCTCCTAATACTTCAATAAAATGACCTCCCTTATGGCTCCTCTTCTCATATTTCTTAGATTCCATAGAAAACCATAGCTCAGTGGGAGAGGAAATTAGGGTTTGGAATAGGAAAAACAAGGGATTTCGGACTACCTTGTAGAGGGAGGGGAATGAAGGGGTTGTGGGCTGTATGAATTCTTGGGAAAATTTTGGGGGATAGGGATAGATGTTAGAGAGTGTAGGGAAGTGGAATTTCTAGAAATGAGTGAGGGGAAGCAGTCCAAAAGGGAAAAACACAACCCTAACCTAGGATGGTGTCAAAAGTGTAGCAATAGGCTAGGGTTTGTAGGAAAGTGAGGGAAATGAGAGGATTGGGCTTGGGAAAAGATCAAGGGATGTAGATGGAGTGTAGGTGAGTGATATATAGATGGGAAATAGTGCAAGTGATCCTTCCCTTCATCTTTTATGGCCTTTATACTTTGTTTAAATTTTCAAAATTGCTCGTAGGACCCACTTTTTCTTTCTCAAATTTGACTTGTCTTTTACAATTTACCTTTGAACCTGATATTATGATTTTATATTATTTGTGGATTTGTAAACATAATGAATTTGAAACTCTTCCTTTTGGTTGATGGAAATTTGAACTTGCAACACTTAGAACCATGAGAATTATTACATATTAAAACCACAAAATTACATTTTTGGAATGAAACTCACACTTGAAATCAAAATTACAACTTTGCAAACCATATTTACATGCTCGAAAATCCTCTTTAGATGTTAATGAGATATTATTTTGATCACTCTCATACTTTTTCTGACCTTATGCAATGAAATGGTGTTTATTTAGACCTTGGAAAATGAAAACCTAGAGATCTAATGAAGACCTTGAGTGACTGAATTATACTCAGCAAGGACTTTCATGACTGAATTATACTCAAAAAGACATCAAGGTGGGCCAGAAAGTATGAATATTTTAGAAAGAGTGATGTTTTGGGACTAGGACTACCATTAGTGAGCAAAGTTTTGAATGAAGACCTAGGTGGAATGACAAAACTTTCTGAGTGAGACTCCTAAAATTATATGAAAAGATTATTTTTGATCACTGATGGTAGAATCCAACTACTAACACTAAAATTTTCCTTATTGGGGATGATTGCTCTGAATGAGGTGTCAAGAACTCTGGATTTTTCATATCAGTGCCTCTTCCATTGGGCCAATGCGGCCAAAAATCAAACAATAACATGACTGAAAACTAATAAATCAGAAAAATAGACTAACTCAATGCAAACTTAAAATGAATGAAAATTGATTCAATACTAACTTACTTGACCAAAAACTGAACTTTTGAAAATGGCAGAAAATCAGTGAAGCTCCATGGCCTTCCCTCCAGGCTCGAAACTCCAGTGCTTTTCTACTTCACACTTGCAGAAAACTGAATATTGAAATAAACTTACTTCTAAAAATAAACTCAAATAAAACTGAAATTATACCAACCTACTCTAATCTACTGCACAATTGTTGATTAGGTGAAATGATCCTTCCAATGTAACCAATCTAGGAGATGGCTACTTACTAAAGTTCTTCTCTCACTTTCCTCGAGTAAACAGAATTATGTACATGTAGGAAACTAGCAATAAAAACTGAAACCAAGGCTTATGCTGACAAAGAATACAAATTTCACCTTCTCTAATGATTGCAAAATATTTATGAAGGGATCTTGAAAATCCTGAAGCATTACCTTGTCTTGAGATCCAGCAGGAAAAGTACTAGTATTCCCTTCATTTAGATCTGAAAGAACACTTGGTTTTTGATCGATAGGAAGGCATAGGGAAGTATAACCTTTTTCTATTTGAGTGTTGGTTGTAAGTTCCTCAAGCATGAGAAATTATGAATCAATATTTGGCATACAGTCTCTCTCAAGCTCATACTCCTTAAATTCATAATCTAAGTCATACTTGAACAAAAAACATTTTTCAATATTATCAAACATGACAGCCCTATCATCTTCATGAAAGAAAACAATATATGTTAGTTGATCTCCTTGCAGGAAATCATCATCATAAATTGGTTTACTCACAACAATTTCCTGTATAGTTTCACCAAACTCCTCATTGAAATTATCTTCATATTTATTGTACTTAGGAAAATCAAGTTCAGAGGAAACTTCATCAAATACGAACATTGAAAAAGGATATTGTCTGTCTTCATTCTGATTTATAAATCTATTTTCAGAACTTTCCTCATTTAAACTTAGATTTTCATTGTCAAAAGTGGAAGAATTTTTACTAACACCTTCTTGACTATGTGAACACTGCAAACCTGCTTGGGCTGTAACATGAATTTTCATGAACTGATCTATCTCATCTTCGGTCAAAGGAGGAAGTACTCTTTGTTTTCTTTGGATGAAACGATAATTATCTTCTTTCCCTCCTAAATATTCACAAGGATATTAAATATCCTTCTTTAACCATTAGCTGATCAACTGCTTGTACTACTACAAGAATTTTCTCCTACGGGAAGTATTTATGAACATCAATACAATATACATCATCATTTTCTTCCATGAGAGAAAACACTTGCTCTTTTTAGTGATTAAAAGGATTGTCATGCAAAGCCTCCAAGATCTCTTCATCCATGAACTCATTATCATCATCAGAATTCTCTAGGTTTTGAATAAAAACCTCAAAATGATCGCAAAAATTATTAGCCAAAGTCAAAGAAGCGTAGGAATCCTTTTATTCTTCATAAAATGTTGAATGGAAAACTCTAAGAGAAAAAATACTGGTAGGTGGCAAACCTTCATACCAAGATCGTGTTTCCTTCAAGAGAATCCATGAACATCTTCAAGAGATAATCTTCATGAAATGCAACCTTCAACTTGCATGTATGCATGTGAAATTTAACCAGATGTAAAGTAGCATCATTCATATCATCATCTTTAAGCATATGAAAATTCCTTTCCCAGTCTACCTTAGGCATTTTATTTGGGAAAATTGGAATGTGATCTCTTTTCATTGGAGAATACTTTCTTGCAACAGATTCCATCTTGAAAATTTCTTCAAGCTACTAATTTTCATGTAGTGGAATGGCCACAAAGTGTTGATTTTTTTGATCTTTCAATCAATGGAGTCACCAAGTGAATTGTTCAACCTTCCTATGTGTCCAATGGTTGTTCACCATCAACAATTAGATATAAAAAAATTTGTTCTTTCCCAGGGAAGATCTGATCTTTCGTTCCCTGGCCATAACGCCAATATGTTATCACTCTGCCAAAATTCTAAGGCTGAAGAAGAAATCCCAAAAGAGGTAACCATAGACCAATATTTTGGCTTAGTATCTAGCCCTACCAAACCCAAGGTCACAGCCAAGAGGACTAGATAAATTAGGGTTTTAGGCTAGGTATGAGATGTACAAGGGTTTGTTTAGATTTGATTGGGGTTGTTGGATGAGTAAATTAGGTCAAAGAGGCTAGCTTAGGGTAAATAATATTAGGATTGTAGTCCATGTAATGGGGCAAGGTAGGTAGGAAGGCTAACACTTTAAGGTGATTTTGTGAGATGGTTTCAAACTGATGAGGAGCTAGGAAGAGCATAAAAGATCTATTCTTCCTAAACTAAAGAAAATGTACAGATTATGAATACTTTCCCAAAACATAGCATGAAAGAAAATGCATTCTACCTATCAACTTGAAAACCAGCATATCATAGAAATGAAATGGATCATGAAACAAAACATTCATACATAATGATACATAATAAAAACAATGCTAAATTTCCATACCACAGATATCCCAAAGAAATATTTGCAACCTTTTCGTTAATATATTTCAAAACAATGATTACACTAGAGTCTTTGATCAATGCATCAATATCCAACTGATTCTAGCCTCTGAAAATGAGTCAAAATGTACAATATATATACCTCAAACAAACTTCTCCCAGCCTCAGTGGTCACATCCATGAGAGGAGGAGCAATTCCACCAAAAACTGAGCTGAAAGCTAAAGTGTACGGAGGTCCAAGTGACTCATCCCTAACACCTCATTGAGTTCATTTCCCTAATGTATTTACCCTAGGTAATAGTAAAAACACCATAATTACATTTACATCATTGATTTTGAGAGGAAAAAACATGATTCCCCTTGATAAATGTCAATTTGCAGAAAAAATCAGAAAATTGTCAAATGCGCCATCCCTTTGTGAAATGCGCCATCCATGTTGCAGCCCGATGTTTAGTGCCTTATCGGTGTCCAAATTTGTCTTAGGATGACTCATTAAAAATATTGTCTAGTTTAGTTTCCAAATATTCCTTTATTTTGCAAAATCGAGTTGATTTTCCATGGAAAAAATTGATTCTCCCAAGATTGGTCAAAAAGTGTAGAATCAGGGTGCAAAAATGAAGTGTGCTCTTCCAAGTAACATTTGGAGACCTTACACAACTCCAAATTGAGATCATCATAGCTAATTCGAAATATATTTCTGTCTAGTTATCATTTGACACATCAAGTGAGTTATTTGGATACTCCATCAGGGAGAAAATTTGATTTTCCCAAGGTCACTCGAGAAGTGCAGAAAACCTCTTGTAGCAGCTTTATTTTTTATATTTCTCCAAAACCTTGACACCTATGTAAAAATGGAAGGAGGTTTCTCTTCCTAGGCCTATGGTGGAAAAAAAACTCTCTCACATTATGAAATTCATCTCTGTTTTATCAAAAACACAGTTTGAATAAGAACTTTCCCTATGTGTGGAAAATGATTTGTCCCTAGGAATGACTTCTTGAAAAATGATGAAGACATGATGTTTATGAGTTGGAATGGCCTCATACTTTGATGAAATTTCCTCCCTTATGCATTATTTTCTCATATGCCTCTGATTCCATAGAAAACCCTAGCTCAATGGGAGAGGAAATTAGGGTTTGTTGTAGGCAAAATAGGGGATTTAGGACTACCTTGTAGAGGGAGGGGAATGAAGGGGTTAGGGGCTTTCTAAATTCTTCGGGAAATTTTTGGGGATAGGGATAGACACTAGAGAGTGTAGGGCAGTGTAATTTCTATAAATGAGTTAGGGTAAGGGGTCTAAAAGGGAAAAACACAACCCTAACATAGGAAGGTGTCAAAAGTGAAGCAATATGCTAGGGTTTGTAGGAAAGTGAGGGAAATGAGAGGAATGAGATTGGGAAAAGGTAAAGGGAGGTATATGGAGTGTAGGTGATTGAGATATCTATGGATGAGAGTCCAAATGAGCCTTACCTTTGTCTTTGATGGCATTTTTACCTTGTTTAAATTTTCAAAATTGGTCTTACGACTCACCTTTTCTTTCTCAAACTTGACTTGTCTTTTACAATTCACCTTTGAACGTAATCTTCTGATTTGATCTTCTTGGTGGATTTGGAAACATAATTAATTTGAAACTATTCCTTTTGGTTGATGTAAATTTGAGCTTGCAACACTTGGAACCATGAGAATTATTACATATTAAAACCATAAAATTACATTTTGGGAATGAAACTCGCACTTGAAATCAAAATTACAACATTGGAAACCATCTTTACATGCTTGAAAATACTCTTTATATGGTAAAGAGATATTATTTGGATCACTCTCATACTTTTTCTGAGCTTATGCAATTAAATGGTGTTTTATTTAGACCTTGGAAAATGAAAACATAGAAACCTAATGAAGACCTTGAGTGACCAGACTTCATGGTGACCTGACTGACATAATAACATGATGAAAAGTACTTTCATGACTGAATTATTCTCAGCAAGACATGAAGGTGGGCTGGCAAGTATGAATTTTTTAGGAAGAGTGATGTTTTTGGACTAGGACTACCATGAGTGAGTAAATTTTTGAATGAAGACCTAGGTGGAATGACAAATATTCTTAGTGAGACTCCTAAAATGATATGAAAAGAGTATTTTGATCACTGAGGGAAGTATGCAAATACTGACACTAACAGATAGATCAAATCAATGTTCATGATTGTGTAAATATGTGTACTATTTAATGACATTAAAATATGTGTAAATTCTTATAGATCAACGATGTCTCCAACACATCAATAGCCAGCTAGAAGATAAATAGCATGATGATTAACAAATCCACTAGAACCAACAAAATATTGACACATTACATCATTATATTTCATAGTAATTTGGAGCATGCTGATTTCAACAAACTGATATGGATCCACTAGCGGATGCCACATGAATCCATGACATCATCGAGAAAATAACTAGTGTCCCAAGAATCAGGTCACATGGCATGGTCACGTTGAAAAATAAAAAGGGGGGATGAGTTTTTAATGTGTTTGGGTTCTGCCATTGGTCACAAAAAGTTAGCTCCAAATGGTTATATGGGCCATAAACATGTCTAATTTATGCATATACAGGGATAATGGATCAGCCCATTGTTTTCCCTGACACTTCATGGGACAACCATTCAAATATAAATACAAATGAGAAGCTTGGACTCATATGAACTGATGATCAAGAGTTCTTGGTACAACATATTTCAACACTCGTGTAGACCATATCCTCTTATATGGCCTGGGAAGCTCCCTCCCCATTGTAGGACTAACTTTATCTCAAAAAATTGTTTTTCAAAATCCATACGTAATTTTTCCACTGTAAAAATTCTTACATATGTAGTTTTTAAGAACAATATCTGCTTACACATTTTTAAAATTTGAAAAAATAAATAAATAAACTATTTTTCTGGTAGGGTTTATGAGTTTTACCAAAATTCCAACTACAATAGCACTCTGCCTAAGAGAATTAAATGGTTTGAGGTGGTATATATACACCCATTAGGGAGGCATAGTTCATTCCTAATGAGAGATATCATTATTACGCCTAAATTCCCCTAGATCAGGTTTGTTATTTTCCCACGCCTTCTGCACTCTTAACCTTCAGGAAACCGTTGTTTCCTTGCAAAGATGCTCAAACTCCTTATCTAGCATCTTCTTTCATATATTAGAGAGGAATTCCTAAATGGCTTAGGCTTGATGGATCCGGAGGAAGGTTTCATCAATACCTTTGGTTAGGATTAGGTTAAGCTTCACATATTCTCGCTTCTTTTGGTTAATAAAGAGACTCATGTCATGTTTCCAAATTGCATTATTATTTTATGCATGTTAATTTGTGACAATGATTATGATGATATATATATATATATATATACCTATAACTTGAATTTGGTAATGTAATACTATATTTGTGACTCATTTACATTTATCCACATTTTAGAAGAAGATATAGGGTTTGGACCCTATGAGATCTCATTCAAACGCTAGACCTTAGGGTATGATTTTAATCCCTACATTTGTGAATTTAAGTGCTTGGAATGATTTTATGAGTTTTCTTTGTTATTTTATTATTCCAATCTATTGGGGATCTCAACCCTAGCCCTTGGGAACTTTTCCCTTCAACAAAATTGGTGAATATGATGGGGAAATACTTGTAAAGTATTTCTTAAAGGATTTTTCAAATTAATCTTAGTGTTTGGTCTATAGTTTTATTGTTTTATCAGTATCCTAGTATCTTGGATCACTAGATCGTTTAGTCTAATATTTTATATATGGGCTTGTTTTTTATTTTTTCCTCAATTTACTGTCTATACTCAATTTTTATCCAGAAAAATTGTGTATATACGAGGTTGTTATGTTTTCAACTTGTGCATATGTAGGTTGTCTGAGTAAGTAGTACGTGCATACACAATATTTCTTCTAGACAGTCATGTATGTTTTTGGCAAGTGAAAAATTATCACTTGTCTAAGTCATTGAAAAGCTTGAACAATATTACATTTGATCTCATATGCCTATTGCATGTTAAGAATCTTGTTTTCAATAGTTTTTCTTGATATCTTTTGTTTAGGTAAAAAATTCTTATGTCAACATAGGGTTTTTAATTTGTGGATCATATGTAGTGTAGAGTTGGTTTTCAAATATTCCCTGAGAAGTACCTGACTGTCTTTGTTCTTCGCGAACAAATTTATGCTTCTATGAAGATTGTTTATAGCCCAAATTATCTTTTTCTTCTTTGTTTTCCCTAAAAGTTGATATTTTTTATTTTTTATTTTTGTTCCTAAAAGGGTTGGAGTTTCTTTTTTAATATCTGAGATCTCATTCAGTTGAGGCCTTCCTGATATTTTTAATCTCTTACATCTTTCTTTCCCAATATTTTCATTATTTCTTCTTTTGTTTGCATTAGTCTTTGAAACTCCTTATTTTTGGAATCCTAGACTTGGTGAACTTGAATATTCTTCATTTAGTTGGTATTGAGATCCTTTGTCCGCTTTTTTCTTGAATATTTGGATGTCATTTAAAAACAAAAATAAAAATAAAAAATATTTTTTCCTTTTTATTTGTTTTTTATTTCATTAGTTTGAAGTATTTTGGTTTTAGCAACATGGGAGGTTTGTGGTGAATTCAATAATTCCTTTTGTTTTGGGAGTGTGATTATCATTGAGATGTTTATCTGTAGAAATTATATATAAACTCTATACCAATGGATTCAATCTGATCATGTAATGTACTAAAACAAGATATTGAATCCTTATACTATATTTGTGAAATATAAAACACGATCTCTCAATCACATGCAAGTAAGAGAAAGGAAATTATCAATCACACAACACAATATGTATTTGTGGAAATCACCTGCTCAAAATCCCTCTATCATATATTTTACATAGTCAAAGAATCATGAAAAAATACAATGCTTTCTCACACCGAGAAATTCTTGCACTCTACCGATCGTCTCACTTTGATCCTGCACAAAACTGACTAGAAATTCTCAGGAAAAATTGATGAACAATTAGCCAATTCTCAGCCACTGCTAAGCCCAACCTTGCTCATGCAATCCCTAGGAAATTACTCCCTATTAAATAGGACAATAAACATTCCTTGACTGCACAATCCATCATGAGCCTTCCTGTGACTTTATAATTGCACTCGGGAAATTTACTAGTAATACAACAGATAGTTATCTTCCCTTTAACCTCTGTCTCAAATGGGTCTTCATAAGAACTAACATGCATGCAACTATTAATAGAAAATCTTCAATTATCTTATTTATCACTACTTGTGAATTAAATCTTATTTAACTCACTACACCTATCACTAGCTCATCACTCAGTTAGAACTAGTTAAATTGATTTTAACTCAATTAAATTGAGTTAATTGATTACAGATGCATTAAACTAATTCATTAACTTCAAGTCAACCCCCAAAATAATAGATTCAATCTACATGTTGCAGCTTTTACCCTTAACGCGAAATTATTGAGCTAACTGAGTCTTTATAACTTAGTTAAGTGATACAAGTTGTTATGAGATGAAATTACAATTTATTTTCCAATTTATTTAAGGGATAAATAAATTAGATGCCCACATTTAGCACTAGTGTGTAACTGAATTTCTCACTCATGTGTGACTGGAATCCCACACCATTTATGTGGTAAATTTTTATCCTTTAAGGATGCCAATTTCACTATTTCTTGTTGAAAATTTCAACACTCCCTCTCAAAAACAAAGGAATCAATCTATCATAATCTGTTACCTTTGGAATGTTCTACATGCAACACTTCTCTAGTGTTTTTTGCACATGAAAATTTTCAAATTGAGTAGTCTCCGAACAACTGAATTAGTATAATCCATCTATCATCAAAGTCTTTTGACTGCTGCTAGCTACTCCACCTATCTATTGGACTCTCTACACTTCCACTGACATCTGCATCCATGCACTCTGCATTTCTACCAAATCTTATCTAAAATTTAGTATTTGACATCTATCACTATGATTTTTGTCTTCCTGACATACGAATAAATCAATATAATCAATCCTTCCAACTATTGTTTTCCTTTTGGCTCCTTGTACCCAGGTTTGATCCATGAGACTGTAATATTCCAAAATGCGAATACTAGGCAATACCTACTGGGATAATGCACCTTTCAGAAGTATGTGCACTGAAATGAGTTTGTAGCCCTTGGATCCGTTAGATCTAGAGATCTAGCATCTACATCCAAAAGGGGAGAAAAAAAAAATCATAATAGGTGAGGTAAACAGACCTCCCACCACCTAGTATGGCTGGACAACACAAAAGGAATGGGGTTGTAGCTATATGCAAAAAACTGCTTCAGAGTAACACTGTTGAACTAAATAAGAGCAGGAGATCAATATGGAGGTTCAAATATTACATGTACATCAGTAATTTAGATTTACAATACAACCCATACAATGTACAAGAGACAATAGAAGTCTATACAGAAGAAACCCTCAAAGAGGAGGTGCTACAACCACATGAAATGTCTGAATAAGATTGAAAGCGTTATTTTCATTGGCTAAAGCAGTAGTAGATTAAATCTTAGATATAGAGAAGATTTGTATGCAAAAAGATATATCTAATTCAGATCTGTATACAAGAAAGGCTCCTTAATACAGTCCCCTTAGTGTTTTGGGTAAAACATGAATAACAATGAGTAGATATGAGATCTAAGTTGTAGATCTGCAGTAATATTTAGAAAAATCTGAATCATATGAAGTACAACGGATCAGATCTGAAACCAAACATTGATTAGTTGGCTAATCCATGGATCACCATAGTGAAAGGAAGAATCCAATCACTAGAGATCTCTCCTCCAAGATGATGCCAAAACTCCCTGCAACTCTGATCTTGCAAATAACGCAGAACTAGAAGAGGGACTGTGTTTTAGACTCTGATAATGATTTGGCCTGATGCCAAGATATGTATCTGAAGCTCCAAGGGTCTAGAACACTCTTTTCAAATGGATAGAAGACTTTCCCAGTGAAAAGGGGTGCTAGAGGTGGCTAGATCTGAAGAGATCTATCCTCCACTTGTTGTAACTCACAGGGACAACCTAATCCTTAATAGGATCAGCATTGTAGGTGAAAGATGAAGCTTGGCCAAATGCCATATAGTGGACAAGACAAAAAAGGCTCCTCCAAGAGCTGCCCTAGGAAGGAGGTGGGATTCCCACTCAGGAACACCCAATGCTAAGCAACATAATTCTCAGCTAAATAGCAAAGAATGATATATGTCTAAACAGACAATATATTCAAAAATATACATAATCAACAACCCCCTCATGCTGCTCTCCTCTTCCTTTTATGAGATAAATTCCTTTTCAAACCCTAAAACACTTCAATAAGTTATCTCCTTTCACATGTGGAGCCTCCATCTAAAACTGTGTTGTGCATCCATGAGGTACATTGCATGTAGACGGTGTTGTAGATTTGGTCATGGTTGACCTAGTCTCGTAGCTCAAACCCATTCACACATGCAAGTTTTTTGTTTACATGGCCCAGATTTATCTTTGTTCACATGGGCATTGATTTATTCATTATTTTCAGGAGCTTTACATGTCCTCCTTTACATACTTACTCATGCAACAGAAAATGAAACAAAATTGCATATTCCCCTTACCTTGGGCTAAGTGGGAATATTAAAGAGACACACCATCTCAATGGAACCTACCGAAATTTCTTCTTGGGATTAATTTTTCACATCGCCCCACCTTACACCTAGAGGTATAGCTACATGTACTCCCCTTGCCTTTCTGGATCAAAGTTTCTCCCTCCTGTAGGTCTCTACTGGACTGGACTCTTCCACTTGGTCTCCTATCTGCTTCTCCAATTTTGGTTGCTCCACAACCTTCTGAGACTACTATTGAGGATGTATGTTGAGATACAATTTCTCCCTCTCAACCACCAAGTCATTAACCACTTATTTTCTCCTCAAATCCTTACATGCATCTTTTTTCTTGAGTGCATGTCAGTTCTTGACTTGCATGCATTGTAATTGTCCCCTCATCACAAAATTTTCTAAAAAAAAAACTGATTTTAAGTATGACAATATATCCCTCATCTGAGCTCCGATTTGACCAAGATTTTTTTCAATTTGGGTATTTTTCGCAAGGAATCTAAATATGCTATTTGGTTTTGAAAAATTTTCACTCAATATTTCATATATTCTCTGCAAATTCGCTGCCCAAAAAATTCCTACTCTGATACCATGTGGAAAATATATAGAAGCTATGATACCATGTATAAACTATATAGAAACTCTATACCAATGGATTCAATCTGATCATGTAATGTACTAAAACAAGATAGTGAATCCTTCTACTATATTTGCAAAATACAAAACACGATCACTCAATCACATGCAAGTAAGAGAAATGAAATTATCAATCACACAATGCAAGATGTATCTGAGGAAAGCAACCAATCAAAAACCCTCTATAATATATTTTACATTGTCAAAGAATCATTAAACAATACAATGATTTCTCACACCGAGGCATTCCTGCACTCTATTGATCATCTCACTCTGATCCTACAGAAACAAGACTAGCGATTCTAAAGAAAAATTGACCAACACTTAGCCAATTCTCAACCCCTTCTAAGCCCAACCTTGCTCACGCAATTCCTAGGCAATTAATCCCTATCAAATAGGATAATCAATATTCCTTGTCCATGCAATCCGTCATGAGCCTTCCTGTGACTTTATAACTGCGCCTAGGAAATTTTCTAATAATACAATGGATAGTTATCTTCCCTTTAACCTCTGTCTCAAATGGGGCTTCATTAGAACTAACATGCATGCAAATATTAATAGAAAATCATCAGTTATATGATTGATCACTACTTGTGAATTAAATCTAATTTACTTAACTAGACCTCTCACTAGCTCATCACTCACTTAGAACTAGTTAAACTAATTTTAACTCAATTATTTTTAGTTAATTGATTACACATGCACTAAACTAATGAATTAACTACAACTGGACCCCAAAAATAATAGAATCACTCTACATGCCTCACATTTGACCCTCAAGTCGCATTATTTATCTAACTCAGTGTTTCTGACTTAGTTAACTGATACAAGTTGTTATGAGATGAAATTAGAATTTATTTTCCAATTTATTTAAGGGATAAATAAATTATACGTCCACCTTTAGCGCTAGTATGTAACTAAATTCCTCAATCATGTGTGACTAGAATCCCACATTGGTTATGTGATCAATTTATGTCCTTTCTAGATGCCAATTCCATTATTTCTTCTTGCAAATTTCAACATTATCTTCTTTCATTTTTTGGTTTTCCATTGTTTTTAGTATCATGATTTATTTCCATAATATTTGAATTTGAATCTTTCATTGCATATCAATGCATTAGAACAAGCATTCACTTCTTTTTGGGCCTGATGTTTGGAGGAAAAATTCCTGGAATCAAATGAATAGCATGATCATGATCATGAATAGGTGGGAGTCCCTTGGGAGTTTCAAACACTTTGGAATGATTGACCAAGACTTTTTGGAGATGAAGAGAAATAAATAATTTTGACGTTGGAACTTCTAGTGAGCATAATTGTGAAATTACGCCTCATTGTTCTTTCTTCAAAAGCTTTTTCATGACATTAGAGCTTATTATATTTCCTGGCTTCCCTACGATACCCCGTAATTCAACTTCCTTTCCTTCCGAAAAAAATGTCAAGAAAATTTCTTGAAAATTAAAAGCTATCGTCCACAAAGATTGTAACCAGTGTAATCCTAGTACAACATCAGCACCTCCCATTGGAATGGAAAGCATTGGACTATTCAATACATATTCCCCCATGATTAGCTTGATATTATGGAATCTACCAGAGCGATTTATAGTTCCTCCATTGGCAACCATCACTTCACACTTTGGTGTTGGGTATAAGAAGCAATTCAATCCCTTGTCTACCGTACAATGAATAAAATTATGGGTACTACCTGAATCAATCAACACTATTACCTTTTTATTCTAGATATGTCTTTCTATCTTGAATGTTTGAGGAGTGGTAATTCCTGCCAATGCATTACAGGATATGGTTGGACTCATTTCTTCTTTCTCTAGGGTTTGTTCCTAGTGTATATCCTCTTCTTTTGAAGTTTCTTGTTCATTTTATTCCTCCTCTTCATAATCTATGTAAAATAATATCTTCTTGGCACACTTATGACCTTTAGTGTATTTTCTATCACAACAGTAACAAAGCCCTTTTTCTCTTTTTTCTTCCAATTTTTGTGGTGTCAACCTTGTAGGTTGTGGAATTCTAGGAGTAGAAACACTTTCATATTTATAGATGTGAGTGGTAGGCTTCCTTGTCACCATAATTTTACATTTGATTTTTCTTGCCAACCTGAATGCCTTATCCAATGAATAAAGTTCTCAAAGGCGAACTTCATGTTGGATGTTATCCTTTAAATTCCCTATGAAGAAATCAATCTTGTATTCCTCTGGAATATCAGCTACCCTTATATTCAATTGTTGTAATTCCTTAATGTGCTCCACTACTGAACCATTTTGTTTGAGATTTATCAATTGGCTAAACAAGGTGTTTCTATTTGTATCCTCATAATGTGCTATCATTTCCTCCATAAAAATTGACCAAGTGACAATTTTTTTAAGGGAGAAAAGCCATCGATACCATACAAATTTATTTTTTTCTAGATATAAAGTTTCAAGGCATAAATTTTATGTGTTTTGAAAATTATTGAGATCAAAATATTGCTCCATCTATAGTATCCATGTTATGGGATCCTTTCCATCAAACTTCCTCATATCGATCTTTGGAATATGGTGGGTCATCGATCCAACATTAGAGTTCATGAAATCATGATTAACATTTATTTTTTTCTCATCATGAGTTTCCTCTACTATATTTTCGCCATTAGGAATCATGTCTTGTATCAGCTTTGTCAAACCTTCCTTCAAACCTTACATATCTGCTTTTAAATCATTCTTCATGTCTTCCATTTTGTCTTTCATTTCTTCTTCCATGTCTTCCATGCCATTCTTCAAAACATCCATCTTAGCTTCCATGCCTTTATTCAAACCCTCCATAGTAGCTTCCAGTCCTTTCTTCAAACCATGCATCTCTGCTTCCATGCATTTCTTCAAAACTTCCATTTCATTTTTTTTTCTCTTTGTGAGAGCGAAATTTGGCGCACTTGCTCTTGTAATTTTGATATATCATGTTTCACTTCTTCATCTTCATGAGTCATATTAGAGTATTCTGAGGGATTAATGGGTGTTGAATTCATTTTACGGGGAATTTTACAACCCAATACTGATATATATGCTTCAATATGCCCTTGGAATCACTTCAAACTGATTTCTCAAATAAGACTTACGAAATTTGAAAAAAATACACACATTTTTCTTGCTTTTGAGGATCTCGATATTGAAACTAAATTTCTCTGTGATTTCAAATCTTCAATATCTTAAATTTATCCCTATAGTATCCCTCTGAAAATTCTTTCTAATGCCACAAGTCTGACCTAATTTTGATGCTTCAAGACAAAGTTATGCCCAATCTCCCACAATGACCTAATTATGGGTTGATTCAGTAGAGTGAACTTGTACGTCGTGCCACATGTCATTGTTTCCTCCTTCGGCTCTGAAATTGATACACAGGAAGCTACAGTCCATGTAATTTTGGTAAATTTTTACAGAACTCAAATCTTATGCTGAGAGAGAGAGTTATGGTGATTTTCTCAAGGTCACCTATTTTAGATGAAATTCAGGATCCTTCAAAAACTCTAACTTCCACAACTCATATCTCATAAAATATTGTGAACCAAGATCTAAAATTTTTACATAGCGTTCCTTGGGATTTCAGATTTGTGTGATAACAATTTCAGCTTCTTAACCTTTGAAAAAAAAAAATTATAGCGAAAATTCCACGATGATCGGTTTTGAGTGGCGAAACCCTAGAATCCAAATCTCTGATACCATATGTTATGAAACCAGCTCCAAAAATAGAAGAAAAGAGATATCAACGCCTTAGAAATAAGACACTTCAAGGGGAAAACCTCCTTTACATTACATAAATGGACAATTCTTGGATGATACAAATGACAAAACCTCCTTTCTATATATAGGAGTCCATGGGGTCACAATATAATCCTAGCCGACCTAAAAATAATAATGTAAGGGCACAATAATAACAATATAGAGGTTACAAGGGTACAATAATAACAATAAGGGGGCTACACTAACAACAATAAGGGAATACAATAGCATTATAGGGACCTAACAAATCCTAAATGTGTGAGTGCTTATCAAAAATAAAAGGATAAAGTTTTTCTTTAACTAGATTCTTGTAATACCTTGTAGAAATCACTTTCATCGAATAAAAGATAGTTTCATTTGCATGTAGCATAATTTTTATTAATGGTTTGTTTTGTGTCAAAACACCACAAGTTTCATTTCCATATCCTTTGACATAAATAACAAACATTAAAATGAAATAGACTTTTTATTTTTTCATAGAAACACAAATTAGTCTATGGAATATTTAGGGCCTTGGAATAGGTGTGTGGAGAGTAAACTCTTGAAGGCCACTCAAACTAAATCATAGAAGTTGATTAAATTTTGGAAATATAGTATCATATAGGTTGTCGGGGAAGGCTCCTCTAACACAGGAGTCACGCGTGAGGACATGCAAATATGAGGAAAGAGATATACCCCTTCTCCTACTTACCCGACCATGCACCCATGATTGTTCCTCGTCAACTTCTGATCATGAATCGATAAACCTAGTTACCTTTCCTAGGGACCACAAAGATCACTCTGGGGGGGGATGCTCGTGGTACCTAAGACAAAAATTTTAGAACTTTCATAGTACTTTGATAGGGTGCCCCATGAATTGAAGGTACTTGTAATGGAAAAGGCCATTATCTATGGGCTAATGCAATTATGTCACTTACTTTCACTAGTAAGACTTGGGCTCTCATCATCCCGACTTACCTTGAATTTAGAGTTCCTCTCTTAGTTGTTTCTCTTTGTTATTTCTCCTTTTATGCCTATTGTACCTACTTTTCCTGGAAATTTTTCTCATCAACAAGCATAATTCAGTAATCACTTTGTCAACCTTTGTCTTTGGTTGATCTCCAATTATGCTATTCCTATCCTCAGTATTCTGAACATCCTCATCTATTATAAAAGTTACAAAAATTTTACCAACCAATTGTTCATATATTTTCTACTCACACTTGACAACTCTTTCCTCACTATTTTTTAATAGAAATCCTTCCTCCTCTAGATTTTTCGTTGCAATATGTATATACATTTTTTGGGTTTATATCCTTTTTTCCAAATAATTCAACTCTTCATACAGTTAAAAATATCTTTCAATTGTATCCTTGTCACCCATGAAATATGCATTGTTCAACTCTTCTTCCATCTACTCCTCCAAAATTTTGACTCCAACATCACTAATAATTTCTTCTACACACATGAGACTTCCCTTGAGCAGGTATTCAGATGACTCTCTGCCTTCTGTAGTTGTACAATATCCATTATATGATGTCAATTCATCCCCTTCTAATGTAGAAATCAAATACTTCTCTCCTTCAAATTCCTCTGTCATAATAGCTTCAATATATTTCAAGTTAAAAAACATATGTTCACAAAACTCTTCTATTTTAGTTATCTCCTTTATGAGTCTCATTTATTCATCTGCCTTTGTAAACACATTATTGAAAGGATGGTCATCAACTTTCAAACCTATAAACACACACCAAGAGTCAGATTCAAAAATGAGAAGTTCTTATTTCATTGCCCTAACTGCCTCATCTACAAGCTGATTTTAACTGGCTTCATAGTTCATCAAGTTATTAATAAAATTTTCTTCAATATATCTTCTCTATTCTTCATTAAATAACCAACCACGTTCATAAAAATATACTTCATATTCAGCCTTAGTTATGTCTTGTTCTTTCTCCTCATCCTCAACCAATGCAGAAATATTTGTCTTCACACACACATGTGCTTATGTGTCCTCATTTGTTATCCTTCTATTCCTTTTACCAACAAGAGATACTAATACATCCTTTCCTTCCCATTTTTTTCTCATACTTGAATTCTTATAGCTTCCATTGAACACCTTACAACTCCCTGATCCAAGCTGTTCTGGCCAAATTCTCCTCCATTAATTGAAATCTACAATTTCTTCTTTCCTAAGCTCCAAAGACTTCCAATTCCTTCAAATATAATAAGATATATACTATAAAAAATAAACAAACCCATACAATCATACCTCTGAGTTTCATCCTACATCATTGAAGAGTTTCATCATGAAGTATCTCATAGTTGCTTCTTCCCATGACAGTTTCCTGGAACTACTCCACTCTAAGCTCCATTGACGTCTATTGTTTTCCACTAGCCTAGCTTTGCATTTGTGGCATCACTTCATCATCATTTTCCTATCCAAATATCAGTCCTTTTTCAAATTCACAAATGGATTCAATAACTTCACCCTCATATGCTATAATTTCCTCCTCTTCCTCTATTAGTTACATTAGCTTCTCAACATACAACTCTTTAACATACCAATTTAAGGCTTCTTCCCACATAAATTCCTTTCTTCAATATTTTCAATAATAATTTTTTCCACCGCTTTATTTGTTCTTGTAGTCGCTACTTTAGTTCATTTAGTTATGATTTCATCTTGACTAACTCTTTCTCTCTTTATTCATCACTCATATATTGTCTTGTAGTCTTTGTTCTCATTGTCTTCACCTTATTTCTATGGCTTCCTTCTAGACTTCCTCTTTGACTATCTTCCATTGCCTTCAAAAACCTTTCTTCTATGAGCTTATGCATTCTCACCATGAGATGCAATACACCTCTGTAGTAGCAATTTTCCCCTCCTTGCCAAATGTCCCTCACTAATCTTCTTCTCCTCTGATCTTATCCTTTTGGCACCTTCCTAGTCCTCCCTTATGAAACCTCGCTAATCTATAGGTTGTCGCAAGTATTATCACTATCCTTTCTTCAATTTTTCCCTTTACTTCAGTCTCTAGTTGAAGTTTCTTTACAAGACCCTTGCTATAACATTTATGCCACAAGATTTTTTTGAGAGCTCTATACTTGTTCTCTTCTTTTTATTTTACAATTGGTTTTCTTCCACTCTTATTACTTCATATCTTCCTTCTTCGACTACCTATCTAAACAAATTTTCATTAATAAAATACCTTACATCTCATTCATTTTTCCAAATACTTCTGCAATCATTGATCTATCTGTTAGGACCATATCTCTGAATTAATCATTGGAAACAATTAATTGTTGTAGCTGACTCTATCTACAACAATTCATTCACTCAACTTGATCAAAAAATTAAAAGCTAATTCTTCTTACCAAATCCTCTACAAATTTCACCACATCTTGTCATCCTGCGTTCTCTTTCAGATTCTTCTAAATATTATTCTTCTTCCGAAGTTTCTTCTTTGATGCCTATGTGATTTATTTTTTTTCTTGCATCTCCTTCTCTTAACCTCTATAATTTGAGATTTTCTAAGCTTTCCAATACCATTGTTGCAACTTTCGAGCTCTATAACTTATTAGAGATTTTACAAGTCTCAATACATAAAATTTTAGCCTAAAAGTACCCATGAAATTTACATGCCTTAATATGTAAGCCAATTAAAATCCTTTAAATTTAAAAAGACATACATGTAAATGTCTTGGAGGGAAAATAAGAAAAAATATTTTTTTTAATTTTATTTTTGGCTAATCTCCTTAAAGGTTTACTCAAATTTCAAGTGTAGACACTCATTGGATACAAAATTCATTTGTTCAATCAAAAATCACCCATCATACATACTTTTGAGAAGACCCACGCTAATAAAAAAATGAATATGAATTAAAAAATTGTTTTCAACACACCTTTTTAATGTATATTCATTTTTTACCAATGTGGTTCTCCTCAAAAGTATGCATGATGGCTACTCATTGGATGCAAAATTTAATTCATCATTCAACGAATTTCTACACTTGAAATTTGAGTAAAACTATAGAGAGATAAGCCAAAATACAATTAAAAAACTAGTTTTTTTATTTTCCCCCCAAAATTCATAACACTTGTTTTATTATTTAAACTATTATTTTATTATTTTTCCTTAGGAGGCCACTTTTAGGTGGGAAATTCCTCTAATGTATATCACTTGATGTAAGCCCATAATTTTAGCTTGCTTAAATTCCCACACTACCCATTTCTCCTGTATTAAAAGCACTTCCTTCAACCTCAATTTTCAGAGTTAAATCCCTTTTTATAAAAAATCAGAGTCAAGATCCTTTCCCAATACCCCACAAAGCCAAGAAATTACTCTATATATCTCGTCTTGCATGATTAACTGAATCTAGGCTCTCAAATCCTTTCTTGTCTTGATATGCCTTGGAACTGTGCCTTATAAACCTGCACATAGAAGGTTTGGATCTCTTAATTCCAACCTTTTCTTCTCTTGCGTACTTCGTACACATCGGGTTATATCCTTCCAATATGTTCTTTAAAGAACACAGTGCAATGTAAAGGCCTTCAAAATAAGCTTGGAAGGATAGAAATGTCACGTGGGACCCACCTTTAAATGCTCCTCCTTTTAATGACTCTAGCCCACTACAATTATCCTAACCTAATTGGAATACCCTTTATGGAAATTTTTGGTGTGGAACCTCCAAGCAGGACCCACAATGCCACATAAGCCTGGAGCCCATCCTTTTTCAATGTCACTTGATAAGAACTACATTAGCTCACTAAATTTCAAGATAATACTCTCGACCCAGTGCTAACAACTTCATCTCCCACTCTGTCAAATATGTATCTCAATATTTTCAAATGATAGATTTCTTAAAAGTGGAAAAATGACAAATTGCTGCCATTTTCCCCATTATATTAAACTCTTGTTTGGTCTACCTCTGTCGCAACTCTGGTCTCATTCTGATCTATACATATACACTTTCAAAAACACCTCTTCTTTAAAAATACCTTGCACCTCTCTTCACTATGTATTCATTATCCTATACTCTTGACTATTTGTTGGAACAAGGTTTCCTAGCCCCAATTTTGTCCAAGTTTTGTAATATTACCGTAATATTTGGTCTAGAGAAGGGGGTTTGGGGTGGCTCAAGCCCCCAATGAATTGTAATGGGTAAAAAGGGTAGACCTAGGGTCCGCAAACCATGGTTTGCAGACCATAGGATAGTTCAGGCTAAGGTGCTATAAGTAGATGGGTAGATCGAGTCTAGAGGTAGGCTGAAATTGATTGATGCTAATTGCGAATGATTGAGATCTATTTTGGGTTGTATTTGGGTAAGGACTCCAGCTAGATGTGTGTGTGCAGATCCTCAGTCTTGTTGTGTGTGATCCCCGCTGGCTGTGTGCGCGAGTAGGGATTTGGGTCTATAAGTGGATTTCATAAGCTAATGAATGATAAATATGCTTGATCATATCTTATAAGAACTAGTTGTGTTTATGGTATTATGGTGATTCATTTTGTTGATTACTATTGATGCACACATGGATGCAAAGGTATTACTGAGTTATGATCAGCAATTGTTGCTTATTTATGCTACCTGTGGTTTTATGCACTTCACATTCTGCACATATACTGCTAAAGGTTATGCGATAATATTCCCTCTGAGAAAATCTGATAGATCTTAACAAGGTTGCCTCTATTAACCCTCCTTCTCTCAGGGTGTGGAAACTTGGTTCCAACACCCTCCCATACTACTTCGAGTGAGACCTTGGCCTGCACAAGCAGGTCATTTCCGAAAGGGCCAGTAGTACTGGGGTTTGTTATCAAACCTTAATTCTGAACCTGGGTCAGGACCCCTCAAGCCAAAAAATGGTTACATTTCCAGGACGGAGAGCATTTTGAGTGAAATCAGGTAATTCCATGAGGTCATTGGCAACCTGAGAAGTTTGAGCTTGAAGATTGGTTCAAGAAACAAATCCAGGAATTTTTATTAAAAGAAAATGGAAGTACAAGGCTAATTGTCGAAGAGTGGAAAAGGAAGTATATCATTACAGAAGTATATGAGATATTATTTTTAACCTTCACACATGAACTACAGGAGTGGTTAGCAAGGTTAGTAGAGTTCCATACCTATGGAAAGAACGATTAGGTTATGCAGTGGACTCCTGATTTGATCCAACAATTGGGGAGGGTCGATAAAAAAATCACCTGGACTGTAGATCACTGGGTGGATAGTGTTTTGTGGGGATTTGTAACGGAATTCATAGTTGATCAATTCATATCTTATTCTGAAGCTAAGTGGAGGTTCTTCAAAGGGTTTCGAGGTAATTTTTTGCAAGCATTTCCACTAATAATTAAGATACTATTGTGCGAAAAATGTGTGTTGTGTAGTCACACCACGTGAATGACTTATGATTAGAATGAAAGTACAACAAGAAGTGGTAAATATTACACGGTTAACCAAGAAGGGGACAAATTGTTATATAGTCCCTTAAGAGAGCCGCCTACGCATGCAGGAACAAGTCCTCCGGTTACCTCGCTATCAAATATGTGAAAGAGTAATAATTCTCCTACCCCACCACCACCGCCGGAAGACAACATGGCCTCACACATGAAGATACCTACCTTTAAGGGTGTGGGGGACAAGGACATGGACCGATTTTGGTTTGTAGCAGAATCAATATGGACTGCACAGAATGTTGCTAGCAATGTTGTAAAAAGGGCGTAGTTATCCCTAGATTTTAAGGGAAGAGCCTTGGATTGGATCATGGGGTACGTTGGCCAGCACATGAATCCATAAATACAGGAAATTAAGAATGCCTTAAAGCAATAGTTTCGAAAGACGAAATCCTACGCTCAACTGGTAATTGACTTGAAAGTTTTTCGACAAGGACCTACGGAGTCAGTGTGGGAGGTCGATAAGCAGCTGAATAAAGTTATCAGGGATGGATATTTTAAGTAAAAAGATAGACAACAAAAATAATGGTTAATTTCCATGTTATTACCACACCTGCACGGGCCTATGGGCTAGCAGATGATTGATACATAAGAAAAGGCCCTAGAAATTGCCATGAAGCTAGAAGTTGCGCCAATGGACGATGCCCAGTTTTGGGTGCAGCAGATCCAGGGCTAGTTGGAGGTGATGAACTTGGAAATCTAGAATCTATGAAAAGAATGGGGAAAAGAAGTGAGCACAGACGTTTGGTTCATACAGTGCAGGGTGTCAGTCCACACCAAGGATTAGTGCCCTTTGCTATTAGACTACATGCAAGCTGGGGGGCCTAACCTATTACACCCAAAGAGGTTGTGGGACAAAGCACCCCCACATTATGTTGCGTTGATTATTGAGTTGTCAGATTTCATGATACAAACCACTGCTCCTGACTTGGTGCCTATGTCCCAGAATTGAAGCAACAATGGTGCAGATTTTGCTCGTATGTAGGACATGATGAGCACAACTGTCAGACATATGATTTGATGATATAAAGAGGAAACCTATATAGGGTACAGGCTGACCCTTCCACACCACTATCTCCCTATGTACAAGGAGGCTCCCAGACAAGAGGCATGGGGGGGGGGAAGAGGTGAAAGCACAGGGCAGGGAAGAGGACAACTGATTTGTTATAAATGTGGGGAGGTGGGACACTTCACAAGGAACTGTCCGAACCCTGCATGGAAATCTTATAGGTATTGTAGGAAATTGGATCATGTGATCGAAGGTTGTCTTGTATTGATAGCAAAGATGCAGGAAAAAGAGAAAATGCTGACGCAAAATGTGCAAAGGGTTAAGGCAGAACTACGTGATGAAGGGCCCAGTATTAAAATAATTATGCACAATGGGATCGTCATTGGAGGAGGTGAGGAAAAGGCCATAGTCAAACCACTTATTAGGAAAGCCGCTAACAAAAGGGAAATCCTGGACTTACAGAAAGAGAAAGAAACCTTCCTTGAAGCGAGAAAATAATTTACCAAAAATGAGGCATCTACCTCCAAGACCCTAACAGAGCTAAAATCAGACGAAGAAGTGAAGTCGTTCTTGTAGGCATGTATGAATTTACTACGCAACCAAAAGTCAGTCAAGAACCTCCAAGGATTGATAAGCAATTGTGCCGAAAAAATTTCCCCACCAACATAAGTGAGAGATGTAAACAAACTTTATAAGCATAAGAAGAGAAGTGGTCGAGAAATGCAGCTAACTGCACAGATTGGAGATTATGAAATGGACCAGGTCATCCTTGATTTATGATCCAATGAAAATGTCCTGCCTAAACAGACTTGGCAGAGGATGGGAGAGCCCAAGCTAAAATGGTCTACTATACAGCTATGCATGGCAAACAAAAATAAGATCATACCACTAGGAAGGCTATCAAAGGTTATGGAGAAATCGTGGGAGTTACGTTATACACAAATTTTGAAGTGATTCAAATTTTAGATGATGTGGACCCTTACCCTGCGCTGTTAGGATTGGATTGGGCTATAGACATGAGAGCTATTATCAACTTAAAAATTTGAACCATGGTTTTTGAAAATGAGGGTACGTGAGTAATATTCCCTCTAGATCTAGCAGAAGGCGAGTAGTATATAGAACCAAAGTGTGAAGGGGATGATGTTGATCAGATTTACAAGCTAACTGCCCAGAACAAGGATTGGATCAACCCCACCGCTGATGGTGTGCTTTGCTGGGAGAAGGATAGAGAATGTATTTCTGACTCAGATAAGGAGATAGAAAAATTATAGAACTAGTTGCATGATAAATCTGTGCTATGATGTCTAAAGATCACAAAGAGCTTCTGATGTAACTCCTCATAGGTAACAGAGATGCCCTATTTTGATGATTCTGGTAGTGTTAGGGATTTTCTTAGAGTATTTGAAGTAGAATTCCCAAAGGAACAGAGCATGTGGGTGCTTAACCTAGCTATCTGTATGACCACTCCACGATGGTGGGAAACTCACAAGGGGAATTTCCAAGATTGGGAGGAATTTCGTAGAATGTTGATCCTACGATTTGAACCTCCGGTCCACCTACACATGGAGAGTTTCCTCGGCCACTACACAAGCACTTGTTGGTATGGATGGAAGTATGTTGTGAAAGGACTTGGGATGAATGGGTCCACATGTTTATCTACACCTTGGGACCTATCCCCACCATGTGGTATTTGGATGCAGAGCTACATCAGTGCACTCGCCACTGGGATGCCATGAGGGAAGATTTTTTAGGGACGTTCAGATTTATAGGTGAGACTCAGAAATTAGACGAAGCCCTATAGGACATAGATGCTCTAGTATTTGATGAACCACACCCTCACATAGAATTTGGGGAACAAACTTGGGATGCACAAATGCAAGATATTTCCAACTGTCAAAATATCTCAGTAGAAGAGTGTGACGAGGATCCGTGAAATATCACTATCTTGGAGTCCATGGGTAAATGTGCAGTTGTTGGACCCCCATTACAAGCAGTATATGTGACTAAGCCTCTCAAATTAAAGGAATTCAACATTGGAACAGAAGAACAACCCAAGATGGCTAGAATTGGGGATTACTAAGATGATGATACCATTGGAAAAATTGTGGAAGTGCTCACTAAATATCAAGATCTGTTTCCCACAAAATTTTCAGAGCTTAAAGGTATTGTAGGGGACTTTTGTGTCACTCATATCACCTTAAAACCATATGCATGCCCTGTCAAGCAATGACCTTACCGATTGAACCCAAAAATTAAGCAAAAAGTCACAGAAGAAATCGATAAAATGATAGTCCGAGGTATCATCGAACCGGTAAATCAATCAGATTGGGAAAGTCCTATGGTGGTCCAATAAAAGAATACAAAAGGGGAAATAAGAATCTGTGTGGACCTGCACAATTGAATGATGCTTGTGTACACGATCCCTTTCTTACACCATTATCAGATGAAATTATTGACAGCGTGGGAGGTCTGGAAGCATACTCGTTCATTGACGGGTTTTCGGGCTACCATTAGATCAGAATCGCACTCGAAGATTGCAGAAAAACTACCTTCGTAACTGAATGGGGATCCTTCCAATACACCGTCATGCCCTTTGGGCTTAAAAATGTCCCTGCCATCTTTTCACGAGTGCTGGTAGCAATGTTCTGTTGAGCCCCAAATATGTCCTTTTCTTTCACCAAATTTCACTTCATTTCCTTTGTCCCTTATCAATTACAGGCTTAAATGATCAATAGGATTTATTAAATTCACTTTAGGAATGTATACAATGACTGACTTGCTATATTTTCATGTTTTTGTTGTTGTAGTAATTTTTGACTAGACTCAGCTACAGAATGCAGCCATTCTGTAGCTAGTTGCCTATTCTGCAAATATATTCATGTTCTCACAGGTTACAGGTGTCACTTCAAGGAAAAATTAATATGGTTGAATTCCACAACACTCCCACATCATTTATTTCTCTCTACGAAGTCTAAGCAAGAATCTACAGGCGGTTATGCACATGGAAAAGATCAAAGCTAAGAAGCAGATTCCTACCAGGACATGGACTCTACAAATGTCTCCAACAAAGTACAAGGCCTCCACAAGAGTTCTAATTTGATTTTGATTGAAAAAGACACGTGTTCCTATTTCTTCTCAAGGGTAGTTATGTATTTCTTTTATAAGAATGACTTGGGAGACCGAGAGACAGTTAGCTTGATTGATGTTTTGTTGTTAGATCTCAAAAGACCGTAATACTCTGTTTTTGGAAGCATTTTTCTTTAATGAAAGAAGAACCACTTTAATACATGATCTGAGGAAATCTTGAGGAGATTTGTGTGCTAATCTGGTGGTAGAGGGCCCCTACTGCCCGAGAAGCTTTGTGCATACTGTTTAGATAAGTAACGTTAGCCTTGTTTCATTCCTAATTCAAGTCGTTTTCTGAACTTTATGTTTTATGCTTACTTAAATTGGATGTTACAGCCAGTCCTGTTCTTATGAATTACTCAAAAATATCACTAACACTGAATGAGACATAGCTGTAGTATTTTAGAGCTTAGTTGCGATTTTTTTTCTTATGAACTTTATGTTTTTGTGCTCACTCACATCAAATGTTACAGCCAGTCTTGTTCTATGAATTGTTCCAAAATACCACTAACACTGAATGAGATATAGTTGTAGTATTTCAATGATTAGTTACATTTTATTTTAGTTGTAAAACTCCGGAGGATAATGGCATTCTAGTTCAATTCTATTCACTGTATTTCAAGTTTGAATGATTGCATTATAGTTTAGTTCTATCCATTATATTTTTATTAGTTAGTTGTATTCTAGTTTTTTTAAATTAGACTTAACGGCCTTCATTATTTACAAACTAGTCTTGTTCTTAATTTCTACTAATACATCATCATCATAGGAACAAGAATTGGTAATGTCATTTTGAAGTCTTGACTGTTCTGCAATTTCTCATAATTCCACAAACTGCCTCTTTTCCAAAGCTATTCCAAAAGATTTCTAATTCTTGAATGAGGTTTAACAGTGATATTTTGAGTTGTAGAATGGATTAATTTTAGTGTCATAGGTTAATTTAGAGTAGATTTCCTTACTATATTACAGACTATCTTTTTCAAATGTGTTCCAACAAATTTCTAGCCATGGATGAGATTTCCTCTGTGATATTGTAGATTGTTGTTTACTTAGAAGAACCTCATTGCATTAACTTATCCTTTTCTCAAGTTATTCCAACATAATAATGTTTTTAATGACTGAGTTCATGCTATGAGTTATTGATTTCATGCTATGAGTTATTTTTCTTGTTAAAGTTTTTCATTTCCTGTTCTCAAGTACCATATATAGTTTAGAATAGGTTTTTCTCTGTTTTAGTGTGACCAACAACTTTTCTATACCGACACTTAGTTATTTTCCTCTTGGAATAAAAACACAAAACCAAACACATTGGAAAAACACTAAACACAATGTAGTGAGAAACAGATACCTGGGCACATATAGTGCACTTCACTTCAACAGTTTACTAGCACTAGTTGACAATTTATGACATCAATTTAGGAACACTAAGCTGAGTAGACATTTTGGCGTCATTGCCGGGGAAGTGTAACTAGGAAGCCTTGTTTCTTACCTCCCAAAAACAATGATATGCGTAGAGAAAGAGATTCAAGGGGTAGATTCATAAGAAGCGTGCTTGATTCCTAGAACAATCACTTGTTCCACCGAGACCAAGAGCAAAGACGACCCTCTAACTCAAACCCACATTCCATCCTTTACTGATCCTAGACTTCCGTAGGACTTAAGATCAAATATTCCATTAGAAATACATTCCACTTTACCCACTAGAACTATTTTCGAAGAAGATTCAGAGTCAACGTTAGAGAACTTTTCACTCTCCACAAGAATCAATCATACACGAAGAAGGAGGAGGAGTATTTAATGGAGAACACGCACTATTTGGAGGAGGTAGAAGAAGAGGTAGAGGAGAAGGAGGTACAGGTGTAGAAGGAGAAGGAGGTAGAAGTGAAGAAGGAGGTAGAGGAAGAGGTAGAAGAGAAATGGAAATCTCTTTTGGGTTTCCTATAGTAGATGAAGAAACCAATGCAATTATGAAAAACATTTCACCCTCTTTCCTTCCAAACTTTTATGGACTCAAAACTAAAGATCCCGAAACCTTCCTATTTGAATTTGAAGTCCTATGTAGAACCTATGAATACTTACAAGATGCCCAAAAACTTAAACTGTTCCCTTCAACATTGAAAGGAGCAGCATTAAAATGGTTTATGAGTTTGATCAACAGTTGTATTAGGACATGGGAAGACATTAAACATGCATTTAGACAAAAGTATAAGGATTATCGCATGCCACAACCATTTGATAGGAAGTGTTTAAAATGCTACAAAAGAAGATGAAAATCTGGATGATTTGTTGGAGAGATTTAACTACAACATCAAAACAGAAAAAATGGAAAACCTAGACCAAGACACTTTGAAATCTCTCTTGTTGAAGACAATTAGGGATGAATGATTAGATATCCTTAACATGATGGGAAAAGGGGATATATCTCAGCTTAAATTACCTGAAATAGTTGAATTATGTATCAACCTTTCAAGAGGGAAATCTAAAATTGTAAAAGTACCAAGAGACCCTACTCTTGCAAGGGCAAGTAAGTCATGCAGAGAGTAAGAGGGCGTAAATAAGACATATGCTTGATGAATTAAATATGATATTTTAGGGAGTCTTAGAACAAATAGACACCCCTGCTACAAAATAAGCAAAAAGCTTCAATCCAGCCCAGCAAATTTTGTCCCAAATGTAGAAAGAAGCATGCCTTGAGAGTCTCCATTTCTCGATGCAAAAGTAGTAGATACCTATGATTGTTTTGCAAAAAAATGAGACCAAGAGCTTTATCCTTCACTTCCCGGTCTTAAATTTGTCTTTCAAGAAGAAACTCCTACAAATTCCACATAATCTCTCAATTTTGTCTCTAGGAGGCCTTGGCAAGGACCTAAAACACAAGGATTCCATGATCAACTATATAATCAAACCCCACCAAATTGGAATTCTTGGCAGCTTCCTTGGCCTTAATTCCAAAATCAATCTCAAACTTGGGCACAAGGAGCACAAAATCCCTATGGAAGATACTCTCAGTACTATCAGTATCCACCATCCTATCCAACATATCCACATTTCCCTCCTCAACAAAATTTTCAACAAAATTTTCAACAGAATCATCAAAATCCACAACATCAAAATTCATCACTTCCATTACCATTTCCTCAGAAAAAAAATCAGTTGCCTGCCCAACCCATACCAAACCCAACAATAAAAATCCTCAGAACACATACATGATAGAAGGCCAATAGTTTCCAACTTATTTGATCACTCCTTTAGACCTTAGTGATGTTCAACTTAGGTCTGGAAGAATACTGGAAAAGAGGAAACCTTGTGTTATTATACAAGAGTAAAAAAACTCTGAGGAAGATTCTCTACAGGTAAATAAAAGTCTTAAAGAAGACACATCTTTTCAAGACCCAAATATTGAAAAATCAAAACAAAAAGAACCAATAATTTCAACTCCTATATTATAACAGCCATCAACATCCACTTCTACACCTCCCTTTCTAGAAAGATTACAAATTGATAGAGGTGTAGAAAAACAAATTATGGTGCCTAATTATGATTTCCTAGATGATCTAAGAAATGTGTGTATTAAGATCCCATTATTGCAAGCTATCAAGGAAATTCCAATCTTAGCAAAGACAATAAAGGAGTTGAGCATGAAGAAAACAAGAAAAAGAATAAGAGAGACAAAGAAAATTCAATTGGAAGGAAAAATAGCAGATATCATGATGGGTAATATTGTTATTCCAAAGTATCTAGACCCAGGAAATCTAGTTGTTAAAATACACATTAATGGAACTGAGATCCAAAACACACTTATTGATTTATGAGTAGCAATCAATATCATGAGTAGACAAATCATGGATAAACTGAAACTTCCTAATCTTCTTTTTACACCCACATTATTATAATTAGCAGACAGATCTGTGATCAAACCTGATGGGGTAATAGAAGACATTCCAACGTCCCTAGATTCTTGGGAGTATCTTGTGAATTTTATGATCCTAACTCCTAAGAATAATCCAAGAGGACATCCTATTATATTAGGAAGACCTTGGTTAGCTACAGCTAATGCTTTCATTAGTTGTAGATCCGGTGATATGTACATCTCTGATGGTAGTTCAACCAATAAATTTACCTTGTATCCTCCAGCAAAAACAATTACAGACTACATGATACTCGTGATTCAAGATGAAGAAGACATATAACCTCTCTTCACTGTAAATTAGTGAAGATAGCCAAATTTCGAATACCTTGAAAAATTTGAATCCTCTTGGAATAAAAACATGAAAAATTTCAATAAAAATCCAATGACAGTTTTTTTATCATCAAGACAGATATGTCTTTATTCCATGGATAAATTTACAAATTTCCATAATTGAGATATTTACTGTGCAAAACTTTAAACATAAACAAGAACCTAGAGAAATCTCAACAAGAAGAGCTAGTCAAGATCTTACAGAGACATTCTTCCGCATATGCATGGGAGTACACCGATATGAAAGGGGATATGAGCCCCAAGACTTGCACTCATCACATCTACATAGAGGAAAATTGTAAACCAATCAGACAACCTCAGAGATGGATGAATCCAAATCTTAGGGAGATTGTTAAGGAAGAATTGCAGAAATTGTTAAATGTTAACTTTGTCTATCCTATTTCAGATAGTCAGTGGGTTTCTCCTTTGGTAATTGTGCCAAATAAAAATGGTAAATGGAGGGTATGTATCGACTACCGAGAATTAAACAAAGCTACTCTTAAAGATCATTTTCCCCTAACTTTCATAGATCAGGTATTAGATACATTAGCTGGAAAAAAGTACTTCTCATTTTTAGATGGGTTTAGTGGTTATAACCAAATCCAAGAAACACTTGAAGATCAATACAAAACCACATTTACCTGTCCTTGGGGTACCTATGCTTACCGAGTATTGCCATTTGGACTATGCAATGCACCCACAACATTTCAAAGGGCAGTACTAGGAATATTTTCAGATCTAATACATGATTATGTAGAGGTATATATGGATGATTTCACAACTTATGGAAACACATTTGAAGAAGCCTTAACAAAATTGGAAATTTTTTTAAAGAGATGTAAAGAAGAAAATATTTCACTTAGTCATGAGAAGTGTTTTATGATGTTTACTGAAGGAATTTTTTTAGGAAATCACATTTCAGGGGATGGGATTATAGTTGATGAGTCAAAAGTTGAATTCATCTCTAACTTATCTATTCCAATTTGTCAAAAAGATGTTAGGAGTTTTCTAGGATTTACAAGATATTATCGAAGGTTTATAGAAAACTTCACCAAGATAGCATCTCCACTTTTCAAATTAATTACCAAGGACTGTGAATTCAAGTGGAATCCTGACATAGCTAGCCTCGAGACCCTAAAAACAAAATCTCTGGGGCTTACCTATTTTTAGGGACCTGATCCGGAAGTTACTCTTTCATATTTCAACACATGCCTCAGATACAACTTTAGGAGCCGTATTGGGACAAAAAGACCTGATTCCTTATGCCATCTACTACACAAGTAAAAATTTGACTCCTTCGGAGTTAAATTAGACTGTAACTGAGAAAGAGTTCTTAGCTTTTGTTCATGCCATAAATAAATTCAGACACTATATAATAGGCTATGAAAATTTTGTTCACACAGATCACTCTGCAATTAAATATCTAATGAACAAATCAATTACTAATGGCAGAGTTATAAGATGGTTATTGCTTTTACAAGAATTCAACATTACCATTCTAGATAGACCTGGAAAACAAAACACAGTAGCTGATTTCCTATCTAGACTCCAAAACATCAAAGACAACACCCTAGTTGAAGATCAATTCCCTGATGAATATATTTTTTCAATTTCTACTCAAACTCCTTGGTTTGCTAACATTGCTAATTATTTAGTTTCAAGGAAATTTCCTTCAATAATGAATGCAAGAGACAAAAAAAAGATCATTTATGACAGTGCAAAATATTCATGGGTTGCTAATGAGTTATACAAAACAGGTCCAGATTTTATCATTAGAAGATGTGTTGGTGAAGATGAGATGTCTGAGATCCTCTTAAGGCATGTCATGATGAACCTGTGGTGGACATTTTGCTGACAAGAGGTTAGTTTATAAAATCCTTCGTCTAGGATATTATTGGTCATCCATCTTTAAAGATGCTAAAGAATATTTCAAAAGGTGTGACAACTGCCAAAGGGTAAGGAAACCTTCTCCTTCAAGTGAAATGCCATTACAACCTCTGGTACATATTGAACCTTTTGAGAAATGGGCTTTAGATTTTGTAGGACCTATTAGTCCTCCATCAAGATAAAAGAAATATATATTAGTTTGCATTGATTATGTTACCAAATGGGTAGAGGCCAAGCCATTAATTTTTTCTACTGAAGCATCTGTAGTTAATTTTCTTTTTGAGGATATTTTTACTTGTTTTAGTGTCCCAAGAGAAATTGTTACGGCTCAAGGAGCTCAATTCACATCAAAGTTGGTGGAACAAATGGTAGAGAAGTACAAAATCAGACACAAAAAATATACTCCCTATCAACCACAAGCAAATGGCCAAGTGGAATCTACCAATAAGGTCATTGAAGGGATCCTAACAAAGATTGTTCATTTACATAGAAGAGATTGGGCAGACAGGCTTCCTGAAGCCTTGTGGGCCTATAGGAATACATGGAGAAGCACGACAGGTCATACTCCTTATGACCTTGTTTATGGAAAGCAAGTTTTGTTTCCCATAGAATTCCAGATTCAAACTTTCAAAATGGCAGTTCAGTTAGGACTAGATCTAACAGAGGCACAAAAGCATAGATTGGAGTAGATTAATGAATTGGATGAGATCGCACAGATACTCCAACAAATAGGTACAGTCCAAAAGCAAAGGAATATATGATAAGTACATCAAGGAAAAGAATTTCAAAGAAGGTGACTGGGCTCTCTTGTTTAATTCAAAGTTCAAAGATTTTCAAGGTAAATTCCAAACACATTGGCTTGGGCCATATGAAATTATGAGAATTTTTGACAATGGAGCAATAAAAATAAGGAAAATAGATGAAGAAAAGGTCACTTTTCTTGTAAATGGTCATAGATTGAAGCTATATCATAAGCCACTTTCAAGAGAAGAATTTGTCAAGAGATTCCAGGAAAACAGTGATGTGAGGTTAATGAAGAAAAAAATTTCTTCTTCATCAACATAGTTGAATTTTCTAAATTCAAATGCATGAAAAAAAACAAAATAATAAATAAATAAATAAATAAAGTATAAACATGAAAACTAATCACTGATTAGCGTGTTTATACAGAAAAGATAAAGTGAAAATCAGAATTCTTCTGACACTTTAGCTTTTCAAATTTGTTCTTTTTCTGCAAGAAGCTATCACAAAATCATAAGTCTCACTCCATCATGTCTCCATTCATTCATATTTCATTCATTCCATTCATCCATATTTCATTCACTCCATTCATCCATACTTCATTCACTCCATTTCATTTCCATCTCAGATTTCTAAATTTGATCTCTTTCTGCAGATTGAGTATTACAAATCACGAGTTGCAGACCACTTTTTATGTTTCATTTCACTTCAAATTTGTGATTCATTTCACTCCATTACATTTCACTTCACTCCTAATCGATTCCACCATATTTCATGATCCATTTCATACTACACTCCATCCATGTTTCAAATCATTCCATTCCATGTTTCAAAGCTCCTACAGGTACATTCTGCAGCCAGCCAGACATTCTGCAGCCAGCTAGACATTCTGCAGCCAGATATCCTAAAGCCAATTATCCAGCAACCACTTGTTCAGCAGCAAATTAACCCTGCACACCTATGTCAACAAGAAAAATCAAAGGGATTATGAAGACTGAAGAATCAATGATTTTAAAAGGAGGACAAAGGATATCAAAACCACAAAAATTAAAGGAAAGGCAAAGGTAAAGTTGTGAAATTATTATGATGACAAAATATGAAGTTATAGTATAGTTAAGTCATGTATGATTCAAAAAGTTTTTTTGATTATTCGTGTTGATCATGCCTATTAAACCTATCATAAAAACTTTGGACAAAATCCCTTTCATTCCTCCATTTCAAATCATCATTTAAAACTTAACGGTTAAGTACTGAAGTGACCTATTTGGTCACGTCACTAGCCGAAGTATTCAGTGATGATTTTGAATTTCCCATGAGATGTTTCTGCGGTATTTTCTCCCATGATGGCTCTCAAACTCATTAATTCGTGTAAATCACCCTCACTACATTTCACTCATTCTATAACCTCTTCATATCATCCTTTCGTAGCTAATTCCTATTGCATAAACAGAGAAAAGCACCTTTGAGGTAAAAACAACTATTTAACAGCCATTTTCACAGCGGATAGAAGAGCAGTAAATTGAAGGTTGAGAAGAGAAGCCATGGGTCTCATAGTAAGGTCTGAACCAGTCAAAACCAAATACTTAGAGGGTTACCCACAAATTATAGTATAAAGAAGTCAGGAAAACAATTTTTGGAAAATTCACGAGCCATAAAGAGGTAACTAAACATTTGCACGTTCCTTCAATGGAGCAGAAGTCGAAATAGGAGATGTTAAATTCAATTATTACGTGTTTACGTGCTAGCGAATTACCTGTGCAAGGAGAACGATGGTTCAAAAATAAGGAATTTCATAATGAGGCATGGAGGCAAATGCTCAAAACACCAGGTATGGATGTTTCCATTTTTAAGAAGGGCATTCCTAGCTTAGCACTGAATAATAAATGGCGGAATATGTTTCTCATTTTGCAAAAGTTTATAACTTGTGAGGCAAGGTTTGATACCTTATATATTTATCATATTCGGCTAATGATGCATTTCTTAGATGAAGAAATCAATTTACCCTTTTTCCTACTTTTTTAATGATAATCTGATTATTACCGAAAGATTTCTTCATAATTTATTGATGGATCATAGAAGCCAAAAATCTAGTAATGGCCTCTAATGTTCAAAAGAGGGTTCAATTTCCTGGAAACCACTTTGTACCACCACAGCCTAGTTAAAATCCTAATTGAACATCATTTGAGAAAAGTGGGAGACAATTGGGATGAGTTTCTAGTGAGGAATATTTTTGAAGAACCCAAGGAATCTCCATCTGAAGGAAAACTTACAAGAAGAAGAAGGAGAGGGAAAATTTCCAAAGCTGTTGAAACTAAAACTGGTAAGTCCATACAAGAGGACAGTGAGGAGATAATATCTGAGAAATTGACTGAAATTAAGAAACAACTTAAAAATGAGAAGATGATAAGAAGGTATTCCAAGGAGAGAGGTGAAGGACCATCTCAACCAAGACGAAGCCACAGGCTTAGAGGTATATTGAAGAAAACAGAGGTTAGACAAACGGGAATTATAAACATTGAGGATGAAGAGACACCGACTACTAGATCACCTGAGTACTAGTACAAAGAGGGTCTTGATGAAGGAGCTCCAGAGATAGACCCAACACAACAACAAATTTATAATTATGTTGAGACATTAGAGAAGAGAGCCTCAGAAAGTAGAGAAAGAACTCCTAGCCCACCAGAATCTGCAATTGATATGCTAAGAAGAGATAAATATGAGTTAGAAGTACTCAATATTCATATCAAGAATGAAAATGACATTTTAAGGGAGCAAGTTAAGCTGAAAAGTGATATGAATACAATTCTCTCTCTACAAATGGAAAAATTGTACAAGGCTAGTGAGAAATTGAAGAAGAAAAACAAAAAGTTGAGCAGAGCACTTATAAATTTGAGATTCAAGTTGGTCATAAGGAAGCCTAGGAGGCCATTGAATATCAGGCAAATCAGAAGAAGGAGCCTAGATGTCCTAGCAGAAGTCTCAGAATACATGAGTTGATTGCATGAGGACATGCAAAAACTTTGCAGTGAGGGTATGTTGAGCCCCAAAGATGTCCTTTTCTTTCACCAAATTTCACTTCATTTCCTTTGTCCCTTATCAATTACAGGCTTAAATGATCAATAGGATTGATTAAAGTCACTTTAGGAATGTATACAATGAATGAATTGCTATCTTTTCCAAATGTGTTCCAACAAATTTCTAGCCATGGATGAGATTTTCTTTGTGATATTGTAGATTGTTGTTTACTTAGAAGAACCTCATTGCATTAAAATTATCCTTTTCTCAATTTATTCCAACATATTTCTAATGAATGAATTGGACTGAGTTCATGTTATGAGTTATTGAGTTCATGCTATGAGTTATTTTTCTTGTTAAAGTTTTTCATTTTCTGTTCGCAAGTGCCATACATAGTTTAGAATAGGTTTTTCTCTGTTTTAGTCTGGCCGACAATTTCTCTTTACCAACACTTAGTTCTTTCCCTCTTGGAATAAAAACACAACACCAAAAACATTGGAAAAACACTAAACAAAACGTAGTGAGAAACAGATACCTAGGCACATATAGTGCACTTCACTTCAACAATTTACTAGCCCTGGTTGACAATTTATGACATCAATTTAGGAACACTAAGTTGAGCAGAAATGTTCAATTAATTCATTCACAAGATTCTAGAATCATACTTCGATGATTGGATAGTGTTTGGATTGGTAAAGAAGCACATCTCAAACCGGCGCATGATGCTAGATTCCTATAGAAAGCACCAAATTTCCCTAAATATTAAGAAGTGCATATTTTGTGTACCTTTCGAGATATTTTTAGGACATGTGGTATGTTGGCAAGGATTGATGGTTGACCCATCCAAGGTTGTAGTTATCATCAATTTAGCAGTCCCCACAACTGAGAAGTAGCTATGCTCCATCCTTGGGCACACTGGCTACTATAGGAAATTTATTCAAGGATACGCACTGATCATGGCACCAATGGAGAAGTTGTTAAAGAAAGACGTATCTTTTTTCTAGAACGTGGAGTGTCAAAATATTTTTGAGCTACTAAAGGAAAATATGGTCTCTGCACCTATCCTCATATTTCCTGACTGGGCTAAGGCTTTTGATGTCCATGTGGACGCCTCAGGGATCGCCCTAGGCGCTATCCATACATAGCCCGGGGAAGGGCACATTGACCACCTGGTTTAATTTTCTAGTAGAAAAATTTCTAGCATATAACATAATTACTCTACTACTGAATGCAAGGGACTAGCAATGGTGTATGCCCTACAGAAATATCAGCACTATCTACTGGGAGTGCACTTCAACATGTTCATGGATCATTTAGCTTTGAAGTACCTAGTCAATATGCCTGTGTTGGGGGGGAGATTTGCCGATGGTTACTACTATTTCAGGAGTATGATTTTGAGATAATTTTGAATCCTTGGAGACTAAATGCTGGACCAGACCACTTGTCCCGAATCGAGAGTGGTGAAGATCCAACTAACCTAGAATAAGGCTTTCCCGATGCGTAACTATTTTCTATTAAGGTGGTTGATGAGCACTTTGAAGATATTATTCAATTCTTAACTATGGGGATGGCACCTACATACTACTAGGTACAAGATAAAAGGGACTTGTTCACCCTTTCCACTAACTTTACCATCATTGCGGGCCAATTGTACAAACTAGGACCTTATGAGGTGCTGCGAAGGTATGTACTAGAGCATGAAAGGCAAACAATTTTAGCATAATGTTGGCGAAAAGTTAGGTCTCGCGGGCAAGACCCAGGTTCAAGAGTAGTGGCCAACAAGGGGTCCGGAGTAGTCTAGAACACGCCGGCATTTTCACCCTGCTCTGGGAGAGCAGTGCGTCTCACCCGAGGCGTGCCGCGACCACATGCATAAGGGGATGAGATCACTGGTAAGGAATAAACCCGCAACCAAAGAAAGAAAGTGCATCCATCACATATACCAAGTTACACATGCAAGATCCCTAATTAAGTATTCAGACAATCGCAACTTAAAATTTTTAAAGCAGTGTAAACACATTAGAACACATGAACAATGCATAGAGACAGAAATCCTTCCTTATATTATTCTTCTGGCTGAATACATGATTACATAGCTTTCTTCTTTGATAACTCACAAGTCAGATACCGATAGGTTGAGAACAGAAAGGAAGAACATAGAAAGTAGGAACCCATAGAAAGAACAGGTCTGATCCTTCTGCGGCTGCTCTGCGCATCCATTCAACCCTCAACAATAACCAATCAACCAACTCTCTTCTTCAGCCGGGTGATCGCCTTTTATTCACCCGCTCCTCGCGACTGGCGGCTTCTCTGTGTCTTCGCTTTGGCTTTTCCCGACTTCTCTTCTGATGTCTGCATGTTCCTCTTTCTGTTTTCTGCTGTATTTCTTTCATCTGTACTTATCTCTGTTCAATCTCCAGTTATCAATTGCTTCCGCGCCACCTTGGTAGCTCCGCAACTCCTGGTCGCTGCGGCGCGGTCGCATTAGCTATGTGTATTTCTTCCGCAACTCAAAAAGAGTCCAAGTTCAAAATGTCTTGGCCGAAAATTCAAAACTTAAACAAAACAAGGGCCCCAACAGGCCCCGACCACAATTCTTTGACTCGTCCGCGAGTCAATCACAAATGACAGTTTCTATTTCCATTCCGTTGCTGGCTTCCGTGCCCTGCTCTGTTGTTCCTTCTTCCGCTACCCTCTCCTGCTGTACTCCGCCACCTGCTGGTTCAAAAAATGGCCCCAACTCCGGGACCCGGCGGAGTGCTGAATCTCGAAGCTCTGTGAAGGTCGCCACTGCTTGCTGCCATTCCTGCATCAGCAAGTCGGCGTCTTGAGCGATTCGGTTGGCGGCGGCTTCGTCTATGGGCGTCGGGGCATCCCCGAATAGTGTGGCGAGCTGGGACTCGGCCTCGGCATCCAGCTGGTGCATAGCGTCAGCATGGGTGCGAATGCCCGGACGAATCTCCCGGAGGACGTGCTTGGCCGCTGCTGATTCGGCCTCAGTCATCTGCATGTGAAGTTCCAGCTCGTCCGACTGCGCGTAGAGCTGATCCAACCTTGCAGGGTCCCTGGTCACCCGAATTTCGTTTGATATTTGTTGCAGTTGGGCAGCAATGGGCTGCGTCTTGACCGTCAGTGCAAGGGAGCACTCCTGCAAACTGCGTAAAAGGGCAGAGGCCGCGGCTGTCGTGGAATGGAGAGTTTCTTGTAGATTAACTGCCTGCGCTTTTTTGGTAGTTACCTGTCCTGAATAGTCAGTGGGTGGATCTGGAAGGGTAGGCCGTGTGGCTAACGCCGCTTGTAACTCCTGGTTCTCTCTGCAAATAGTAGTGAAAACGTCCCCGAGCTGGCGAGCCTGTAAAGCTATATTGTCCTCTTCTATGTGAGCAGGGAGTGGGGCATTGTGAGCCCGTGCCTCCGGCCATACGCTGGAGAGCGCCTGATTAACAATGTTGGCCTGCTCCTGGAGGTAGGCCTTCTCCTGCAGCAGCTGATTGCGCTGTTCAGTAAGCGCCGTGATCTGATTCCGCTGCTCGGTGCACCGCCGCAGTAGCTCAGTGTGAAGCTGCGCGGCCTTGATGGTTGCCCGTTGAATGAGCAGGTACAGCTATGCTGGACTCAGTTGTTCTGCATTTGTTGTGCTAGGTGCACCCTGCTCGGGCGTCTGTTCCTGCGAAGATTGGCCCATGGCCGCTGCTCTGCCTGAAGTCTCTAGAGGATGGACCGGCGTCTTCTGTTGCACTGAAGTGGCCATATCAGGCTCTGGTCGGTCCTACTTCGTGGTTTGCTCTGTGGAAGGGGCGGCTGAATCAACCCCAACTGTGGCTGGCTGGACAGATATAGTGGCAAGTGAATCCCGGGATGTGGCCACGGGGTCAACAGGTGGTACCACGGCTGCAGTACTGGAGGTAACCTCTGCCCCATGGTCACCGCCAAAGAGTTCCCGGATCAAAGAATCGAACACAGTGGCTGACGAACTGAACAGATTGGGGGAAATGGCATGTGGTCTGCTAGTGGAGGGGGCGGTAGATGGAGTGAACAAGGTGTGAGGGAGACGAAGGTTGAGGAAATCTGCTGGGTCAATCAGCGGTTCCTCCAGAATCAAAGTGGCTGTGGGCGGTGTGGCTGGTGGATCATCCTCCGTAAGATACACCACGGGATCTGTGGCCGTAGTGCGGGCCCTCTTGGATGGAGGTGGCCCGGTGGGATCAGGTTCGGGGCCCGTTTCACCCATTGTCGTGATGATGGGGGTGGCAGAAGTGAATAGGGAAGTGGGAATGGGGGAAGTGAGGGGGGCGGTGTTGGAGAGACCAAGGGACCGATTAATACGAAATTCATTAAAAGAAGGAAATATAGGGGCGCCACTAGAAACAACCTGAGTTACCACGTTGAGTCTCCGGGCCTGGTCGTTGAAATGCTCGACGATGGGGACCAGCGATTCGGGCAGGGTCGCTGCGGTCCCCGTTGCATCTGTGGTCGTCTCCATCGCAACTTGGGAAGATCCCCCGGCACTGGTCGCGGCAGGCTGCTGTGCAGCCCGCATCCCATCAAAATTGTAGCGGAGGACTCCATCGCTAACGTGCTGGACAACCCCCGGCCATGTAGAAACCTCTCTGTGGAAGACATTATCATTCAGCTGGAAACGCAAGGGCGCCATATGAAACGTGTGGTGCGGTACACAAGTCGGCCGGATGAAAGTGTGGTTATGGCTGACGCCAAACCACACCTGTTCACTGTATTCATCCAACAGGTTCCGGGGTACCCGCTGCTGGGACGCGACCACATCAACCATCCTCCCATACCATTCTCGGAACGCCTCTGCGTTCACCTGCCTGCTGCTGGGGGCCGTGGACACCTGCCAGGGGGAATATCGCATCGCGAATGGTTGGCTCCCGGTGAGCTCCGCCGGTGTCCGTATCAGGGGAACATGCCATTTCCACATGGCGAATGCTAAGAGAAAGTACCCATAGATAAAACTGGTAGTCTGTCTGTAATTGTCTTCGCAAGCCGCGAAGAGTTCCTTCAACACAAACGCGCTCCAATTCAATCTGGCCCCCTTGATGCAGTGCTCTGCAATGGAAATTGTGTCCAAAGTGCACTCTCCCTTTGTGTAATGGCGCATGGTCTTGCTAGCTATCAGATAGCAAGCAAACCGGATTGCTGGTACATTTATCAGATCTATTTTGGCACCTTTGCCACCCCGGCGAGTACCATACTTGGTGTAGAGGTCCGCATCAGCCGACTTCCGGGCGCGCTTGGAGGCTGTCTGCCCCGCAGAGGAGACATCTGCACTAGTTTGGCATAGCCTCGTAAGCCGACTAATGTCTGCTGCATGTATTGGAATTTCCTCGTTCAACCACAGGGACCCGTTCTGCACCCGACTGAGGAGGAACCGGGTGCATTGCAGAACTGGTCTGGTGGTGCCAAAGACGGGAAGACTCCTCAAATTCATCAAAGTCGACTGCTGTAGGCCCCGGAATTCTTCCTTCATTCGACTGTTAGAGCTGCTCCCCGGCGTCTAATGGTGTTCCATGAACGTCTGCCAATGGAGGTGAGGAAACTCAGCCGGGTCGGACAAGTTGGCGTCCATACAGGGTGCATTGTCGTACTTGCCGACCAGTGACTCGAGTCGGTGAATTCTGCGATCTATCGCTGGTTCAGGAACTGAGAGAACAGCTCTCGGCATCTTGGCGCGTCTCTGATAGACTTGGACGATTTTTCTGTAACTTCCTGCGAGGTGCTGAGCGTTCTGGTACTGCGAATGCTCCAGACTCGCTGCAACTTCCAAAGTGAACTGGTCCGTCATCTTCGTGCTGATAGCCTTCATGCAAATTGGGCCATCTGCTGGCACATGCGGAGTTGATGAGACTCCATAACGGAAATTAATTCTTGCTATCTTTATTGCCTGGGATAATCGTGCGATCGATCGCAGGCCTGTGTGTAATCGGACAGTTGCTGACGGAGTCATGGGGAGATGGGCGGACCCGACGGCTAAGGAAACTGCGGTTGATGGCAAATGATTACGGTATGATTACTGTCCATTAAGGGAATTTATGACCAAATCTGAGCTATCCTACGGACTGACAAAAGGACTGACGGATATGACCTGGACTGACACTGGCACGAGGACGGATCCTACGCGATCGACAGGCTGGACGGACGTGGTGACACGCTGGACTGGCGTGGTGACACGTTGGACTGGCCCGCCCCGACCACAGTCGGTTGCGGTGTGGTACCCGCAACTGACTCATTTATTTGACTGATTACCTATGAAAGGAACAACTACCTACTCTCATCCCGGTTGCGGGAGAGTTATTCAACTACGCTATTCTACGGGTGCTCTCGGTTGCGAGAGTTATTGATGAAAAAAAATGAGAAGTACCTACTCCTGGTAGGGCTTCAGGCGTGCGCCATTCACCCATCCTGGAAGAAATGTGTCGTCCAATTGTGCCAATCGAACGGCTCCTGAGTCGCGGATTTCGATGACAAAGTACGGTCCCAGCCAATGCATCTGGAGCTTACCTGGAAACTTCTGGAACCGGCTGTCGTATAAGAGAACTTTGCCGCCAACTTGGAAAGCTTTAGTTTTGATGTGGCGGTCGTGCCATGCTTTCTGTCTGGCCTTCTGAACCTTCTGGTGGAATTCCACAAGAAATCGAGCCTCATCCAGCTCCTGCAGCTCCTGGAGTCGTTCCTTCAGTGACGCTTCTTCTGAGAAGTGAAGGGTCGTTGCGATCAAAAGGCTGGGTACGGTGAACTCGGCGGGAATCACAGCTTCCCGGCCATACACCAGCTGGAATGGCGTCTGGTTGGTCAAACGTTTAACCATGGTCCGGTAAGCCCATAGCGTCGCTGGTAACTGCTCATCCCAATCATCCCTCTGAGCGTTGCAAATTTTTGTCAAGCCCTTTTCAAGAATCTTATTGAGGGCTTCCACCGTACCATTGGCTTGCGGGTGGTATGGGCTGCTCTTATGATGCTGAATCATAAATGTTTCCAGTAGCGACTTGACCGCGGCATTAATGAAATGCGTGCCCTGATCGCTGGTCAAGCTCCGTGGGCAGCCAAAGCGGCTGATGATGTGTTCAAAGATGAACCGAGCAGCGGTCTCTGCCGAGCAGTCGCGTACCGCTGCTGCTTCAGCCCACCGTGTGAGATAATCCGTCGCGGTAATGATGTACCGGGCTTTGGAATGGCGAGCGATTGGTGCAATGGGGCCTACAAAATCAACAGCCCACTTCTCAAATGGCCGCAACACATGCACCGGGTGTAGCGGAAGCTCATCCCTGTGCGAAGGCCGTCCCGTCCTCTGACAAATATCGCAACGTTTCACATAGGCCTTACAGTCTGTATGCACCGTCGGCCACCATAGGCCAGCTTGAAGCACCTTCCTTGCGGTGGGTTTAGCACCCACATGTCCTCCCGCAACACCGCTGTGACACTCCCACATCACGGCTTCCCGCTCGTGGTCAAGAACACACCTGCGCAACACCTCATCCAGGCCCATTTTGTACAGCTGCCCTGCGATCAATTGATAATCGGCCGCCCGGACAACCAAGTGGCGTTTCTGAAGCGGGGTGTAATCCTCAGGGCACTGTCCCGTGGTCAGATACGTGGCAATGTCAGCCAGGTAGTCTGGGACTGCTTCAACTCGAAATAGATCAGCATCCGGAAGCTGATCATCCAACGGACCTTCGTTTTCCCCCGACTCCAACCTGGATAAATGATCGGGACCAACGTTCAACCTGCCAGGCTTGACAATCACATCGAACGTGAACTCCTGAAAGAGTAGAAGCCATCGGCAGATTCTCCCTTCCAACACAGGCTTATTGACCAGATATTTTAATGCCGAATGGTCCGTAAAAAATGTAAATTTACCGCCCAGAAGGTAGTGGCAGAACTTCTGGAGAGAGTACACCATCGCCAACGCCTCCCGCTCGGTCGTGGTGTAATTCTTCTCCGCATTAGATAACCGTCGGCTTGCGAAGTATACCGGGTGGTCAACTGTCGTTTCCCCGGGTTGCGCTAATACGGCGCCAAGTGCAATCCCGGACGCATCAATGTGCACATGGAACTGCTTATCCCAGTTTGGATGGACCAGTATGGGTGCCGTCGCCAATTTCTCCTTCAATGTGTCGAGTGCCTTCCTGCACTCTGCCGTCCACTCAAATGCTTCGGACTTTCGCAACAGTTTCTCCAGAGGGGCAGTGATTTTGGCGTAGTTGCGGATAAACCGCCTGTAGTATCCTGTGTGCCCGAGCAGCGCCCGCAACTGCTTCACGTTCTCAGGGGCCTCCATGTGGACAATAACCGCGACCTTGGCGGGATCAACGCAGACCCCTTGCTTACACACCACGTGACCCAAGAGTGTGCCGAATGGTACTGCAAAAATACATTTCTTCAAGTTCAAGGAAATCTGCAGCTGGCGGCACCGGTCGAACATAACACGCAACAGGGAGGCGTGTTTCTTCAGCAAGCTGTAAACAGTCCAGTCGTCCATATAAACTTCCAGGAACTTATGAATGTACTCGCGGAAGGCAGCAATGACAATCCGGGAAAACACAGCTGGTGCGTTCTTCAAACCAAACGGCATAACGTGGTATGCGAATGATCCCCACTCAGTTGTGAATGTTGTCTTCGCCTTGTCTTCCTCGGCGATGCGCACCTGATGGTAGCCCGAAAACCCATCAGTGAAGGAATAAGCTTCGTTTCCCACGACATGATCTAACACTTCGTCGCTGAAGGGAGTGGGAAACGAATCGTGAATACAAGCATTATTCAAACTCTGATAATCTACGCAGAAACGGATTTCTGCTTTGTCCTTCTTGTTCTGGATGACAATGGGACTCACCCACTCAGCTTCTTCTACTAGAAAGATGAGACCCGCAGCCAGCATCTTGTCGATCTCCATCTTGACCTTCTCTTTGATACGTGGATTCAACCGGTAGGGTCGGTGCTTCACCGGCCTGGCTCCTGGTTTCAGTGTGATGCGCATCTCTCCCAAATCCCCTTTGATCCCCTTCAGGTCCGCAACTGATGACGGAAATAAATCTTCATACTCCCGGAGGAGGCTGAAAATTTCTCTTGTCGTCTCCTCATCCCAGTAATCTCCTACCGTTGCCAGCTTAGGTTTCTCCTCCGTTCCAATGTTCAGCTTCTTTGTCTTTAGGGGCTGCAAATGGACTCCTTCTGTCGTCGGGTCGTCACGGACGTTCCGTTCGCCCTCCTTTTCGTCAAAATAGAGATGCCTCAGGTCCTCCAGGCTATCGTCCCCCGGTTCGCCGTCAATCCGTTGGCAAACCAATTCGCTCTTGACCCCGGAGCGTGACGCCCCCGGGCCCTCATTGGGCTCGGGATGGCGGAAAAACAGAACCTCCTTGACGGCCTGTAGGGCCTGAGATTCCTGCGCCGTCTCCCCTTCGAACGAGAAGCTCTGGACGAACTTTTCCGCGACTATTTGCCATGAGCGGGTTCCCCGTTTCCGCTCTTCCTCCAGGTACCAGGCCTGGGGGATTGTACCCAGGGAGTGGATAAACCTGTGGACCCACAACTCCTCAGGATACCTTGCGCTACGCCATTGTTCCTCACACGCCCGCAAGTGCTGTCGCGGGTCTGAAGCTCCATGATGTTTAAGTGTAATGCAGGGCCCTTCATCCTCTTTGAAGCGTGCCCGTAGTGCATCCGCCACCAGCTCCCATCGCAACAGAGTGTTGCGGTGATTGTTCCACCATCATCCCGATGTTGACTTCAAGGCCACATCCAAGAGTGGTATCTGGCTGTCCTCTGGGACCCGGTCTTCCACCTTGGCAATAAAAGTATTCACTGCTTGCATGTTTGATAATGTGGGATATCCGCGGATCTCAGTCCCTACCCATCGGACCTGAGCGATGGCGGCACATCTCCGCGTGGTGGTCTCATACCCCCCTTGCTGCCAGTCTTCCCATGCAAGCTCGGATCCCAGTTCCGAGCTCTGCACACTCCGCCAACTGATAGATCCTGTTGCGGTCGGGTTGATATAATCATCCTGCTTCCCTGCAGTAATCTGATAGAGGTGGTCCATCATCTGAGCATCCTCCCGACTGTCCACCGGTTCTGTGTATTGCGGGCCCTGATACGGGTCGAGAGGCTGAGTGACCCTTACCTCCCCATCCTCAAAAATCATCAGCTCCTTCTTGAGGTCGATGATCGCGTAATTCTCAAAAGCCCAATCAATGCCAAGTAAAGCAGGATAGGGGTCCTTATCGCCCATGATATCAATAACCTCAAAGTCGGTGTATGTCTTCACCCCCGCAACGTCAACCTCGACACCCTCAAGCCGGCCGATTGGCAAAATACAGTACTGGTTCGCCATCCTGAGTTGGATTGGGGAATAGGCGAGCCGTGGCTTTCCAAGGGCTTCCCATGTCTTTCGTGGCAATATATTGACGTCGGACCCCAAGTCCAACATGGTGTCGCTGATTTGGAATCCTGCGACCTGCGTGTTAAGCCGGAATTCTTTGCCTGTTCGTTGCTTGTTCCGCTTGACACGTTGCACGTATTTAGGCCTAGTGTCCACCAGATTTCCGGGTTCTGCGCGCCCCTGCAACGCTCCGTCTAACACATGCTTGAGCTACTGCCGCAGCACAGCGTCATCAACAATCCTGAGAAATAGCCGGAACCAATCCTCGACCACAGCATCTGCGGCGTTCTGAACACCGGTTTCCGGCCGCTGGGGCTCCTCCAGCCCTCCCTCATTCCGCAACTGGGCGAATGCCTCAACCGCCTCCTGAAAGTACTTCTTCTGGACTTCGGGCCTGATCAACTTTTTTGGGGATGCCGGGCGCACCACTCGTGCTGGCTCCTTCTCGTGGGCATCCTCTCCAGTCTTCTTTCCGCCTCTTGTTATTATCACAACATTCTGCATGTCAGGGGTTGCGACCCCTCGCGGTTCTGAGCCTATCAGATTCGTGCCCCTCTGCCTCGCCCGCTCTTCCCACTTCTTGATGAGTTCCGGACAGTCCTCAGTGGCGTGGGCGTTGACCCGGCACTGGGAACACCATGGTCGTCGCGGAAGGGGACATTCTCGAGCCACATGACCCTCCTGGTCACAGTTGTAGCACTTCACCGGCCCGCGTCCTCCTGTTCTACCTCCCCGCATGCCGCCACCTCTTCCCCTCGTAGCCTCGTTCACCCTGTATGAGGGACGATCCAGACGATCCGCGAGTGCGTCAAGCGCCCTACACTGCTCAGTGTTGTGCGTCGTGGACACACAGAATTCGCAGTATACATTATTCGGCACCGTGGAGTACTTCTGTAATATTGGGCACATCCGGGGAGGATGCCCTATCGTTCGGAAAATCTCACAGTATTCTGTGGTGGAGGACCCCGGTTGCGGTGGGAACCCCGCAAAGGTCTGTTGCGGCTGGTAGACTCCCTGCGGGTTCATCGCTGCGCCACCCCCTGGTGGTGGTCCCCCCTGGATTGCTGCCATTGAGGGTCCAACTCCGGCGCCGCGCAACTGAGGGCATTCGGTTGCAACGTGTCCCTCGACCAGGCAGTGAGTACACCAAACATTCGGTCGCGCTGGTCTCGCTGGCTGGATTTCCTTGAGCTTTTCAGTCAAGCTGGCGATCTGATGTTGCAACCCTATCAGCGAAGGGTCTTGCGGGGCTAGCCCTCCCCTGTATTCCTGGGGGTATCCCGCCATGGCCTCAATCTTCATGGCCTGCTCCAAAGCATCCTGCAGATTATCAATCTTCTGCTGAGTGAGAGGGGTTCGTGTCAAGGGGAGCAGAGCCTTGATGAACCAGTCCCTCTGGTGGTTTGGATCGATCGGGTAGCTCAGTTTTCTGATCGCGTCCTTGAATCGCCGCATCAACTCCCATGCGGTCTCACCTTCCTTCTGCTTAATTTCCCACAGCTCGGACAGGCCTTGCTGGTCTGTCTGGGGAAGCTTGAATTCGCGGACAAAATCCCGCTTCACGTCCGCTATTACAGGGTTAGGGTGCGCCTCGGACCACTTGATGAACCATCGCAGAGCTCTCTCTCTGAGCGTGGTTTGAAACTCTATTAACTTCCCTGCATCCGGCGTCTGTCGAGCCCTCCAGATGGCTTCGCACAGATACCAGTGCTGTTCTACATCGTCATTTCCCCGGCGAGAGAACTCTGGGTACCGGGTGAAAGATCCAGCCATGTATACTTGCGGAGAATTAACCAGGATAAAACCTCCGGGTCATGGTTGCGTAATGGTCCCACTAGGGAAAATACTACTACTAGTAACGCTGCTGATACCGGGCGTTACCGACACCGCTGAACTACTATATGACTGACTTAATGCTTGTAACTGAATAAAAATATTGCTTAAAGGTTGATAAAGTACCAGGGGAAGGTCGGGATCCTGGCCATGCGGAAGGTGGGACGTAGGGCTGCCTGGAGGGGTGGGTGCCGTCTGATCCTGAAACATCTGCTGCATCACGTCGTGCCATTCTTCATCGGAACTTTCGTCGGGCTGCATCTTTCCATTATCCTTGCTAGTCGTTACTGCTCTTTCTCACGTCGTTGGGCTCCCATGCACCCACTGTACGTCTGCTGCTGTCCCGTCTCCTGTCCGGGTATCCAAACCCATGGTTCTTGTCTTCTGAGGCGCCTCCTTCTGATTTTTCCTCTCGCTCTCCCGTCTCTTCAAATCTCTCATTACCCTTCTTCGCCACCTATCGGCGATATGTGCCCGCCGATGCGCACGTGACTCTCGCAACTTGCATGCGGCCTCAACGTCCATCCCCTGCTCCCCACTCTTACAGTCTACACAGCATCGGTCCCCTCAATCCTTCCCCCAGTACGGGTGGTTTACGCTTCCATACTCGTTTTGTGGAATTCAATCAATCCTTCGTCCACCATCAGGGCTTTGATCCACAGCGGAATCTCCTTCAACATCTTTCCCCTCAGTCCTAAGTGAAAAACAGCCTCAGCCTTCGAGAAGGATTGGTAGCACTCAGCGGCAAACTCCACAACGTATCCTTCCAACGTGGTCCTTACCCAAAAATCCACTGCACGGGTTAGTTCAGTATCTACCCGATGCAGCGCTACCAGGTCTTCGTGCGCCCACCTGCGGTTTATCTCCCGCAAGCCTTCTTGGAGCACCGTCGCTCGTAACCTCCGCAACCAGTTGTAAAGATCCGTGGGGAACCTTCCCCAGAAAATTTCGTACGTATCACTAGCTGAGTCAGAGAAAAGAACAAGCTCCCTGATCGCCGCCTCCTTTTTCTTGATCAGCTCCGCTTGCTGAGTAATGAAATGGTCAAGATGATCATCCCACCATCGCCATATTGCTCCTTCAAAAATCCTCGAGACCATGATCTAGATCCCCTCAGAACATGCAGGTCCCGGCAACGGAACCATTTGTTGGCGAAAATCCAGGTCTCGCGGACAAGACCCAGGTTCAAGGGTTGTGGCCAACAAGGGGTCCGGTGTAGTCTAGGAACACACCGGCATTTTCACCCCGCTCTTGGAGAGCAGTGTGTCTCACCCGAGGCGTGCCGCGACCACATGCATAAGGGGATGAGATCACTGGTAAGGAATAAACCCGCAACCAAAGAAAGAAAGTGCATCCATCACATATACCAAGTTACACATGCATGATCACTAATTAAGTATTCAGACAGTCGCAACTTAAAATTTTTAAAGCAGTGTAAACACATCACAACACATAAACAACGCATAGAGACAGCAATCCTTCCTTATATTATTCTTCTGGCCGAATACATGATTACATAGCTTTCTTCTCTGATAACTCACAAGTCAGATACAAATGGGTTTGAGAACAGAAGGGAAGAACATAGAAAGTAGGAATCCATAGAAAGAACAGGTCTGATCCTCCTGCGGCTGCTCTGCGCATCCATTCAACCCTCGGCAATAATAGCAACAACAACCAAACAACCAACTAACTCTCTTCTTCAGCCGGGTGATCGCCTTTTATTCACCCGCTCGTCGCGACTGGCGGCTTCTCTGTGTCTTCACTCTGGCTTTTCCCGACTTCTCTTCTGATGTCTGCATGTTCCTCTTTCTGTTTTCTGCTGTATTTCTTTCATCTGTACTTATCTCTATTCAGTCTCCAGTTATCAATTGCTTCCGCGCCACCTTGGTAGCTCCGCAACTCCTGGTCGCTGCGGCGCGGTCGCGTTAGCTATGTGTATTTCTTCCGCAACTCAAAAAGAGTCCAAGTTCAAAATGTCTTGGCCGAAAATTCAAAACTTAAACAAAACAAGGGCCCCAACACATAAGCCCATGGAGGAGTGGCAAGAGGTCACTATGCCGGAAAAGCAACTGTGCAGAACGTACTGAGAACTGGGTTATGGTGGCCCATATTGCATAGCGACTCCCACGCATATTGTAAAGCCTATAACATGTGCCAACAGATGGGAAGACCTTGGCACCGAGATGAGATGCTCTTGCAACCACAAACAGACCTGCAGGCATTTGATAAGTGGGTCATTTACTTCGTAGGCCCCATTAACCCCCCTGGTAAGAAGAGAGGCACTCGATATATCATTACAACCATAAACTACATTACCAGGTGGGTCAAAGCTGGAGCTGTCAAGGACTGCACTGCGAATACAGTGACACACTTCCTTTTTGAGAATATTTTAACCAGGTTTGGGTGCCCCAGTGTCCTAATGAGCAACAGAGGGACGCATTTCATTAATGAAACAATTAAGGATCTAACTCAGGAATTCTAGATCCACCATGCCAAAAGAACCCCATATCATCCGCAGGCGAATGGAACCGTAGAGGCATTCAACAAAATTTTGGAACAAGGGCTCACCAAGGTTTGTAACACACAACAGAGTTATTGGGACATGTGCATCCCCTCTATCCTTTGGGCCTACAGAACCACGTGTAAGAAGCTCACAGGAAAAACACCCTTCCGCCTAGTCTATGGAAAGGAGGTTGTTATGCCTATGGAATACATTGTTCCTAGCTTGCACATCTCAGCCTTCATAAATATGGTCGATCCCGACATTATGGAGGAGTTCTTGGTGCAGATGGTAGCATTGGAAGAAGACTAGTTCATCACCCACTTTCACCAACAGGTTAAGAAGGCACAGGAGAAAGTGTGGCATGATCTCCATATCTAGCAAAAATACTTTTCGGAGGAAGCATCGGTCCTACTATATGATATCCAGTTTGCGAAACACCCTATGAAATTATGAAAGCACTAGTTAGGTCTATATGTGGTCAAATAAATTACCAACGGCAGAGCGATCAGACTGGCCACACTATGCAGAGAGTCCCTACCAGGATATGTTAATGGAAGTCGGCTAAAGCCCTACTGGGACTCCGCCGTGTCGATCAAATGACTATACGGCTAGAGTATTTATACCATGGAAATTACACGCAGGGTGGATGCATAGACATGGGGCGCAGGGGTGATGCACAAGACTGGCAACACAGGAGGGTGCGAGATAGGCGCAGGTGCTACGTGCAATGGACAAAACTAGCCGTTAAGTCGGAGCGGGAGCATGGAAAACTGCACTCCCCCTTTAAAGACATAGGTAACTAGCAATTAATGAGGCAATTTACGAGGACTTTTTACCATTTCCATAATGATGGAAGGAAATTAAGGGTCTGATGGCCATTTCTCCCTCATGGACGTTATAAGCTCAGGACTGTTTGTTTTACAGAATTCAATTGTTGCTCATTTTTGCCACACCTCAGCCTCTCTAGTATATATCATTTTTTATGTCTACCTTCCCTCCACATGACTGATCAAGATCCATTGTCCGACAGTAGCCATGCTGAATTCATATTTCAAGATAGGATGATGACTACCAACCCAAATGTGTCTCCACGTGACACAATGTCTGAAGAAATAGGATCTGATGAGGTCCGAGAGGTCGCCCCTGCGGCGGAAGAAATTGGCTCGACTTTAGCACCTCAGAAGGGAAAGGGAAAGGAAAAAGAGACAAATGGGCTAGTGGGAAGCCTCATACTTCCCCTCAAATTTGGCATTCACCCCGAAAGGTGCCTTAGAAATTATTGCCCATCGCACCCCCGAACCTAATGGCACTCGCTGCAAAGGGCCTACAGGTGACTCCGCTAACCTGGTTACCCCTTATGTTCAGCCACGCAGAACAACAACCCATATGCCCAACATAGATTTCATTCACTCCTACCTTCAGATGCCTCTGGTCCCCAAAGAAGTGCCCCAGTGGGGAGATATGTTCGGACAGATACCCAACATAAACTTCAACAACCATGACCTAGGGAACCTAGACGCTTTTCCTTTGTTAGACCTGTAGTTTTACTTGGAATAGGTGGTCAACGATGGTGTGCCTAAAGTTGAGCCAATGGTCTGGGTAAAGGGATTAGCCAGGGTAGGCATCCTGAACTTATTGTGCCTCACCCATTTTTGTCTCCACAACATAACCAGCCCCATCATTCGCCAACTGTTGGCACTTTTCCATGATGGTTGCTTGTGGCTTCAAGGCCACATATCAATCGATGCTACCCTATGAATGGTCCCAACCCTAGGGATAGAACATGAAAGAAATTTGAGCTCCATAATGTTGATGTTGTCCAGAAGAAGTATGGGGTTAACTGCAACAAGCAGGGCTTCTTGATTGATACCATCAATGATCTAGGGACGTGCATGGGAACTTTACTACTTTCCTGCAAATTGATGCAGAAATTTCAGGCCGCAACTGTCCCTGCTTTCGTAATTCATATCACTGGCCAGTGCGAAAAGGGAGTTTGCTACAATTGGTCCGAGTACCTGGTTGAAGAATTTCTCAACAATGTGCATGAAGCTCAAGAGTAGGGAAAATAATTCTACTACTCATGGTTGATCCTACTAATCATCTTAGTTTCCTAGGAGACACTAGAAGAAGTGGCCTTCCCCCATCTAGAGGCTGGCATGTGTGAAGGGGCACGGTTTTCCAACTTGTGGGACTCGAAGGATCCCAAGTGGGTGGACGAAAAAATGTTCTTCTAGATACTCTACGATGGGGCTATCTATGCGGCCATTGATTCCCAACAGCCCCTATCCCCTGGCATCTATGAAAAGTATAGGAAAATAGCATCATTTCAGATAACCATGCACAATGTGCAGATTCGGGCCCGAAAAGCTTACACTTGGCATGATCTTCCATACATGACTACTGAGGCTAAAATTGAACAAGTGATTGCGAATTGGTCGCCAGAGTGGAAGGTTGTAGCTCCTCCAAATACCCTAGATGCTGCGTACCGCCACCCCCCCCCCAGCAGCTTTCCCCGCCTACCATTTCCGTCGGCCCAAGAAGGACTATGTCAACATCCACACACAGCGACCCCTAGAAATACCCACGCGGGAAGCTGTATCGTCAACTCACACCAGGATTACCACAAACGATGTTGATGACACCGTACATCCATCCTGCACACCCTTAAGCAGCCTCGCAAGTTGTCTCAATGGCCTAGAAAAAAACGTAAGGCCACTAAGACCGCCACCACCACGGAAGTTACCCTCATGGAGGATCACCTTGATCAGATTGTCAATGTTGTCAGCGCTGCATTTTCTGATCAATGGAATACTTGGGAGGAACATCAAAAGGCTGTTGTAGATGTTTTACAAGCCATGCTGCAGGCCCTCCAACTTAAAGCAGGCACACTTCAAGAAAGCGTGGATCAAGCGAGGCAGAATTAAGCAAGTGTAGATCAAGCGAGGAAGACCCCTATGGACTCATTGGCCCTCATTATAGCCCTGGCCACTATTGCATATATCTGGATCTTCCCCCTCCCTAATGCATCCTTTGTCCTGGAACCCGTTGAATTTTTCACCCAAGTCTAGGTATGCTCCTCCATTGGCCTTGAAGTTGGCTGATTGGCCAGTGCACAACTATGAGAATTGTTGACCATTGTCACCAGCAAAATCCAGCACTGTGAACTCTGACTACAACAGCACATCATCACAGCTGATCACACCATTCTAACCCAAGCTGATGAAGTCACTCAAATCGAGGTTGTGCACGTCACCACCATCACGCAACAAGCTGCCTTAGAACAACTGGTTAATAGACTCTGTGAGGACATGCCAAAAGTCATTCCTGCCTCGGCCGAGCCCCAAGCCAAGTTCGATGGATTGGTTGCTACCCTAAAGGCATCCCAGATTGAGGTACAGGTTACAAGGCTGGTTTGAACTTCAACTCACATCTTTACAGGCCAAGCTATAGCTGGAGACCCCTCCGGAGGTACGCGCCCAACGAGCCACATTAGCTACGGAAGCCACGACCATTATTACGACGCAGATCAATCAGGGTGTCACTCTTCTTGAATAGACTATGGAATTATGGTCCCAAGTGCAGCACGACCCTCTCCTCTGCGAGATCGATCAGGAGTTAATGCAGAAGGAGCAAGAATTTGAGAAGCTAGAAGTTACGATGGCCACTCTAGTCCCAGCCCAACACTTAGCCTGTCTCAGGACCACCATGCACTTCGCACATAAATTATGGGGTTCCAACACAAGAAACATGTACTCAGTGACCATCCCACACCATGTTCAGATGACACCCTCAAGCTATCCCAGGACTTAGACAGGGAGGTGAAAAAATTGAACCAGACTCTCGAAAGCGTCACCGCTACTATGGAAGGATCAACGTCGCAGAAACTGGTGGAAATCACGGAGACTGCTACAATGTAAAGCCTTCACATTTTTCCTTTGCTCATAACTGCACTAGAACAGCTCAAGGAACAGATGAAGACCCCACCGGCGCTGTGACTCGGGATGAGTCACAATATATTGTGTTGGGGGACTATTGGAATAGGGTTTCCTAGCCCTAATTTTGTCCAATTTTTGTAACATTTGGTCTAGCAAAGGTGGTTTTGGGTGGGTCAAACCCCCAATGAATTGTAATGGGTCAAAAGGGTAAACCTCAAGTCCACAAACCATGGTTTGCGGACCATAGGATAGTGCACGGTAAGGTGCTATAAGTAGATGGGTAGATTGAGTCGAGAGGTAGGCTAAGATTGATTGATGCTAATTTCGAACGATTGAGATCTATTTTGGGTTGTATTTGGGTAAGGACACTAGCTAGCTGTGTGTGCAGAGATCCTCAGTCCTGATGTGTGTGGACCCGACTTGTTGTGTGCGTGGGTAGGGAATTAGGTCTATAAGTGGATTTCAAAATCTAATGAATGATAAATATTCTTGATCATATCTTATAAGAACATGTTGTGTTTATGGTATTACGGTGATTCAGTTTCTTGATTACTATTGATGTGCATGTGGATGTATAGGTATTACTGAGATTTGATTAGTAATAGTTGCTTATTTATGCTACATGTGGTTTTATGCACTTCGCATTCTGCACATATATTGCTAAAGGTTTTGCGATAAGATTCCCTCTGTGCAAATCTGATAGATCTTAGCAAGGCCACCTTTATTAACCCTCCTCTCAGGGTGTGGAAACCTGGTTCCAGCACCCCCCCATACTACTTCGGGTGAGACCTTGGCCTACGCAAGAAGGTCATTGCTTAAATGCCCAGTAGTATAGGGGTTTGTTAGAAAACCTTAAATCCAAACCTGGGTCAGGATCCCTCAAGCCAACACTATTGTATGATATAAATCTTAAATTTTTCTTCTACAATTTCACTCCTTCATTGCACACTATGATTCTATGCAACCAACTATATGTACATAAATATGTAATATTCCCAAATGGGGAATGCAGCAATAGAATGCAGATCTACAGAAAAATAACACAGTTCATATTTTATTAAGCACGAGGCTAATATGGAGACCTTCCATTTGTCATTACAACACCAAAATACATGTTAAAAGTGGCCCATAAGATGCATGACAAGAAAATACAAGTCTCCAATGAAATAAATCCTCAAAATGAGGTGCTGCAACCATGTATAAAGACTGCAAATGCATTATAGTGTTATTTTATTAGCTCTGCAATAGTTGTAGATTACACATCAGATCTAGAGCAAGTATGTGGACAAAAATTTAGATATATACCAGGTCTATACGCTATAAAAGCTCTCCTCTAACAATCCCCCTTAGGGTTTTCAGTAAATTACCAAGTACATGATGTAGATATAAGATCTAAGACTATAGATCTATGGAAATATTCAGATCTGGAAAGTGGATCTGATCTAATTTAAGCAATACAAATGATCTCCTCCAACATATCTCTAAAGTGAAGGGAAAATCCCCAACACCTAGAAAATCACTCTCCAATTGGTGAGCTGAAACACCCTGCAAACACACCTACAGAAATAACACAGATCTGGATCTATACTACGATGTAGGGATTAGAATACAGTTAGCCACATGCCAAAATTCTCAAAGTCGTCAATACAATCCTCCCAATGAAGTAGAACCCTCCTCCACTAAAAAGAAGCACTGAAATGGACTAGATCTGACAGATCTAAGCTCCACTTACTATAGCTTGAAAAAATAGTTAAACCCTCAATAGGATCTGCGCTATAGTTGAAAGAAATAGCTTGGCCTTCAGCCAGATAGTGGACAATGTGGTACGAACTCTCCCAATAACTACTCAATGGAAGAGGTGGTATTCCTGATCAGGAACACCCAATTCTAAACAACATTATTCTTAGCTAAACAGCCATAGAATGAGATATGTCTAAATAGACCATATACTCAGAAAAATATCATATCATCAACAACCTCTAAAGCTACCATTCCCTTCCTTTTATAAGACAAGAGTTTTCAAACCCTAAACCACCTCCAATGAAATCACCTCTTTCACAGAAGGCATCTCCATATAAAACTACGTTGTGTCTCATTGATGGCCACTCCTCCATGACAACACTATAGATTTGGTCAATGTTGACCCAGCCAATATGTTTTAGCCCCTATTACCACCTTAGGGTGCTTTATTTAGCTGAAAATATGATCCACTTTCACATGAGAAGTGGTTTTATTCAAAATAAAGAGTCTTATGGGTCTCCCCACCCACTTATTCACCTATCAATGTGAAAAAAATATATTAATATTCCCATTAGTTATAGGCTAATGTAGGAATATTACAGTCCTCCCCTCCAAAATGTTTCTTTTCCTCAAGCAACTACAAGGACATTGCAAAATCTCCAATGGATATGTTTCCTCCCAAGAATACAATTTTTCCTTTGGTGAATAAACCAAATAGCTGTCATCATGAAGAAGTGGGAGAAATATAGAAAGAGTTAGCTATTGTCCATTGGTCTCCTTAAGGCATGTGAGATGATGAATGTTGGGTGCTTCAACACCAACGAGAAATTCAAATCTCCATGCTATCATCCCAAACAAAGTGAGCCATCCTTTGTAGCTCACAAAAATAGCCACCAATCCCCTCCTTATGCAATGTGTAGGGGCTTCATGGCTGAAAATGAGAGGTAATATTGTTCAACTTACGATGCCTCTCCCTCCATTTATGATAAATTTGGAGTTGTTGATTTTGGGTTGCAACAATATAGTCCTCATGAAAACCAAAAGATACTTAGAACCTCATGATTCCCCTCATTAGTTCTAGGGAGTCTCCTTGCCAAATCCTCCATGCATATAATGAATAGATTATCATCACCATATGTGCTCCAAAATAAACATGGACTAAGTGTCATATGATATAATGGATGGTGACAATAGTCCCTCCATTGAGTCCAGCGTTTTTCTCCTTCTTGTTGCCTCGAAACATGATACAATAAGTGGCCACCAAACCACCTTCTTGCTACCATAAGCTTCTCCAAAGCTTGAAAATAGTAGAGGATAATAGGTGTTGGCTGAATATGATTCAAGCAACACATGTCTTGCCACAAATCCTCCCATGTGAGAGGCTTCTCCCAAATACATAAGTCAAACATATGGCCCCTTGCATAAGGAAACAAAAGATGTAGTGTAGCAGCCATATAATGTCCCATCCTCCTCTTAAAGCATGAATAAATATGGGAAGTTCCATTCCCAATGGACACATCCAACCAATGTGTCATCCCTCCAATCATGTCACCAAAAAAGATAATAACATCATCATCATGTGGGATCAAAACCAGTAGTACATAAATAATCAAATACAATGATGGAGGTGAATCATAGTCCCACAAAGAAAACTAACATAGTATATCTCCTGGCTGCATCAGATAGTGATATGGTAAGTGGTTTCCCCACCACCTACTTACTATCCAGGTCATCTCACCGTGGCTGAAAGTGTCAGATATATTTGGTTCCTTAGGAATGCACCCATCATGAAAGATAATCCTTCAAGGGAGTAGCCATATTCAAAAAAAATTGTGGCCCAAAGTTGGCCATGAAGTTTGTATGGAATAAGACTCCTCTTAGGAGATATGACCTTTGTATACATGGTAAAGGAATACAAGTAATAATCAAATGAATCATGAGATACAAAAGCATATTCTTTACCAACATTTCTCCACATACAAATGGAGTGGTGCATAGATCTATCTCTTCTCTTTCCAAAATAGGAAAGAGGTGGCTGAATTGACTCCTCCTAGAGTCATGTATCTTCCTCATCTTCTCATGGTTCATGCATCTCTAAAAATGCCGATATAACTCTTCTTCAAAGCCTTCCCACATGAATCCATTCAAGATAATATGGTATGTTCTAATGAAATCAATGGGAGTGGAAAGCAAGATCTCATAGGCTACATATAGTAGCTTATCTTTGAGCTTTGATTCTTTAGTCAAATAGATTTGATCATGAAAGTAAATGACTCTATCAGCCACTCTATACCTCCTATCTTCCATTTTTCCATCAAGAACCTTACATGTGAAGAGGTTCTTGGAATATTCTACCAAGAGTTGGGACTCCCAATATGGATCTAGGCTTCCCAATAATGACATCGCTATAGAATTATGAAATGAAGTAGCTGTCACATCATCATTCTCCTCTTTGACATGCCCAATGCCAAAGTCACATGTTGGAGTGTTGTAGCTCCACCTTTTCTACCTCTCTTGCAGTTGGTCTTGCTCAATACAAGATTGAAGTTCATGGAAGTCAACCTCCTTTTGAAAGGTCTCTTTCTTCCAAAACTTGCTTAGTTTGGCCCATCAATACAAGAGTGTTAATACCCTCTTGTCATATTCAGAAATATTTCTCATGTGTGGAAGTATCATTTTCCGCCCCAACACTATGGAGTGGCCATTTGACACCATTCTCATGTCATCACATATCTATGAATCCTTGATTTTCAGCCCAAGTAGTTGAGCGGAAGATAGTAAAGTCCATTTCAGAAATTTTCTCATCTCTCCTTGGAAACCATCAAATATTCCTAGCACCGAGGTAGCTCCTCTCAAGGCTCCTTCCTTAGCCAAATATATCATTACTTCCATGAGTTGAGAGAACACTTTATTCATCTTCTCATCAGGGGGTCTCCCTGGTGGAATGCCTCCATACAGAGAGACATAAAAATCTGAAGTAGACTGTATAAATGAGTGGACTGATTTGTCCCTCTCTTTGCTGCATAAATCAGTCTCCTTCTTCTGAATATAAATCCCTTGAAATAAAAAAGGGTGCATCCTCCTCATCCTTGGATGTTGATCCATCCTCTCTCCTCCTTGGATCAAGGTGTTACTTCCCAATAATACTGTCACATGATGCACCTTGGGAACCCTTTGCAAAGATGCAAAAGCTTCTCCTCTTGAAGCAATAAATTCATGCCCAACCCTATGTGGTGATGGTCCTTCCTCTGAAGTGATAGTGTTGTTACTGCCTTCATGCTCTTTCTCCTCATCAATTTTTGAGGATACCTCATTAACAATGAGAAACCCTAGATCTTGGTCTTCCCTTGAAAGAGGGATCTCGTATTCCATTTGAGAAGAAATATCTTCATGCAATGGGGATCTTGCCTTTGGAAAAGTATCACATATTTTTTTATCCCCTTCAATATAAATCTGAAGTGGAGTTGGCATAACAGATCTTTCCAACTCATGCAAGGGTTTTGCATGTTCATGATTTGCTAGCTCAATCAAAGACGTTTCAGTTTGTTTTACATCAAATCTCTTCACTAATCTCTTAGTGATTCTTGCATAAGTAGATATATTTGCATTATTTAATGAAAAGGATTCAAATAACCACCAATAATAAGCTTTACCTTTGAGATGAAGCACTGCTACTTTAAGGGCCTCCTTTTCTAAAATTTGATGTAGATCCAAATATGATTCTTGCTAATCTATCCATTCCTTGGTTGTGGAGGATTCATCAAAATTTGGCAGAAAGAATCTACCTCTTCTCCTTCTATTGTACTTGTTGGGTCTCCTTTCCTCCTTGAGCTGGAAAAACTCTTGGAAGTTCAAGTGCTCCTTGAATCTCCAAGATTGATATTCATACTCCTGAATATAATCACTCAAAGTCTCCTCCTTTGGTGCATCTTCCTCCTTCATATTTCTTGCAATAAATCTGGGCATAGTATAAAATTGTATATATGATTGTGTAGCTGAGAGCTTGCACAGATAACATGAAGAACTGGGGTTCTCTTCATGTGAATATTTTCTTAAGGGGCCTTCATGTCTTTCCCTCTTCAGTCCCTTGATTTCTCTTTTAAGATCATGCATAGTTTGGAGAAGAAGTCTTGAGATCTTCTTCCCTTTCATTTCTCTAGATAAAGGGATATTACCCTTGTTTTATTTTTCATCACTGTAATCAAACTTCTTCTGTCTTTTCTTTCCTTAAAAATACATATTGGCTCTTTAGGAAGCACAACCTGTGCCAAGATGTTGCTCTGATACCACTGTAATATTCCCAAATGGGGAATGCAACAATAGAATGCAAATCTGTCGAAAAATAACGCAGTTCATCTTTTATTAAGCAGGAGGCCAATATGGATACCTTCCATTTGTCATTAAAACATCAAAATACATGTTAAAAGTGGCCCATAAGATGCATGATAATAAAATACAATTCTACAATGAAAGAAATCCTCAAAATGAGGTGCTACAACCATGTATAAAGACTGCAAATGCCTAATAGAGTTATTTTATTGGATCTGCAATACATGTATATTATACATCAGATCTAGAGCAAGTATGTGGACAAAAATCTAGATCTATACCAGGTCTCTACACTATACAAGCTCCTCTAACAATCCCCCTTAGGGTTTTCAACAAAATACCAAGTACATGACGTAGATCTGAGATCTAAGACTGCAGATCTATAGAAATATTCAGATCTGGAAAGTGGATCTGATCTAATTTAAAAAATACAAATGATCTCCTCCAACAGATCTCTAAAGTGAATGGCATATCCCCAACACCTAGAAAATCACTCTCTAATTGGTGAGCTGAAACACCCTACAAACACACCTACAGAAATAACGTAGATCCTGATCTATACTGTGATGCAGGGATCAAAATACAGTTGGCCCCATGAGAACATATGAAAATAATGCTCAAAGTCTTCAATACAGTCCTCCCAATGAAGTATAACCCTCCTCCACTGAAAATAAGCATTGAAATGGACTAGATCTGACAGATCTAATCTCCACTTGCTGCAGCTTGCAAAAACAGTCAAACCCTCAACAGGATCTATGCTGTAGTTGAAATAAGTAGCTTGGCCTTTAGCCAAATAGTGGAAAATGTGGTACAAACTCTCCCAATATCTACTCAATGGAAGAGGTGGGATTCCCGATCAGGAACACCCAATGCTAAACAACATTATTCTCAGCTAAAGAACTAGAGAATGAGATATGTTTAAACAGACCATATACTCAGAAAAATATCATATCATCAACAACCTCTAATGCTGCCATTCCCTTCCTTTTATAAGACAATATTTTTCAAACCCTAAACCACCTCCAATGAAATCACCTCTTTCACACAAGGCATATCCATCTAAAACTGAGCTATGCCTCATTGATGGACACTCCTCCATGACAGTGTTGTAGATTTGGTCAATGCTGACCGAGCCAATATGTTTTATCCCCTATTCACACCTTAGGGTGCTTTATTCAGCTGAAAATATGATCCACTTTCACATGAGAAGTGGTTTTATTCAAAATAAAGAGTCTTATGGGTCTCCCCACCCATTTATTCACCTATCAATGTGACAATTTTTTTTTTAATATTCCCATTAGTTATAGGCTAATGTAGAAATATTACAAAATATATTACTATTAATCCCTCCTAAGCTTTATTTAGGTTCTGCAACTCTGCATACAATCCTCATACTATCTCTCTTGAGTTGTGTCTTTCCTACAAATATTTTATTTCTCTCATACAATTATAAAATATACGAACATACAAGCTATTGGGAAAAATACCATATTGCTGAGTAAACACAAAATTTACAAAATTGCCACTCTAGTTTGATTTACATCAATTGACCCATGCTAGACCTAAACCAACTCTTGGCTTTAAAAACCTCTCACTCGCACACTCTCTACATACTCACACTTATTATATTTCTTTATTTATTCTAACTATTTTTTTACACATAAATTGTTGAAATTTGCAACAAAAAACAGTGAAATTGGCATCCAGAAACAACATGACAGCACACACACTAGTGTGGGACCATAGGTCACACAATGATGGGTCCAAGCGATACATTAGTTTGCAACCCAATTTATTTTATAAATTGGAAATGTGTCTAATTTAATTATCCCTTAATTAAATTGGACAATAAATTGTAATCTTATCTCATAAACACTTGTATTAGTTAATTGAGTGTGATAGACTCAGTTAGATCATGAATTTCAAGTTGATGGTGGTTGGTGAGGCATGTAGAGTGATTCTATGTGTTTTAGAGTTCAAGTTGCAGTTAGTGCATTAGTTTAACACAAGAGAAAGTAGTTAACTCAGTTAAGTGAGTTAAAGTCAGTCTAACTAGTTGTAACTAATTTTTGCACTAGTGAGAGGCCAAGTGAATTAAATCAGATTTAATTCACATGTAGTGATTTGTCAAGTGACTAATGATTTAATATTAATAGCTGCATGCATGTCAGTCCTGATGAAGACCTAGTTGAGATAAAGGTTAAAGGGAAGTTGACTATCAATTTTATTACAAGTCCACAAGGATTGTGTGAGAAAGGCAAGTTGAAGACAGGCTGAGAATTGGCTAAGTACTAGCCCAATTTTGTCTGGATCAGGGTGAGATAGTTAGCAGAGTGCAGCAGACTCTTTTGAGAAGAGTGCATTGTAATTATCTCATGATTACTTCGTTCATTATACAATAGAGATAGAGGGGTTTTGAGCAGAAATATTTCCCCAGGAAAAATATCTGTGTTGTGGATTGATTTTCTTATTTCTCTTACTTGGTGTGATCATCTGATTATCTTTGTTTCCCACGAATTAATTGTAGAAGGATTCAATACTTTTCTCTAGTATATTGAATGATCATATTGAATCCATTGGTATACATATTGTTTGTGTAATTTATACATGTATCAGAGTGCCTGAAATCACAATAGTGGAGAAGAAATTGAGTTTGTGTTGAAAAATATTCAAACTTGTAGATACTTTCATTGGTGTGACAAGGGGATCAATATGGCTTTCAATGGATAAAAATTTGAATATGCACTCGAGGAAATTTATAATTATATTGGATGGAAAGATAGAATGGAGGCAGTTCTAGAGGACAATGGGTTGAAAGAATTCATTGATAATGATATTCCCAAGCCCGCAATAGTAGATGTTGCTCTTCTTAATGCTTGGCAAAATAAGGTAGCAAGTATGAGGAGTATCTTATTAGAGGGAGTTTGAGATCACATTGTCTTAAGTATCCATGGCAAGGTGATTCCATATGAAATGTGGAAGGCCTTGAAAGATCAGTTTTAGAACAACGTCGACCATAGGAATTTGGCGTTGAAGGAAAAGCTCAAGAAAATCAAGAAGGAGGAGGACGAGACTGTACCAACATACTTTCCAAAGTTCACTCAATGTCGAGATGAGCTTGGAAGTGTTGGTGTGACTATATCAGATGATGACTTGCTGAGCCTAAGACTTCCAGGCCTTCCCAAGAGGTTGCATAGTTATCAGGACTCTATCAATGGGAGGGAGAAGTTACCAGATTAGGAGTGACCTTGGTTGGATTTGGTACAAGAATAATTCATGCAGAATAATAGGGATGGATCCCCATCCAAGACTAATGTCAAGTAAAATTGTGCCATGGCAAGTAAGGGAAAGAAATCCCAAGGCGAAGCGGGCAAGAAATACTTATCCAAGATTAGATGCTTTAACTATCAGGATCATGGGAACTATGCTACAAATTATCCACAGAAGAAGACGAGCAAGAAGGAGCCTGCAGTTGTAGCAGGTGAAGCCTTGGATTCACAGCTTGAGCTTGATTTTACACTCAATGCATGCATGGAAATAATTGTAATGGGTTGCATGTGGTACTTAAACAACGGTGCCTCATTCCATATGACATGGAATAGATATCTATTTAGTGACTTGGAAGAGAAGGACCTCCAGCAAAGAATATAGTTTGGAGATGATGAGAGGTATAGTGCTATCGTCATAGGTACAGTTTCCTTTCAAATGGGGAATGGCTCCCATCTCATACTAGCAGATTTTATGCATGTTCTAGGCCTAAGGAAGAATCTTGTCTCTGTAGCAGTATTGGAAGAACGTGGTTATGAAGTAATGTTTAGAAAAGGAAATTTTTTCCTTAAACACATAGCCATGGGAAAAGTGAAGCAAATCCGTATAAGAGTCAAGAACCTATATGCTCTCGAGGTTGAGGATGCATGCGAGGCTTTGAGGAGAAAATAAGTGGCTAGTGATTTGGTGGTTGAGAGGGACCAATCATATTTCAACATGCAACCTCAGAAGCAGTCTCAAAAGGTTTTGGAGAAGCCACAATTGGTGAATTAGAGAGAAGATTAAGTGGAAGATTCCACTCAAGAAGAGACCTCCAGGAGGGGGAAATTTTGAGCCAAAAAGGCAGAGGGAGTACATGCAACTATACCTCCAGGTGTGAGGTGGGGCAATGTACAAAATTAATCCCAAGAATAAAGTGGGCAATTTTCATTGAGATGGTGTGTCTCATGGATCGAACCTGGCTACGAGGAGCCCACAGTACAAAAGTAGCAGGAAGGATTGATTAGATTGATGCAGTCAGATGTTAGGAAGACAAAAATCAAAGTGATAAGTGTCAAATATTGGAGCGCAGATCAGATTTGGCAGTAGTGCAGAGTGCATGGATGTAGATGTCAACAATGCAAAGAGTCTAGTAGACATGTGCGGTAGCTAGTATCAGTCACAAGACTCCGATGACAAATGCATTATACTAATTTAGTTATTGGAGGCTATTCAACTTCATAAGTGTTGCATGCAAGAGTTGCAAATGCGAACAACACTAGAGAAGTTTTGCATGCAAGAGTTGCATGTACGAACAACACTACAGAAGTGTTGCATGCAAGAGTTGCATGTTTCAAGCAAGAGTTGCATGTTGCATGCAATAGGTGCATGTGCACATGTAAGGACGTTACAAGGTACCGGATCGGGACAAATTGATTCCTCTCTTGTTTTGAGTGAGTGCTGAAATTTGCAACAAGAAATAGTGAAATTGGCATCTAGAAACAACATGACAGAACACACACTAGTGTGGGACCACATGTCACACAATGATGGTTCCAAGCAATAAATTAGTGTGCAAGCCAATTTATTTAATAAATTGGAAATGTGTCTAATTTAATTATCCCTTAAATAAATTGGACAATAAATTGTAATCTTATCTCATAAACACTTGTAATAGTTAACTGAGTGTGATAGAATCAATTAGCTCATGAAATTTGAGTTGAGGGTGGTTGGTGAGGCATGCAGAGTGATTCTGTGTGTTTTAGAGTTCAATTTGCAGTTAGTGCATTAGTTTAATGCATGAGAAATCAGTTAACTCAGTTAAGTGAGTTAAAGTCAATCTAACTATTTGTAACTCATTGTTGCACTAGTGAGAGGTCAAGTGAATTAAATCAGATTTAATTCACATGTAGTGATATGTCAAGTGGTTGATGATTTACTATTAATAGCTGCATGCATGTCAGTTCTCATGAAGACCCAGTTGATACAAAGGTTAAAGGGAAGTTGACTATCAGTTGTATTATTAGAAAACTGCTCGGATGCAGTAAAAACACCACAATATTTCTCATGATACTTGTGCATTCAAGGAAGGATGAAATTCCTAAATAATAGGGATTTCATTCTACAGGGATTGTGTGAGAAAGGAATGCTGAAGAAAGGTTGAGAATTGGCTAAGTACTAGCCCAATTTTGTCTGGATCAGTGTGAGACAATTAGTAGAGTGCATCAGACTATTGTGAGAAGAGTGCATTGTAATTGTTTCATGATTCCTTGGTTCATTATACAATAGAGATAGAGGGTTTTTGAGCAGAAAGCTTTCTTCAAGAAAAATATGTGTTGCGGATTTATTTTCTTCTTTCTCTTACTTGGTGTGATTGTGTGATTGCCTTTATTTTCTGCAAATTAATTGTAGAAGGTTTCAGTATTTTTCTCTAGTATATTGCATGATCGGATTGAATCCATTGGTATACCTGTTGTTTGTATAATTTCTACAAAAATGGATTCTAAATTGATTTAGTTAAGATCCAAAGAATCCTCACCTAAACCTCTAATCTAGGACTTCTAGATCCACTATATCGTCCAATATATCTAACTTCCCTCATTTTTCTCTAACTCTCTCAATATTCTCGAGATCTATTCATAGGAATAGATTAATTACAATTTCATTCCTAAATACATATTTTCTATAATCTCCTTACAAACATAGGAAAATACATTAATGAATCAATTTCATTTAATTACATGAACTAGGGAACCAACTCCTTTGGTAAATGAAACAACCCTTAGGTATAGTCAAAATGATTTGACATGGAAGTGGAATGATCTTGGATCAAAATCACCAAAGGTTTTTCTAAAAACTTGAAGAATATTTTCCAGACATACCTTATAAACAGTGGTCTCTATTCACTTCAATACATAGGTCATGTTGTTGAGGAAGTAGAGGCATCGAGAGAAATCATGCTATATGAATTTCCATTCTATAGGTACTATCCTGAAGTTATTATCAATGCCAATTTAAATAATTTTATGTACTTTAAAATATATGATAATTAGAATCCTCTATTTGGTCAGTTTCATAAGGATGTTATTTATTTTGATGAAGACTTGTTGAAGATATTTTAAAAAAATATCCTATGGTTAATGAAATATTTCAATATTTTAGGGAAGAAAGGTATTTATCCTTCTTGTAGAAAAGGAGTAATGTTTAAGTCCTTCCCTTGAAGAAATTCAAGTAATGAAAAATGTCAGTCCGTTGTTTATACAAGATGGAGCTGAAGATAGTGAAAACCTTTTTGAATATAATACTCAAAGAAATGATGCCTCAAATATTTCAAATGAAGCCATCCATGAGAAAGAACATCAACAAAACTAAGATGTGAGTCATGAAGAATTTGCAAAAAAAATTAAGGAAAATATTTTAGAAATAAAGAAACAACAACATTTGGATATGACACCCAATGTTGAGAAAGGACAAGCCCCAAGGAAGAAATATGAAGCTATGATTAATGCTCACAAATAGGATCAAGGTTTGATTGATCATACTACTTGTTAGTGTCAGCCTTTGCAGCCTTCCTTCAGTGATCAAACATGCTCTTATAAAGTGATTTTAAGATGTCAAGGTCAAATTTTGTCATTTCAATGAGTCTTCAAGCAAAATTTGGTCACTAGGCATTAGGTCTAGGGGTTGCTTTTACTCCTGTCAAAGTTGTCCAAATGTCGGTTCATGTCACCATTCAGCTGAGTGTACCATCATTCAGAGGGTTTTCATCATCATGTCAGGTTCCATTGGGTCATTTTACATCTTTTTCATGCTTCAGTTGTGCCTAGGTAAGGTCCATTTCCCTCTCCTAGGGTTTTGGAGGTAATTCCTCTTGGATGGTCAAATCATCGGAAAAACTTGTATCCTGATGTTCACACACCTTCCCCTATCCTTAATATACCTTATTAAACACTTCCCATCACTGAGATCCCTCAAATTCCTCATTTTTGCACAAACCCTAGTTTCTTGCCACAACTTGGCAATTTTCTAAGCTAGGCCTGTGTTTTTCCCTTTTGGACCCCTTCCCCTCACTCAATCTCTGAGATTCCACTTTCCCCTGCTTCCTAACATCCCTCCCTACTTCCAAAAATTTCCCCAAGAATTTAGAAGCCCCTTATCCCCTTCATTTCGCTTCATTTCGACAACATTCATTGTTTCACACATCGGGATAAGTTTCACTCAAAAGATGTTTCAGAGAAATCAAAGATGAATTTTTGAAAAATGAGAGAGGTTTCTGTCCCCAACATCCCAAGGAAGGAAAACCTCCTTCACTTTTTACACCGGTATCATGGTTTTAGAGAAATGTCAAAAATACCGTTGCCTCAGGAGAATTGAATGCACCTCTGAAGTGACCTTGGGAAAATCAAGATTTCTCCTAGCATGGTTGGCTAAATGACTTGCTTGATGAGTAAAAGGATAACTAGACACAAAGATATTTCCAATGAGCTATCATGAGCTCAATTTGGAGTTGAGGAAGACCTTCAAAAGTTGACTGCAACAGCGCTCTGCCTTGAGGCAGCCTCATTCTGCTCATTTTGACTAGTGTTGGGAGATTTGATTTTTGACAGGGTAAATGAAATCAAAATTGCATAATTCCACTTTTTTTGGAAATTATACTCCAATATCTTTCCAACGAGCTATCACACACCCAATTTGGACACCGGGAAGGCCTCCAAAAGCTTCCTACAAAATGCACTATGTAGCTGCTCATAGAAAAGTGCGTGCGACCCACTTGAAACGGGTGAGACCCACTTGAAGGGCGCGACCCACTTGAGCGCCACAGCCACTGTAAAGTTGAACGGGTGAGACCCACTTGGGGGGTGCGACCCACTTAAACCAGCGTGTGACCCACTTAAATCAGAACCCAGAAAATTCGTTTTTTGCGCCCAGATTCGATTCTAGTCGACTCCAAGAGCTTCCAAACAGGTTTTAATCATTGCTCATTTGATTTTTAATATGGTTGTGATGTCATTGATGTTGGGGAAACAAGCCATCCTTGGAGAAAATATATGAACCCTACATTCACATGCAAATTAATTCCTTAAAGGTTTTGAAAGTATATGGGCAGTTTTATGAAAAGTTTGAAAACTCTTGAATGGTAAATATGCTCATGCCCTAGCACATTGTGTATATCATCCTCACGCCCTCAGTTATCATTTTATCATTAATATCATGCCCTTTCATGTTTTTGCACAGTTTCATGTTGACTAGTATAAAGCCTCCATCACCATATCACTGCTGCCATCACCATAATATTGCCGCTATCATGGTTATTTGTGTCACAATGGTCATGGTCTTCTCCCTGCTCTCCAGTTCATGAACACAGTCCTCTACTTGTTTGCTTCTTTGACAAACTTTTCCCATCATTACCAAAATATTGCCCCATACTTTGCAGCTGGCATTCATTTGTGAAACTCACTTATAGTCAAAACAGTGATAGTTTTCATGCCACTAAAACAGAGCCATCTTCATTGTAATTTTGTTTTCTTATGATACTTTGGCAGTGGGTGATATCTATTGGGTGTTGAAACATACATTATAACTTTATTTTCACTGCATCTATATCAGTATACATATTGCAAATATCTTGTTCAAAGCCATGTCAGAGACGGATTCAGTTTATGAGCAAGGATATGAGCTGGACAGTGACTCAACCGTTGAGGTTGATGTACTGAGATGGAGCATAGCAGTGCACCAGTAGTGGTAACATATCAGAGAGGCCACAGAGCTTTGTTTGCAGCATCACGACGAGTACTATCTCCACCCGGGATGGAAGGGGTCTCGTTGAATTCATCAGCAGCGCAAGTACTATCTCCACATGGCGTGGAAGGGGTCTCGCCTTCTTCATCAGCGTAGGTACATTCACAGGATAATGATAGAGACAAAGGCATGCTTCGTCACATGAAAGGCCATTATTGGGCTCGCATGCATGTCTGCAAAGCGAGAATGAAGATTCTAAAGAGGAGGTTGAGCGAAGCACTAAAACGGCGGAAAAGGCCTGATCCACTTCGGATTTTGGCCGAGGCTTTGTTGGCTGGGCAAGATACATGATGGAGGGTCTTTACTCCAAATTTGAGCAAATTCGGAGAAATTTTTTGTCATTTTGAAATTTTGGTCTTAAAAACAGGTTTTTCAGTTAAGCGGGTCTCGCACTCATATGCTCACTTTTTTTTGGGACACTTGCTGAAGGAAATCTTTGCATTTTTGGATTTTTCATGATAATTTATGCATCCTCAGGCATTTCCGAAGCATTTCATCAGATTTTGGATGGTCAAAAAGCTCAAAAACACCATGAAAACCACCTTGCTGCCACCTTTTGCACCAGAAGGAAGTACTTCTGGGAGAGGTTTTGGAGGGTCAAATGAGCTCCAAATTGGGAAATTCCACTTGGGTTGGATAGCCAACATCCCGGGCTTTCCAACGAGCTATCATGAGCTCAATTTGGATGCCGGGAAGTACTTAAAAATTGGGCTGAAAGGCATGTGACCCACTTGGCTCAGGGGTGCGACCCACTTAAAATTTTGGCTGAATTTTCAACTTCCAGCTCAGATTTTCAGCCAGTTTGGACCAGTTTTGCTTGTGGATGAAATTTTTGGGTTTTCATGATGTAAATTTATGTTTGGCATGTAACTTTGGCTTATTTTTATCTATTCTAGAAAATTCACTCTCAAAAAAGTGAAAATCATGTAAATGAATCAGTTTCCACTCTTTTAGAGGCAAGTTGTTAGCTGCCTAGATTTTAGTTCCTTGATTAGAATTTGGTTGAAACTGACCCCTGAAGGAGGAATTCGACCCCTAGAGGTGTGGGAAGGGGTTAGGATGCTCTATATGATGTAATTTCTCAATCATTTTCAGAGGTTGGAGAGGTTGGACTCTTGGGAGACTTTTGGCACCATTGTACATATTTTTTTCATATTTTGGCTAAGGAAAGATCAGAGGTTTTGCGGCACTTGTTGGGATTCTTGTGGTGTTCTGTTCTTGATGGTGTTTTCTCTCTGTTTACTGTAAGTTCTTGATGTTTAATGTATGCCATTTCTCACTCATGCTTCTTAAATTAAATGAATGAGTAGATGAGGTTGAATCCATTGTTCACAGTGCTCTGCCTTTGAATTCATTTAGTTTTTCATGTTTTCCACTGTTTGAAAAGGATCCATGTTCATCCTTTCCCTTTTCAGCTCCTGTTCGTTCTGATCCATCCATATATCCAATCAAAAGCATCAAGACAATCACCTACCTCGCCCCAACTCGAAATCTGCAAAGGTCTGACCTTATCCCCGGACCCAAAATTTGTTTTCCCCATTTCTCCAACGAAAACCCAAAAATCAAAATCAAACTTACCTATTTCTTTACTAGCCTAAAATCAGCTCCTATCTTAAGTCATCTCGCACCCTATTGCTCATTTTATCGAGATTGACGGAGAGAGCCCTCTCCTGCCCTCGTAGGGCTAGCTACGAGGCTAAGCGTGGTTTGATGTAGCCTTGAGTTTTACCTCATTTCAGCCTGAGGTAGATTTGAGCGCTAACACTACTGAGACTCCTATAAATGATACTTAGCTTACACATGTTTTTTCTTAGGTTGGAATTGTTACTCCAATCGAAAATGATTTTTTGCATTCTTCTTCTTAATTTGTAAATATTGATCAAGTTGAACCAATTACTAAGACTATTTTCTCCTTAAAGGAGTAATATTTTAGTCATAAACTCAAAGCTATAATAAGAAGATCTAATTAAAAGGAAGTTTGATTTAACTTTGTCATAAATTTCTACAACAACTTCGCATCCCACTAGTGATCCAATAGAAATAGCTAAAGAGACTACATCAACACTTGGGGAATTTTCCACAATAAGAAGGTGGTTTATTGTTCAATTATTTAGGAAACTAAATTAATATAAAAGTAAAATTAATCACCTTAAACAAAAGTTGTATATATTGAAGATGAATTAAGACTACGAAATGAAATCAAATACCAAGAAAATACAACAAGGTTTCAAGATTGAAAAAAATCAAATTGAGATACAATTTTAAAATCAATTAGTTAAGGTATAAAATAATTATATCAAGCAAGTGGAAGAACTGAAATAAACACATCTCTACAGGATAGTAGCATTAGAAAATAAAGCATCATTACTGTTTTTAAAATTCATGCTTTTATTGTTAATGATTGACTAAAATAGCCTTAAAGTAATCTCTATTCTCAAAGTCATAAATTTTTTAACTTTTATCATGATATGCTAGACATAGATAAGAGGATAGAATTTATAATGAAGGTGTTGAAGATAGTAACTAGCTTCAGTCTTCATAATTTGTATTTGAATCAATATTTATTGTGATTTTCAAAAGAATAGAGAAAATAATTGTATATTCTTATTAAATGACTTATTAAAGCATGAGTTTCGTGCTTGGGTCATATTATTTTAGGTCAAAGTCCCCATTTTGGACTTTTAGGATTTATTTTGAGTTTATAGAGTTAATAAAAAATTAAATTAACCAATATTGGGCTTTTGAATCATGTAACTAGGTCAAGTATTGAGTCAAATATTATTTATGGAGCCTCCACAACAAGTCGGCCTTAAGCCCAGTAATTCAAGCTCATCAAAATCTTATAAATACAGGGAGATTTAATTCATTTGGAGAAATCACTCACACACAAAAATTTTATATATGCTATTGCAAGGGAAAAGTGTGAAGTCAAGGAAGGGGTCAAAAGGAGTGTGAGTTTGGAAAAGCTAAGGATTGAAGTAAAATATAATTTTTGGTGTTTCTCTCTCTATCTCAAGTGCTCTAGTTTGGAAGATAAAATTCCCTCACTATTTTTTTGCTGCCAATTGCTACCAATTGTTGCATGTTGTTGCTTCCAAGTGAAGAATAGGTTGAAGTTTATTTTGCTGAGTGTTGGTGCCTTGAGAATTTGTATCAGGTCAAAATGAAACTCCTAGAAGCAAGATCGAAGTCTTTCCTCCAATATTGAAGTTCCAAAAGCAATGTTGAAGTTCTAAGGTTGAATTTAAGTGCTGCATAGTGTTGTTACTATTTTTGTTGCTTCTAGATTGAGGAAGGATCAAAGGAAGGTTGCTTGGTGTGCATGATGTTTGAGCAAAGGTCTAGAGTCTCATAAAAACTATTGAAGGAAAAATTATTGATTAGGGTTTCCCCTAAAGAGAGGTTTTCCCCTGGTTGTTAGCTTACATTTGGTGTCCTTAATTTATGTGCTTTTGCTTTTATATTTTCTTGATGAAATAAGAAGAAATAAAAAATAAGAATATAATAAGATTTAAAGAATATCACAACTAAATAATCAATAAAAAGAGAATTTTTCTACCTTTCTGATTCTCTCACATGCTATTAGAGCTTTGGTGAAGAAAGAAGGAAAAGGAGGCCTCACGGAATTGATCAAGGAAACACAAGAAGTTCATTAGAGGAAAATCTTTAAGGAAAGAATTTTTCACTAACTTCAAGGAAGATGTCTAACAATATCAAGGGAGATACAAGCTTGAAGGAGCTTCAAACTATAGATATTGGAAAAAGAGGATTGAACTCATCCTTGAAAATAACAAGGTCTTAGATTTGGTAAATGTCAAAGTGAAGAAGCCTACAAAAGTGTATAGTGATGAAAACAAGGTAAAATTCAAAGAATTGGAATTTATGGCTATGACTTTAACGGTGGAAGGAATAAAGGACAACATTGTCCCCTTCATAGCAAACATTGATCATGCCGAGGAAATGTATAAAGCCTTGTCAAAAATATTTACCATCAAGAGCATTGGAAAAGTGGCAAGTTTGAAAAATGAACTAAGGGCTACTAAGATGACCAAGGAAGATATTGTAGCCACTTTCTTTATGAAGATAGAAAGAATAAGAGATGACATTATTTCCATTGATGAAATTGTGACAGATAAATAATTTGTGATCACAACCCTACTAGGACTGCCACCTTCTTGGAGTGCATTTGCTTCAAGTCTCAATAGCTAGAAAGAAGCTCCCACCTTTGAGGAGCTATGGACATCATGCAGTCAATAAGAGTTGAGAATATCATTAGTAACCAACAATGAAGAAGTCTCAAAGTGTTATGTTGTTCATCACAAGGGAAACTTCATGAATAAAGGGCCAAGGAGGAAGGTAGATACGTCCAAGATTGAATGCTATCATTGCCATAAAATGGGGAATTACCTCGACATTCCTAGAAACAAGAAAATAGATAAAGATCATGCAAATGTCTCTGAAGAAGTATCCTCTCCCAAGAGAGGGAAGCCCGAAGAGAACGAAATAAGGGACTTACACTAATAAGCCCCTTGTTCCTAAATTTAGTTATTTCATTTGTATATTTTATATAGGTTTAACATATTTTTGGAAAGAAATTTTCCTGTTTTATCAGTTTTAGGTATCCCTAAAACCTTGGGAAGGAGCCCAAGACAACTCCTCATGATAACTATCTCATGCCCTCTCAATTTTGGTTTCATATAATTAGTTAAACTTATGATTATATTCACCCGTCTATATCTATTTTGTCTAGGAATTAGTCTACTGAATGCTCAAGGAACATAAGAGAAGGTCTCAAGGATTAATAAGGAAGGTCTCACTAGAAAAATAATGGATAGTAAAAAGGTTTGTAAAATTATCAAAGTTATGGCTTAGATTATAATGTCTTGTTATTCTCTTTGGTATATCTATTCTACATTACTAACTATTGTTGTGTCTACCTCTCCTGAATCTTAAAAGATTATTTTTTGGAATGATTCATCATTTGATGAGTCTACCCACCTCAAGTATCTCTAACTTTTTGCATAAAAATAACCCTAAAAGGTTCTATGGAAAACCATAACCTAAGGGTATGTTGATAATTTGTGAATCCCTAAACATACTTAGAGTCATTAATGAAGAAATTTCTATATTGATTGGTATATTGATAATGTCATGTTTGGGATTTTGGTATGATCATGAAAGCTCTAACTTATTAGGGTTTTAATGATGTTGTTTGAAATCTCAAACTTTTGAAGTTTTGAAATAATAAGGGTTTTCTTTGACATGGACTAAAACCTTATGTTTTGGTTAGGTCTACAAGAAAAATCCTTGTTATGCAAATTCCTAGGAATAAAACCTTAAGTATATGTTCCTTTGATTGAATCCGTAGCTTAGTCTAGGTCGATATATGTCTAATATATTAATATTTTTGAACATATGATATAATTATGCATGATTTTAATCTCCTAGATATATGTGTTAACAAAATTTATAAATGTTCATAAGTCCTAGGGTTTGGAAACAAGCCCTATTCAAAGTTCTAGGATGATGATTGAAAAGTCTAGGGCATTACATCTAAGACCTAGTAATGATTAAAATTATCTAGTATGCGTATTCATCTAAATCTATATAATGTTTACTGAGAATTTATATATGGAAAATGTAGGGTTTAGATTGAACCCTAGTAGAATTTATCTATGATGAAAAATACAGGGTTTACATAAAACCTTAGAAGATAGCCCATCATATGGCTTTGAAAAGTTTAGATCTCTTTATTTTTCTTTTGAATTATTTTTAGGGATCACTATATGAAAAAAATAATCTTCTATCATCTTGATTAAATTGTTGATGTGATTTAGGGTTTGTATCAAAACCTGGGCTAGAGGTTGAAGTATTGAAGTATAGTCTTTTTTTGATTATGTAAAGTCTAAATGCTTCAGCTACTATAATATTTTGTCATGACTAACTTCATGCTTCTATAAAATAGGTTGTACTTGCTATCTAAAGTTTGTGTAGGTACATCATATTGGTGAAGAAGTCCACAATAGAATTATGATGAGAAGAATGGAATCCATGAAAAACTCTCCAACACTGAAGGAATAAGTTAATCTCCCTACATTAAGAGGGAGCCTCGATAGAAGAAATATCCTTAGTTAAGAGGAAAGGCACGATGTAATTTTTAATTGGAGAATCCATTCTGGAATATATGTTTCTACATGTGAAGTAGGAAGAGGAATATTCTCTCAAATATTCAACTGATAGTCCTACTAATATTAGTTGAAGCAAAACATCGAAACCCTAAAGGTTTGCTTTGACTATGTATTTTAACGTGTATTGATAATTGGGGCTGTGCTTGTAAAATTGAATCTCTCAAAGGTTTTGATAGTATGTTGGTTACCAATTAGTTTGATTGGGATAAATTTGTTATACTTGATCTGTTGGATCAAGGGGTGTTCAGGCTTTGTGAGTGAAGCATTGCCTAGAAAGCCATCGAGCCGACATTTTGTTTAGATGTTTGGTATGGAGGGTGGCATCACGTGGATGTGCACCTAGTTCCCTAGGTTGATGGTTAGTAAGTAAGATTTATGGTACCTATAGAGGATAAAAGCTTTAGTCCATCTTAGTCCCACTTGTATAGATTTCCTTGGTCAAGAATCTAGTCCATGGCATTGCGGTGCCCAAATTGTTGAGTGACTAATGGATATATTTCCCTAGTAAGGAATATATTCCATGGCATTAAATCGCCTAAAAATAATTCATAGTTCACATAGTTGAGATATTACTTGTACTGATGTATTATGAATACCTCCCTAGTTAAGAGGGAGTGTTGAAGATTGTAACTAGGTCCAGACTTCATAAATTGTATTTGAATCAATATTTACTTTAGTTATAAAAGAATAAAATTAATTTTATACTCATATTAAATGACTTATTAAAGCATGTGTTTCATTCTTGGGTCATATTATTTTAGTAAAAAGTCCCCATTGTGGACTTCTAAGATCTATTTTGAGTTTATAGAGTCATTACAGATTTAAATTGACCCATACTAGGCTTTTGAATCATGTAATTAGGTCAAGTATTGAGTGAAATATGATTTATGGAGCCTCCACATTAAGTTGACCTCCAAGTGATCTAGTTGGCCTCAAGCCCAAGAATACAATCTCATCATAAGCTTATAAATATAGGGAGATCAATTTCATTTGGAGAACTCACTCACACACACAAAATTTTGATATTTGTTGTTGCAAGGAAAAAGTGCAAAGTCAAGGAAGGGCTCAAAAGGAGTGCGAGTTTGGAAAAGCTAAAGGACTGAAGGAAAATTGAATTTTTTGTGTTTCTCTCTCTCTCTCTTATGTGCCCTGGTTTGGAAGATCGATGTCCCTCATTTTTTTGCTGCTGCCAGTTGCTGCATGTTTCTGCTGGCAAATGAAGAATAGGTCAGAGTTTAATTTTATGAGTTTTGGTTCCTTGAGAAGTTGTATCAGGTAAAAATTGAACACCTAGAAGCAAGATAGGAGTTCTAGAAGCAAGGCCTAATTTATAAGGTCGAAGTAAGTGTTGTATAGTGTTGTTATTATTGCTGTTGCTTCTAGATTGGGGAAAGATCAAAGGAAGGATGAATTGGTGTGGAGGAGGTCCGAGTCAAGGTATAGAGTCTCAATAATACTATTGAAGGAAGAATTACTAACTGGGTTTTCCCCTAAAGAGGGGTTTTGTTATGGCTATTGGCCTACATCTGTTGTCCTTGATCTATGTACTTTTTCTTTGAACAATTTTAACAATAGAGATTTTCTTTGGAAATAGAATCTCATCCATGAAATATTTCATTTTTTTTATACGAAAGTAGTTTATAAATAAAATTTTAATATTATATTTTTTTCAAACTTTTATCTATATATACAGCTATTTTTGTGAGAAGGGGTTCATCGATCAGATGAATATGTATTGAAGGACACCAATATTCTCTATATGTTATTTTTCATTAATTTTGAAGACCTTGAAACTTTTTCAAAGAGTCCATTTTATATGTTGAAAGTGTGTATGTGATATATTATTGTTATATGCATTCTTGATTTTGTTTTATTCAAGGTACAAATCCAATGAATGGTTTCCTGCTATGAATATTGCAATATTTAGTTTAATTCTGTAATTGAGATATACATTTGTTCTTCACAATTTATTTAAGTTTCAAACTATTTATGAGTTCTTAGATTCATTATCTTCTATATGATTTTCATATCGTTACTTATAAATTAACTCTCACTATCCAGATAGGTTAATTAATTTTATTGCATATTAAATTAGAGTTTCATGCACATGTTTTAGAATCACAAAAAACATAGATTCTCCCATTTCTCCCATTAGAGAATAAACCTCTTAGGTGGTTATTTGAACCCAAATTTCAATCACAAGGATTATCATTTCAAACATCTATATTTCTTTAATGGATCTACATGTGGGTAATCCCTTCCCTCCTTAGTATTAGTTGCACCAAGATTTCTAAATGTTAGTAGTTAGAATGACCTTAAGTAGAAATTATATACAGATATTTAGGATAATTAGATTAGATTAGCTTTGGGATATATATATATATATATATATATATATATATATATTAGTCATTTGGATTAGTTTAGGTAATTAGTGTATGTTAGTTTAGGTAGAAACAACTAGGACTATATATTGGTGAGTATTGCCACACCAAATGAGTAAGGGTATAATTGTGGCCATGATCGTGTGGTGTCTCCCCATTGCAGGAAATAATTTTCCTACTTGTCAATAGGCCCCTATCCTTTCTTTATTATGTGAATATTGGGAAATATTTTTTGGATAAAATATTGTCATTATTGGGAATGAGTAAGCTAAAATAGGTTGATCTAAGACTGAATCAATGTAGCTTAAGAAATGAAGTAGCTAAATGGAGGGATATACAAAGGATAATATGGATTTTTAAATAGAGGATTTAGTAAGAGGTTCTATGACAATATGAGGTGGAAGCACTAATACAAAAGGGTTAACCATTATATAAAGGGTTATGCACATTCAGATATGCATGAATACTAGTGTAGGATGTACAAAAACCTAGATTAGAGGGATGTGACACATCGTAAGTAAAATTGGGATGGGTATGTGACATGGTCAAAATTCCATATGAAGTGAGGCCAATAGAATTCTTTTCTGATCCATCATAATAGTTACCAACAATGCTAGTACAAATGGAGAAAATCAATTGTTCCTATTGATAAAAGGATTTCGCAATAGACAATATGTCATTATTAGTGACATGTGAATTACCTATCATAGATTACTCTGAGAAAATTTATCGAAATCATTGGAAATAACATTATACAAAGACAAATATTATGCATAAATGAGATTCAAGTTTATGGACTTAAGGATGGATTTCTATTTTTTTTGAGACATGCTGGTGGAATTTTTTTTGGTGATTTCAAGGAGTGAAAAAATATATAAATGGAGAGGGCCTTTAAGGTCAATTTTACACAAGTTTCATATTGTACACCATTCATGGATATTGATAGTAATATGGGTGGACTCTAGTGAGGATATCAACTATTTCATAATGAATTACCCACAATTTAAATAAAAACAAGGAAAAACTTATTAATGGAATCAAAATAAGCATACGAGTTTTTTGACTCATCAATATACCATCTCACAACAAATTTTGCGAAGTTTATTAAAACATCTTAGTCATAAGAGAATATTATATGATGATATTGGAGGAGCATCATAGATGAAAAAACATTATGATCTAGGTGGATATTGGTGGCCACCCACCTATTCTATTTGGACCTACACCATCAGTTCTTTCAGTTTTTCACTTTCAGCACAACTTACTATTTTTAGGAGGTTTTCGGGTCCTGACCTTCCGGAGCCATTTGGAGGCCCTAATGATACAAGTGGATATTGGTTGCCACCCACATATTCCATTTGAACCCCCACCATCGGTTCTTTCATATGTTCAGTTCCGACACAACTTACTATTTTTAGCAGTTTTTCAGGTCTTGAATTTCTGGAGCCGTTTTGGCACCCTAAACGATGTTTTTTGGGAAAAATGGGAGCAACACGGTTCAACAGACCAATTTTTATCACATAAAAATTTGAATTCCTTGTAAATATATTTCTAACTAGGTATGGTGCATGTAAAATGAAGATCGTATGCTAAAGTTATGTCCCGGGGAAGTTGAAACAACAATTTACCCAAACGAGGCCCATAGTTTTGGCGCTTCATCTCCTACAATTAGTTTTTTGGATGTTTAGGGTTTTATATTGTTTCTCAACAATAAATAGGCCTTCGAGCCTCATTGTAACACAGTTCATAGGCATGTAACCGCTTCATCTATTCTTAGAGATAAGGTACCAATGCCCTAGCTAGTTTATTTCCATTCTGTCTGTAAGAAAATTTCATTTCTTTGAATGAAATGAAGTTTTATTTCCATTGCATATTTGTATTTATGGTTATATGTGTATTTTGTTGCATTCCTGCCTAAATCTGGATCAGTGGTATCAGAGCAGTCTACTTTTTCTCGATCCTTCTTTGGATGTCCCCAACGAGGTCGGGGTATAGGGAATTAGGGCTCAATCTGGTTGAACCTTTTCAATATTAGCCTCGCAAACCTCGACGACCACCCATGGGGGATGAAAATAAATATGAGGGAGAAGGAGCTCCTATCAAAATATTGCTCGAGGAGGCCCTCAAAAAACAAAGGAACGCGATAATTGATAAATTTTCCTAGATCCTTCAATGACTACCCATCAATGGCACATCTGCATCCAACAGTCACCTTGGAGGCGCGACTCCATTTAAGGTACAAGTAAACTTTGGCATTCCCATATTTGAGGGTCAAATATATGCAGATGATGTAGATAGATGGTTGAATATATTAGAAGGATATTTCTCGGTTCATGACTTTTCCGACCGGGAGAAGATTATTTTTTCACTCCTCAAAACTACCCCCCATGTCAAGGACTGGTGGGAAACCTACTGTGAGAAAAAGGATGAGATAGAACCCTCTCTATTCTCAGGCATACCCACTTGGAATTATTTATGAGACGCCATCAAGGAAAAATACTATCCCATGGGGAGCTATGAGGAAAAGTACATACAATGGACAACATCGTGGCAACAAAGGGATCAAGATGTGCATGAGCTAACGAATCCATTCCATACCCTGCGCAAAAAGTTGGGTATCAAAGATTCGTAGAAACATTTGGTGCTCAAGTACCACAGCTACCTGCACAAAAACTTTCAGGAGGAAATGGAGTTCCTCAACATTACCTTGCTTGGCAAGGCATATCGCTATGCCACCAAGATTGAGTAGAAATTTAAGCACAAGAAGCGAGACTTTGGATCTGTGAATCCGAAGCCAAGGAAAGACGCCCCAAAACCACAGAAAAGGGGGCAGAGTCAAAGAGGGATGACTCAGAAAACCACCAAAAACCTAAAGAAGGATGCGGGGAAGTGGTGTGAATTTCATAATAGCCCCACCCACAACACAAACGAGTGTCGGGCCAAACAGTTGCTCGTGGTCGAACTGAAGTCACCTGAATTAGATGCATGTTCTAATCCTGAGCTAGAACTAGACAAGGGAGATTACAAAGGGAACCAGATCATTGATGCAAACCCCAGTGCCATTGCTGCCACCACCAAGCTCCAGAGGACGGGGAGCGCCTCTTCCATTCACAGATGTGGGTGAAGCATTCTCGACTGCAATTTATTGTCGATAGAGGAAGCCAAAAGAACCTCATTTCAGTATAGGTTGTGAAGTGGCTCAGCCTACCAACCATAGCACACCCGCAGTCATATACCATCGGGTGGCTTCACCCAGGGAGATATCTTTGCGTCCGCCAGCAGTGCCACCTTCCATACAACATCAAGCCATTCACGGATGATGTATTGTGTGATGTTGCTCCTCTTAATGTAGTTGATGTATTATTGAGCCAACTATACTTGTGGAGGCGACATGTTGTGTATGATTCTAGACCTCGTTCTGTTGTTATTAATTTGGGAAATAAATTGTACATGATACTGGAGGTAGTATTGCCTCTTGCTATCTCCTTGACTATTGAAAAACAACAAAGTAAGATTGTTTCCCAAACTAGGAAATTTATTTTCCTTACAAATCACTCACAGGGAAAGAAGAATATTGTGGCCACAACCTCGAAACAGGGCTCCCCTACATAGTTGTAGTAGATGGACAAAATCATGGAGGAATACGAGGATAGTTTCTCCTCACCCACAGAGGTTTCTCTACACTTTCAGGACAAGCACTCCATCGATATGACCCCCAGCGCACCATCGTCTGATATTGTCATACCTCATGTGATTACACAGACAAAATCCGCACATGTACTATTTGAGAAAACTAAATTTATTGGATGCATCCAACACGTCCGCCAGCAAGTCCACAACATCCTCGACAAATCCAATATCAAGTTCAGTATAATTTTCCTCTCATGGAGGAACTTACTGAAATGGGGACCATTGCTTCCTAAGGAGTGAGTGATTATCCAAGTGGATATTGGTGGCCACCCACCTATTCCATTTGGACCCGCACCATCAGTTCTTTCAGTTTTTCACTTTTAGCACAACTTACTATTTTTAGCAGGTTTTCTGGTCCTGAACTTTCAGAGCCGTTTGGAGCCCCTAATGATCCAGGTGGATATTAGTGGCCACCCACCTATTCCATTTGAATCCCCACCATTGGTTCTTTCATTTTTTTAGTTTCGGCACAACTTACTATTTTTAGTAGTTTTCCCGATCTTGAAATTACGAAGCAGTTTTGGGGCCCTAAACGACGTTTTCTAGGAAAACTGGGAGAAACATGGGTCCATGGACCGATGTTTCTCACATCAAAATTTGAATTCCTCAAACATATATTTCTAACGAGGTATGGTGTGTGTCAAACAGAGATCGTATGTTAAAGTTACGTCCCCAGGAAGTTAAAACACAAATTTACCCAAATGGTGCCCATAGTTTTGGCACTTCATCTCCTACGGTTAGGTTTTTGGATGTTTAGGGTTTTCTGTTATTTCTCAACAATAAATATGCATTCGAGCCTCATTGTAATACATTTCAGAGGCCTGTAGCCACCACATCTCTTCTCAGAGATAAGCTACTAGCACCCTAGTTAGTTTATTTCCATTCTATCTGTAAGCAAATTTCAGTTCTTTGATATTAATGAAATGAAGTGTTATTTCCGCTGCATATTTGTATTTATAGTTATATGTGTATTTTTTTGCGTTCCTGCATAAATCTTGGATCACATGATATGGTTGGAATAATATGGATGTCTAAATTAATATTGGTAGGAATGGGTGGCCAAATGGGATCATGTTAATTGGGATCATTTATAACCTTAGCCAAATTCATAATATTTATGCTACATATGTAGAGGAGGGTTTGGTTTTTGTCTATTTCAACCATGGTTGGTGATGGAAAATTTGATTAGGTATATAAAGTATAAATTTATGTGGATAGATTCATTGGGGATGAACCTAATGTGGATTGAATTGAAGGAGGAATAAAAGGCAATCTAACATGATGTGTCAAATAACGAGTATGAACCATGCTAGATAATGGGGTCAAGGTCTTGAAGTATAATGAAACAACTAAAAAACGAGTGGTTTCATTGTATTTCTTGATTAATTAAACCTCTCTATGAAATTGTGAAATGAAATGCTTAATCATAAGCATGATTCAAGAAAACATATATCAAGGAAAAAATATCTAAATTTAAACTATATTCTTAGGTGATGTGATTTTTTTTTATTAATATGTTTTAATAAAGCACAAAAATGTACTATATGATGTACAAATATTGATCATATAAAAAATAAATACATTATCCTAAAACACTAATGACTTTCTTCTCAACCATTTATAGAAAAAATGCATTCTAATATGGTCGTGGTGAAGCCCACTGAAGGTGTAAGTGAATGTATGAAATATATAATTTTAATGAAGGGCACTAATAATTTATCTATGGGTACGAATTACAAAATTCATGATAAATAAGAAGATTGGGGCTATTTATTATGTACTTGAAGGAAAAAAGTTGAAAGACACGTGAGTATTTGATAGATATGGAAATGACGGGAGAGTTCAATAAATTGAGAATGGAGGTGGGGACTAAGTGAATTTGAATTGTTTGATCTCTTAATCACCAATAACTATTCACCTAAAGTACCTCCTCAACCTATGAAATCCATTTAGTTGGGAATTTAAGAGTAGCCACTAAGCTATATCTTCACTAATGTGTGCAATAGATTAGGCATCCAACATTCAAGATATAGAAATTTAATAGAAATTGCAACTGTTCAAGATTTCAAACTAAAAACAAGAGACAAAAATTCCACTCTACTAATATGCGAAATGGAAATCACAATTTAGAACAACATGCATAGACATGAAATAAGCAAAGCTATAAGTACACAATGATTTCTAAGGGAACCCAACTAGGAAAAACCCTTAAGTCTCTTTGCATTGACCAGTGGAATAGAGAAACTATTATAATTGCTTGCTCTAGCTCTGAGCATAACTTGAAAAAGAAAAATTGTTCTCTCTGTTGAATGAGAAAATATTTCCAACACTTAGTCAATTATTTTCTCACCTAGCCTCCTATTTCATTGTGCAATTCCTAAGGAAATTAGCCCCTAAAAGATAGAAATCCCCCCCCCCCCCCCCAATTGATTACATAATTCCTAAGAATTGATCTTCTGAATTCACGCAACACCTGTACACTCAAACTAGTATACAACTCATGTTACACTTCCTTTTCATCTCCACTTTACATGAGAAATTTGAATTCCATGCATGCATTATCTATTTTGGGTTGATTGATTAGTTAATTGACAAATCTCTGAGTTAGACTTTTCTCCCACCACACAATCAACCTTCAATTGACTCTATCAATAGTGAGAGGTCATCTAACTGAATACAACTGAAAATAACTGAACTAGATTGCTAAAATTTAGTAATCACACGGGCATGGTTGAAATCGTATCCCACTAAATCGGATTTACTAAGCTAACTAAGTGACAAGATCCATGTCACACTAGTTAATTTCCTCCAAGTTGTCTTGTTGATGTGGAAATTCAATTTACTCAATTTGACTAAGGCTAAAGTCAAATTGAGCCTTTATTGCTATAATTTTTCAACCCAAACCTAGGTTTAAACATAGGCTAAAAGGATCTGGTTTGATATGTTAAAATAATAAACTTGACTTCAACATCAAAACTCAAGAGTGCATCCCATTTCCAAATGGAATTTTACCACATCCATTAGAAAGGCTTTTTAATCTCGCTAAAATGACAACAATTATGTTTCAATTTGAAATTTTATGGAGAATTATCCCGATGCATAATCCACATAATCCTAATCTAAACAAAATGTTATTTTGGTCCTAAATTAGGGATTTTAGTTGGTTATGATCGAGTTATTTATTTTTAGAGATTAATTTAGGGTTATGAACCAATAATTTAGTTAGCCACGGAGTGTATACATAATTGGTGTGACATATTTCTACTATAAATTGCATGATAGATGATATTAGCAAATGATGAAATGGAAAAATGAAATAAAAACGAAAAAATAGATGAACTTGATTGATAAATGCTAAACAAATAATTTTTTCTTAACCAAACAAATTTCCTTCATTATAAATAATCTAAATAGAATAAACAACGAAACTTTGAATCACTTTGGATCAATGATTATAAATAAAGAAAATTGAGTAATAAAAAGAAAAGAAAAAAAACTACTCTAAATCATTTAAAAGTTTTCTTTCCCTACCTACATAGCATTAGACACAGTTTATGAAAATAAGAAAAATTACTTGTAAAAACTTAAAATACACAAAGAATTGACAAAATTTAATAGGTATGATTGCACAAAAGAAATTCTCATAGCAATTCATGTATGGCCGAGACATATGAAAAATGCATGAGAACTCATAGTCATATAGTATACATCTTTTGTAGAAATTGAATGAATATTTCAAAGAAAATTTTAAAGTATTTTCATAGGAAATGTACTAATAGTTGCATCGTAGGTTAAGAGAAAAGCGCAAGTTCTTTAAAAAAGAATGACACTATTGGAAACCATATAGGGAATAATAAAAAAAATGAGATTGAATAAATATTATAATTAAGAAACCAATAACCTCAAGTTAAGGTTGAAGAGCAAGCCCTTTAAGCAAAAATTACATTGTCTAAGCCACCACATATGAAACAATATAAAATTGGGCTTTAATAACCTCTAAAATTAAGAAACCAAGCCGACATATAACTTCGGACGAATTTGGATTTGGGTGTGTGCAAAAAGTACAAACTTTGTTGTGAAACTAAGCAACATAACAACCTATAAGAGAATAAATAAGTATGAAAACATCATTATTAACCATAAAGGATAGAAAAAATAAACTCGCAACACAATTATTGGGAGAAAATTAGAAATGCTTTTTTATATCACATGAAATTAAATTTATTTAGTTTTTTTTAAATGTAAAATATAAGGTTAGAGTTGAGATTTTTGTGATTTATAAAATAGATAAATATTTTTTGGATTAATTATATCATTAGGATTTGGTCTTAATGATGATGTCATTAATTTGAAAAGACATTTATATATGTAAAATATAATGTATAATTGTTCATTTTTTAAGTTATATTTTTAGATGTTATATAGAGTACAAATGTTTAGTTGTAAAAACATTATTTTTCCAATACATTTATACAATATGTACATAATTAAAAAAAACAATGTATAATATATACATAGTTGACATTAAAATATTTTACATAATATGTATATCAAGACATTTTATATATATACATAGTTGACATTAAAATATTTTACATAACATGTGTACTGAGACATTTTATCAACACACATTAAAATGGTTTTTTTGTTATTAATATATTTTTTTATTAATAGCTCACATTGAATAATTTATTATATACAATATTAAAATATTTTCTTTTAACATTTTTTTTTAAACTTCTAATTACTTCACACAAAATTATATTACGTTATTATAGTGGACATTGCTTTCATATCTAGAGAATATTTTATTTTTATTTTAAGTGGGACACATGTCAACTCCAAGTTGAGTACATACATACTTACACATCTCCTTATACTAGATTGTAGAATGAACCTCTCAACTCAATAACTACCGATGAGAAAAATTAAAGTAATAAAATGTTTAAAAAAAAAACCAAAGTTATTCCCTTCTCAATTCAAAATTATTATTAGTTTATGTGGCCAAGAAAGTAGCTAAGGATAGGTGCTTTAGTCATATACAAAAAAAAAGAAATTACAAAATTACAATGGTTGTTTCCTTCTCAATTCAAATCTATCATAAGTTTAGGTGGGCATTAAGGTAGCAAAGGCTAGGTACTCTAGGCATTAAAAAAGGAATAACTCATATGATTAAAATTTTGGTGAAACAAATTGTTGTTAGACAATCGATAATGTTTATACCTAATTATAAATTTTGGAGTCAAAATATTATTAAAAAATGAAAAAATAAAGTCCATTATGTTGAAAAAGCTAAACACATTGACCATCTTCCGTTGTGGTACCGGAAGAACCATAAGAAAACTTCTCTAGATAATGTTGAGTTTTTCTTAGGGATGCTATGTGTTTCAATATTTTATGAAGACTTTTATTTTTCACCAAAACATGAATATAGCATATGTGATATGCGAGCTTCAGACCTACGCTTTCACCTCAAAGCGAACCTGAACCTCCATGGAAAAGGCTCAGACTTGTGCATGACAAAAACAATATAGAAGTGTGTCTCATCATTATGTCTAAATGAGGTAGTGGTCACTTATATTCATAGCCTTCCAATGGGTTGACTTTTATTTAGGCCTGACCTTATCAAATAGTACATGTTTGTGAGGTCGACCTGATCCAATGTACATGAGAGTGTTCATAAATTCAAAAAACAACTTTTTCTTGTCCAAATGAAATGATCTTTAGGTTGATTTTGGTCCTCTCGAAAAGATGAATTTAGTGAAATATTTATCTCTATCATCTGAGTTGTCCAAGGTGGAATTTGACCCCAGATGCATGTTTTTAACACTCCCTCTTAACTAGGGAGAACTCCACCTGCATCATTGTCACATGTATACTATCATCAAATCATATCCAATCTCAAGTATCTCATCATCCCATATCATCATTTATCATTTCAGTTCATCTCTTGCTCATTCTTTCTTATATCTTGATTTTCCATGTTCATATGTTAAACTCTCTCGAATCAAGAAGAATAATTTCTCTTTATTCATCGGGATATTACCCAAATTCTTTATCAGTGGGCTACTACCCAAAATATCGGTCAACGAGATACTACCCGGAATATTGGCGGGGAGTCATATCTATGACCCACATCATTATCGGATATCATATCATCACGAAGCACATCCCAACCTGGAACCACACCAAGGAGCTACTACTCAGCCCAAAATCTCATGGGGGAGTTGCTACTACAACCCGATATCGAGAAATAGGTGATATAGGGGAGACACTGCTCAAACCATCCTATTTCCTACTGATCTTCACAACAATGACCCTCAATAGTCATGTGGTAGAACACCTACACAATAATCCAACTTGGAGAAGATACCTAAATTACCAATAAGTAAGTATCCAACACCTCTAAGTCTCCTCAACTCATTGGCCAGATGGGGAGGGACAATCCCTGCAACAAGCCTAACTTGTGGGTATGATGCCAACTAGGGTATACTCTACAAATACCAAGATAGGGTGAGCTAATAATCCAACCCTATGGGTAACAGATAGGGGTGAAACCCTATTGTCTAGAGTTCCCTTAACCCAGGATAACTTTATCTCAATTCCACACCCCAAGAGCTCAAGCAAAGGAGGAAGAGTTGGCTCAGTTTTCTCGATCAACACTGCTCATTTTAGAAACATGTCTTAATAACAAATATCTCCTATTAATATAGCTCATCACATAAAATATCACGTTAGAGCGTAAATAATCATATAAATCACAAAGTATACCATAATCATCCTCCCTCTTAAGGAGGTGCCAACAAAAAGCCAAATCTTGTTTTGTACAACTACATTGTCTCAATATATGAAATAATCTCATCCCCAACTATATATATATTGTATTATCTTCCAATCGAATCCAACTATTTTACATCACAATTCATCCATGTCATATCCAGGAATTTCTTAAACATCTCTTCAAAAGCTTATAATCCTGCCTCATAGCCAGTCATTCTAGTAACACCATTCTCAAACTTAGTCATGTGTAAAGCTATGGACCTCTCATCAAAGGCAAAATGGAAAATATCATATTAAGGCAACACTCATATGTGTTAATCTCATCAATAATGATCCCAATCATCATTAGTACATCCAAGTAGTCATATATTGCAGGAGGACTATCAAATATAGATTATCCCATTCAAATATATCGAAGGGTGCTCAGTGGAAACTCTATGTGGATGAAGCATCTCATTCAAAAATTGACTCAATATATATACAAATATATGCTCAAAACGGAACATCAATACTTCAATCAACTATTGGTTTCCAAGTCAATTTCAACAATATCTCTTCATAACATCTTGAAATTGATCGAAGTGTCCAAGAATTTGTATTTCCACTTTCCAAAAATATGAAATAGCTTTGCAATATAATTTTTATTTTTCCAACTTCAGAAATATATTCATCATGATGCAATAATTCAGTATTTATAACTTCATAAGCTAATACCTCTTATTTATATCATTAGATTCTCATTACCTATCAATAGTAGACCATCAATATATAAAAAAAAAGTAAAAATCAAAGTCATACCTTGAAACACTTCTGAAGTAGAGTTTTGTATCAATGCATCATCCTAGCTTGACTAGATAACTTTCAATGCAGACATATCTGGATTGGGGAGCATTTTTCATGCAATTCTCATTGCAACTATAGCACTTTACTAAACCAACAGACAAACCTTTCATAAATGAATATTGTGCAATCAAATAAACTAAATCATCTCATCAAAGTTTAGAAGCAAGATCAATACTAATATCAAAGTCATCAATATCTTAGAGTCAATTATTATGATCATAATACAAGTCATTAGACATCATGTCAAATTCAAATTTTCTATCATAGTGATATATATAGTCCAAGACATATCTCAGTCATTGATTCAAAGTTATAATTCATTATCAGGAATCATACACCTCATTTATATCAATCAACCAAATCATTTCAAACTCTTGTGGCACAAACTTGAAACATAATGAAATATCTATATGCATCCCCCGATCACCTAAAACCACAAATTCAATATACATATTATAATAATAATTCAAACTTCCCTACTCACATATATTTTTATTGTCTGCTCCACATCTGTAGGATTTATATCTTTCAGGTGAACATATGATCTCATGCACAAAACTTCATTTTTGTGTCTTGTAGGCATAGTCACACCCATAGACCTTCCTCTGAGGTGTTATTCTAGTGATTGAGGTCAGATCAGCCCATAACTGTCTTAGTGCCTTGGTCGCACCCATGAACTTACATCCATGCAGTTGGGAGGTTATAGTTGCACATGTAGGCTTTCTTCCATATGAGTGAGGCTTAGAGTGAGATAAAACTATCTCACCTCATATCAAAGCTTTGCTGCAGATCAACATTGTCAGATATTTTTCTATTCATACTCATAAACCATATTTCAATAGTAAAGAATATACAGATTCTCCCTATGAATCAGAAAAAACTTTAGTTGTCTTCATTCATGTCATAAAACTGTCTATTATATTGTCATACATCAACAGACATGTTAGATCATAGAGTAAAACATATACCCATCACAGTTATTACATGTTAACATCAGTTATTATATCATCACAACATGACATCAATCATTCATCAAGGGTTAAAGTCACATGATAGGGGCAGTGCACAGGTGTGACATCATACTTCAAAGATCATGAACACAATATCACTTCTATCAAGTCAATCCATCAAGTTAGGGAATTCAGTTTTACCGTATGCCATAGTTACTAATCACATCAAAACATAACCATGATTAATGAAGGATATACAATTTCAATATCATATTTATACTTTTATCATCATGGTTACATTGCTTATCATGATCAATAGGATCAAAAATTTTACCAAAACAACAAGAGTTTCAACCCTTTTTCCATACTTTCATCATGATCATCACAAGCATTATCAATACCATTGTATATATAAATCAATGAGGTAACATTCTATATGAGATCCATCATGTCTTATGTATGTCAAGTGTCAAGTGTATCATTTACTAGAGTCAAGGTGCTAACCTTCTTCACAGGATCAAGATATTCAAAATAATATATGCTAGCTAGACATCAAACATACCAATAGCCTCATATAATTTAAGAAGTTCATCATGGTCAAAATTTTCAATACCAAGTGCACCACTTCATCATAAGAAACATAAATTCAAATCGCTTTCATATGCATGCATGATCAATTTGAGAAGGAGATTTTCTCATCATGCCTTAGGGATTACTTATCTGTATGAGATCTTAATCACATTGTGCTTGAGGGTTTTCAAATTACAAGTGTTTAAATTGAGTTTTTGAGAGCTCTTATGTTAATTTTTAAACACATAAAGAATGTAATTAAACTCTGAAATATACATAAATAACAGAAAAATGCACCATAATAGTCACCACAACATAGCAGATGATGAAGCAGTTCACCCCTCTTGGGCTAGGTCTCCTTTGTCCAACTTCCAATAGCTTGGCCCTCTTTCATTATTCTCAAAATAGAGATTACATACTTTTAGAGTGCTCAAATGGATTCAAAACATGTTCCATCATCTCTAGAATGCCCAAAAATGTCTATCTAGCCTCTTTTTTATCCGAAATTGGTCAAAAACTGGAGAAGTTATGAGCCCCTATTTTTCCTCCTAACCACTCCACAATTTAACCAAAATCCAGACAAGTCCTCCAATTTCTCCCTTAATTTCGCTAACTAGGTGACAATTTCCCAGAATTTTAGGCGAAATTGTTAGAACCTTGATTTTCCAAATGACACCTTAAGTACGAAAAATCAAACATATTGTTATTGGCGATTTTTTTTTTTTAACATAAAATACCTCTGGGTGGTTAACTAAACATCGGTGGTCAGTGCCATAATGCTCACATGGGCGACCTAGCAAGGCGGTTAGGGTGGGCAACTAACCTCCAACTAGAGGTTCAGTGGATGATTAGATTGGGTGTCATATGGAAACGGTGACCGTGGAATTTTTGGGTGGCTGGTTGGCCCTCCATATCGTGCACCTAGTTATGGCAGCTGGTCATATTGCAAAACATGTATCGACCTACAACTTCTGCCATAACGAAATTTATAATAAACTTTGCAATGTATATATAATAAGAAATACAGTGGTGTATTGGTAATTCGGTACACTTTACAGAGGGAGGTCCAGAGTTCAAGACACATCCGATGTAGTTTGATGCTTAAACAAATTTTAGTGGCCTTCCATGCTGCCACGTAATGGCCTCTAGTTGGGCCACATGGTAGCATGTGTTTGGCCACATTTCCTACCAATAAAAACTTGCCATCCAACAACCAATCAGAGGAGGAAAAGTGGTGAGATAAGATTAGCCCACTATATAGTCACCCTTTGACCAGTCAACTATGCCCAGTAAGTTGTATGGACTACTGACTGGGCCACCTACATTTTTTTTGCCAAAATTTACCTATTTGGAAAAGTAGACAGAATGTGTTTTTGGGCACATATAGTGTCGGTTTTCCATGAAACGAGTTGCAGAAGATTCATACCTAAGATATATAAACGGTCGATTAGGTTCCACACCATTCAAACAACTTTAAATTTTTAGCATAATTTTGAGCACCTGATCTTTCCTCCCCACTGGAAGATTTTAGACCCAAAAATATAATTTTTAGTTGTTCAGCAGATGAGGGTACAATTCCCTCACCTTTCCAATCTCAATCCATTTGAAATTACTTGGATTTTTTCCCTTGAGCCCCACACAAAGGTACTCCAAATTCCCTCATTTTGAAGTCCTTGTTCATATGTCAATAATGGTATCTTGTTGTAGTACATCAAGGTATTCAGGAGAAAATTCCTCAATGGAAGGAATCCAAACATGTTCTCCTTGATCTTCATTCAAAGGCAGCTCATAAAACCTTAAGTTATCAACATTAACAACAACATAAATTTTCATATATGAAGGCAAATCCAACTTGAAGGCATTATCACCAATCATTTCTAAAATTATGAATGGCCCAGATCAAATTGGTTTCAAATTTTTACCTTCTCCTTGAAGCCTTTATTTTCTAATGTGAACCCAAACTTCATCACTGACTTGGAATTTTTGATCTACATGATGTTTGTTGTGCCTTGTCTTGTACTTAACTTGGCTCTTTTCTAGCTGTTCTTCGACTGCTTAATGCACCAAGTGGATTTGTTCAATGAACCTCTTAGCTTTGTCCATGTCACTATGAAAATCAATAGCAACATCCTTTCCAAAAATTAAATCGAAAGGAGATTTAGACAAATATCCCAAACATGTCTCAAATGGTGATGTTTGTGTTGAAGAGTGTTTGGCCTAGTTGTAAGTATGCTAAATTTAATGAAAATTTTCATCTCGCAACTTAGGATACTTGTTGTAATAACCACGAAGAAGATGTATCACCATCTTGTTCACCACCTCTGTTTGACCATCTATTTTTGGATGAAATGCAATACTTTTCTTCAATTTGGTGTCCATGAATCCCCACAAGCTTGACCAAAATTTCCCAAAAGAGCGGAAATCTCAATCATTAATAATGGATGTGGGAAATCCAAAATGCACCCATACATTTTGAAAGAATAACTTATTCTTTTTAGCTGCAATTTGATGTTTACATGGCATCAAAATACAATTTTTGTTGAACCTATCCAAAACTACAAAAAGATAATCATGATTCCTTTTTGACATAGAAATACCTCCAACAAAGTCCATATAAACACTCTCCCATGGACAAGAAGGTACTGGAAGTGGAGTGTACAATCATAACTTTCTATTGCTAGGCTTACCAACAACACATAATGAAAAACCTCTTATAAAATGTGGCACAATTTCAAGCATACGAGGCCAATAACAATACCTCTATAGATGTGCCACTGTCTTACTTACACCGAAATGACCAGCAATAAGAGAAGTATGTGCCTTTCTTATGATGTTGACTCTTTCTCCTTGCGAAATACAAATCTTACCAAGATGGTACAACAAGTTATCATGAATGTGATAATCCAATTCCTTTACTTGGTTCCCTTGACTTAAAGTTTCATATACATCTTGAAAATCATTATCTAAAGCATATTGTTCAACATAGCTCTCGTGAAAAATAGAATTATGCTTAAGGATAGTAGTAGCACTAACAATAGGCCTAGAAATCATGTCAGTGACTTTATTGTAGATACCCTTCTTATACCTTATCACCAAGTGGAATTGTTGAAGAAAACCCATCCATCAAAAGTGCCTTGATTGCTACAACTTTGTTTGCGATTGTAAGTATTACAATGGTTGATGATTCGTGTTAATGATTTTCTCCTTACCCATCAAGTATTGTTTCCACTTTTTCACACCTTGCACCAATTCATACAACTGATTTTCATATGTAGGATAATTAATCACTACACCGTTAAAATTTTTCGAATGAAAACAGATAGGCTTACCATGTTGCATGAGGACCACATCCATGGTGTAATCATTAGCATCACTCTGAATCTCAAATGAAAGTATCAAGTATGGAAGTGCAAATACTGGCTCTGAACTGATATTTTCTTTCAATGCATCAAATTCCTTTTCATATTTACCTCCCCATTGGAAGACATGTTTCACACTTTTAAATGCATGCAACAGAGCTGCAATATAAGAGAAGTTAGCAATAAAATTCCTACAATATTGGGATTATCCCAAAAACATTCTTACCTATGTAACTATTTTGGGCTTTGGCCAATTCAAAATGACATCAACCTTGCATGGATCTATTTTCTATTCACTTCCTCCAACAATGTGACCCATACACTAAAGATGTTTTTCCAAACTCACACTTCGACATCTTTAAAAACAATTGTTCTTTATTTAAGATATCAAGTAATTTTTTGACATGAATGACATGTTGTTCAAGAGATTTACTAAAAATGAATATTTAATATAAGTAGACTACCACAAACTCATCTATAAATAGCCTCAATACATCATTCATCACACACATAAAGGAAGCGAGATCATTGCAAAGACCAAATGACATAACAAGTCATTCAAAAAAACCTTGCTTTGTTTTGAATGTTGTCTTCCATATGTCACCTTAAAAAATTATAATTTGATGATAGCCACTCCTTAATTCCAACTCAATATATTTTTTTCATCTTTCAATTGATCAAGTAAATCATCAATTCTAGGAAGTGGGTAACAGTTATTTACCGTAATTTTCTTCAATGCACGACAGTCCACACACATGTGCCATGTTCCATACTTCTTTGGCACCAAAACAATAGGTGAGCCGCATGGCGAAGTACTTCATCTAATGATCCATTTTTCCAACAACTCTTATATTTTATTTTTAATTTATTCACTTTCCATCACTAACATCCTATACATTCCAATGTTAGGAAAAAGACAATATTGTTGCAAATGTATTTTGTGTTGGATTCCCCTCTTGGGAGGAAATCATTTTGGCTCCTGAAACATCTCATCATATTGGTTAACAACCTCAAAAAAATAATATTTTAATATTTAATCACAACCTTGTAAAGATTCATTTTCAACATCATTCTTCTGCTTGACCATTAGAAGCACAAAATTTTTGCTAGAGTTAATGAGTCTCTTCATTTGTCTAGCATTTACAAGTGAAAGTTTTAGTTTTTGTCGATGTTATCTAACAATGTAATCTATGCCATATTTGAGCAAGTGACACTTGTTTTCATGGTGATGGAAAATAGCTTTTCTATCATACAAATATGGGCTTCCCAAAACAATTCTAGAAATATCATATGGTACTACATCAATTTAAACTTCATTAAGAAAGTTTGCTGTAATTGTAAATTTTAAGATGTATTTCCTCGTAACTTGTAAGTTTGAATTATTTCATATCCAACCTAAAGGATACGGTCTTGGGTGAGGAATGGTCTCTAAGTTTAGTTTCTTGAATAAGTCTTCAGAAATCAAATTTTCTTGTGAACCACTATAAAAAAGTGTATCAATTTTGGTGTGCTTTGAAATAACCCGAATATGGAAAAGTTCAATTCTAGTTTTCTCATCTTGAGTATCGTTATGCCAATTTGAAAAGATAGTTCTTGCTATGTCCTTACCTTCCATTCCCATTGTTGCGATATTTGTTTCATCTCCTGAATTAGAGCTTAAGTCATGTTGTGTAGTCGCAATTTTCTTTTGCTTCCCTTTGTTGTTAAGCTTCTTTTGTTTTAGCTCAGGATGAAGCTTCCAACAATGAGCTACGTCATGACCCTGTTTGGAAAAAAATTTGCATGTTAGTTTTTCTCCTTCCTTTTTTATGGATGCATTCTTATTTCCCTTCCTTTTGAACTTGTTCTTACCTTTATCTCCACTTGTGAATGGCTTCTTGCTACCCTCTTGTGAATTTATTTTCCCTCTCGCTTCAATATGAGTTTCATGGACACAAACTTCATCTAAACTTGTAGGATTAAACATGTTGGGCCTTCGTAGTTTGCAAGATTAGCAAGTAAAAATGTTGTAGAGCCTACATCAAAACCACCTTGGAACCTAAGGATCTAGCCATCCTAGATTCAGAGAGGGATCTCTCCATATATGTGTATCTCAAAGATGTTTCTTTATGCTTATGTATGATTTTAGGCTAGTTATGAAGAACCGAGTTTTTGTTTGTTTTGGTTGGGCAAGGATATAGTGAAGATGAAGGAAGTCTATATGAAGGATGAAGGTGTGAGTAGGTGAAATAATGGTTCAGCTAATAAGATATTCAAGGAGCAGCATCAATCCATTGGGCTATGGAGTCATAATAGGATTTAATTGAACAACAAGGTTCAAGAGTGGTCCATGGGGAAAGTCATCTATGTCAAAGGATCTATTTAAGTTGATTTTATGGAATGAAACACTAATAAATGGAGTGAGGGAAATCAAATAGATGAGGGAACAAAGGAAATCCTAAGATCAGGTAAGTACTTTGAAACTATCCTACTTTTGACATGCACTTAAGGAAAAACGCAAAAGTAATCTAAGATCAGATAAGTACTTTGAAACTAGCCTACTTTTGATGTACTTTCTAGAGAAAACATTAAAAACATAGAATAGCTTAAGATCAAGTAAAGACTTTTAACGTACCCTGCTTTCAGCATATTCTCAAAGAAAACATTCATGATAAACATAAAAAGCAGTTTAAGATCAGGTAAGTACTTTTAAACTAGCCTGCTTTCAACATACTCTTAAGGGAACTCTTCAAAGTAACTGTTGGAGAAGAAACTAGAGGACAGGTCTAACCATAGACTTCTCTAGCTCATTCTTTAATTAGAAAACTTATCAAGAACGTCCAAAGACAACATCTCAAGTTTTACTTAGGAAATATGGGCTTACCAACACTTCACTGGTTATACTCTATTAAATCATCTTTAAATAAACAATTAGCAGAAAACATAAAGGATAAAGATTTATTAGTGAGACTTAGGCTACTTCAGAAGTAAATCCTAATCTATATTTTCTGTTATTTATCAGAGAAAAGTGGAAAGAATGAAAACAATAAGAAAATAACAATTTACAGTGAGAAACACATCACCATTGACATGGACTAGGATCCCATAAACCAACTATTTGTATTTGATGTTCAAACCAGTTACAATCTTCAAGTCCAGTGGGTCTTTACAGCTTCAAACTTCTCATCTCAGCTTATGTATCTTCAATTACAAAACAGAGCTATAGCAACTTCACAAGCTATTTACATACAACAGATATCCAAAGACCAACCTCTATACTGTCTTCTACAGAAGTATTCATAGAAGAACGAGGAGGTGGAGTGTAAGAAGGGTTCATTGGTTCAATTAATGCAGAGTAGGAGCTTCTCGGCCTTTGAAGGGCCAAAGGGAGAAGGAATGACATGAATTAACTCTGATAATTGATTATTACATTAAATTTCATCAACTTCAGTCACTTTTGTTGACTTTGGGGACTTTTTGTAGGCTGGCAATTAATTATGGGTTGTCTTTGGAAAAATATCTCTGAATGTGCATTTACTATGTATTATTTCAAGGAAATAAGTCTGTAGGTGGAATTTTTGGTTTTCATAGAAGTAAAGGCTTCTAATATTTGGAATTTAAAGCCTTTCTTCTACTGATCTGTCTTCTTTATCACTCTTAAACCCTGATTAGGCCTTCATATTACTTTTGGGCCTTTGTAACCATATTTGAGTCTTTAAACTTTCCTGCTAACTGTATTTAATGTTAAATATCCCCTTTTCTTTGGCTTTCGGTCTTCATTATAGGGTTAAACTGCTTAATATTTCCTCTTTATGTATTTAACCCTTTGTCTTTAATAATTTGCCGACTTTCTCTTTAATCCACTATATTCAACCTTTGAACTGCGCATTTACCTTTAAACTATAGGATTAAGCCTTTTAATCTTTAAACTTTGCACTTTAATCCTTTAAGTTTAATTCCTGATACTCTTTATTGGTCTTCATTGACTTTGTTTGTTCACAGATGGCCTGTGCTAGAGGGTTTTAACTATGAAACCAGTGCTTCATGAAACACTGATTAAAACATTAGATTCATCCCCTTTTTTATTTTGATCAGGCTCTGAGGATCGTCACCCTCAGCCACTGTCCCTTTATGGACTGTAGGGGGGCTTTCAGCCTTTAAAATCACCGCAAAACCTGCACAAACCATAAAATATGTTTTAATACCCTGCGTGATTGGTAAAATTGCTTTGGAGGCTAGCGGAGGTGGATGGAGCAGTGAGAAGGAGCGGAATATGAAGGCGGAGGAGTTTATTGAGGAAAACCAGTGCAAATTTGGTTTTAAACTGTATTTAGCACGAATTTGGGTAAAATTGGTTTTCGAAAAACCATGGGTGGTTTTTGCACGATGTTGGAGTGGTAAGAGGTTTGGCCTATAGGAAACGCGATCCAGTTGCACTGTGCCACGTGGCTTTCTTGATACCGTCGGTATCGCATAACTTTGGAGTGTTAAACTCCGGATGCGAAAATCACGCGATACGCCACCAGATCTGTTGGATGAAAGGGATGAGATCGGATGGTGTGGATCGAGCGTGATGAAAACGCTCCTCGGGCAGAGACTGTAGTGGGGAATAGGTGTCAGGGTGTGATAGGGCAGGTCCTTTGCACAATGGATGGCAGGCCCCTACGGCATTGAGTTTTCGGGGCGAACGAGAGCTGTTAGATCTTATGGATCTACAGTGTAGATCTCATCGAGGTATTGTTATCGGGGCGGGAAAACAAAGAAAAGGCAGGTTTTTCATGGAAATGCTGATGCGATGGGGGTTTAGCATAGGCGCTAGGTAATGGTCACGTGGAGGGATAAGGTGACCAGGGGCTGAGGAAGGGGGAGCTTATCGCATCGGCGATGGAAAGGAAACGATGTAAAGAACATGGTACACCGTCGATGCAATATCAACTTTGCGATGCGATGATTGCTAAGGTTAGGCCTAGAACATAGTCCTATGTAGTAATGTATGACCAGAGGTTTTAAGGGCAGGGTACTAATCGCATCGACGAGGAGAGATTTCCAAAGGAAAAAGCAGGCCTATAGAGGAAAGTCGATGCAATTTGTTTTGGGTGCTTGGTCATAGTGCTCGGACACATGGAGGAAAGGGGTCAAAGACCTTAAGCCCTCGGGGGCTAAAGCCTGTGTTATATATAAAAGGGAATTTTTAGGTAGAAAGAGGGGTTTTTAAGGGTTTTTTGGGTTTTTCGAGTTCCGATAGAAGAAAAGGAAGAGTTTTAAACCTTTAAAAGGATTTATAGGTTTAAAAAATTTATTTTGAAGGTTTTTTTGAGGGGAATGAAGAAAAAATGAAAAACGAGAAGAGGATATTTTTCAGAGGAAAATAGAGGGTAAAAAGGGCCATAATGAGTGTATGAAATGATGAAAAGGGGTTGTTTAGGAAACAGTTTTGAAGGGAACAACAGTGTTAGGGAACAACACTTTTAGGAACAGCACTGTTAAGGAATAACGGACTTCAAGAATGAGTAATTTTCGATGAAAAATGATCTCTTGAAGGCTTAAGACCTATTTTAGCCATCATTTTCTTATGAAAAAAATTTACTGATGGCTAACAGTGGCTCCACTTGGGGATGGCAGCTCCTTGGAGGTGTCAAGAATCTTTAGAATTTAATCTCTAGGATGTAGACCTGTGCCTTATCCATGACAGGCTCTTTCTCTTCCTTGATCATGTTGTTTTAGAAAAGATGATCAATATATCATATCAGAAAACAAATTTTTCCCAAACATTCTACCTACATAGCCTACTCCGTAACATTTTTTTCTTCAACAGGTGCATTTGGACTTGCAGACCTTGAACATCAACATTTTATTCTTTTTGAAAGCAGAAAAACTGATCTAAATCTACCCTTATTTCTTCCATGAGTTCAGATTAGACTGTTGAACTCATAAATTCTCTACCTAAGCTATTATCTACCAGGATTAGACTGTCTAGCAGATTTTATTCTCTGTCCTCTAAAACAAAAATTTTAACCTAGTCAAATCAGGATTAGGCTATCTTATTTGCCATGATGTCTATGGATGTATGTACAAGATGCACATAGACCTTTTTGCAGAAATTTTAAAACAAAACTATGAAGGCTTAAAATATGAAATTTTAAACATCCTACATCCTTTTTGCAGCACTGGTTTTGATCTTTTTGAGTTGTTCTTTTCTTTCCAGGTTCAAGATTTAGGCTTGTTTGAACCACTGTTTTTTTTTTCTATCCTAATCTACTCTACTGATAAGCCAATATTGAACAGTTTGGCAAATCTTCTTCACTAATCTATCAGCAGAAAATTGAAATCTATCTTAGTCATGATTAGGCTGTATGACTAAAATGGCAATGTTGTTTTTGGGAGTGGCATTTAAGCTTGCACATTTTCAGATTTTCTTTTCTTTTTGGTATGGGGTTGTACCTTTGTTGTTTTATTTCTGCCCTCTTTTGCTTTTTCTATTGTTTTTGTATTTTTGTTTTTCTTAAATTGAAAGCAATGACATATATAAAGAACAAAAGATTTGAAACTCAAAATATCAGTTAACAAAAATAATGCTTGAGAACCCTGCCATTGACAGGACCTCCAAAATATTCAGCTCCATCCAACTCTTGCAGAAAAAATGCATTGTTTCCAATAGAAGATTGGATGAGATAAGGACCCTGCCATAAGGTATCAAATTTCCCATGTTTCCCTTATCTTCTCTTCTTGAATCCCATTTCAAAACTTTATCACCAATCTTGAAATCACTTGCCTTGGTTCTTTTGTCAAATAGCTTCTTGATGTTCTCTTGTATTTGTTGTGCTATGATGTATACTTCCTCTCTGGTTTGTTGTAAATGTATAGTTTGGCTTATTCTTCTTGTTACATTATCATCTTCAGACTGTACTTCCTGGATCAGCTTCATGACTGGCACTCCTAAACTGGTTGGAAATATTGCATCAATTCCATAAACTAGCTGGTAGGGAGACATTCTAATGGATTTTTTAATGGTTAGTCTGTCTGTCCATAAAGCATGTACTAGCTTATTGTGCCATGATTTCTTGTTATATTCCAGCAACTTCTTAATAATGTTTACTAGAATACTATTTGATGATTTCGCAAGCCCATTACCTTGAGGGTAATAGGTTATGGAATGACCCAATATAATCTGATACTTATGAAAAAATTCTACCATCTTCTTAGATCCAAATGTAGCAGCATTATCAGTTATGATCTTTCTAGGACAGCCAAATCTATGAAGTATATGGTTTTCAAGGAATGAGATGATGACCGAGCCTGTGGCATTCCTAGAGGGGATGGCTTCTATCCACTTGGTAAAATAATCTGTTGCTGTGAGGATCCATCTATGTTTTGTAGATGAGGGAGGATGGATTTCCCCAATGAATTCAAGACCCCACTGCTGAAAAGGAGCTTCAACAGTGATTGGTTGTAGAGGTAAGGGAAGAAATTTTCTTTTGCCTTCAAAGATTTGGCATTTGTGATAGGCAAAAATCATTTTATGGACATCCTGAAAGAGGGTGGGCCAGTAATAACCGGCTCAAAGGATTTTATTGACAGTTGACTTCCAATAGAGGTGGCCTCCACATTCTCCTTCATGAAACTCATGCTTGATCTTATCTGCATCATTCTTAGGAAAACATTTAAGCAATAATCCACTAGCATTTTTCCAATATAAAAATTTATTCAAAATGCAGTAATTTACAGCTTTCAATTTTAAAAATCTTTCCTCTGTTTTAGAAAAACCAGGAGGAATATTAATATTGAGCAAAACATACAAAATGTCAGCATACTAAGATGAATTTAGAAAATGATCTTCAATAATTGGAGTTAAAAACTCCTCATGTTCATCTAATGCATTAAACATGTTTATATCAAGAGCTTGGAAGTTAGATTTAGTCATCAGTTTTGCTAGTCCTTGACCCTTTATGAGTTTAGTGGGTTTTATTTCTAAGTCATACTCTAAAATTACAGCAATCCACTTTCCTCTTTTTCCATCTGAATCTTGGGTCAATATGTCTTTCACCACTGAATGAGGCACAAATGCTATGATGTGGGAATGTAAAATATAAACTCTGGATTCCTTTAAGGCTTTGACTAAGGCAAAGGATTTTTTTTCCATTATGTTATACTTTAGAGGTGCATCCCTTAATGCCTTGCTAAAAAATTCAATGGGTTGCTCTTGTCCATTCAAATTCTTCTGTAATAGGACAGCAGCTACTGTGTGTTTTGATGCAAATGAAAAAATGAAGAAATCTTTGGAAAAATTAGGAATAATAAGAACAGGTGTTTTGGTAAGTGCTTGCTTTACTAGTTCGAATTATTTCTTTGCTTCTAAGGTCCATTTAACTCCTTCCTTCTTAATAATGTTAGTTATGTTTCTAAGGAGTTCAGCCAGATTGGGCATGAACCTTCTCAAGAAATTAATCTTTCCAATGAAAGATTGAAGTTCCTTGATGTTTCTGGGATGGTTGATTTGCAATATGCCATCAATCCTCTTTGGGTATATCCTTATTCTTTCTTATAATATGATATGCCCAAGAAGTTTTCCTTCTTGGAGACCAAACAGAGTTTTCTTTGGATTTAAGGACAGTCCAAATTTTCTGCATTTTTCAAAGACTTCTCTTAAGTGTATTAGGTGTTCTTCATCTGTTTTAGAATAAACTTTTATATCATCAAGGTAAATCAAAATGAAGTAACCTATCTCTTCTAAAAATGCAATATCCATGGCTCTCTGAAATGTCGCACCAGCATTCATCAAACCAAAAGTCATTTTCAAATACATGAAAGTACCCCAAGGTGTAGTAAAGGCTGTTTTAAGTTGATCATCAGGATGTACCAATATTTGATTGTAACTTGAGAAGCCATCTAGCAAAGAAATTCTTCTAGAACCAACTACCTTATGTAGGATATGATCCATTTTGGGCAAAGGATAGTTGTCCTTTAATGAGGCTTCGTTTAAGTTTCTAAAATCAATGCAAAGCCTTATCTCTCATATTTTCTTCCTAACTGATACAAGATTAGACACGCACTTAGAGTATCTAACAGGGACAATAATTCCAGCCTCATACATTTTTTTAATTTCCCTTTTTACCAGAGGTAATTGAACAGGGTTGATTCTGCGGAATTTTTGTTTAAGAGGTTTCTGGTTTTCTCTGAGGGGTATCTTATGTTGAATTATTTCCGTATCATATGATTTCAGATCTTCATAACTCCATGAAAAAACATCAGAAAATTCTCTAAAAATCTCAATGTATTTCAGTTTAATATGAGCTGGCAATGTTTTAGACAGTTTGCTCATTTTAGACTTTTCCTCAATGCCTATGTTGCATTTTTTGACTTCAGATTCTATGGGTTCCAATTTTGGTTTTTGGCCACATCATTCAAATCAAATAATTCCTCTAAAGGAACCAGTCCTTTTGGCAAGCTTTGGTCTTTAGATTACAGCACTTCGAGGTCTTCATTGTCCAAATCTATGCTACTTTCTGTCAAATGTTGAAATTCATTTGTTAACAGATTTATTTCTGTAATCTCAGGAGACTTTTCTTCTTCAGTAAGTGGATTTTCTTCATTAGTATAGTCCTTATCAGAATCTGAATCTGAGTTTGATGTTTCAAATTCATTTTTGGACTGTAGGAAGTCTTCTATTTGTTTATCTCCATCAAAAACTTTCCAATTTTTTTTCATTATCTGGGACAGCTGGTCTAAATTTGACTTGGGTGGTGCATTAATTGGTCTCATAAGGTGTAAGACATGTTCTAGCAGCAAAAGCTAAACCATTGGCAAGGACATTTTGGTTTCTTGGGATAAAGATAAGTTGGAATTCATCAATGTTTTCAACAAATCCATGACATCATTTATATAGGCTCTAAGTCTGGGATGTCTAGCACTGTACTCCCCATTTACTTGCCTAATAATCAACTCAGAATCCCCATGAACATTTATCCTTTTGGCTCCTAATTTCTTCAATAAATGCAGGCCTAAAAGGAGAGCTTCATACTCAGCTATATTATTGGTATAGTGAAATTTTAATTTATAGGAATGCCCCTCAGAGTGATTGTTTACAGTGTTGAGTATCCATATGCCTACTCCTACATCATTTTTAGTGCAAGACCCATCAAAATTCATGTTCCAAAGAGGACTGATTTCATATTTTTGAATTTTTTTATTGTTTTCCTCTCTGTCTTCTTTGTCATTTTGTTCTATACAAGGGTCTGCACTATGTTTTTCTGTGTTGCGTTCCTCAAGGTTTTCAATGTTTTGAGGATTTTCTTCTTGATTTTCATGATCTACATTATTTTTATGACTTTTTTGGACCTCAAGACCATTAATCTGTTTGCTGTAAATTTCTAAATCAGCAAACTGTTTTTTAATATCCTCTTTATTTTCCTCTTTATCAATTTCTATAACTATGTTTGCATGTGCAGTGATTTCAGCATTTGATGAATTTTCATTGACTAACTCTTGCTTCTTATGAATATCATCATTGAAAAGAATAAATGAGTCAAGGTCAGTGTTTATGGAGTAAAGAGGAGATTTTTCAAGTCTTTCTTGGCTACTCACCATGTATTTCATGTGTGTTTCCCTATACAGTCTTCTAGGTTGGCTAAAAACAGGGATGGTGGCATAAGTCATATCCATTTGCATAGTACCTTGTAACTTAGCACCCCATGATCTTGAAAGGAGCATGCCATATTTGGAGGGTATATCAGCCACTACAATGTCCATCACTAAACTCTTGGCTAGAATTTGGGCTAAGTTTACACACAGATCCTTAATTAGGCCTAGGCATTTCACCCTACTTGAATCAAAAGAATATAAATTTTTGTAGGGTCTAGTCACTTCTAAGCCTAATATTTCCATTATTACATTGGGCATGAGGTTGTGTGATGCTCCTGAGTCAAGCATGGCATTGTGAAAAATATTGTCATGAATGTTCAAGATGATGTAGAATGGAGGGGTGTTTCCTTCTTGAAATTTTCCTTCAATTTTTGGTCCAAAGATGAGCTCTGGGGTATCATCATTTAAGTTAACTATGTCATGAACATCTTCTTTGTTCAAAGCCTTAAAATTTTTACCTCTATATACATTTTGAGTGACTAATTTAGTGAGTGGGACAGAGATTTTAATTTTGGATATTTCATTCTCTAAGCTGAAGGGAATCTAGTTTTTCAAAGTGTTTGATTCAGCCTTGTTAGTCACTCCTTGTTTAGCAAAATCAGCTTACTGATTTTTAGTTTTACAGCAGTTAGAATAGTTTTTTCAGGAGCATTAGCTGAAGTGCTAGTGCTACTGGGGTTACCACTCTATTTTTCATTGGTTAGAGTGTTCTTCCCTTTGTTTAAATCAAAATTTACAGCCACTGTTTTGTAAGTTTCAGCTGTCTTTTTGGGTACATTTTCAGGGTTGTTTTTGGAAGATTTATCAAAGGTTTTGTTCCTGGGAGTCTCTTGATTCTTTTTATTTCTCATATCATATTGTTTAGGTGACCCTATGATGTCATTTTCAGATTATTGTTCATAATAATCAGTTTGTGGTCTTCTGTCATCATAAGGTGTATATAGACCTTGTTTTCTTTCACGGAGGAAATCAGAATCCTCATTGCTTACTCCCAGCATGTTCATGTTGTCATCCTTTGTTTTTTCATTGGTTTCTTCATCCTCATTCACATAGTTTTCTTGGAAAGGTGGTATGATTTGTTGATCATCCTCTCTTTGTCTGTTTTGAGGTTGATTTCTCCTAAAGTTATGATTCTAATTTTGAGATTGATTTCTATTCTGGGGAACTGATTGATTTTCCCTAGATTGTGCTCTCTCAAGTATGCTCATTTTCTTCATCATTTCCTCCATCATTCTTTCCATTTTTGAACTAGACGTGGAAGGTGCAGTTTCCTCCCTAAACGATACTTTCTTTTCATTCCTCATCCTAGCTCTTTTCTCGATCATATTTACTTCCATAGCTAGAGCTCCCTTCTGCATGTCTTCCAAAGTTAATGGATTTCTTTCTCTTAGCTGATATGCCATTTCAGGATCAAATCCTTCAGGGAAAGTGACCAAAGATGAGCCTTGTGGAGGTTTTAAATCTAGGGGTAGTGCATTATAAACACTATTGAATCTGGTGCAATAATTTTGAACACTTTCCCGAGTGTTTCTTTTGAGGTTTTTGTAATCTGAAAGAATTTGGAGAGGGTTTTTTCTGACTTCCCATTTGTTTAGGAATGATTGATGGAGAGTCTGGAGATCATTAATACTATGAGGGGTTAAGCCTTTGAACCATTTTCTTGCTTCTCCCCCTACACTTTGAGCAAACAATCTGAGTTTGACAGTTTCATCATCAATCTCATTTCTATCACAATAGTCATTCATCTTGTCCACATGTTGTGAAGTAGTAGTAGCACCACTGGCATCATATAATGGTATCTTGGACTGATAGCCCTATGGAAAATTGACTAAAGGTAAAGGAAGGACTAGAGGGGCATACCATGTTGCCATGATAGGAGGTTGTGGGAAAAATGGGGGGTTTACAGGTGGAGGATATAATATGGGAGGAGGATGATGGAATGGAGTAGCTTGAATAGTGGGAGTATGAATAACAGAAGTGGATGGACCAACAAGGGACTATTGAGAAGATCTTGGATGAGAGAAACCAAAATTGTGAAGGAAATGCAAATCAGGTGGGGTAGTTTCTCTGATAATAGTTTTCTCACCTCTATGTTGGGGTAAGTGTGGAAGCTCAAAGTCTATCTGATCTATATCATCAAGTGACCTAGTTTTGAATGGGTTTCTTAAGTCAACTTGTGTATTTTGCAGAGCTAAGAGATTTTCGAGAACAGAATTAGATCTATGGACTTGTTCGACAACAGTTGAAGTTTTAGGCTTAGGAGACTTCCAAAGGATACTTTCTTGATTATCAACTGTCTCAGGAGGATTTAGGTTAGGGTAGGCTCTAGTATGAATTCTTTTAGAATCCACTATGTGGTGTTTTCAGACCCAATGATAAGAAAAGTTCAACCAGGTATGACAATCTTTAATAGGCTAACTGATATTTAACAAGAAAACTTAATCATCAAAGTTTCCTAAGCTTCTTTTGTATGATGTTATGATAGAAATGGGTTCCCCAGTGGAGTCTTTAGGTCTATTCAGGATTGTGGAGTCACTAGGTGGAAATTTTCAGCTTTTTACAAGGTAAAATGTTTTATGGTCCACCACCACTAATAGGTTTGAAAACCAATTTGAAATGTTTTTGGGTTTTCTGAGTTTTTATAGTCTTGTGGGTGATGAGAGTGTCCTATATCTGTTTCAACACTTAGCTACAGTGATCAAAAAAATAGAGTTCACTCTGTGGCTTACTAGCTGATTTCTCCAAGGTTTGATAAGGGTCTGTTAGAATCCTAAGAAGTACTTAGATTGCCACTGATTCAGACATGTCCCATCATAATCACCAATATGTTTGGTAGTGCTTGAATAAATCTATTCATTCTGTACTGAATACTGAGTGTTTTGTTTCAAGGATTTTACTCAGAGTCCCCAGTATGGTCACCACTATGTTTTGCCTCCGTAGTTTGCAAGATTGGAAAGTACAAATGCTACAAAGCCTACATCAAAACCACTTTGGAACCTAAGGATCTAGCCATCCTAGATTCAGAGGGGGATATCTCCATATATGTGTATCTCAAAAATGTTTCTTTATGCTTAAGTATGATTTTAGGCTAGTTATGAAGAATAGAGTTTTTGTTTGTTTTGGTTGGGCAAGGATATAGTAAAGATGAAGGAAGTCTATATGAAGGTTGAAGGTGTGTGTAGGTGAAAGAATGGTTCAACTGATAAGATATGCAAGGAGCAGCATCAATCCATTGGGCTATGCATTCATAATAGGATTTAATTGAACAACAAGGTTCAAGAGTGGTCCATGGGGCAAGCCATCTATGTCAAAGGATCTCTTTAAGTTGATTTTATGGAATGAAATACTAAGAAATGGAGTGAGGGAAATCAAACAGATGAGGGAACTGTTGGGGTTCCCATGTTTTGGCCAGATTGGCAAGACCAAAAGATGAGACAACATCAGAACCACTTTCAGACCTTAGGATCTAACCCTCTTAGGTCCAGAGAGGGATCTCTCTATATTTGCCAAAGCATATGTCTTTGAGGCTCAATGTTTCAATGTTAGGCTAGTTATGGGGCTCAGGGTTTGTTTGTTTGATTGAGTTTGGTTGTTGGGAATAAGGAAAGAAGTGTCCAATACAAGACAAGGATGAGAAAAAGGGAAGCTAGGCCAAGGTAGATAACTCAGAGAACATCAAGGTCATTGGGCTATGGAGTCAAGAAAGGGTTTACTTGTGTTCAAAGTGCAAGCTTTCAGTTGGGCTAGTCATCTAGAGCATTTGGATCTTGAAGGAGATATTTGGAATGGGACATTAAGGATTGAAAATGAAGAGGAGAACCAACCAAATCTGTCTATAGATAAGGTCAGAGGTCATTTAACTCCATGCCTGCTTGGAAAAAATCAGAGGTAATTACAAGGGATCTTAGAAAGGCGAGCTGGTCGTGCAAAGATCCTAGTGGACAGGGCTAACACTAATCCCCAGTGTTCCCAAACCTTCCAGCTAAATCCTACCAAGAACATTTAAACATGGGCTTCATCAATTCATACATCAGAGAGCAGGAAATATTATCCACTACACTGGTTGAATCAATTGAAATCAACATTCATATACACATATAAGCAGAAAACATTGAGGTAGGGAGAGCAGGAAACATAGGGCACCTAACAAGGGTGAATCTTATGTTATACTTCTGTTGCCTACCAACAGAAATGAAATGAAATGTAGAATGCAATGAGAGCAAGTCAATCACAAATACAGAGAAAGAGGAAACATCACCAGCTGCTTTAGATCAGGATCCAAAGAAACATGCTTGTCATATTAAAAACAACACCAATCAGGTACATCATAGCCCATAGCTTGAACATTCAGTCTGAATACATCAAATCTCAGCCTATCTTACAATATACACAGAGAACTTGTCTCAAGAGGAGAATACTTGCATTTCACTGATATCTCATCAACAACCATTACAATGTTTCCTTCTGTGCTTTATAGCAAAGGGTGAGCCTAAGATCGACTGAAGGAGTAGGTGAAAATTAAATGTATCATTAAACACAACAATGGATGCAGGGCCGAAACCCATTCTGCTTGACCTGCTATGTATTTAGTCTCTGTCACCTTCCTTGTGAAAGAATGATCTGCTTTGGATATGATCTTGACCTTTTGGCTTGTTGTACTCCAGGTGATTTGAACAAAAAATGAAATAAACTGCTAGAAAGGTCTGTCTCATAAATGTCTGACTGTTTTTGAACTGTAGTTAGGGCAGAAATCATTTCAGGGACATTCTGCATAATAAAAGTTATATGGGCGCCCTATACTTGATAAAGAAAAACATTCTGCTGAAAAATAACCCTGATGGTACCTTTCACCGTGCTCAGGATCTTTTGGATCGATCCTCGGGGTCTTCAAACTGCTGCTTTGCCTTTTACAAATCCCTGAAGGAGCTCTAAAGTCTTCTGTTTCTTGCCTTGAGCTTTCTGCTGTCCTGTAATACTCTGCTGCTTCATTTCTACCTCTGACAGGTTAGCTCAAGCTTTAATGGCACCGGAGGGCTTTCCATAGAGTTTTAGGCCTGTTCCTTAAATGACAGTCTTGTCTTTACCTTCCCAGGCCATCTCTCATAAATTCAGCCGCTGAAGATGACCTTCATCGACTTCTCTGTCACTGTAACAGAGGTTCTGCAATTATGGCAGACATTCACCGTTGAAAACCCTGCAAAACAACCCACCTGTGAGGAAAACCATGGACAGGGATGATGAAAGCGGCGAGGACAAGATGTGGTCGTGGAAAATAGCCATGCAAACGGAGAACTGGGGAGAAATCGCGAAAAACAATGAAAAAATGCTCTGGCGGAGGAATAATGAAACATAGAGCGAATACACGTAATAGACGAATGAAAACATTAAAAAACACGACAAAACCAAAGATATAGTGACAGAAATGGAGAATGTACGGGGCGCACACATAGAGGTGACGTGGCGGGACCGGGAGACCACGGAATAGTCAACGACGAACGGATGAATCTGGACCATCGATGGGGTGGAGATCTACGGCAGAAACACGACGGAATGTGGACCCGGGATATAGAGGAGGCAGGTTAACGGGGGGCGCAGCTTTGATGAATTACGACCGTAGGATGAAGCGCTCGAGATCGGACAGTTCGCATAGATTCTGCTGCGCGAATTTGAACCGAAGATTAATGCGCGAAATGAAAGTGGTTTTGTCGCCGTACCAAAGACAGGTGTCAAAATATGGGTGGAATCGCTGGTCCTCTGGGAAAAACCGCCAGCACGCGGAAAGTGGTGCAGAATAAACCAGGCAGTTTTGGAAAATAGCGCGTGGAGTGGGGACCACCATTTCGGGCGCGCTCCGCACCGTCGGATCCTATATTAATTGGACGACGGAGATCTGAACAGCGCAGGGTTAACTCGGCAGCAAGTTTGAACAGATCGACGGAGTACGGGAGGTCGACCAGCGTGGAGTTTAATGGGATGTGAACCCCCCGTAGTTGACCAGTCGATCGGGGTTTGACCACCGATCAACGACCAATATGTACTACGGGGCCTCACCTCATTTGGTCTGTACGGGCAAATGGCAGCCCCCGTAACCACCATTTTTGTGGTGGCTCCGCCCATGCACCACCACATGCCGCCAGCGCGCCACCAATGCGCGTTTATAAAGGTTTTTTGATGATTTTCGTGCGGAGAAAGGTTTGGGGGAGCTAAGCGCCTGACGGATTTAGCGTTGGTCATGGCGCTAGGACTCATGGGAAAAAAGTGCGGGGGCTGATTGCGAAAGGGGCTAGGCTCAACATAATGTTTAAAGTGGGTTTTCAAGCCTTTCTGATGTATTTTGAGACTATGGGAGGGTAGCGATAGAAGGACCAAGGTGTATTTGAATGAAACAAAGGGTGTATGGAGAATTTGATGGGGATATTGGAGGGGTTTAGGGGGGAAAAAGTGGTGTTTGCAGTGATACGAGGGGCAATGTATGGCCTTTTGAGAAATGGATCAGCAGAAGGGCTATATGTTAGGCACAGCACAAAGAGACTCTAAGGAAGATGAATTTTCAGGGGAAAGGCATTCCTTGGAGGCTCCAGAACAATCTAGCCCCCAGCTTGCTTGTCAAGAATTCCATAGGGGGGCTAACAATGGCTCCACATGGGGATGGCTGCTCCTTGGAGGAGTCAAGAATTCAGAAATTGATCTCTTGGTGTAGGCCAGATGCCTGCTGTCATAAGCCATCTTTCTTCTTCAATTTTAGCTGCCACAGTATGATAGAAACATCAGCGAAAATATTTCGTAACCAATCTACCTACCCAAACTACAGTTCTACAATTTTCCCTTGGGTGCATTTGAACTAGCAGACCCTTTACATTATTTTATTTTGAAAGCAATAACAAACCTACTCTAGATCTACCCTTATTTCTCCATGAGGCCATATTAGACTGTTGGCCTCATCCATTTCTCTACCTAATCTAATACCTGTTGGGATTAAGCTGTCCAGCAGGTTCCTTCACCTACATTCTAAGACAGGAAATTTAAAAAAACAGCCAAGTCAGGATTAGACTGTCTGACCTGCTGGACTTTGCATAAATTAAAAAACAGCTAACTACATGCTCACACACTGAGCTTTATTGAGATTTTCCTACCTACCCTACTCTAATTGGAATATTTACAGTCTAGCTTACAAACATTGTCTTCCAATGCAACCAGTCCTTCAAGTGATCCCATGACTGGTCCTTCTTGCTCAATTCCTTGAGCATGCTGGAGAGGCAGGGCAGCTCCCATTCTTCTTGTTCCATAACAACAGCCTTGAAAAATGTTCTCTCTATTTGCAACATGATCCTCAAAAAGACCCTTGATCCTTCTTCAAGTATATGCAGGAAATGTGCATAAGGATCATGAAATGATACCTGGTTATGAATATCTGGCAAGCAGGCTTCAACCAGGACTTCCTCTTCTTCCACTGGATCAAGGATAAGACTCTCTTGAAGAAGAGAATCTTCTTCATCTTCTAAACTAGAGGACTCATCATATATGGCAGTGTTGTCCTCCTGGAGCTCTGATATATTTTGATCTGATGTGCTGAGCTCGGTGAAGAGATTCATGTATTCTTGAGTAGGAACATGTTCCATTGCTTCCTCTTTTCCAAGAGAAGGCTCCTAGCTTACATTCTTCTCAAGAATCTCTTGTTCATCTTCTGAAAGGAAAAACTGCTGGCTTCCAGTCTCACTGATGATCTTTGTTAGAGCAGAATGAAGATTCATAGAATCTTCATCTGCTATTATACTGTCATAGCTCTCCCCATCAGTTTCATAAATAGCCTGCATTGGCTCATTATTCTCTGGAAGTGAAAGGGACTGATTCTCCTCCCACAAATCTACTAATGATGGCCTTTCAGGATCATTTTTTGTTTGGTGAGCACCATCATCAGATAGATCAAAAATAAGAGAATCACGAATGTAAGTAATGTCACCAACCGGATACACTGGATTGTCAGCAGATTTCTCTTCATTCTGATTTACACGTGAGCTTTCCAACTCTTTACAATAAAGCTCATCAGATGAATGGACAAGAATTTCTGATCTGTAAAAAATTTCAGAGGCTGGATGTCTATTGATGATTTGATCTATTTCTTCCTCTGTCAAAGCGGAGGATGGTCTTGTGTCCCTTTGTGCAGAAGTGCAGCAGCTCTCTATTTCCTCTGAAGACTGGATTTGAGGCAGGGTGTCATCTTGAGCCTCAACTATCAGGGATGATAAATCAGCAACTGAGTTTTCAGGAATATCTTGAAAAACGTCCACAAACTCTTGACTGTTTTCTTCCTCAGCCGATTCATCCATGTTCTTGTGATAGCTAGGATGCATATGAAATTCTTGAATGGCTGTCAACAGATCTTCAGATTGCGTATTAACCAAATCCTTATCAATGTCTAACAGGTACTGTATGATATTCTGAGATTGATCACAACAGTCCCGTGATAAGGATGGAGAGTTTCCTTTACAATTCTTGTGAAATACTTGGTGCATGTCCTTCAAAGAAAACAAACTTCGAGGTTCTAACCATTCATACCAATTCCTAGCCTTTTCTTCTAATGTTGCCATGAACATTTTCATTAGGCAGTCTTCATGCCATTCAACTCTAAACTTCCACACATGTATATGAAACTTGAGGAGATGTAGCAAGGGGTCTTCAGTGTTTTCACCCTGAAAGGTAGGCAAGTTATTTAACCAGTCCACTTCAGGAATTTTGTGTGGGAATCCAGGGATATGCTCCCTGCTCATTGGGGCATATCTTCTCTGTATGCGTGGAAGCATGTTTGTAAATCAGAAAGAGGTCACTGTGTCTCTTCAACCAGTTCAGAGTCTTCTACCAGTGGAGTCATTAGGTCTTTGGATCATAGGGAGTGTGGAATCGCCAGGTGGATGATTATGAATGTTTGAACATCAGCAATTAGGTAATGTCACCTTTCAGGAATAACCTCAAAACACAACAAACTCCAACTAGAGATTGACTGGGAGGGCGTTTACCAGATATGTCACCTCCGAAGAGGGTGAGATCCGAAGGCTACCTGGCCCTTCCTAGGCTCTGTCTAAGAGTATGAGACACACAACAAACGGAGGATGATTCAAGAAAGGGATGACTTTCTGCCAATCTAACCAGAGATTTGTGGGTTTGAATGCCTAGGGATGTTCAAAGTGTAATGCACTCAAATCTCCCCAGTATGGTCGCCATTATGTTGGGGTTCCCATGTTTTGGCCAGATTGGCAAGACCAAAAGATGAGACAACATCAGAACCACTTTCAGACCTTAGGATCTAGCCCTCCTTGGTCCAGAGAGGGATCTCTCTATATTTTCCAAAGCATATGTCTTTGAGGCTCAATGTTTCAATGTTAGGCTAGTTATGGGGCTCAGGGTTTGTTTGTTTGATTGAGTTTGGTTGTTGGGAATAAGGAAAGAAGTGTCCAATACAAAACAAGGATGAGAAAAAGGGAAGCTAGGCCAAGGTAGATAACTTAGAGAACATCAAGGCCATTGGGCTATGGAGTCAAGAAAGGGTACTACTTGTGTTCAATGTGCAAGCTTTCAGTTGGGCTAGTCATCTAGAGCATTTGGATCTTGAAGGAGATATTTGGAATGGGGCATCAAGGATTGAAAATGAAGAGGAGAACCAACCAACTCCGTCTATAGATCAGGTCAGAGGTCATTTAACTCCAGGCCTGCTTGGACAAAATCAGAGGTAATTACAAGGGATCTTAGAAAGGCTAGCTGGTCGTGCAAAGATCCTAGTGGAAAGGGCTAACACTAATCCCCAGTGTTCCCAAACCTTCCAGCTAAATCCTACCAAGAACATCTAAACATGGGCTTCATCAATTCATACATCAGAGAGTAGGCAATATCATCCACTACACTGGTTGAATCAATTGAAATCAACATTCAGATACACATATAAGCAGAAAACATTGAGGTAGGGAGAGCAGGAAAAATAGGGCACCTAACAAGGGTGAATCCTATGTTATACTTCTGTTGCCTACCAGCAGAAATGAAATGAAATGTAGCATGCAATGAGAGAAAGTCAATCAAAAATACAGAGAAAGAGGAAACATCACCAGCTGTTTTAGATCAGGATCCAAAGAAACATGCTTGTCATATTAAAAACAACACCAATCAGGTACATCATAGCCCATAGCTTGAACATTCAGTCTGAATACACCAAATCTCAGCCTATCTTAAAATATACACAGAGAACTTGTCTCAAGAGGAGAATACTTGCATTTCACTGATATATCATCAACAACCATTACAATGTTTCCTTCTGTGCTTTATAGCAAAGGGTGAGCCTAAGATCGACTGAAGGAGTAGGTGAAAATTAAACATATCATTAAACACAACAATGGATGCAGGGCTGAAACCCATTCTGCTTGACCTGCTATGTATTTAATCTCTGTCATCTTCCTTGTGAAAGAATGATCTGCTTTGGATATGATCTTGACCTTTTGGCTTGTTGTACTCCAGGTGATTTGAACAAAAAATGAAATAAACTGCTAGAAAGGTCTGTCTCATAAATGTCTGCCTGTTTTTGAACTGTAGTTAGGCGGAAATCATTTCAGGGACATTCTGCATAATAAAAGTTATATGGGCGCCCTGTACTTGATAAAGAAAAACATTATGCTGACAAATAACCCTGATGGTACCTTTCACCATGCTCAGGATCTTTTGGATTGATCCTCGGGGTCTCCAAACTGCTGCTTTGCCTTCTACAAATCCCTGAAGGAGCTCTAAAGTCTTTTGTTTCTTGCCTTGAGCTTTCTGCTGTCCTGTAATACTCTGCTACTTCATTTCTGCCTCTGACAGGTTAGCTCGAGCTTTAATGGCACTGGAGGGTTTTCCACAGAGTTTTAGGCCTGTTCCTTAAATGACAGTCTTGTCTTTACCTTCCCGGGCCATCTCTCATAAATTCAGCCGCTGAAGATGACCTTCATCGAATTCTTCGTCACTGTAACAGAGGTTCTGCAATTATGGCGGACATTCACCGTTGAAAACCTTGCAAAACAACCCACCTGTGAGGAAAACCATGGACAGGGATGATGAAGGCGGCGAGGAAAAGATGTGGTCGTGGAAAATAGCCATGAAAATGGAGAACTGGGGAGAAATCGCGAAAAACGATGACAGAATGCTCTGGCGGAGGAATAATGAAACACAGAGCGAATACACGTAATAGACAAATGAAAACATTAAAAAACACGACAAAACCAAAGATATAGTGACGGAAACGGAGAATGTACGGGGCGTACACGTGTAGGTGACGTGGCGGGACCAGGAGACCACAGAATAGTCAACGACGAATGGATGAATCTGGACCGTCGATGGGGTGGATATCTACGGCGGAAACACGACGGAATGTTGACCCGGGATACGAAGGAGGCAGGTTAACAGGGGGCGCAACTTCGATGAATTACGACCATAGGATGAAGCGCTTGAGATCGGATGGTTCGCATAGATTCCGCTGCGCGACTTTGAACCGAAGATTAATGCGCAAAATGAAAGCATTTTTGCCGCCGTACCCAAGACAGGTGTCAAAATATGGGTGGAATCGCTGGTCCTCTGGGAAAAACCGCCAGCACGCGGAAAATGGTGCGGAATAAACCAGGCAGTTTTGGAAAACAGCGCGTGGAGTGGGGACCACCATTTCGGGCGCACTCCGCGCTGTCAGATCATATATTAATTGGACGGCGGAGATCTGAAAAATGCAGGGTTAACTCGGTAGCAAGTTTGAACAGATCGACGGAGTACGGGAGGTCGACCAGGGCGGAGTTTAACGGGATGTGAACCCCCTGTAGTTGACCAGTCGATCGGGGTTTGACCGCCGATCAATGACCAATATGTACTACGGGGCCTCACCTCATTTGGTCTATACAGGCAAATGGCAGCCCCCGTAACCACCATTTTTGTGGTGGCTCCACCCATGCACCACCACATGCCGCTAGTGCACCACCAATGCGCGTTTATAAAGGTTTTTTGATGATTTTCGCGCGGAGAAAGGTTTGGGGGAGCTAAGCGCCCGACGGATTTAGCGTTGGTCACGGCGCTAGGAATCATGGGAAAAAAGTGCGGGGGCTGATTGCGAAAGGGTCTAGGCTCAACATAATGTTTAAAGTGGGTTTTCAAGCCTTTCTGATGTATTTTGAGACTGTGGGAGGGAAACGATAGAAGGACCAAGGTGTATTTGAATGAAACAAAGGGTGTATGGAGAATTTGATGGGGATATTGGAGGGGTTTAGGGGGGAAAACGTGGTGTTTGCAGTGATACGAGGGGCAATGTATGGCATTTTGAGAAATGGATCAGCAGAAGGGCTATATGTTAGGCACAGCACAAAGAGACTCCAAGGAAGATGAATTTTCAGGGGAAAGGCATTCCTTGGAGGCTCCAAACAATCTAGCCCCCAGCTTGCTTGTCAAGAATTCCATAGGGGGGCTAACAGGAACGAAGGACAACCTAAGATCAGGTAAGTACTTTGAAACTAGCCTGCTTTTGCCATGCACTTAAGGAAAAACGCAAAAGTAATCTAAGATCAGGTAAGTACTTTGAAACTAGCCTACTTTTGATGTACTTTCTAGAGAAAATATTAAAAACATATAATAGCTTAAGATGAAGTAAAGACTTTTAACTTAGCCTTCTTTCAGCATATTCTCAAAGAAAACATTCATAATAAACATTAAAGTATTTTAAGATCAGGTAAGTACTTTTAAACTATCCTGCTTTCAAAATACTCTTAAGGGAAATTTTCAAAGCAACTGTTGGAGAAGAAACTAGAGGACAAGGCTAACCATAGACTTCTCTAGCTCATTCTTTAATTAGCAAACCTATCAAGAACGTCTAAAGACAACATCTCAAGTTGTACTCAGGAAATATGGGCTTACCAACACTTCACTGGTTATACTCTATTGAATCATCTTTAAATAAACAATTAGCAGAAAACATAAAGGATAAATATTTATCAGTGAGACTTAGGGTACTTCAGAAGTAAATCTTAATCTATATTTGTTGTTCTTTATTAGAGAAAAGTGGACAGATGGAAACAATAATAAAATAACAATTTACAGTGAGAAACACATCACCATTGACATAGACCAGGATCCCATAAACTAGCTATTTGTATTTGATGTTCAAACCAGTTACAATCTTCAAGTCCAGTGGGTCTTTACAGCTTCAAACTTCTCATCTCAGCTTATGTGTCTTTAATTACAAAACAGAGCTATAGCAACTTCACAAGCTATTTACATACAATAGATATCCAGAGACCAACCTCTATACTGTCTTCTACAGAAGTATTTATAGAAGAATGAGGAGGTGGAGTGTAAGAAGGGTTCATTGGTTCAATTAACACAGAGTAGGAGCTTCTCGGCCTTTGAAGGGCCAAAGGGAGAAGGAATGACATGAATTAACTCTGATAATTGATTATTACATTAAATTTCATCAACTTCAGTCACTTTTGTTGACTTTGGGGGCTTTTTCTAGGCTGAAAATTAATTCTGGGTTGTCTTTGGCAAAATACCTTTGAATGTGCATTTACTGCATATTCTTTCGAGGAAATAAGTCTGTAGGTGGAATTTTTGGTTTTCGGAGAAGGCTTCTGATATTTGGCATTTAAAGCCTTTCTTCTGCTAATCTGTCTGCTTTATCACTCTTAAACCCTGATTAGGCCTTGATATTACTTTTGGGCCTTTGTAACCATCTTTGAGTCTTTAAACTTTCCTGCTGGCTGTATTTACCGTTAAATATCCCTTTTTCTTTGGCTTTCGGTCTTCTTTGTAGGGTTAAGCTGCTTAATATTTCCTCTTTATGTATTTAACCCTTTGTCTTTAATCATTTGCCGACTTTCTCTTTAATCCACTGTATTCAATCTTTAAACTACGTATTCACCTTTAAAATATAGGAATAAGCCTTTTAATCTTTAAATTTTGCGCTTTAATCCTTTAAGTTTAATTCCTGATACTCTTTACTGGTCTTCATTGACTTTGTTTGTTCACAGATGGCCTACGCTGGAGGGTTTTAACTGCAAAACTAGTGCTTCATGAAACACTGATTAAAACATGAGATTCATCCCCCTTTTTCTTTTGATCAGGCTCTGAGGATCGTCACCCTCAGCCACTGTCCCTTTATGGACTGTAGGGGACTTTCGTCCTTTAAAATCACCGCAAAACCTGCACAAACCATAAATCATGTTATAAAACCCTGCGTGATTGGTAAAACTGCTTTGGAGGCTAGCGAACGTGGATGGAGTAGTGAGAAGGAGTGAAATATGCAAACGGAGGAGTTTATTGAGGAAAACCAGTGCAAATTTGGTTTTAAACTGTATTTGGCGCGAATTTGGGTAAAAGTGGTTTTTGAAAAACCATCGGTGGTTTTCACACGATGTTGGAGTGGTAAACAGTTTGGCCCAACGGAAACACGATCCAGTTGTGTTTTACCGCGTGGCTTTCTTGATACCGCCGGTATTGCGTAACTTTGGAGTGTTAAACTACGGAAGCGAAAATCGTGCGATACGCCACCACAGCCGTTGGATGAAAGGGATGAGATTGGACAGTGCGGACCGAGCGCGATGAAAACGCTGCTCGGGAAGAGACTGTAGTGGGGAACAGGTGTCGAGGTGTGATAGGGCGGGTCCTTTTCACAGTGGATGGTAGGCCCCGACACAGTTGATTTTTCGGGGCAAACGAGAGCTGTTAGATCTTATGGATCTACGGTGTAGATCTCATTGGGGTATTGTTATCGGGGCGAGAAAAACAAAGAAAAGGCAGGTTTTTCATGGAAATGGCGATGCGATGGGGGTTTATCATAGGCACTAAGTAATGGTCATGTGGAGGGATAAGGTGACCAGGGGCTGAGGAAGGGGGAGCTTATCGCATCATCGGTGGAAAGGAAAAGAGGTAAAGAACATGGTACAGCGCTGATGCGATATCAACTTTGTGATGTGATGAGCACTAAGGTTAGGCTCATAACATAGTCCTATGTAGTAATGTATGACCAGAGGTTTTAAGAGCAAGGTGCTAATCGCATCGGCGAGGAGAGATTTCCGAAGGAAAAAGCAGGCCTATAGAGGAAAGTCGATGCGATGTGTTTTGGGCGCTTGGTCATAGCGCTCGGACACATGGAGGAAAGGGGTCAAAGACCTTAAGCCCTCAGGGGCTAAAGCCTATGTTATATATAAAAGGGCGTTTTTAGGCAGAAAGAGGGGTTTTTAAGGGTTTTTTTGGGTTTTTCAAGTTCCGATAGAAGAAAAGGAAGAGTTTTAAACCTTTAAAAGGATTTATAGGTTTAAAAAAGGGATTTTTAAGGTTTTTTTTTAGGGGAATGAAGAAAAAATGAAAAAGGAGAAGAGGAGATTTTTCAGAGGAAAATAGAGGGGCAAAAGGGCCACAATGAGTGTATGAAATGATGAAAAGGGGTTGTTTAGGAAACATTTTTGAAGGGAACATCAGTGTTAGGGAACAACACTTTTAGGAACAACATTGTTAGGGAACAACAGACTTCAAGAATGAGTAATTTTCCATGAAAAATGATCTCTTGAAGGCTTAAGACCTGTTTTAGCCATCATTTTCTTATGACAAAAATTTATTGATGGCTAACAAAACATAAGGATAGTATGTTGAAAATAATTGTGTAAACCCCCAATATATTTCAATAAAGTTTCCTGTGAATTCAAATCTACACCTAATATCAAGAATCTTCTGCTAAATTATTGAGTGTAGCTTTGAACACTTTGACCCTTTAGTTGTATAAAATTCTAGCAATCTATAATATCCTTTTGCATATAATCTAATGGATAAAATGGTCTTTTAAGTGAAAAAATAAAATTTATCCAAGGGGTGGAGATCTTACCATTTTTTTTCATATCCTCTTGTGTTTTGGCTTCCCAACAAATCAAAGCAATGCTTTACATCCTCAATGAAGCCAACTGAATCTTTGTTTCATCATATTTGATGTTTTGGATCCTGCAATAAACTTCAAGTTGATGAACCCAATTATTAGGTCTTTCGGCATTCACTTCACCATTATACAAAGGTAGCTCGAATTTTATATCAAGTTTTAATAAGGGAGTATTACCAAGTACCCTTGGGTTATGTGGAGGTGTTTGAGTAACACTGGTTGTGGAAGAGAAATAAGATGAGGGTGAGGATGGATGTGAAGATGTTGGTGGAGAAGAGGGTGGTTTGTCACCATTTTCATTTGAAGGATTGTCACTATCTCCTTCTTTTCCTCTAGAATAACCCTCTCCTTTTGAAGGCTTGGAACTTTCACCATGCAATCTTGAAGTCCTCTCTTCATAGAGAACCTTGACCATTTCAGTCATGTCAAAGAAATATTTTCTAAAAGTATTTTCATCATTTGGCATGTTATCATTTCCTCCTTCATGATACATGCTTGTTGAAGCTTCCACTGCAATTTGAAGAAGAATTGGTGGTGGAGCTTGAGGAAAATTTTCTCTCCTTGTCCTTTACCTAAATTGGTGACTTGCAACCACAAGTTTTCCTTCTCCTCTCTTGCAACCACATAACCTTGTAAGCATCACATATGCTTGAAAACAATTAAATCCTCATAGCAAAAAAGAAAACCTAAGATATGACACCAAACATGATTTATATTAGATATTAATAAATTTTTCCTTGAGGGTTTGCAAATTACAAGTGTTTAAATTCAGTTTTGGAGAGCTCTTACATTTTTTAAACACATAAAGCATGTAAATAAACTCTGATATATACAGAAACAAGAGACAAATGCACCAAAATAATAACAAAAAAAAAGTAGATGATGAAGGCGTTCACCCCTCCTAGGTTATATCTCCTTGGTCCAGCTTCCAATGGTTTGGCCCTGTTTCATTATGCTTAAAATAGTGATTAGATACATTTACAGTGCTAAAATAGCTTCAAAACATGTTCCATCAGCTCCTGAATGCCAAAAAATTCATGTCTAGCCTCTTTTTGATCCAAAATTGGTCAAAAACTAGAGAAGTTATGAGCCTCCCTAGTATTCCTGCTAGCTGCTCCACAATTTCCCCAAAATCTAGACAGGTCCTACAATTTCACCCTTAATTCGGCTAACTGGGTGAGAATTTCCTGTAATTCCTAGTGAAATTTTCAAAACCTTAATTTTCCCAATGACGCCTTAAGTCCAAAAAATCAAAGATATTGTTATTATTGCATTTAAGAATTTTTTAATATAAAATATCATCGGGTGGTTAACTAACCACCAACGATTAGTGCCATAATGCTCACATTGGCACCCTAGCAAGGTAGTTAGGGTGGGTGTCTATCCTCCAACTAGCGATCTAGAAAACGGCTTCAGTGGTGGTCACATGTCGCGGTGATGATGGTAGTTAGGTCGGGAGCTTACAAAATAGCAGGTCAGTGGACTCTTAGAGTAGTTGTCATATGGAAACAGTGATTGTGGCAGTTTTGGGTGGGCAATTATTCCTCTGCACTGCACCCCTGGTTTCTGTCGGTGGTCATATTGCAAAACATGTATGGGGGTTGGGGCTAAGCTCTGGCCCCCTTCTCCACAACTTCTGTCATAACCAAAATTTTAATAAACTTTGCAACATATATATATATATATATATATATATATATATATATATATATATATATGACAAGAAATAAAGTGGTGTATTGGTAATGTGGTGTGTTGTGCAGAGGGATCTCTGAATTTCAACCCACATCTAATGCCATTTTACCCTTAAACAAATTTTAGTGGCCTCCCGTGTTGCCACATGGTGGCCTTCAGTTATGTGGTAGCATGTGGTTGGCCACATTTCCAACCAATAAAAGCTTGCCATCCAACAACCAATTAGTGGAGGAAGGGTGGTGATATAAGATTGGCACACTGTAAATTCATGCTTTAAAGAGTCAACTATGCTCAGTCAGTTGTATGGACTGCTGACTGGGCCACCTGCATTTTTATTGCCAAAATTTACCTGTTTGGAAAATCGAACAGAACGTGATTCTGGGATAATACGGTGCCGGTTTTCCGCGAAACGAGTTGCCCCAGATTTAGAGAAAAGAGATATACGTATTCATTCAGGTTCCAAACCATTATGACAACTTTCCTTTTTGAGCATAATTTTGAGCACCTGATCACTTACCTTTCAATAAAATTGAAACAATATACCATGAATACCTTGTAGTATTCAAATACCTGTGCATCCTTTTATTTGACATAGGGAGCTTGTAGGACTTTTTCATCTTTTCATGAGATGCCTCTTTACCTTCTCCAATGCTAATTTTTTTTCCTACATTAACCATGATCCTCAAGAAGGATTTACTTATCATATCTCATTAAGGAGTTAGAAGCTACTCAAATATCCATGCAAGAAGCATAAGTAATGATCAAAAAAATAATCAGATCTATAAGTATAAACAAAGTTAAATACATACAGAAGCATCATAAGTCAAGAAATACTTATCTTTATGAGAGTTGATCCTCTCCCTCTTGAACCAACCTTCAAGAGCCATCGATGTCCATTGTCCACATAACAAGGTTTCCTTCAATCGACGTTATTAATGACCAAGCCTTTTAGAGACTATCCCATCTAGGGCTTCATCAAATTTGTCCCAAGTTCTTGAGAAACTTCACATTGACCCATGCTAGGTTTCATATCTCAAATCTTGTAATAAACCAGGGTTTCTCTCCAGCCCTAACTTCATAATATGAAACCCTAATACACAATTTCCCTAAGTTTTTCTTCAAACCATAGAATTATTTTAGGTTTCCTCCTTCCTCTTCTTACTTCGATCAATGGTGCCATCACAGGGGTGATCTCCATGAATTTTATTTAGCCTAGCTCTGATACCATGCTAATTTTTCATAGGGATATATTATTCTTTGCTTTGATAATTGCATTTCTTCATTAATACATTAAGTTCACCATATAACATCATAATATTATTCATATTTACACCCATTATTCATCAACATATGAAACTATGTAGAAATAACAATATCATCATCATCAATGCAATGGAACATAAAGGAACAATATAAGAAAAGCATGCACACATAGAGACACCATGATTGGTCAGAGACCATGACAAAACCCACTATGGGAAAAACCCTTGCAAATTCTTCTTCTTAGATTTTCATCAAATGATTCAGCAAACGAGAGTACAATGATTCATAACTTCATCTATGCAACTAACCAACAAAACAACTACAACATCAATGAAATGAACCCAACAATGTATATACTCAGAAATCTTATTTTGAAGACTGTAGAGAATTGTCACTTTCTGCAGTCAACTGCTGAACCGTGTGGTCACTAAGCGAAATATTCAGAAGACTGAAATTTCATTTTTTAGTCCACTGTCGCATGGAGGAGGGTAATTCGTGTGACTATAGCTTCCCAGTCCCTCCCTTAAGCCTGGAAAGCGCACGTCTGGGGTTCAAACTGCACTGTAGAAACCTTATTCTCCTGGTCGCATGCACATAGTATTATCCGTGCCACTGAAAAGTTGTAGTCACACTCATGAGCCTATGTGAGAGTGACTAAGGTCAAAATTTTCTTGTTTTATGCCTAAGACTTGGGCCCAAAACCATAAATTATAGATGCGAACTTTGGACTTGTACTTTCACCTTAGGATGAACTCGAACCTCTATGGATGAGCCTTAGACCTGTGCGAGCCAAAAACAAGATAGAAGTCTATCTAATCATTGTGTCCAAATGAGGTAAAGATCAGTTGTATTTATAACCTTCCAATGGGTCCACTTTTCTTTAGGGCGTACCTTATCAAATAGCACATGTGTGTGAGGCTGACCTGATCCAATGTACATAAGAGGGTTCATAAATTCAAAAACCAACTTCTTCTTGTCCAAATGAGATTATCTTTAGGTCAATTTTGGTCCTCTTGAAAAGAGGAATTCAATGCAATCATCATCTCTGTCATATGAGTTGTCTAAGGAGGAATTTGACTGTAGTTGCATATTTTTAACATTTATAGCCAAGTTTTCCTTTGATAATTGGAAAAACTCTTGCCAATGCTACCTATAATCCTCCATTGGTTGAACCTTAGCATTCCCTTTTAAGGGTGATCTAATTAATGGAGCATGATATTTATAGAGTTCTACGAATAAGGAGTTTGAGTGAAGTATAGTAGAAAGTTTTGCAACGCTAATATTAGATGAAAGGAAACTAAGCTAATCTCAAAAAAAATATTGAAGTTCTTAGCTTTTCCATTAGATTTAGGATGGTAAGTGGAAATGTGGAAACACTGAATATCCAAACAAGAATCCAAATCAACTTGCATTCCAATAAAAATTGAATTATTATAACTCATGATAAATATGTGAGTTTCCATGTGTTAATCACGGCTATAACTCATAATAATTCGACTCAATCCATAGTCTATACAATGTTGTTGAAATCTTACGTTAATGTACTTTTATGGTTTCTCTAACTCACTAGGCAGATTATCAATCCCATTTAAAAATAATTGCATAAAAACTTTACTGCAATATATCATAATCATATAAATCGACTATATCAATTATATCATATCAATATACATTTTATTCATCCATATTTCACATAACCATTAAAATAAACTTGGTTTCAAATTACAATTTCACCAATTAAAATAGTCAAAATATTATTGAAAAAGTTAAGTTTTTCATGATAACACAAGGGTGAAGCCAATTATGATGACTTGATGAACTCTAATGTGATGGGTTTTTTTATGGTCAACCTTGAGAGTGATGAATTTTGTAAGACTATAACTATGAGATGTATATTTACAATTATGATATAAAACCTCTTTCCGAATTACAATCAACTTCTAGCATGAATTGGACTTAAAACTCAACATCGTACAAGTAGTTGACTTTTAGTTTTCATTAGTGGTTGGACACTCATGCTTTGAATTGAACGAGAAGAAAATAACGACCTCTGGAAATTCGATGTCAAAAGGTTGTTAGTTGAATCCAAGTAAGTTAGAAATGTTTATGACGCGGCGATTCATTAAAATTTGTAGGAATAAAGTGTAACACGTACCTAACAACCAATAAAAGAGAATAATTATGGGCCCTCTAAAATCCTCGATTTCAATCGACCATTTGAATTTGTGGGCTTTTGTGAATTCCGTCGTAGTCAATCATTTAATTAAATTTAATAAAGATGTTAATTAATATTTCTAAAATTATATTTTCTTCCCTTTTAAAAATTGAATAGGTTTTATTTTTTATTTTTTTATCAATAAAAATGGCAGGATAGGAATAACGCGAATAGGGACCTAACAACTAGTTTTACTTATTAAAATATAAAAACTAGGGGCCTCTTGAAATCCTCAATTTGAATTCGATCAAATTTAAGTTAATTCAATATACAGTTTAATAAAATATTTAAAAAAATAAAATATTAGTTTAGATTTATTTATTTAATAGACATTTGATAATTGAAAATATGTAAAGTAATATTTAAAAATAATAAAAATTATATAATTATATTTAAAATATTAGTAAATATGTACAATTTTAATATTTTAAATAATCTTGTTCTAGAAATGATTTTAAACGATAATAGTTTCAACATGATAATGAGAAGGGATAAATGGTAGATGAAGTAGGTTGGAAGATTTGAAACTAGGTTTTATAAGTTGGGAGATAATTGTTAATGGTGAATGTATTAGAAATAGACATATTGAATGGAAGGAGGTTTTGTACCAATGCATGGGAATAATGAGGGTGTTGGGATACAAGCAACCGCACAAGAAGGGAACAATGAGATCGGATGGTTATAATCAATAGATGATAGTGAACCAAATATTGAGATGGTGGTCACATCATACAATCAAGTGGTTGTTGTAGGCCCTAAATCAACATTAACTAGGCATGAAATGGGAACATAGGGGAAAATATATTAGAACCAAATTTGTTAACTTCCATGGCTATTCTACTAGATAGTTATTCATAATAATTATGATAAAATAATCTAAAATATACACTATGGCTGTTAAATTCATTTAAATTCTATATTTATTAATTACAAATTTTTTGCTTGGGCCTATAATAGATAAAATGGGGAAAATAGAGGACAACAAATACAATCACACATCATTCAATTTAAACATATAGATTTGCTATAGGAAACCCTTAAGAGTGAAATGCAAGCTAGAAGGTAAGGTTTATTCAGTGTCTTTTCTCTTGTACAGAAATAATGAAAGTAAAAAGTAGAAGGCACTCTCTATGGTGTTACCTAAAGCTCATGCGCTATCAGGCTACTATTGAAAACTCACCCCCCTTTGCTATGCTCTCTAAATCACACTTCCAATTTCTCTACTCTACTCTGGCCTAAGATAAAATAACATAGAATGGAATCCATACTTGTCCTAGTGTCTTGGTATATTACATAGCCTCATAACGAACTAGGGGCTATATTTGACATCCTCAACTATCAACTAGAATTGCAATTTTGTATTTTATAAAATATTATTCAAATTTCACATGTGGCTAGTACCACATCCCTGAGTAACACAATTAATGTGGCATCCACTTGTACCATGGTAATCAAGCATGGTAGATCAACTTATGGGAGGCATAACTTTTGCATACAAACCATGTTTGATGTAATTATTGCAACATTGTAAAGGCATTCAAGTGTATAACAACATCCCATTGTATAATGCTTAAGAAATAAAAATTCTACCCCAGCAATGTCATTTAGTGCCTCAAAATTTCCCTAAAATTTTTTGAACCCCAATTATCCATATTAGGACCTATTAGTAAAATTGATCCTATAAGTTGATTCCTCCAATTTTTCCACTATAAAATCATTGAGATAGATGAAAAATAATATAATAATCCAAGAAAGATCACATTTCCCGATTATATGAGGATTTTGGTCCCCAAATTATTTACTAAATGGGGAAAGGAAAAATTTTCCCCACCTTCTATTTAGACTACCTTTTTGTTTTTCATGGAATTTGTTCTTTTAGCCCAATATACGAAAGGTCATTTTGCCCGTGTCTTGTAATTTTGGATGTATTCTATAAAATTGTATCCTTTGTCAACACTACTCGGGCATATAGATCTAAGTATATTATGGAATGTAGGAATTTCTCCTCTTCCTTATCTAATGTGGAATGCTCATATTTTGAGATTTTCTGCATTCTTTATTGTGCAAATATGCATGTATGGGGGTAGACTAAGTCTATAAGCATTAGCTCCCACCTTTTCCAATATATTGAAAGGACCAGACTATAGAGCCTTAATCTTATTATCAAGACTCTATAGTGTTTCCTTGTTCAACTATGACCATACTTTGTCTCCCACTCTTGAATGAAATTTTTTCATGTATTATTCATATGACATCTTTAACGTCTCATGTATTTGCAAATGGATATTGCTAATCTTCTCAACAATTTTTTTTATCTTAATGCATTGATTTGGAGATATTCCCCTAGTCCTCCTTATTTTCCTTATACAACATCTAAAGTTAAAGGTGGAAAATATACAAAATAAGTTCAAAAGGGGGCTTAATGGTAGAAGCACAGACTACTATGTTATAAGAGTGTTTTATAAAGACTAGATTTTCATCCTAAGTCTTTTTATAATTCTGATTGTGATCCTTCAAAATATGAATCAAATATTTGTTGACTACTTCCATTTTTCCATTTGTATGTGCTTGGAATGTTATATACATCTTTGAATTTATGTCCATATTCCCTCATAATGTCGTCCAAAATGCATTAATAAATCTAGTGTCCTTATCTAAAATAATTCTCCTTGGTTTTCCAAAGTACACATAGACTTGTTCAGAGAAAAAAATTGTTGCTTCTTTCCATTTGACATTCATTTTATAGGGCATCAAAATGCACATCTTGTTGAATTTTTCAACTACCACAATCAAGTATTCATGTCCCTTCCTAGTATTTAGTAAACCTCCCTCAAAATCCATGGAAATTTTTTCTTAAGGACAGTGCATGCATGTTAGGAATATTATATAACTTGCTTCCAATTACTAGGTTTACTAGTACAACAAAGTATACAATGTTTAATGAACCTTGTTATATATTCTTGCGTTCTTGGCCAATGTACATACCTATATCTGCTTGAAATGATACTCCTAACACCAAATTCCCTACAACCTTGGAGATGTGGCCCTCCAAAATCAGTTGTAGTTGCTCACCTTTAGGAGCACAACGTTATCCTAGAAAAATAATACACCAAGTTGTACATGTCAAGTTATGCTCAAAATCAGAAAAAAAACATGTAAAAGTGTATTAATGATATTCGAAAACATCATGAAGAAACAAAAACTAAAGGTTCCTAAGGATCATTTAAAAAATAAAATTGCACAAAGGAGATATAGTAGCATATGTATAGATCATCGGCGTTCTTTCTTTCATAGCTACATTGACTCGGAAAGTGACAACTAAACAACCCGTGGAACACTTCACATTGAATGAGCTAACATCTACTGAAAGAATGAGCTTTGATAACTCAATATCTAGTCGCTCTACTCTTGAATTTGAATTAAGGAGCCCCCAAAGGACTTTCCTTGTCTCCCACCAATCCTAATCTGAATAATGCACAAAGGGAAGCCAAGCTTTGGAATCACACCTATATATTCCAACATAATTGGAGCCAACAAGGAGATGGAGTTTGTGCAAGGTTATGTTGCCAAAATTTCTAAGGCAATAACCATTATTTTTAATAGGGAGGGTGTTAATTTTGGGAAACTAAGTCCAAACTCCATGTTTCACTGCTCATATGATGACGGTCATATTTGTTTTGGATTCCTCTTTTAGAGAGATGCAAGATTGATATAATATCATCTTGATTGGATGAAAAAAACATTTATTTTGAATTTATTTTTCACATGTGCAAGGTCGGCCAGATTTATCCCACATGCCTAATAGATGTGTCACACATCCTCATTGATGAATATAAATTGGAGAGACTTGGAGGTCATTTTCTCATCATCTCATCACATATTCTCTCATTGTGATATGATTGGTTCGATAGCCTTTGGAGGCATTTTTCCCTCACACGTGTGTAGCGAAGATGTTGTTTTCTGTGGTGATCTATTTAAGGATTTTTGTTTTATGCGCTGATTTGTTTAGGGATTTTCTGCTAAATCGTTGACCAGCCTTTACTATGGTCAACCCTTCGTCGTTTGACCTCAATCTTTTGAATAAATTCTGATTTTATGAGGTTGTACAACTGGGCACTAAAATCGAGGAATTTTGGGCTATTTAACCAAAGCCCTTTTTTGTTACGTTGAATTTTCTAAAGCTGTCTGCGTTGACTTTTCTGCGTTGCCCCTAGTTTGACTTGCGTTGAACTATGATGAGTTGTCTTTAAGGGCCGTGGGTGTGACACATGAAAGTGTTGGTTGACCGAGAAAGTATTTGCTGGTTGAAGCATCCTATTGACCGTCGTAATGCCACAATATATCATATCTTTATTGGACATAAGGAATTGTAAATCTGATCTATATTTGGCTTGTCTTCTATTGATCTATTATTGTGTTCTATCGGCATTTTACTTTCAATTTTACGTGATTTATATTTTGTATTGGGCCTAATAAATATTGAAGTAAAAGTGCATGAATCATAGAACACAATGGTTATCTAAATTTAACATGGTATCAGAGTTGAGGTGAAGACAAAGTCCAAGATTGTTTTAGAAGCTATCTCTAAAGGAAGGAATCCTATCAAGGACAAATGGCCTCCTCAACCTATAAGGGTTTCAAGGTTGATGATAAATTGATGGACAAGTCTGATTATCATGCATGGAATATATCCTTGTATTTTGCGCTAGAAGATAAAGATGTCATGGACTATGTACAAGGGAATTTTCAAGAGCCTCCATCAAATGCAGAAAAAGTATATAAAAGGGGAAATCAAAGCAAAGATGATTATCCGAGATTCTATTCATAAGTACTTGGTTGCTTACATTTCTGAACCGAAGACATCTAAGGAGATGTATGATAACCTAGTGAGCATGTTCAGGGCTAGCAATGCTGATCAAATCCTCTTCTTCAAGAATCAAATGAAGAATATCAAGAAGGGTAAGGATGAATCTATTCAATCCTATTTTATGAGGCTCACTGAAATCAGGAATGACCTCCTAGCTATTGGGGAAGAAATATCTGATCGAGAGATGGTTCTTATTGCACTTGGATGTCTCCCCCATGATTGGCATGTGTTCAATACCACTATTCTCAAAAATAATGTGATTCCTGATTTTGATGAAATATTGATGAGATGCACTCAAGAGGAAACAAGAATGATGGAGTATTCCTCTAATGGTAATGAAAGTGACCCTACTATCTTCGCCTCTCATGCAAAGAAGAAGAACCATGGTGGCCCAAGAAATCAAAACCATGGTAGAGAGGGGCACAAAGGAAGGAAGGGAATATGTTACACTTGTAACAAGTTTGGTCACTATGAAAGAGAGTGCCCTAATAGAAGGGACTCTCCCAGGGATGATGACAACAACAACTTGAGAAGGAATGGCAGGAACAACAGGTTCCAAGGAAAAGGGAAGGCTCCTTCCGATTGTAGTGGAAATGGGAAACCCTTCAATAGATCAAGAAATTCCAGGTACGATGTGTCTAATGTTGTTGATAATAAGAGAAATGAATTTATTCTTATATTTTCCCTCTCTGTTTCATCTCCACCAGACATCCTGGATGTCTGGTTGATTGATAGTCATTGGTTATAAATATGCCCTTTCTGATTTGGTTGCAAAGGATACTAAATACTTGGAGATAATTCCTCCTATTGTGTGAAAGGGACAGGGTCTATGACCCTCCATCTACATCAAGGCAAAGTCCTCCAATTACAAGATGTGTTGTATGTACCTAATTTGAAGAAGAACCTTGTATCCATTTCGGCAATGGAATACAAAGGGTTCAAGGTGGACTTCATTGATGGAAAGGTACTTATATGGAAGAAGAGATTCAAGGAAGATATTTCTATTGGCCTTAGAGTTGATACACTCTACCAGGGTGGTGGAATTCCACTGGGGGCTATGACATGTGATAAAACTCTTCAAACAGAGTTATGGCACCGAAGGTTTTCACACCTTCATTACAAAGCCCTTTCGAAGCAAGGAAGGTGGTGACAGGGATGCCCGAATTTAGATATTATCATGAAGGTATATGTTATAGTTGTGCCGAAGGGAATCATACAAGGGGACCATTCCCCTCAAGTTTCACGAAGACAACTGATATCTTACAGTTGATACATTCTGACTTATTTGGTATGCTGCATGTGAAATCCTTGGAGGGATGTTCCTATTACATGACTTTTACATATGAATTCTCTCGCAAGACTTAGATATATTTTTTTCGAAGAAGGACGAAGCATTCAAATGGTTTTGTACCCTCAAGGCCTTGGTGGAAAATCAAACCGAGAAGAAAATCAAATTTTTGAGGACCTGTTAGTGATCAGTAATTTTTTACCTGTTTAGATGACTAAATTCTTGTCCTAGATTTCTAGAAACAAAATTCATGGATCTTCTGACCTCTAGAAATCTCACTACCTTCATTATCCTCAGGATAAATTTTTCACTCTTCCACTACTCTACCATGCCTTGGCTAGCCTACCACTCCTTAATAATCCCTCATAAAGCCTAAGTCACTCATCCACATCCCATTTTTTACTCCTATGGTTTGGACACTCCATTTTTCCTCTACCTACTTTTCACCATGCTGACCTAATGCCTCAAAGCCTTCAAAAACCCAAAATTTCCTCTGAAAACTCCTTAGGCACATCAATTTCAGTGGTTTTTCAATCTTCAAAATGATCTATCTTGTCAAAAAGATCTCAGTTCCCTCCTATTTCCTAAAAAATCCCCAAGTCAAAATTTCAGTCCATAGAAGAGTCAAAAACCCCTTCCACTAGGTCACTAGAGTTTATAGGTGCTAGGGTTGGCCTTTGTGTTCAAGAAGCATTGTTTTTAGGTAATGAGAAAGCTGGAATTAGGTCAAAGGAGAAAACATGTAATTGGTCTAAAACAAAGCAAAGAAGCCTCCAACAAAGGTATCCTTATGAAAAGTATATTCTGTAAAAGATAGTTAGCCATGAGTGACATTTCTGCAGGATTTTCAAAGATGGCTACCTATAGAAAGATTGATAAGATCAAACAAACTTGATGTATCTCATTATGATGGCACATATAAAGACTAAAGGAGTTGTTGATATCAATTGCTAGGGTTTTCACACCAAGAGGTTTTCACTTCTTCAAAGTGAAAACATGACAAAATGTTAGTGGAAAGGAGGTCAAATTTCTTCTCTTGAGTCTCATCCACGAAGCAATCAAAAGCATAAAAGATGCAGGTCTAAAGATTCCAAGAATATGGGTAAGAAGCCAAAAACTCCTCAAGGGCATCCACAATAGGAGAAATGCAACATATCTGAGTTTACAAAGAGTATCAGTGGTGTCATGATCAATTGTTTGTAAGGTGCTGCCTAGAAAAGAGCCCATGCATAGCATTATGAAGATAGTGGTACATCAACACAAAAAAAAGAGAAATCAAAGTGAAAGGCCTCCTTGGTGACTGCAATAAAAGATTAAAAATGATGTTAAAGAATAAAATTATAAGTATTATTTGGGCACACTGCTTCACTACATCAAGAGGAATATATTGAGAAAAGTATCAGTGTGAAGGAGAAAAAACTCTCCAGTATAGTCAATCTCCATCAAAATGGTCAAAGAAAGAGATCAAAGATTCAAAATGTCAAAAATGGAGAAACCAAGCAGATCATCAGTTTGCTGAGTAAGTGACTAAAACTGCCAAAATTTTAAAGAATGACAAAGAAAACAAAACAATGTATTATGGCACCTGTAATAAACAGAAGTGGCCAAAGGAAAAGAAGGTGTGTTTGGAAACCTCCAACAGAGGTTATTTTTTGCTTAAAGTTATCTCCTGCACGAAAAAGAAAAAGAGATGTCAGTTAAGGAAAAAAGACCAAAAATCAGTGAAAAAGCAAGAAAACAAAACAAACATTATAAAAGAGGGTTTTGGTTTTAATTTTTCTTTCCAAAGGGTATAAAAAGCATATGGCCATCATTAAAACTTACTTGTCCTATTCCAACAAGAGAGAAAAAGCTTCCAGGAAAAAACCTCAGTGTTTTTCTGGCATATTTTTGAGTAGGAAAACTATGCTACGCGTCTGTTGAAATGTGTTGCGCTCCTATAGAAACTCTTTGTGCAAATTTCCATTGGGTGATGAATTTCTGAAATGGTGTGCTACGATCCTGTGCATTCAAGACCGCCTCGAAGCACTTGACAGGTCGTACAGAGGTGTGTTGCACTCTTGTGCATTCAAGACTGCTTGAGAGCCCACCCGACACTGCGTGTAGAGGTGCCCAACTATCTGTTCACACCTTTCCCGCATTGCGTTCATACACGTTCAAAATTTTCCCAGAAGGGACCTAACTGGCCCGTGCAAAAACTTCCAAAAATGTGCAAAGGGTGTTGTGCTCCTGTGTGTTTAGGAGCTACCCGACCCCACGTTCAGAGGCACCCAACAGGTCATGTAGGAGGTGACCTGTTGCGCTCCTGTGCGTTCAGGAGCTGCCCGACCCTGCGTTTAGAGGCATCCGACAGGTCGTGCAAGGGTGACTTGCTGCGCTCCTGCACATTCAGGAGCTACTCGACCACTCATGCATAAGGCGCCCGACTGGCCTGTGCTACGCTCTTGTGACCCTTTTCTCTAGCTAAGAAGATTTGAGAGGTATTTAGATGTTTTTACCTACCTTTTAAAATATTGTTTAAAGGAAAAATATAGAGAAGTGTGGAGGGAAAGCTTAAAGGTAATTTGACAAAACCCAAGAAAGAAAGTAAGGTCCCTTTGTTTGCAGACATAGATAATTGAAAAAAACCTATCCATCCACACATTGCAAGCACATTGAGGAGAAAAATGCCTAGAGAGGGCAGTGTTGACAGTGGTGAGGCAAGTCAAAGGCCTAGAGAATAGCATAGGAAGGGTGTCAAAGAAAATAGGTTTGAGCCTATAAACATTAAATAATTGATAGCCTCTCCTACCCTAGTTTCATATTTCCAAGAAGTAGGATGCTATGAGTTTGATGAGAAAGTGCAGGGAGTTCAAGTCACCCTCAATTGACCAAACTTTTTGTCCTTAACCTCCATGACCACCATGTATATCTAGCTGGAGTGAATTTTGAGCTGACTACAAATGCAATCTCTATGGCCACTGGAATACCTTGCATAGGGGAGAAATGGTTCAAACAGGTGTATCTAGACCTAAGCCATTATCATCCCTTCTTAAAACCAAGTTTCCAAGCTGATTGCAAAACCATTTTCCCCTTTTCTCATTTTTTGGACAGATATTGTCCTTTGATGAAGATCATTATGAAATACTTCACCTATGAGGGTAGGTTTTCTAGAGTCTACTCCTAACACGTAAGACTACTCATGCATTTTACTAAAGCCAAACTGCTCCATTTTCCCTAGTACCTTTGTAAAAGTATTGAGAAAATGTCATCCATTGTGCAAAAAAGGCCTCCCTCCCAACAAATGTCAAGTCTTTTCCACCATTCCCTCATCAAAATAATTGTATTACATCAATTGGAGCAACAAGGCATCCCATGGGAATTTTTCATCGCCCATGGTGTTTTCACAAACCCATAACCTCTTCCTCTGAAAATTTTACCATCATCATCTCAACTTCCTCCTCCCACACCTCCATCACCCTCCACTAACCATGATTCATCCTCTTCACATGAATCCTCTCCCCAAAAAAAAATCCCTCTCTCACCTTCCCCTAAATCCCCAGAACATGAAGAAAGTAGTGACAAGGAAGAAAATGATAGTTAAGGAGAAGAAAAAAGTGATGAAGAGGAGGAAAATGAAAGTGAAGAAAGTAAAAACGATGAAGAATATACCAAAGACAGTGAAAAGGAGGCAGATGAAAGCATTAAAGAAGATAGTGACAAAAGCAGTGGGCTAAATGATGAAGTAGGTGATAAAGAAAATAGTGATGGAAAAGAGGAAGAAGACAGTGACCAAGATGAACATGGCAGTCATGAAGAAAGTGATGAGGAAGAAGACCAAGAATAAAGTGTTAATGAAGAAGAAAGTAGTGACAAAGGTAGTGAAACAAAAAGTGAAAAAGAAGGTAAAAGCAGTGAGCTAAATGATCATGAGGAAGTAAATGATAGCCTAAGTACAGAGGCAGACTTTGATGATCAAAATAATGAAGGTAAAGAAGAAAACATTGAGCAAAATGATAATGGTAAAAGCAGCAATAATGAAAATGAAGATAGTGGTCAAGAAAGTGAAAATCAAAGTAAAGAAGAGACTAATGAAAGTGCCTCTGATAGTGACCCCACACAAAATGTTGCCAGTCAAGAAGAGGCAGGGATTGAAAGTGAAAACAATGGACAAATCAGTGTGGATATAGACACACATAATGAGGCAGAAAATGACATCCATGGTGAAGAAGAATATCATGATAGTGCTCATGAACAAAGCAGTGATAATGAAGAAACAAATTCTGAGGGCAAAGACAGTAGGCATAGAAAAGATGAAGAAAACAATGAAGATGCCTCTAATAGTGACCCCACAAAAAATGTTAGCAGTCAAGAAGAGGTAGAGTTTGAAAATGAGGATAGTGGGCCAAATCATGAAGAGGAGGATAGTCATGAAGATATAGATGTACAAAGAAATGATGAAGACATTTCTAGTATTGAAAATATTGAGGATGACAATCATGAAAATATTGACAAAGATGCCAGCATGGGAGAAAGTGAAAATGCCTCTCAAGAAGGCAGTCAAGAGCAAAGTGAAGAAGAAGCCAACCAAGAGGATGAGAACACCTCTAACCATGAAAATATAGAGGACATGGAAGAAGATAAAAATGATGTAGATCTTGGCAGTGATGCTAGCATTAGAGAAAATGAAAATGTCTCTCAAAAAGGTAATCAAGGGCAAAGTGAGGAAGACACACATACAAAAATAATCGATGAGAAGACAAATAGCCCTAAGGTCACCAATGATCAAGGTATTCAAGTGAAACATGCTAAAAATTGTACTCTCACTTACCAAAGAGGATCAAGGCAAGTGTTTGTTGCCTCTAAGAGGCAAGGGGCCTTGCCATCTACTTCAGCTCAACCATTGGACAAAGGTAAGAAAAAAGTGAAAGAAGAAGAGGAATATCATGAAAAAGAAAGATAGTTTGAACTCATTCATAGAGACAGTGATGATGAGAATGAAATAAGAATTTCAAACTCCCTCCTCCAAGATAGGAATGCACAAATCAAGGACTTGGAGGTTGAATTAGAAAGAGTAAAGGATGTCATTCACTTTTATCAGATGCAAGACAAGCAAATGAGTGCCCAACAAGCCATCCATGAAGCAAGAACACTCAGGTACCAGAAAGAAGCTCAAAGGGCATAGGTGAAGTTGGCAGAATTCATGGGCACTTATGAGGAAAGTAGTGATGAGGAGGGTCAAACTAGAAGGAAACCTAGAACTATGTTTCTTAGGAAAGCATTGGCAAAGTAGAGAGAAGAAGGATCAGCCCAAGAGGAACAAATTTCCCTCCAAGAACTCTTTGCACTAGAAATTGAACAAGATATGGAATCATCACTTGAGAGGGCTAACACACACCTTGAGGAAAATTTGGAGAAGGCCAATAGAGACTTGGATCTACAAAGAAGGATGGCTAAGAATTATGCTCAAAGAGAACAATTTGCAAGGCAAGAACTCAAAAGGGCCAAAATTGAGATCCAAGCACTAAAGGAGGAAAAATACCAAGCTAGCCTTGGTATTTTGGCTCAAGCTTCTCTACAGGTCTCCCAGGACCCATGAGGCACCTATCTACCAAATTTGGGAGAAATTGAGCAAGTTTTTGTTTTTTGCAAATTTTAAGGCTAGGAGTGCAGCACACCTGGTGCTATGCTCATTTTCAGGGCATATTTAGGAGAACAGCCTTGCATATTTAGATTCCTCATCATGAGAGGAGCATTCTCACCAATTTTCAGCTCAACTAGAGTTGTTTTGGTCCCTCAAAAGGGTCAAAAACACTCATTTTCACCATTCTGCCCACTTTTCAAAGCATGTGTTGCGCTCCTACTAGTATTGGTATTTTCACTTTTTGGAAATGTTGTAGAGGTCAGATTGAAGAAAAAAAGGTAGATCTATAAATTATACTTCACGAGCTTTCAAACGAGCCATCACGGAGCCTTTTTTGACATCGGGAAGGCCTTCAAAACATGGATGTAAGAAGAACCATTTTTTCTGTTCCTGTGCTACGCTCCTAGCATGCAAATTCAAATTTGACACACAGTGCTACGCTCCTATAGTTGACAAGTCATAATGTGCATTTGGAAAGTTTTTGTAGGCTTTTCAGAGCCTAAAGGTCAATTTAATTGCTAAAAATGGCTGGAAAGATATTTATTTTAGATATTTTTATGCCTTGGGCCTTGCAAGGCCTCAAGGACAATATAGATACTTTTGATTAACCAATAGACTTCTAGATGCTCTATTAGGCTTTCCTCCTCCTTGCTTGTTATATAAGGCATGAGGATTCATTTTAATATTGGGCTTTTGATGTGTTTAAGAGCAATACATGGGTTTTGGAAGTTGAAGAACAATCTAGTGTTGTGGAGCTTGTGGATGATTTGCCTTAGTTGATAATGATGAAGGCTTGCTTGCAAGATTCTTGAGTTTAGTTAATGGTGAAGTATCTCTTATTTGTTCATGTTTTTCTTGTTTGTAATATGTCCATATTTTTATATTGCAATAGCTCAGAAGAGTATAGGATGAGAAATGTTGTTTGAGGCACCTCAGTCCTCCTGCTTGCTATTGTCTTCATGTTTTATTCTGCTGGGTTAGTTTAAGGAATTATTAGTTGCTCCTTAGGCCCACCTAAGCTTGTCTATTTCATTATTGGATTAATATGCTAGTTTACAAACATGATTCACGGTGAGCCCTGCTTGTTTTATGCTATCTAAACTCTGTCTTGAAATCTCTCTTTGATGTATTGATTCATTAGGTTAAGCCAAAGAGGTCTTGTTTCGATCTTGCCCTTTGTATATGCTTATCATTTTTCTTCAAAGTTCTGTATAGTTTAATGAATGATTTTTAGGCATTCCCTCTCCATTTATTGATGCTATTTGTCTTTTATATGTTTTCAAGTCTTGAAAGTAGAATCATTGAAGTTATATAAGTTGTCTTATTTCATTTGCTCCAGTGGATTGTATATATTGAATGTGTATTTGTTTAAAATTATTGTTATTGAGTAAATGGTGTGCCCTACCTCATGACTAGTATATTTTGCTTATCAGTATTTAATATCTCTCTGTTCATAGGTATTTGACAAAGGATTCTTAATTGCACTTTGCCCTACCTTGGTTCCCAAACTTAATGTCCAGTTCACCTCACACATTAACTTTAAATATCCATTAACTACACTAGATTTTCCCTATAATGTACCCCTATTCATTATCGAGATATCAATGAATTCATAGAATCCATAGCCCATTTATTTGATAACCTCTCGCTCCACCTATCCTACTTGATCATCTTACCCCAACCAAAACAAACAACAAACCTACACTTAACAACTAGCCTAAAATCAAAGACTTAAAGCGAACAAGTTCACATCCTTTGCATAATAGAGAGAGCCCTCTCAGATTTCAAGAAAGCTAGGTCCTAGGACTCCAAAGACTAGTCTGATGTTACCCTGTGCATTTGGTCTACCAATATACTAAATCATGGGACAATAACAGGACCGACATTGGGACCGAGTATGAGTCAAATGAGTTTATTGACTTTATAGTGAAGTTGGCATTAAGAGGGAGACCACAACTCCGTACACTCATGAGAATAATGGTGTTGCTGAAAGAAAGAACATGACCATTGTGGAAGCTTCCTGCGTCATGCGATGCGACAAAGTTCTTTCGAAGTTTCAATGGGGAGAAGTTGCGAACACTACTATGTGTGTTCAAAATAGATGCTCGCATTCTACTCTAGACTCCAAAACTCCGGGAGAAGTATTCTTTGGTAAGAAACCCGATGTTTCTCATTTTAGAGTTTTTGGTTGTCCTGTTTACATTCATGTGCCGAAAGAAAAGAGAAGCAAGTTGGATGCTTCTGGAAAGAAGGGAATGTTTGTGGGCTATAGTGAAACTTCAAATTCATATAGAATATATGTTCTTGGTAAAAGAGAAGTGGAGATATGCCACGTTGTCACCTTCGATGAAGATGTTTCCCTCAAGAAAGTAAGAAATATACCTAGCTCCAAGGAAGACAAAGAATATGAAGACGCAGGGAAGTTGGAAGAGCCAAAGGATGATCTAATGCCTGATGTTGAAGGACCTATGGATCCCATTGATCCACCTACTTCAAATAAGAGAAGACCCTTATGGATTAGGGATACTCTCGAGGATGCTAAGAGACATATTTCCCCAAGGGGTACATTCCTTGAAAGCAAGAAGCTGAAGAGATACCAAGGGTATCTAGTAGTACTAGCTCGAGGGGTCTTGACCCAGGTTCGGAGGTGAAGGTTTGTGAGAAAACCCCTATACTACTAGCCCTTTCGTCAGTGACCTTATTGCACAGGTCAAAGTCTCACCGATGCAGTATGGGAGGGTGCTGGAGCCAGGTTTTTGCACCCTAAGAGAGAGAAGGTAATAACGCAGGCCTGTAATTATCATATCTACACAGAAGGGCGATTCTCAGGGTTCCAGGCTATAGTTTTATCAGATCTGTCCTAACAGGTTCGAATCCACATGTGTATCATAAATTACAACCATAAAATAGCATAATCGCAGCCATTATTGTCAACACAGATGGTTTTCATTCATTAACAGAGATATAATCACAGTAATATATTAAATGCAACTACTTTCATACCATAGAGATAAACAGACAAGTTCGTAGCTCAATCAGACAATCTTAGTTCGCAGAAATCATAACAGAACAATTCCAGATAACATCATATGGTTCAACAATACTTCACATATATTACTTATCAAAATCTTCTTACATTCCCTGAATACCTCCTACGCACACAGCTAGCAGGGTCCGCACACAGCAGGACAAAGGATCTCCATGCACACAGCCAATAGGAGTCCTAACCCAAACAACCCACCTAGATCTAGAAATTCGTACTTCACTTCAATCTCTATTCCTTTTCTATCTATTGATTCAAAAGGTTCAAATATTTATACTACTTTAGCCTACACATCCAATTGTCTGCAAACTGTGGTTTACAAACTCTTGGTCTACCCTTGACCCGCTTACAATGCATTAGGGGCTTTGACCCACTCCAACACCCCTGCGTTAGACTAAATATAATAAAAAATATACAAAATGGACCAGATTCGCATCTTTGTAGGATACCCTGTTCCAACAATCCCCCAACACAATCTTGTGACTCGTCCCGAGTCACTAAGGTGGTGGGGTCTCCACCTGTGTCTGCAATAGTTTGATCGCTTCGTCCAATGGGAGCAGCATGGCTTCGCTTTCGGTAGCAACATTCTGGGTAATGTCAACCAATTCCTATGAAATCAGGCCTTTCATCACAACAGTGACACTTTCTAGAGTCACACTGGTGTGCAGTGTGTCTGTCTTTAGTCACAGCTCGCGGAGCTCAACCTATAATGCGACGAGTGTAACCTTCTATTATTCTTCGAGGGCCTCCCATCAATACTGCGCGGCTAGAGAGAGTGCATCAGTAATATTTTCAGGGTCACTGTCAGTCAAGGTGACACTTTCAACGTGCTCTGTCCTCTGAGCAGACTGCTTCTTCCAGGGTCCTTTGGCAGGCTCTCTTGTGTGCTTCGTTCCATGAGGGGATGCATCCCCTCCTTTTTTCCCTAAGTCGACCTATGAATCTTTCTATGTAGCTCCTTCAGAATCCCTCTCATCAGTCCACTTCTATTGCACATATTTCTTTGCAGTCAGTTCTATGTCTTTCCTGGTACTTTTGTTGGATCCCCCAATATCCTTACTAGTGATAGGAGGGAGTACTTGTGTGGTGCTGGCATCTTTTGGGCCTTGTGCTCTGGTCTTGAATCCAATCTTCCACTGCGGGAGCCAGAGTGCAATAACACTGTCAATTTCCTCGTCTGCTACCATATATATATTATGCATGGTCACCTAAAAGGTTGCGATGCACTTCTACTTGTCATAGACTGTGGGTGATAAGCATGGGCGAGAGTTGATGGAAGTTGCCACTCTGCTCTAGAAGAGGACCCATAAGACTTGATTGTCCTCTATGCATTGTGCATCCTTGGAGTCCCAAAAATGCACATAGCGGGCTCCTTCACACATATCCGAGGTAAGCTCAGGGAGGAAAGCCTCCGCAGGAGCTTCGCAGGTGTCCAATGCAATGAGGAAAAACATGCACGAGTAACAAAAAGTGCGCCCTAAGTCATAGGATTCGGGGACGTTGGCCAAAAATTCGTCACATAAGTACTGAGCCCAATTGAAATAGACTCCCTCCGCACATTAGCTTGCTAGCTGGATCACGTAGGTGGGGATAGTGGCGACTTGGCATCTTCGCATCAACTTACACACCAGCAACATCGTGCCCAACTGCATAGAGAGATTATTGATGGTTTTGATGATAAACCCTCAGGTGTTCCTCTCCACCTTGTATTTTTTCCGCATCAATTCAATAGTCTCGGCTTCATATTTCTTACCCACTCACTCTAGAGGGCTTGGTCTGTTCATCAGGAGGCTAGTAATGTTGTGAATCAACACAACATCAATAGGAGTTTTGTCCTGGATCTATAGGAAACCTTTGTGAATTAGGGTGAGAAGCTACCGTGCGAGCTAGTTCGTAATATTGTAATGACCAAAATGGGGCATCCTGAGCAAGTTCAGGAGCCTAGACCCAGCTAACCCCCACACCCAGTGTTGGGGGACAACTGTAACTCCATTTTCATCATGAATTGTGTCAAGGTATAGCGTAGGTGCTAGCTCAAGGAACGCTTTGAAGTTGGCTAGGTCGTGATCATCAAAATTGACCTCATGAAGCTTACCAACAGGTTCTCCAATGATGGGAACCTCGCCTAGGGTCAGTGACATTTGTAATTAAGTGACCAAGCCATCAAGATTATTTGGCATGTGCGTTGATGCCCTTCGTGGTCGAACAAAGGGAGGTAACCAGTGAATTGGCTTGACAATTTTTTCTTCCTCCCGAGCTACCTTCGAGGATTTTGCGGTTCGCGGGGAAGTTCACGGCATTCCTACAACCCATTTCATGGGCTTCAGGGGCTTTCCGGAGCTCTGTGCCTTTGATTTCCTTTTTCTCGCGGTTGGGCTCAGTGTGGAGAGAATCTCTTTTGCCTCAGATTCGATTTCCACTACTTCCTCAGTCCCCTGTTCCACCAAGGTCATTGGTTCAGAAGGCTCAGCAGGGTTTGTAGCCATCATCCTGGTGCGAAACCAAACTCCGGGTTGCTATTGTCCGAGGGGGTAGGTTGTTCGGACATGAAGGAGACACTATAAACATATAGCGTCTTGTAGCACCAAATCGTCACAGCAAGATATGGCAAGTACAAGCTATACAACTAATATGGAACCCTTGTCTGGTTTGTTCGACCCCTTTTATAGCTAGCACAAGTGGTCAGTGGTTGGGCAAGCTGCACTTGGAACTTACTATCATGTAAATGGTAAAAAATCTCTCGCAATCACCTCATTAAATGCCAGCCGCCCACTCCATTCAATGATAGATTTTTCATTTTACCTGATTTGACTATCCCAACGGCTAGTTTTCGTAGCTCTGGTGTGCTCAATGAAAACCTGTGCTCCCAGCACATCTATGTGCATTCAACAGGCCTCCTGTGTTCATGGTGGTCCATCCAATGTTCCATCTACGTTTTGAGTGGGCCTATTGTCTTCTTTTCTAGTGGGAAACTCCCCTGACACCCGGTGTCCCTGTGAACTAAAATGGCCTTGCGAAATAGTTCTTTCAGAGGCGTTGTGATCCATGCGTACTCCTGCTTGGTTTTTCTGTAGTAGCCCACGAAGCGGAGGAACGAGTGCAGTTTTTTCATAGCTGTAGGTGTTGTTAGATCCGCAGCTTCCATAGTAACCATCGTCTTAAGAGATTTTCTGTAGGGTATGCACCTATCATTCACGTGCCCTTTCCTGCCATCTAAAGTTATCTTGTGCAAGTCTGCGCAGCTTCAGATTACCAATCCACGTTGTTCCCTGTGTAAGTGAACCAGAGGGTCGAAGCGCAAGAGTAACATAGTACGACATGCCCCCCATTCTTGGAATGTTGTCTTACGTTCATCCCACCACTTCGCAGGTACTGCACATAGGGCGAGACTGAGGGCCCATAACCTTCGTTCCTTTGGAACTTTGGCTTCAAATGCTTGCAAAAATTTCTTAATGCAGCCATAACTGTCAAAGTAGGGTAGATCTTGTACCTCTAAGGAGATACATCGGAAATCCCTTGAAATCCTAAGACATCGTAGCATAGATACGTTATGCAACCGGTTTTGCCAATTTTCCAGTTCTTCGTTGGAGTCAGACGAACAGTCGCTATCCTTTTCCCAACATAGCATACTATCAGTCGTAGGGTTGATCTAATATTCATCTTGCGTAGTTAACTTGTAGATGTGATCTACCTCCTCGTTGATATGCATCGTTTCCATGTACATTTATCCTTATGTGGGGTCTAAGGGGACTATGAATCGTACCCCTCCATTCTTGAATACCATGCTCCTCTTCCTTAAGTTGATAATACTGCCCATGTCGATAGCCCAATCTAACCCTAGGAGCGCAGGGTAAGGTTCTGCATCTTCCATAATATGAATGACCTCAAATTCGGCTCATACCTTGAATCCTATAATATCCACTACAATCTGTGATAACCTTCCTAATGGTATGATCTTCTGCTGATTGGCCATGTGTAGCTAGATAGTGTACTATTCCAACTTGGGTTCTCCCATGCACTGCCATGTTTTCTTGGGTAGTACATTCTGTTAGCCACCTATATTTTTCCATTATATCAGCTGGTGGCTAAATATTCTTTGCAGCCTTCAAGAAACAAATTCAATCCTGAAGTTGTTGGTGCTTGAAGTCTTTGGGTGAAACTATAAACTGCTGATTAGATCTTCATACATTTCCTTCTCCCAGCCTCTGATATTCCATGAAAATCCAAGTCAAGTACTACTGCATCCCTCTTCTTTTCCCCTCCCTTGCTTCCATCTTACCCTCTTTCTCCAATTTCCTTTTATTCATAAAAACCCCACAAAACCATATGTTATTCCCTATCCCTTCATTAATCTCCTTTCCTAAGGTTAAAAACCCATTTTTTAACCTTATCGGAATTATATTTCCTTTTGAAATTCATTTTCTGCCCGAAAAACATTGAAAAACCTTCGTAAAACGCAAAAATCGGGTTTATTTTATTTTTCATAAAGTTTTCCGCCAAAGAAATTATGTTAAACCTCGACCGTCGATCTGCCCCACAGATCAACGGTGCGGAGCACGCCTCACCTGGTGGACCCCCTTTCCGCGCTGTTTCTTGTTCCCGCCGGTTTCATCCCGCACCGCTTTCCGCGTCAAAGTGGTTTTCTCCCGTCGGCCAGCGATTCCACATGCTGGCCGACACGTGTCCTTCGCCCCGTTCCAAAACTGCCGTGCAATCACACCGCCCGCGCGCTAAACTTCGTACCAAAGCCACTCAGCGGAATTGGTAGCCACCATCCGATTGAGACCCCCGCATCTAACGGTTGTCCTCCATCCAACCTGCTCGACCGTTAACAGACATGCGCGCCCGTTAATCCATCGACCGCGCGGCCAAGATTCGATCTCCATCGTCGATCTCTACAGATCGACGGCTTACATTCGTTCCCCCGATTCCATTGTACCGTCCATCTTTCTCCGCCACTGAATTTCAGAATTATCCCCGATCGTTGATCACAATGCGATCAACGACTCAGATTGCCCCGCTCCTCCACACGCACCCCAATGCAGATTTGTCCATATAACGCAGGATTTTATCATTTTGTTTGTATTTTGCAGGTTTTTAAGGTTCTTTCGTCGTATTTTGGGAAAATTCGAAAGACGAGGGTGACGACTCCCGTTCTTTCGATTCATCCAGAGGATCGACCGCAGGGTGAAGAACAATGTTATCAACAAGGTTTCATGAGCCTTGGTTGCTGCGCATCCCTGTAAAGCTTGAAGAATACCGCCAAAATCAACGCAGAGAAAGAATATCGGATATTGAAGACAACAAGTAAACCAGAGCAGCAGATTAGTGGACAGATTGGCGGGGATTACGGCTAAAACGGTTATCAAAAGCCTAATCCCCGACTCAGAACACAGATTAAAGGAAAACCTAAAAGTGTTCATCAGACATGTTGCCTCAACCGCCATACTTTGAGGCAAATTGATTCCTCAACCACCGCAGTGCCACCTATTGCCTCAGAATGCTCAATCAGAGGCCGAATTTATTGAACACAATCAGACATTATGCCTCGAAGCAGCCAAAGAAGTTATTTCTGCCCCAGATTTAATGACAGAATGTTTGCAGAGTAACCCTAATAGTACGCAGAGCCTCAAAGGTCAATAAAATCTCTCTCCGAGCTTACTTCATAAGTATAAACACATTAATGCAGTGGAACACCTGTATGATTTCTTCATCGAGCCTCCAAGGGCCAGGAAGACATTAATTCTGCATTAATTGTATTTGAGATCTTTTCATCATATCTCACCTCCTCATCCTTCTATAAATACTTCAATAGAAGATGAGTGAGGGGTTGGATTAGTTGGTTGTCAATGTAATTGCTGAAGTATTGTAGCTGTTTCTGAGCAGAAAAACTCTTGACTGTAAATAGTGGTTTCATGGGCTCTTGGAGCTCTGCTTGTAACAGATAGGTTAGATTGTGAAGAGAGATGGATTAAAACACTAGATTTGAAGATTGTAACTAGTTTGAAGCATCAATACAAGCTGATTTATGCGATCCTGGTCTATGCTGATGGTGATGTTATTCTCACTGTAACCTGTATTTTGTTTCTGTTTTCAATTTGTTTCATTTTCCACTATAAAGAACAATTTAAACAGTGTTAAGACCTACTGTATATCAGTAACCTTCTCTGGATGAAAAATATTTATCCCAATGTTTTCTTCTAACTGTGTTATTTAGAAATGATTTAATTCAGTCTAAGTACAGGGATGCTGGCGTTCCCTCATATTTTTGTCACAGCTGAATGTTATTTTTAAATGTTACTTTCATATATGTTGTGTAAGGAATGAATTGAGGAAATCAAAGGTTAGCCCTGAGTCCCTTTCTTGTTTGCTCAACTATTTGATTGTTTCCCTTAGGATGTGTCAAAAGCTGACTAGTTTCGAAGTACTTATCAGATCTTAGGCCATTCTGTGTTATATCTGTGATTGTCTTGGAAGTAACTAAGTAAAGAAGAGCTAGGAGAGGATATGGTGAGCCCAGCCCACTAGTTTCTAGTCCAAAAGTTGCCTTCAAGTTTCCCTTCGTTTTTATTTGTATTCTATTAGAAGTGTATCAAAGGCTGGATAGTTTCAAAGTACTTACCAGATCCTAGTTTGCTTCTATGTTTTTCTTAAGTGCTTGGTCAAAGGCTGGATAGTTTCAAAGTACTTACCAGATCCTGGGCTGCCCTTTGTTCTGCATCTGTTATTTCCCTTTCTTATTGTACCACCCCATTCCATAAATCAAACTTTAAAGAGATCCTTAGGCATAGATGACTTGCCCCATAAATTACTCTTGAACCTGAATGTTTCAATTAAATCCTCTTATGACTCCATAGCCCAATGGATTGAAAACTTGCCATCATCTTTCTTCATGATCTAAGCTTATTCTTTAGCTTGCAACTTCTCACCTTTGAACCTATTTGCATATAGATATTTCCGCCTCAGACAGCAACTATGTTCAACCTTCTGAGAAAACCAAACAAAACCCTTGGACCTCATAACTAGCCTAATATCATTACCCTAAACTTCAAAGATAATATCCATCTTTGTACATATTGGAGAGATCCCTCTCCGGATTCAGGAGGGCTAGATCCTAGAATCCCAAAGTTGGTTGAAATGATGTTAACTCTGTGATCGGACTCTACCAATCTTGCTTATTACAGAAACCTAACATTTCTGGCGACTCCACTGGGGAAAAAACTAAGAGTCTTTTACATTCAAATCTATTCACAAAGAAGCTTGCGTTTGGGTTCATAGAGCACTTGCTTTATTAACCAGCTGAAGCCACAAGAACCTAACATTTCTGGCGACTTCGCTGGGGACTCCTTACCCCGAAAACTTCATAAGACCTTGAGAGTAAAAAGCAGCCTTTTCAAGCACTACCAAGAAATGGTAATTAAGATGAAACTCGATTGAATCAGTGACAAACTAGGTCAGATCCTAGGATTCTTTAAGCTTTTATCTAACCTTGGAAAATCAGCTGGCTTAGCCATAAGGATAGACTGTCTTTGTTTCATAACCGTAGCTAAGTTTTGAGGAAGAGTTAGGACATTCTTCTAAACCATAAATAAAAAAAATTCAGAAAATACCAAAAATATTTCAGATTGGTAGTAAAACACCAGTTTTTGATATCTTGTTTACATTCTTGATGTGTTTTACTTTATACTCTTAAGACAGAGTCTGGAAAGGGCCAGGAAGCCTCCGGATCTCATCCTCTTTTAGAGGTGACATATCTGGTGAATGCCCTCCCAGTCAATCTCTGGTTAGAGTTTGTTGTGTTTTGAGATATCCTTGAAAAGGGAGGTTTCACAAACACTGTGGTGGATAGTGTACTCCTTTGGAAACACTCTAGAATTTCCACCTGGCGACTCCACAATCCTGAACAGACCTTAAGACTCCACTGGGAAGAACCCTCATCATTACAACACCCTTCAAATTGAGTTAAAAGGCTGCAGGATTAGAAGTGAGAAAACAGATTAGTTGACCTCTCAAAGATTGTCATATCTGGTTGAACTTTTCTTGTTTATTTGGGTCTAAAAACTTAGCATAGTGGCTCCTAAAAGGATTCATACTAGATCCCATCCTAACCCTGATCCACCTGAGATAGTTGATAACCCAGAAGGAATCCTTAGGAAGTCTCCTAAGATACAATTGTCAACTGTTTTCAGATCACCCTTAAGAGCTAAGTCAGTCCCTGAAAATCTTTCAGCTCTTCAGAAATCACAAACTGACTTATTAAACCCATTCAGGACTAGGTCATTCGGTGATTTAGATCAGCTAGATTCCGAGCCTTCACTTTCATCTCCCGAAACTAGTGAACCCCTTAGGGATAGAGAGTCAACACCTCATGATTTACATTTTCTACATAATCTAGGTGCCTCTCATCCACGATCAGCTCAGAAGTCTACTGCTGTTCCATCCACTTCTGTTCATCCGTCATCCACACTTCAACCCATACCACCTCTTGTAAATCCACCCCCACTACATATCATGGCAGCATGGTATGCTCCCTTAGTCCTTCCTGTACCATTATTCAATCTTCCACAGGACTATCAGTCCAAAATTCCATTATATGATGCTAGCAATACTATAAAAACATCTCATGATGCTAGAAATACTATAAAAACATCTCAACATGTGGACAAGATGAATGACTACTTTGACAGAAATGAAATTGATGATAATTCTGTCAAACTTAGACTATTTGCTCAAAGTTTTGGGGGAGAAGCAAGAAAATGGTTTAAAGGTTTAACCCCCCACAGCATTAACGATCTCCAAGGCTTCCATCAAACCTTCTTAAACAAATGGGAAGTGAGGAAGAATCATCTCCAAGTCCTTGCCGACTATAATAATCTCCATAGGAACCCTGGGGAAAGTGTACAAGCTTATTGTACCGGATTTAACAGCGTGTATAATGCACTTTCCCCTAAACTAAAACCTCCTCAGGGCTCAGCTTTACACAAATTTGTTTGATCCTGACATGACATATTCACTCAGAGAAAGAGTCTTTGCAACCCTTGAAGACATGCAAAGAGGTGCCCTTTCTGTGGAAGTCAACCTTATGGAGAAGAGAGCAAGGATGAAAGCTGAAAAGAGAGTATCCTTTAGAGAGGAATCCACAACTTCCACTTCAAACTCAAAGATGGAAAGAATGATGGAAGAAATGATGAAGAAAATGAGAATTCTAGAGAGAGCGCAAGCAAGTCTAAATCAAAACGCTCCTCAAAACAGAAACCAAAACCAGAATCAGAATATGAGAAGAAATCAGCCCCCAAATAGACCCAGGGAAGATGATCAACAGATTATTCCTCCCTTCCATCAAAACTTTTTAAGTGAGGTTGAACAAATAGATCATATAATAGAGGAAGATGATATAAACTTATTTGGGATAGACGATGATGACTTTGGGGTTCATTATGATAAAAAACAAGGTCTTTATACACCTTACGATGACAAAAGAGATGATAATGAGAATTATTATCAAAACATGGAAAACGCTGTCATAGAGCCTTCAAGGGAATATGAACTCAGAAGTAGATCTAATCAACAAACCCCCAACAATAAAACCTCTGACAAGCCTTCTCAAAACAGCACTGCAACCAAGTCTAAAACAATCAAACAAAAAGACAAAACAGTGGCTATTAATTCTGGTAATGGTAAAGAGAAAGACACTCAAAATATTGAAAAATAGAGTGCAAACATTAGCAGTACTAACACCTCGGTTAGTACTCCTGGTAAGACAACTGTCTCAACTATAGATAAACCAAATCAGCAAGATGTTATTGCTGATAAAGTGGCAGTAAACAAGGCTGAAATCAATGCTTTGAAGAGTCAAAACCTTTTCAATCTGGAACAGGAAATCTCAAAGATCAAAATCTCTGTTCCTTTGACTGAGTTAGCTGCCCAACCTGTATATAGGTCCAAAATTTTGAAGGCTTTGAACTTAGAAGATAATGAAGATACACTCAATCTTAATGATGACCAACCAGAGCTTATTTTTGGTCCAAATATTGAAGGTAAATTCCAAGAGGGTCCTGTCCCTCCCTTTTACGTAAGCTTAAACATTCATGACAAAATTCTGCACAATGCTATGCATGACTCGGGCGCTTCCCATAATTTAATGCCAAAAGCTGTAATGGAAAGCCTGGGTCTTGAAATTACCAGACCTTACAAAGACTTGTACTCCTTTGACTCAAGCAGAGTTAAATGTCTAGGATTGATTAAAGATCTCTGTGTTAACTTAGCCCAGATTCCAGCCAAATGTTTAGTCATGGATGTTGTTGTGGCTGATGTACCCCCAAAGTATGGAATGCTTTTATCAAGATCTTGGGGTGCTAAGTTACAAGGAACCATGCAAATGGACATGACCTACGCGACTATCCCTGTTTGTAATCAAACTAGAAAACTTTACAGGGAATCCCACATGCAGTACATAGTGACAAGTCAAGATCGGCCTCAAAATTCCCCTCTCTATGCTATAAACACGAGCCTTGATTCTTTTATCAAGTTTAATGATGAAACACTTACAGAACAAATCATTTCAACAGAATCAATGGCTGAGATGGAGGAAGAGGAAAACAACGTTGAACTGCCGAAACAGTCTATTATGTCTGAAAATCCTAGCAAACTAGACACAGGTCTTGAACTGCAAGTCATCAATCCCTCGAACTTAAAACTTCACAGTCAAGAGAGCAACCCTCAACCTGATGAAAAAATTGAAGAGTCGAGTCAGGCAAAGGATATGCACCAAACTGATGCAACTGAAAAGGTCCCTCTCTGGACTATGTATTTTGATGGGTCATGCACCAGAACAAATGCTGGTGCAGGTGTCTGGATTACTAACACTGAAAACAATCATACAGAATGTATCTCATGTAAATTAAATTTTCAGTGTTCCAACAACATAGCAGAATATGAATCCCTTCTCTTAGGCTTGCATCTCTTGAAAAAGTTAGGTGCCAAGAGAATCAATGTATATGGGGATTCTGAACTAATCATTAGGCAAGTTAATGGGGAGTATAATGAAAATCACCCCAGACTTAGGGCCTACAGGAATGATGTCATGGATCTTTTGAAAACATTTGAGGAGTCCACACTGACTTTTGTCCCAAGAAAAAGAAACATTGCGGCCCACAATTTAGCCTTTGCTGCTAGAACCTGCCCAATACTGTATGATGACACCTCTCAGATAAAATTCAGACCAGCTATCCCGGATAACAAGAAATATTGGCAGGTGTTTGATGGAGATAAACAAATAGAAGACTTCTTGCAATTCAGAAATGAGTTTGAACTCCATAGTTCAGATTCAGATTATGACACAGACTACAGTGAAGAAAATTTTCTTGGTGAAGAAGAGCCGTCTCCAGAGCTTATAAACATTAACCTTCAGACTATCAAACTTAGAAACCAAACAGAATTAAGTGCAAAATCTGAAACAGAGGAGTTGGAAACTCTGCTTTCTAAGGATGATAGTTTGCCCAAGGGTTTGGCCCCTCTAGAAGAACTGTTTGATTTTAATGATGTGGTCAACAAACCTAAACTGAAACCTGTAGAAACTGAAGTCGAGGAATGCAATATAGGCAGTGAGGAAAAACCGAAAATGATTAAGCTATCCAAAACTTTGCTAGCCCATATTAAACTCAAATACGTAGAGTTGTTCAAAGAATTTTCTGATGTTTTTGCCTGGAGTTATGAAGATCTTAAATCCTATGACACTGAAATAATACAACACAAAATCCCTCTTAAAGAAAACCAAAAACCATTCAAACAGAAACTACGCAGAATAAACCCTGTTCAGTTGCCATTGGTTAAGAAGGAAATTATGAAGATGCATGATGCTGGTATTATTGTCCCTATTAGATATTCTGAGTGGGTATCTAATCTAGCGTCTATTAGGAAGAAGACTAGAGAAATCAGGCTTTGTATAGACTTTAGAAATTTAAACAAAGCTTCATTAAAAGACAACTACCCTTTGCCTAAGATGGATCATATTTTACAAAGGGTGGTGGGGTCTAAAAGAATTTCTTTGCTGGATGGCTATTCAGGGTATAATCAAGTCTTAGTCCACCCTGATGATCAATTAAAGACAGCTTTTACTACACCATGGGGCACTTTCATGTATGTGAAAATGCCTTTTGGTCTAATGAATGCTGGAGCAACCTTTCAGAGAGCCATGGACATAGAATTCTTGGAAGAATTGGGCTTCTTCATCATTATCTATCTTGATGATGTAACTGTGTTTTCAAAAACAGATGAAGAACACTTAGAACATTTGAGGAAAGTTTTCGAGAAGTGCAGAAAGTTTGGGATATCTTTGAACCCTAAGAAAACTTTATTTGGTCTCCAAGAAGGTAAACTTCTTGGGCATATCATTTCAGAAGAGGGTATAAAGATTGATCCCATGAGGATCGAGGCCATATTGCAGATCTCTCATCCTCGACACATCAAAGAGTTGCAGTCTTTCGTCGGAAAGATTAACTTCTTGAGAAGGTTCATCCCTAACTTGGCTGAGCTCCTTAGGAATATCACAAACATGTTGAAAAAGGAGCAAGGGGTAAAATGGACCTCAGAAGCAAAGAAATCCTTTGAGCTGGTGAAACAAGCGTTAACCAAAACACCGGTTCTCATAAGTCCTGATTTTTCAAAGGATTTTTATATCTTCTCATTTGCATCATAACATACCATAGCTGCTGTCCTTTTACAGAAAAATCCACAAGGACGAGAGCAGCCCATTGCATTCTTTAGCAAGGCATTGAGGGATGCCCCTTTGAGGTATAACATCATGGAAAAACAGGCTTTTGCTTTGGTAAAGGCTTTGAAAGACTTCAGGGTATACATCCTTCACTCACACATCATTGCCTTTGTCCCAAATTCGGTTGTAAAAGACATTCTAACCCAGGATCCAGATGGCAAGAGAGGTAAGTGGATTGTTGTTATTATTGAATATGATTTAGAGATAAAACCCACTAAGCTCATCAAAGGCCAAGGTCTAGCTAGATTAATGGCTGAATCAAATTGTGAAGTTCTTGATATTAATATGATTAATGCTTTGGATAACCAAGAAGAGTTCTCAACTCCCGTTGTTGAAGATCATTTTGTGAATTCTCCTTGGTATACTGATATTGTTTATGTTTTCCTTAATCTGAATACACCTCCTGGTTTATCCAAAACAAAGGCAAGATTCCTAAAGTTAAAAGTGGTAAACTATTGCATTATTGATAAATGTCTTTATTGGAAAAATGCAAGTGGCATATTGCTTAAATGTTTGCCTGAGTTTGATGCAGAAAATATTAAGCAGGAATTCCATGAAGGAGAGTGTGGAGGCCATTTGTACTGGAAGTCAACAGCCAACAAAATTTTGAGGGCTGGTTTCTATTGGCCCACTCTTTTTCCTGATATACACAAAATGACAACTACTTGCCGTAAATGCCAACTGTTTGAGGGCAAGAGAAAATTACTACCCCTTCCTCTGCATCCGATTATTGTTGAAGCCCCTTTTCAACAATGGGGACTTGACTTCATAGGAGAAATCCATCCACCATCTTCTGCCCAGCATAGGTGGATTCTTACTGCCACAGACTATTTCACTAAGTGGGTAGAAGCCATTCCTTGTAGGCAAGCCAATGATTCAGTTATTATAAAGTTCATAGAAACCAATATCCTTTCCAGATTTGGCTGTCCTACCAAGATCATCACAGATAATGCAACAACATTTGGATCGAAGAGAATGATTGACTTCTGTCACCAGTACCAGATAACATTGGGACACTCCACGGCCTATTACCCTCAAGGTAATGGACTTGCAGAGTCTTCCAACAAAATCTTAGTGAACATAATCAAGAAACTGTTGGAGGACAATAAGAAGTCTTGGCACACAAAGCTGATCCATGCACTTTGGGCTGATAGATTAACATTGAAGAAATCCATTGGTATGTCACCCTTTCAGCTTGTATATGGTACAGATGCAATTTTTCCTAACAGCCTAGGTGTACCAGTTATGAATTTAATTCAAGAGTTGCAGATTGAAGAAAATGACATAATCAGAAGGATAAATCAGACCATTCATCTTCAGCAAACCAGAGAGGAGTTCTACAACAAAGCATTGTAGAAACAAGATAGTATCAAGAGAATATTTGATAGAAGAACAAAGGCCAGCAATTTCAAGATTGGGGACAAAGTTTTAAAGTGGAACTCAAAGAGGGAAGACAAGGGAAAGCATGGTAAATTTGACAATCTATGGCTTGGCCCTTACTCTATTCATTCAGTTGCTGGAAACAATGCATTCTTCTTACAAGAGCTGAATGGGACAAAATTGTTTGGGGGTCCTGTCAATGGCAGGATGCTTAAGCATTACCTTTCTTAAAACCATTTTGTGTTCTGAAGCCTTTTTATTCTTCTTTTCCCATTGTGAATATTTCATCCACCATTGTATTTAAAGTTATGAAAAATAAAAAATACAAAAACAAAGAAAGAAAGAAAAGAGGGCATAAGTGAAAAACAAGAAAGGTAAGGCCCCATGCCAAAAAAGAGAAATAAAACTGAAAGTGTGCAAGCTCAAATGCCACTCCTCAAAACACACTTCTAATTATTCAAACTGTTTAATCTTGACTAATTAGCTTTCAATTTTCTGTTGTTAGGGTAGTGAATTCGATTTGCCAAACTGTTTAATCTTGGCTTATCAGTAGATAGATTAGGATAGAAATGAAGGTTCAAACAAACTCAAAATCTGAACCAAAGTTTCCAAAGAGAGATGACTCAAAGTTGTTTTTTGAATATTGAGTCAAGAGATATGAAGACCTGGTTCTAATCCGCTCAAAACTTGAACCAGAAGAAAGGCAAAGATAGCTCACAGGAAAAGGAAAGAACAGAGCTGTGAAAATAAGAAAAGGCCATGATAATAAACTTTCAGATCTTAAGCCTTCCATTTTGATTTTTAATTTCTACAAATAATAATCTATGTGCAACATGTATTTATGCCATAGATCATAGCAAGTCAAACAGCCCAATCTTGGCTTGACTATTTTTAAATTTCTGTTGTAGAATTTAGAGAATGAAAGTTTGTTGGACTGTTTAATCCCAACAGACAGTAGATTAGGTAGGGAAATGTCTGAGCTCAACTGTTTAATCTGAGTTCAGGGAGAAATAAGGGGTAGGAATAGATTAGATTTCCTATTTTCAAAAGAATAAAATGTTGTGAATAGAGTTTGCCAATCCAAGTGCACTTTGATGAAGAAAAAATGTTAGATCAGTAGGATTGGGTAGGTGGAAGTTGTATTGATAAAATTCATTTTTGCTTCATGACTGATACTATTTGTCAAGGAAAAAGCAAGAGCAAGCAATGGGTTAGGCACCATTCAACATCCCAGAGAAATCAAGTCTGAATTCTTGATGCCTTCAAGAAGGCACCATTCCCAAGTGGAGCCACTGTTAGCCACCTATATTTTTCCATTATATCAGCTGGTGGCTAAATATTCTTTGCAGCCTTCAAGAAACAAATTCAATCCTGAAGTTGTTGGTGCTTGAAGTATTTGGGTGAAATTATAAACTGCTGATTAGATCTTCATACATTTCCTTCTCCCAGCCTCTAATATTCCACGAAAATCCAAGTCAAGTACTACTGCATCCCTCTTCTTTTCCCCTCCCTTGCTTCCATCTTACCCTCTTTCTCCAATTTCCTTTTATTCATAAAAACCCCACAAAACCATATGTTATTCCCTATCCATTCATTAATCTCCTTTCCTAAGGTTAAAAACCCATTTTTTAACCTTATCGGAATTATATTTCCTTTTGAAATTCATTTTCTGCCCGAAAAACATTGAAAAACCTTCGTAAAACGCAAAAATCGGGTTTATTTTATTTTTCATAAAGTTTTCTGCCAAAGAAATTATGTTAAAACTCGACCGTCGATCTGCCCCACAGATCAATGGTGTGGAGCATGCCTCACCTGGTGGACCCCCTTTCCGTGCTGTTTCCCGTTCCCGCCGGTTTCATCCCGCACCGCTTTCTGCGTCAAAGTGGTTTTCTCCCATCGGCCAGCGATTCCACATGCTGGCCGACACGTGTCCTTCGCCCTGTTCCAAAACTACCGTGCAATCACACCACCCGCACGCTAAACTTCGTACCAAAGCCACTCAGCGGAATTGGTAGCCACCGTCTGATTTAGACCCCCGCATCCAATGGCTGTCCTCCATCCAACCTGCTCGACCATTAACGGACATGCGCGCCCATTAATCCATCCACTGCGCGGCCAAGATTCGATCTCTGCCGTCGATCTATGCAGATCGACGGCTTACATTCGTTCCCCCGATTCCATTGTACCGTCCATCTTTCTCCGCCGCTGACTTTCAGAATTATCCCCGATCGTTGATCACAATGCGATCAACAGCTCAGATTGCCCCGCTCCTCTGCACGCACCCCAATGCAGATTTGTCCATATAACGCAGGATTTTCTCATTTTTTTTGTATTTTGTAGGTTTTTAAGGTTCTTTCGTCGTATTTTGGGAAAGTTCAAAAGACGAGGGTGACGACTCCCGTTCTTTCGATTCATCCAGAGGATCGACCGCAGGGTGAAGAACAATGTTATCAACAAGGTTTCATGAGCCTTGGTTGCTGCGCATCCCTGTAAAGCTTAAAGAATACCGCCAAAATCAACGCAGAGAAAGAATATCGGATATTGAAGACAACAAGTAAACCAGAGTAGCAGATTAGTGGACAGATTAGCGGGGATTACGGCTAAAACGGTTATCAAAAGCCTAATCCCCGACTCATAACATAGATTAGAGGAAAACCTAAAAGTGTTCATCAGACATGTTGCCTCCACCGCCATACTTTGAGGCAAATTGATTCCTCAACCACCGCAGTGCCACCTATTGCCTCATAATGCTCAATCAGAGGCCAAATTTATTGAACACAATCAGACATTATGCCTCGAAGCAGCCAAAGAAGTTATTTCTGCCCCAGATTTAATGACAAAATGTTTGCAGAGTAACCCTAATAGTGCGCAGAGCCTCAAAGGTCAATAAAAGCTCTCTCCGAGCTTACTTCATAAGTATAAACACATTAATGCAGTGGAACACCTGTATGATTTCTTCATCGAGCCTCCAAGGGCCAGGAAGACATTAAATTTGCATTAATTGTATTTGAGATCTTTTCATCAGATCTCACCTCCTCATCCTTCTATAAATACTTCAATAGAAGATGAGTGAGGGGTTGGATTAGTTGGTTGTCAATGTAATTGCTGAAGTATTGTAGCTGTTTCAAAGCAGAAAAACTCTTGACTGTAAATAGTGGTTTCATGGGATCTTGGAGCTCTGCTTGTAACAGATAGGTTAGATTGTGAAGAGAGATGGATTAAAACACTGGATTTGAAGATTGTAACTGGTTTGAAGCATCAATACAAGTTGATTTATGGGATCCTGGTCTATGCTGATGGTGATGTTATTCTCACTGTAACCTGTATTTTGTTTCTGTTTTCAATTTGTTTCATTTTCCACTGTAAAGAACAGTTTAAACAGTGTTAGGACCTACTGTATATCAGTAACCTTCTCTGGCTGAAAAATATTTATCCCAATGTTTTCTTCTAACTGTGTTATTTAGAAATGATTTAATTCAGTCTAAGTACAGGGATGCTGGCGTTCCCTCATCTTTTTGTCACAGCTGAATGTTATTTTTAAATGTTACTTTCAATATATGTTGTGTGAGGATGAATTGAGGAAATCAAGGTTAGCCCTGAGTCCCTTTCTTGTTTACTCAACTATTTGATTGTTTCCCTTAGGATGTGTTAAAAGCTGACTAGTTTCAAAGTACTTATCAGATCTTAGGCCATTCTGTGTTATCTTTGTGATTGTCTTGGATGTAACTAAGTAAAGGAGAGCTAGGAGAGGATTAGGGTGAGCCCAGCCCACTAGTTTCTACTCCAAAGGTTGCCATCAAGTTTCCCTTCGTTTTTATTGGTGTTCTATTAGAAGTGTATCAAAGGCTGGATAGTTTCAAAGTACTTACCAGATCCTAGTTTGCTTCTATGTTTTTCTTAAGTGCTTGGTCAAAGGCTGGCTAGTTTCAAAGTACTTACCAGATCCTGGGCTTCTCTTTGTTCTGCATCTGTCTTTTCCCTTTCTTATTTGTATCACTCCATTCCATAAATCAAACTCTAAAGAGATCCTTAGGAATAGATGACTTGCCCCATAGATCACTCTTGAACCTGAATGTTTCAATTAAATCCTCTTATGACTCCATAGCCCAATGGATTGAAAACTTGCCATCATCTTTCTTCATGATCAAAGCTTACTCTTTTGCTTGCAACTTCTCACTTTTGAAACTTTTGCACTTAGGAATTTCCCCTCAAGTAACATTCCATGCTCAACCATCCAAAACAAAACAAAACCCGTGGCCTTCATAACTAGCCTAATATCATTACCTTAAGCTTTTCAAAGACAATATCCATATTTTTACATATTGGAGAGATCCCTCTCCGGATTCAGGAGGGCTAGATCCTAGAATCCCAAAGTTGGTTGAAATGATGTTAACTCTGTGATCGGACTCTACCAATCTTGCTTATTACAGAGACCTAACACGTTCACA